>OZ007532.1:8605934-9340202 GCA_963931895.1 Eupithecia pulchellata | reverse complement strand
ATTATAAAATAAAGCCTGCCTCCGGTTTTTAGATATAGAAGTAGCCTATGTTAGATTTACATAGGCCTAAGTTAGGTTTACAACTTTTATGTATGCAAAATTGCAGTCCGATAGGATTGGTAGTTTTTTCAAGAACAGTTAAAAACCTTTTAAAAGTTATACGAAAGTTTGGATTTTTAGATGGTTGTTACCGCTTCATCAATAAAAAAATAACAGATTGGGTAGATATCGTCCTGACCTAGGTTATCTAGACAGATGTAGTTCTAAACCTAGAATAATTCTTAGGCTTGTCGTGGGTCATTCGAATATTTAAACTCCTTCAGCGTTCTTTTAAGATCTTTGTACTTGGACGTATAAATTTCTTCGGCGTTGTTGTGTGACTAATCAAATCACTGATTAGAAATTTGGCCCATAAACTATTCTATTAATAGGAAGAATTCATCATCTAAATAATTTACGAGTGTTGTTTTCGATGCGTAGACGTGCGCGTGCGCGGCGGACCCTTTTCTCCCTAATATTGACTCCATCTGTGGGGGTCCTAGCTCCTACTCGTAGTGTTCTCCTCCACGTTCCTTTGGGGGTCCTAGCTCCTACTCGTAGGGTTCTCCTCCACGTTCCTTAGGCGAATTGAAACGACTTGTGGACTGTATTACTAGGTTTATTCTTCTTGTTTATTTATTACTTGCTGACTTGACTACTTGACTACTTGACTACACTTTTTCACTCAAATTGGCGCTACTTATATTAAAATACTTTGTCCCGCCACCGTAGGGGGTAGGGCGAGCAAGTTTTAACACATTTACATTACAATGTCTAATGATTAAGACGTGCGAAAGAAAGACTGGGGTACAAATTAAACCCTTTCTAAAGGGCTACAAAGAGGGCTAATCGATCTTGATCTTCAGCTCCCGGCTCCGTCCGTCACAGTCTCCCCCCGGCGTAGATCCTCGCAGCCTTTATTCATCGGTAGGACAATGAGCCTTCTTACTGGTCGTCTGAAGATCCCTCCTTTAGTTCGCACCTCCACGCTTCGCACCACACCGTCAGGACCCGGATATACGCGCTCGACCTGACCTCGGGGCCAAACATTTCGCGGTAGCGTTCCGTCTGCTATTATCGTGATATCACCTGGTTTGACATTCGTTTGGTTTCGCCTGGCGTCACCTCGCGGTGCTAAGGTCGGTAAATACTCTCTGATCCATCGCTCCCAGAACACATTAGCAAGTGCCTGAGCGGCGCGCCATGTTCGCCTGTCGTTTTTGTTGCATTCTCCCACGTAGGGCAGCCCCACCGAAGTTCCTAACAAGAAGTGATTGGGCGTTAGGGCCTCTTGGTCTTCTGCTTCTACTGGTACATGAGTTAGTGGCCTCGAATTGACGGTGTGCTCAATCTCGGTCATTAGAGTGGCAAGTATTTCTTCTTTAGGCGCTCGTTCGTTGAGCGTCACTGCGAGAGCTCTTTTAACGGATTTGATCATCCTTTCCCAGGCTCCCCCTTGATTCGGTGCACCAGGATCGATGTACCTCCACTCGATTCGCTTCGTGAGTGCGTAATCCTTGAGGGCGGGGAGCCATTCCGCGAAAGCTCTGTTCAGTTCCGCGTCAGTTCCGTGGAAGTTCGTTCCGTTGTCGGACGCTATCAGGCAGGGCATTCCTCGACGTGCAGCCATTCGTCTTATTGCCATGATAGCTGAATCCACGTCTAGACTAGCTATAAGCTCCACGTGTATTGCTCTAGTTGATAGGCAAGTGAATAACATTCCCCATCTTTTCTCACGTCGTCTGCCAATCGTCACCCACATAGGGCCGAAACAGTCGACTCCGCAGCGTGAGAACGGTCTTGTGTGTGTACTAAGTCGTATCTGAGGCAGGTCACCTTTTACTGGCTTCTCTGGGTTGGCTCTCTTAATTTTACACCATACACACTCACGTAGCGCCGCTCGTACATTTGGTCGCAGGCGTAAAATCCAATAACGCTGACGGAGGTTGTTCACTATGTGTTCTCTCCCCATATGTCCGCTGCTCAAATGCTCTTGTCGGATTATTAGGCGCGTGATCGGGTGATTCCCATCTAAGATCGGAGGTTGTTTCATCTCGTCCGGAACCGTCGCAGCGTTAATTCTTCCGTTCAAACGGATTATCTTATCGTCTTTGTACACGGGATCAAGTCTATAGAGACGACTCGTGCGATCGACGGTCTGTCCTTTTGATAATCGCGTTAGTTCCTCGGCGAAAGTGTCGCTTTGCGAATCTCGGATCAGCAGGCGTTCGGCTTCTCGTATATGCTTCAAGCCAAGTCTCCTCGCCTGCTTTCTGCATTTGTCGATGAAAGCGAGGACATACGCCACTGTTCTGACTAGACGTTCGTAGGAGGAGAAACGTGACACCTCTACTAGCGTCGACTTCTCTCTGGCGTGCGACACCACAACTTCCTCTTCTGAGGTCTCAGAAGCATGCGGGCCGGGCCAGCAGTCTTCGCTCTCTCGTAGGAATTGGGGTCCAGTAAACCATCGATTGTCTCGTTTCAGCTCCGTATTGCCGGCGCGCGTCGCGTCATCTGCTACATTCAGAGCGGTCGGTATCCATCGCCACTGGTCCGCATCTGTCAGTTCGGCTATTTCTCCCAGTCGATGTGCGACAAACGGCGTGTAACGGACCGTATCATTTCTGATCCAGTGTAACACGGTTTTCGAATCGCTCCAAAATATCACTTCGGTATGCCATTTGTGACAACGTACTATGTCAGCCGCTAGTCGCGCTCCGATCAAACTGGCTTGTAGCTCCATCCGCGGTATACTCTGCGTTTTCAACGGTGCGACTTTAGCTTTTCCGGCAACTATTGAAACGTTAATGCCTTCTTGGCTTGACAAGCGCCAATACGCTACGGCTGCATACGCCTGCTCACTCGCATCACAGAACACGTGAAGCTGTCGCCGCGTTATGTTGCTTCCTTGATCGTAGCATCGCGGCAATCTTAACTTGGCAATGTGCCTCAAATCAGACTGCCATTCATCGAAGGCCGAGGCTTCCTCGGGTGGTAACGGGTCATCCCAACCCACCTTCTTTTTCCATAGTTCCTGAAGCATAATTTTGGCAGTTATAGTGTATGGGCTTAGCAAGCCCAGCGGGTCGAACAGAGACATCACTGCCCCTAAGGCCTCGCGCTTCGTCGGCGGCCTTTGGGCTTTCTTCACCTCCATGGGTACTTTGTTCATCGCAGTATTGAATCCCAGTTCATCTGAAGTAGGTATCCACAGAATTCCTAACGCCTTCTCGTATAGATGTGCGTTAGCTGCGAGCTTTTTCGGTGCATGTGCACGGTTTTCGTCGGGTATTCCTCTGAGTAAGTGTTCCTTATTGCTACTCCAGCTGGCCAACTCAAAACCAGCTTTGCTGTGCACTTCTTGCACTTCCTTTATTGTGCGGGCGGCTATTTCGTCATCGTCAAAGCTTTGTACCCAATCGTCCATGTAATGACTGCAAGTAATAGCGTCGTACGCAAGTGGGTGTGACACCTTGAAGTCTGCTGCATTTCGGTCCCTCACGCTATGAGCCAGAAAGGGTGAACTACGGGCTCCAAAGATCATAGACTCCATCACATACTTTTGTGGCGGAGCGGAGCGATCATCTCCTCGCCACAGGAAGTGTTGAGCTACTTGATCCTCGTGTCTTATCTTTATTCGAAGGAACATCTCACGTATATCAGCAGTGACCGCAACCGGCTTCATTCTGAAGCGAAACAATATATCATGGAGCGACTGAAGTAAGTCCGGTCCATCTAAAAGCGCGTCATTAAGACAAGTTCCGTTTGAACGCGCGGCTGCATCAAATACCATTCGAACTTTATCTGGTTTGTTGGGATTCGTGACAGGAAAGTGCGGTAGGTACCATAACCGTTCTGTTTGCGGGTGGTCTTCGTTACTCTTGACCGCATACCCTTTCTCAAATAAATTTGTCACCTGCCCTGTGTAGGCGCTCTTGAACTCTGGCGATTTATCCATCTTGCGTTCTATGCCCTGCAACCTGCGTACGGCCATATCGTAGCTCGGTGGCATTTCTGAATGGTCGATCGCCCACGGTAATCCCACCTCAAAACAATCTTTCTTTCGTTTGACTGTTCGTTCAAATATTTCTTTAGCGCGCTCCTCATTAGGGTTAGGTTTCCTCTTGGCTGAGACTCCGAGAGCGTCTATTTCGAAATGCGCCTTTACGAGTTCGTTCAACTCGTCATCCCTGTCTGGAATGCCTTGAGGAGTACGCACGTGACATATAACTTCAGCGTCTCTTTCAATCGTTCTTAGAGGGGCGCTTCCATGGATTATCCAACCCAACTCCGTAAGCGAGGCAGCTGGTTGGTTTCGTTTAGCTGTTAGCAGCTTCCGTGTTACTATAAGATGCCAGTTGTCGGCGCCGATAAGTACTCGTGGTTTTACGTTCAAGTAACAGACGGCCTTCGGGTTAAGTTCCCGTAAGTGGGGTAGTTGGAGAAGCTCTATTCCAACCGAATGACTTCCCAGAGTCAGGTTCTTCACCGTCCTGGCTTTTATCTGATGAAAGTTCTCCTGACTCTGTCCTCGCACTCCGAATGTTACGATCTGGCTTTCGGGTTCACGTTGACTTGATGTGGCTCCCACGATATTCAACGCTCTCACTGGTCCTCTCATTCCTAACAGCGAGGCGATCTCCTCGTCGACCAGTGTTATCGTTGACCCCTCGTCAAGTAATGCGTGAGTATTCAGTTCTTTGCCGTTTTGACCTCGGACAGTTATTGGACAGACCTTTAACAATATTTGCAATTCTTCCTCAGGTGCCCTCGCTGCTGCTGTAAGGGCAGACTCTTCGATATTGTGTGAGGGCGTTTCCCTTCGGTTCTCTGGCGAGTGCAGCAACGCATGATGCGATTGAGTGCATTCATCAATCCCACATCTCTTGCTCTTGCATCGGAAACGTCTGTGTTTACTATTAAGACAACGAAAACAGACTCGTGCCTCTCGCGCCCATGACCATCGTTCGGTTACGGTCAGGGCCGCTAGCTTCCGGCACAGTGGCGTTCGGTGCTCACCGCCGCAGCAGAGACATTTATCTTCCTTAGTCTTTGCGTTGTCCTTTTCTTCAGTTGTAGCAAGAACGGTTCTGCGGTTTCGTTCATTCGCAGGGTTCCGCTCTTCAGTGCGTTTTGCACTTCCCTCGTTCGGCCGCAAACTATGTCCGCGAGCGGCCGAGTATGCATGACGTACGGCGCGATCTGCCTCCCTCATGAGGAATTTGGATAGAGTTACGATTTCCGCTTCCCTTCGATCTCCGAATTCCTCGGCATAGTCGCACCATCTTGCCTTCATATGTGGAGTCAGTTTTTCTGTAACTTGACGCGCTAGCATGGGATTCTGTAGATATCCTCGTTCGTCTAGGCTTGTGATTACTGCCACTATATTTTGAAGCTTGATTGCGAAACCATTCAACTCTGTTACGGTTGTTCCTAAACGTGGCATTCTTCTAATATCCTCAATAGCATCGTCTATTATCATCTCTGGACGTCCGTAAACTTGTTCAAGAGTGTTCATGATTACAGATGGATCAGTCGCTGTGAACAACAGTGCTGACACCGTAGCTCGTGCCTCGCCTCGCAGGCACGTTCTCAGTCTAGCTAGATTCTCCGCCGGTGACAGTTTGAAAAGCTTCGTAGAGTCTCGCATAGCTGCTCTGAACGGTAGCCATTCTTTGGCTCCACCGTTGAAGATGGGTAGTTCGTGCATCTGTCTCGTAGGTGGTCTGTTTGATGCCATTCTTTCTAACGCTATTGTCAGTCTATCGAATGCGTTTTCATCTCTATGTTGTTCTGGCAAAGGGGATCTCTGTCGTCTTGATTCAAATGTAGTTTGGTTTGCTGTGGGTCGTCGTGGAGCAGTTCGTTCCTCTGAAGCAGAGCGGATCCTAATACCTTCATCCGTTTCTATTGGATCGTATCCTCTCTGCTCCCCCCGTAGGCGATGCTTCTTGAGCCACTCACTAACGTGTCTCTCTGCAGTACCATTCTCTTCTCTAGTAACGCTAACTGCATCGGTTTCTTCACGTATTCCGGCGACTTCTGCGGCTAATCTCTTTTTGATAAGATTTTCTTGAATTCGAAGTTCTTTTCGGCGTATTTCCGCGAGCCGTTCTTCTGCTTCAAGTTCCGCTTTACGGATACGCAGCGCGATGCTAACGTTCGATTGCTGCGAGAGCACTGATTGGGCGCGACTATTTGGTAGTCTTTGAGGTTCGATAGTGCTTAGCTCGGCTATGTCCCGCGCAGTATTGGCACGAGCGTTGCCATTTACGGCGCGGTTGGTAGTCACGTCAGCAGTAGTATCACCAGCGATTCGTGCTTCAGGCGCGGATGGCCCGGGTCCTGCCCCTGTTTCGGGGTTCGATACGGGTGGTGCGTCGGGGTGTGTACTGTCTGATGGTGATGCGGGGTAGTCCTGGTATACCCTCAGCGCGGCAGTCCTTGTCCTCGTAGCTGGCGGGCTTCTTGTGGTCATCTTCTTCGGCACTTGAACGCCCCTAGCGGTCCCTATCGGTCCCTATCGGTCCCTATCAGTCCGTCAGGAGGTGCCGCCAAAAGGCTGACGTTTGCTCCTTCGGGGATGGATACGTTGGGATGGGTAGGGGGGTTCCACCCAGCAGAGGGGAACACGCAATCACGGGATGCTCGGGAATCGGCTGGAATGTCCGACCCCTTAGGCGTGTGCCTACAGTCCGGCGCCCGTGTTGCGTGTCCCTTACCGGCGAGGAGTGCACTTCAGCCCGCGCCGTCCTTGCGCTCTTGTTGGACTGGTGGTGCCGCACAAACACCACACCACCCGAAGGCGTTTACCCGTTGGCCACTTCGTAATAACACCGCAAGGTATCCGTGAGCCAGCGGGCCGCGATAACGCGTGTCTTCGGTCGTAGCACCGTTCGGTGATCTTCAGGCACCCCGTGCCCCTGGCGCTGGTCTTGACAACGATGCACGCTGCCCCGTTCGGGGTTTTTCGAGCACCCAGTGCTACCGTCGTACGATGCACGGCGCCCCGTTCGGGGTTCTTCAGGCACCCCGTGCCCCTGGCGCTGGTCTTGACAACGATGCACGCTGCCCCGTTCGGGGTTCTTCGAGCGCCCAGTGCGCCCCGACGAATGATGCACGTTGCGCCGGTTGGCGGCTCCTTTCCTCGGGTACTCCCGCTACCTCGGCTTTATGCGAACCGGGGAAGTCGGGGTCACGTGACCGCCCTTGTGGTTGGGGTCGGTCACGATAGTCAACCCGGTACCGCTCTTCTTGTCGACGATGGCTTCTCAGATCCGGCTTCGGAGGACCAAAACTTGAAGGGGGTCCTAGCTCCTACTCGTAGTGTTCTCCTCCACGTTCCTTAGGCGAATTGAAACGACTTGTGGACTGTATTACTAGGTTTATTCTTCTTGTTTATTTATTACTTGCTGACTTGACTACTTGACTACTTGACTACTTGACTACACCTTTTCACTCAAATTGGCGCTACTTATATTAAAATACTTTGTCCCGCCACCGTAGGGGGTAGGGCGAGCAAGTTTTAACACATTTACATTACAATGTCTAATGATTAAGACGTGCGAAAGAAAGACTGGGGTACAAATTAAACCCTTTCTAAAGGGCTACAAAGAGGGCTAATCGATCTTGATCTTCAGCTCCCGGCTCCGTCCGTCACAACTTGTGTAACATTTTTTTCTTCATTTTAATTTACATTTGTTTTATGATTATGATGTAATTTTTTTTTGATGTTATTAAATAATTTTAAATGTAATTTAGTAACATTTATTATTTTTTACATCATGCAAGCTAAGGTAGGTCATAATATTAATTTTAAAACAAAAATCACTAACAATAGTTGTAAAGTTTTTTTTTTAAATATTTTTTTTATCTATTGTGCTAACTTCGTGCTAACTCAATCAATGACTTATATATATATACTAGCGGTCCGCCCCGGCTTCGCACGGGTATTAAACAAAAATTTCAGAAATTATACACACTAACACGATGGGTTTCAAAGTTTTCATACGGATCCCTTACTTTTTTTAACAGCATTGGGGTTTTTGACATTGACTCGTGACTCGACACTCCATAACTGACACTGGCCGTAGAGAAAAATCAAGCACCGTGCGACCTCTTTTTCTATTATGACGCGCCATAATAGAAAAAGAGGTTGAATATACAGCGCACGGTTCAATTATTGAATTTTTCATGCAGATCCCTAACTTTTTTGAAAATATTATATAGCCTATGTTCATCACGGAAAATTTAGGATTCTAATGGTGAAAGAATTTTTCAAATTGGTCCAGTAGTTTCGGAGCCTATTCAATTCAAACAAACAAACAAACATACAAACAAACAAACAATCAAATCTTTCCTCTTTATAATATTAGTATAGAGTATAGATATATATATATATATATTTGATAAAAAATGTTTTTTTTATACAAACACTATTTGACTTGTCTAAGTGCTTATTTTGTAAGCCTAAAGAAATAAAGTTATTGAATCTGAATCTGAATTTATCATGCACAATTTCTTGAACAAACGACAGACAGAAAATGCTTTTATTTAGGATATTTTTGTTTTAGGTTTGGTACAGTGCCTGCAAAAGTGGAACTTAGTTCCGTGCAAAATAGAGTAACCGCACCTACCTCCTTGTTGGAGCCTTGTATAAATTATTATAATACCTGTATGTAATTATTATAATAATTTACTTTACCTAATACGTTCCCTGGTCGCATGCGCTGTGCGGTACTTCAATGTGGCTCTGCGTCGCCGCCTGCGCTCCTCCCTCGAAAGGCCGGCGCAGGGCGATCCGGCGCCGCTCGATAGGTACGCTTCTTCCGTAAGAGCACAGCTTTCTAAGCTTCTGGTGACAATAAACCACTGATAAATACTATGATTACATAAAAATATTGCTTTTGCTTGCATCATACGCATAATGCGTAAATTCGAGTAAACTAACTATGGGCAAGCCCTGAATTCGGTTATAGACGTTCCAATGGGATTCTAGTTCCATGTCCTCACGATAGATGCGGTTTTTCAAAAATGGAACGTCTATATCGAAAATTAAATAAAATTAGAAGTAGAGAATTATTAAAACGATTGATCTAACTGCAAAATAACTAGAAGTAGGTCAAATGATCCATATCAATATCAGTCGGAAGTGTACACCGTCATAAGTGTAACAATAGCTGAAAAAGTAGACCGATAGGGAAAATAGACCGATGATACCGGAGGGGCCTGAAAGGCAGTCTTAACCAAGGATTGAGCAAATACAAATTTAACCTGCCAATGGCACTATACTAGGAATTTCTAGAAACAATTTCAAGTGATAAATGTTAATGTATTACAATTTTATGTCAAAAGAATTACAAATACCTACTCCTGTTGATTTGAAACCCCAATAGAATAAACAAGAAACCCATAAAGCGGATAAACTGTTGATAAACCGTTTTTCTACTTTACAATATTTTTTATGAGTAACAAATAGTTGGTACTTTTTTGGTACAAAAAATATCTTTTTTGTTCTCTACAGATTTTATTCTTATGATGACCACTGACTGACACTACCAATCGGTGCCATAGGAAATATTTTAGATTTTAGTGGGTTCGATTACCGGATTGCGATGTATTTTTTCAAACTATGGGAGTGAAGCTTACTTTTTTAAATAAAGGAATGTTCCTATCAATTAATCATTATTATTTTTGGCACGTTATTTGCTTTTATTCTGCACAAAAGGCATTGTGCTTACAAAGGCACTATGCAAATACGACGTTTTGTTTACATAGTCTATTATGCAATCTAGTCCTTACGAACCTAACCCCTCTACACATATGGCCCAGACCATGATCTCCATAAGATTTCTCATATTTATTTGGCTTGTTAAAGCCGTTCAAAAATTGCCGTAGCGGACGGTATTTCACGTCCACATGGCGGGGTATTGGTAAAGTTTTCAACTAGCAATAATCGCACCTCGGATTAACCTCATTGGTTACGATATTGCCTCTGCGCAAAGTTAAATATTACGAACTCCATGCGTGACCACCTTTTTTTCGTGAAACGCTTCGATAGCGCCTTCTAATTTGACTAGCGGTGACATCTAGTGATGATATGAGTCAAACTCTTTCGCTTGTTGCCGCTTCTTGGGTTGTTCGTTATTTTGGCCAAATTGTTTTTTTTTATTATAATAAGGGAGAACTGTTAAATATTTTTTTAATGAATTTTTAGTAATTTTCTGCGATAGCTAGGCCCGCAGCCCTCTTTAAGTATAGGTTTTTTTTATCGTTTATTTCGGTCTAAACCGCGGAATCAGCCTAGCCCTGACCTTCGCTATATTCCATAGCTTTTATGATCCATTAGTTACTGCCGGCGGCTTTGCACGAGTATTTATAGAAATGATACCCTATTATTTGTCATGGAAAGTGATTCCTATAATGTATAAAAAATTTGCCTACAATTTATTCCGTTCAGTTTTGGCGTAAAGAGGTTAAAATGTAAAATTAATTAAATTTTAGCATTTACGATAATAGTGGGATTCTTACATAGACTACTTCAATGGCGTCTGAGATGATAGAATAATTTAATAATTACGTACCGTTTGTTATTACTGTACTTTTCTTTTCTAATTATGAATGAACTTTAACATGATAAGATTGGAACAAATACAGTAAAGATACAAACCCATTTAGGGTTTGTATTTGTTTTTAATGAAAACAATAATGTCAACCGCTGCTGCCCTATTTTATTTTGCCGTGCAGGATGCACGTTTCAAAAATTATTTGAGTTGAATCTCAGACAAATCATACCTAACAGACAATAATAAATAAGGTTGCTAGAAAGTCCACATAGCAAAAAAAAAGACCTATTTGTTTTTGCTTACAAAACAATCTTACCTTATTTCACAAGTCTTTGGGACAATAAAAATATTATGGTCATTGGGTAAATTTTTAAACTAAATTTATATCAAATACAAATAAAGTGTAAATTAACTGTCGTCAATTTTTGTCTAGTACCTACTCGAAGTGAGACAAAAATTAAGAATATTAATATCAACTAAGACAGGGCGGCGCTATAGCGCTCATTAGGGGAGGCCTATGTCTAGCTGTGGATTGATATTGGCTGATGATGATAAAGAAGTGAGGTTTTCGGGTTATTCCCGCTCGTCCCCACATATCGTCCCAGTGTTGAAGAACGGGAAGTAAACTTCCCGCTGGCGCTGGTCCGTATGGGGACGAACGGGAATTACACTTGATACCTTTTCCTGGGGACTAGATTCTCCTGGCCTGTGAGTGGTAGAAGGGCCTCCCGCGCCTCCCTCGCTTCTCCGAGAAGGCAGGATAAGGAACTCTCGTCCATACCGGATGTAGACTCCAGCCAGCTCTTCATGGTAGCCTATGGAGGTGATGTTTGTTCTCATTACAAAAGGTATGGACTGGTCTATGGAGGTGAAGTTTGTTCTTATTACAAAAGGTATGGACTGGTCTATGGAGGTGAAGTTTGTTCTTATTACAAAAGGTATGGACTGGTCTATGGAGGTGAAGTTTGTTCTTATTACAAAAGGTATGGACTGGTCTATGGAGGTGAAGTTTGTTCTTATTACAAAAGGTATGGACTGGTCTATGAAGGTGAAGTTTGTTCTTATTACAAAAGGTATGGACTGGTCTAGGTGAAGTTTGTTCTTATTACAAAATGTATGGACAAAGTTTAAGTTTTGTATGTAAATATTTCCAGTTTCAGCTTTTTAACGACATTTGTGGTGTAGCGGTAGAAAGGCCGTCTGCGACGCCGGAGGCGATTTCCGCCGAGGGACAATGTTTGTATGATCTGCAGTGGGTTCTGGGTGGGGTTCTATGTAAGTATATTATATACCTAACCTACTGACTTAGTAAGATCCCATGCACCCAGAATTTAAAAATAGATCTATTTAAATAGATATTATAAGTATATCAGTTTTCTAGTACCCATAAAAAAAACTCTGCTAAACTTGGGGCTGGAGCTAATTGATGATGTGTGATGGCATCATTTATTTATTATTAAATTATAACTTCAGTTCATGAAACTCATATTAACCTTACGATGATTAAAATGTTATAGACTCGGCATGAAGTTCTTGAATTTGGTATAGGCATCTAAAAATTTTGTACAATAAAGGAGATCACTTGGTCGCATAATATTTTTGTTTGGTTCAGTAATCATGGTATCTACTACTTTAAAACAGTGAAAGGTACAATTCACTCAGTAAATATATCTAAATCACATATTTTTATTTATTTATTTTTAAATGGTCTAGTTCCAATAAAAAAATTGGATCCCGGGCAGTACCAAAAAAGCATAACCCTCCTCGCTGGTAGTTGATTTCATTGATTTGTGACATTTAGTTCCAAATATTATAACGAGATGTCGCTGCTAAAAGTGAACGAGCGCTAGATCGCGCTGACGAGAACGCACGACATTTGGTGACTCGATTGTTAGAGAGTTACCACGTTACTCTGGTTTCCCTTCAACACGTATAAATCTTTCGCCTTTTACTAAAGATTTCCGTGGAGGGGAACACTCAAATGAGTCTAATGACTGTTTTTGCATGCTCAGGCGCAAGTCTGAGCTAATATAAATAAATTATGAAGTCGGGCCATGGCCAAATGGCCATAATATACTTATTGATCCTTCCTTAATTTAATATGACTGTTAGATTGAGCCTATAGCGTAGTTTGACTGATTTGCGTTTAGCCATAAATTATTGTAAACGTGGAAATAAATAAAATTGATTCCTTATTAAATTATTTTAAATAATAATAAAATAAAATGTCAAACATTTCATATAATTGATAAATAGTGTATTATATAAGTCAGAACTTTATTTTGCTCGAAGTTATTTTCCAAATAATAATAATTGTAATCGTTTTGGTGGACTCCTACTTAGTAAAACCTTTTGAAATGAAATAAAGTTATTTGTTAATATTATTTATTTTTAATAATTCGACATTAGTCGTGCCAAGGCTGTTACGCGGTCTGCTTGGATTAAGCCATGGTTTTGTGAAGCAGTTTATAAGTCTACTAGCATTCCACCCCGGCTTCGCACGGGTATTTAACAAAATTGGATTTTTCATAAGGAACCCTAACTTTTTTTTAAATATTCTATAGCCTATGTTCATAACGGAAAATTTAGAATTCTAATGTCGAAAGATTTTTTTCAAATCGCTCGAGTAGTTTCGGAGCCTATTCAATTCAAACAAACAATCAGATCTTTCCTCTTATATTCTTATAGATGTTGTGTTGGTATTTGAACGCCTACATCAGTAGTATTGAGGATGAATAATTTTTTTCTCAAACCCCTGGAAGCAGCCACGTTGATCATGGTTTTAATCTAGGTACCGCACAAAAAGATTATAATACAAACAATGTACCTACCTACATATGCACAAAAACAAACATGTCACCAAGGTACCTACGTGTCAGGCTAACGGAATTACCGTCAGAAAGGACGGTACGTCACAAGGACCCGAAGGAACGTATATTTTGATTCCTAGTAAATCAAATTGACTAGCCTCAAGTATGGGGTGTATAATATAAATAATACATCACCCTTTTACACCTCGCACTAAGCGAGCTCTTTAGGGGATAATAAATCCGTATTTATTCTCTTTAGCCCTTCGATGGAACCCTTTTGATCGAATTGCGAGGAGAATCGATTCGTGGTAGGTGGTTATGAGTCAATTTGAAGGGGTATTAATTTGATTGTGACTTTCTTTTGTTTTTAGGATAAATAATTGAAATAATGAGGATAGCAGTTTCTTAGACCGGGCTTCCGGAGCGCTATGGCGCTCATTAGGGGAGGCCTATGTCCAGCAGTGGACTAATGTGGGCTGATGATGATGATGAGACCGGTCTTTAAGAGGTCGGATAAAATACCTAGATACCTCAGGACTTTAATAATACTTTTATGTAGTACCTCTGTCTTATATTATAAATTATAATCTACATCAGCCATTAATAGGAAACATTTGGCAAATTAAAATAAGTTTGTAGAAAAATTAGGTAGGTTTTTACTACATTTTAAATATTTTGTAAATTGTTGACCAATATAAAATTGGAAAATGGTGGAACAAGCAAAAGTAATCTATAAAATATTTTAATTTTATTTTATTAGATACTTGTATAGTCAAATAATGTTTTTCAATAGGGTTTTGTCTCATTATTAGTTGTTACCTAAATTAATATTATTTTTCATAGCCAGAACGGAATAAAACGCGTTGAACTGCGGGATGCCAAACTCAAGCCTTTGCATGTACATGTTTGAATGCAATATTGAATATCTTATCAATAGCTTACGGAGACTCCTCACAGTTCTTCCGTTTGGATAGCTATGAAAAGATGCACAAGAGTCGCAGCTATCTTTTATTTTTGTAACTGTTGCAATATAGTCTTAATTCAATTCAGTCGCGCTACAGAGACTACAGAAACATGCGACTACATCATGCCAGAAAATTATCCCGAAAAGCTATAAAAATAAGTCCTTACATTACATCTCTATTGTACCTACACTTCAGATGCCTACCTATATAACATGTTATACACAAATATGACCTATATAACAAGTTTAAGCATAATAAAGAAGATTTTTACGGAAGTAACTAATACTAACAATAATGTTCGAAAATTCACACAGAATGATTTAGCCCTGAACTAAGCAAATGATTCTGATATGGGTAGGTACCACTAGTACGAGATAACTAATTTACATATTTTGCATTAATTAATTTTATTTACGATAAAAAGAATACACCCTGAATAAAAAAACAACCTAAACAAATATCTGCAAATAATAAAAACATTTATTCCCGAGGCGGGAAAAACTTTAATTAAATAAACAATAAATGTCAAACTCTACTTACAAATTATATTTTAAAATCCTAAAAAACACATCCCTTTGTACACTTTTTTCACGACCTCACCACACTTCCTCTCTTTAGCACTGGCTGGACTCTAATCCAGCATCCCTCATGTCATCCCTCATTTATACCCTCGGAATGGGATGGACCAACCCTCTTAGAGGGCGGGCCCACGGAATGTGTTAGGAGGCAGCATGGAGGCAGTAAGGATTGTGGAGATGTTGGTTGTTACTTTTTTGTCAAATTATATAGGTGTGGAAATTATTTCTATCTTTTTTGCTATGTGTAGTGTAGTGACTTGAATCGTCTGGTTTTTGAGGTTTGAAATGTTCTACTTGAAATAAATAGGACCTACTTAGAGTAGAATGGCGAGTGCGCCGGTGGCAGTGAAATCCAAAAAAATAAAAATTACAACACTGATACCTCAGACGGATAGTTAGTTGGAGATCAACAGTTTTTCTGTCAAAACTCGTACAATAATAATTGACTTGTTTGAATAGGCTTACACCGAATCAAAAACGTTTTGATGCTCTCAGTGAATCATTCAATTGATACAATGTGCAACCTACTTACTTACCTATCCTCTCCTATTACTCGTATAAAGACTACTTATCTAAAAAGTATTCGAGTATTCTAATCTACGAATATAACTTAATATAGAAATTAATTATATTGCTATTTCCATTAAAATTTCTCCATGGTAGAAACACTACCCAGGTTTACACATTTTCGCAGCATCCGCCCCGCCCATCCGCGCTTACCAATCCCGAAACCGCCCGCCTATCGATTCGGTCGCAGATGGTCCAAGGTAATTGTTGTACCTTCCGATAGCTTTTCACGCTGAAACATCTGAGGTCTCAAATTGGAAGTATCTTGCAAACATTCCGTTGTATTTTTTTTTCCACCGTAAACCCAATGCTACAAGATTTTCTAGATATATTTCTATCTTGTTTTGACAAGTAGGTAGGTAAATTAAAACAACTTTCCTTTTAAAGTTTTATTTATATAATTATTATAATTATCACTAATAGTCACTATTGTCCTATTTTACCTAGGTAAATGAAAGCGTTCAATATTCGTCAATATGCACTTTTTCATAACCATTATAAAGATGATAAAGTATAAGTGATAAAGGCTACTCTTACCTAGGAATAGTGTGGTATCCTAATACTTATTATTAGGTATATAGAGGAAATATTTGTTATTTTTGGTTGCTTGGAATGAATGGGCTCCGAAACTACTGGACCAATTTGAAAAAAATCCTTTACCATTCATTAGGTAGAATCCTACATTATGTTTTTGGGTCGGAAATATAAAATAGGCCGGTAGGTACCTCTATCTTACCTTTGTAGTAGTTTTAATCTTGAAATTTTATTTAATATTTTTTTTTCTATTGTGTGCTCTATATTTTTGATGATGTGAAATGGGCCCTTTTGTGCCTAGATCTTACTTTATCCATTATCGTCACTCTACACATCCATCTCAACATTCGCATCTTCGTCGCATACTCTTTTCTTTAATACTTCCTTTCGTGGCTCTGCTTTCAGATTTATCGAATACAAGTCTTTCAATGTTTTACAGTTTGTTCCCTTAAGGGGCATCCGCGGATCGGATGTTGTTCCTGTAATCTGTCGCCATTTCAACCATCCCTGATTCATTTATTTTGCTTTTCTATATCCAACCTCACCATCATAATGCAGATTTGAAATGCAAGTATGCGCCGGCGTCTCTAAGGCAATCTCGGTGTGAAATGTACAATATAATATACCTATCTATCTAACAATATAATATACCTATTGAAAGACGAATTCTCACATAGAGCATGTGCTTATGTTTGCATCTTATTCTTTTCCATACATAATGTATGTACCTACATATAAACTAACAGACTCAATCCGTTTATATCCTATATGCAATACAGAGATAAATTGTAATGTTCGACTGATACGGTGAGCATAACAATAACAACTAGTTGATAACCTGTGACATTTAGTTCGAAATATTATAACGAGATGTCGCTGCTAAAAGTGAACGTGTGCTAGATCGCGCTGACGAGAACGCACGACATTTGGTGACTCGATTGTTAGAGAATTATCTCGTTACTCTGGTTTCCCTTCAACACGTATAAATCTTTCGCCTTTTACTAAAGATTTCCGTGGAGGGGAACACTCAAATGAGTCTAATGACTGTTTTTGCATGCTCAGACGTAAGTCTGAGCTTTATAATCTGATAATTATCTCTATATACTACTAGTATCTACTTTTACTTGGTTAGGAATACTAATAATGTTGTTCCTTTCCCAATCGGTTACATAATTCATTATGTAACGATTTTTTTTTTTAATAATTGGTAATTTTATAAATTTTCATCAGAACCGTTATTATCATATCACATAATTATACAAATCGTGATCAAAAGTTACTTATTTATACAAAAATCTAGAGATGTGTTCGCAGTACTGCAGTATACATTATAGATGGCTTACTCGGTGCTGTTAGTGTGGTATTGTGTCTGGAGCATACGGAAGTCCTTGGATAAGCATACCTTGGATAAAGCCAAAGAGAATAAAACCATGCAGACCATGATTATATCTAGGTACCCAATGTACCCATCGATCAAAATCAAAGTGCAGTTCCTTTAAATCTTACAGGACTCTTGACAAGTCTTTGATATTAGGCACATTTGCTTAGGTTATGTGTTGCTAACGTTAGGATAATAAGTAGGACGTTCGTTATGTTAAAAAGTCGTCTTGCTTTTAGGACCTACTGTTAAAACGGGGCGTACCTACTGCTTATATTTCCTTTCGATAGAAAACAATACTACTAAAGAAAGTTCTTTCACATCCCTCACGCATTTTGGTTTTACGGATTTTTTATATCTTTTTGATAATGAACGGATGTTGTGCTGTGCAGATGTGTTTTATCATAATCAGTCTGTAATCTGTTGAATTCGGGGTTATAAATTTATAATGCACGTGCAAAAGTATCTGTTGAAGTAACACGGACTTTAGGTACGTTCCCTATTAACTAATAATGTAGGTAGGTCCATATCTTGCCAATAACTTTTGTTATTGGCAAGCGGCGAGGCATCTATGATGAATCACCTGATCTAACGATAAAAATGAAACTACTCTGTAAAAAGTTGTGGATCGTACAAAAAAATCTAAATTCTCAAGAACTCCGCTGTTGTTTTTCATCGCTAACGTAGCTATCCAAATTTTTAATATTTCTTTATTCATTCAAATAATTCTGCTACTATGCATTTCAGAATATTACAACAGCACAAACTCCGAAGTCCTTGCAAAAAAGCTGAACTTGTAAAATCTAAATGCTATCTGTTTCAAATCGTCGAAAGGCATGCTACCGTCAACGGATCTGAAATTGATTTACCTGTTCACAAAGTAGGAAAATTTATGCATAGAAACTTAATCCGAAGGCTGTATCACTAAAATCTATTTGATAAAAATAATGTTTATGGTTTTGATAACGTTTGTTTGAGAATATAAATATCCGTACAAGCCTAATTATAATAGGTAACCCCACAAACAAATTAGTCCTGTCTGAGTTTTAGCTCTTTACCTAAATTCAAAGCTTTAATAATAAAATATTAATAAAACATTTATGTATTTCAGGCAGTATAAGAACAGTTTAGGATGGTTAAAACCCTATTCTAGGGCCCAATCAATAAATACCTTACAGACTAACATACATACAAATATAAAGTCTTGATAACTAAATGATAATTTAACCCATAAAGTTGATGTTTAACATCGCTATAGCAGAAAGTAGTACTTAAATAATATTGCTTCATGCATTTTTTAGGGTTTCGAGATCGATTTCGAAACCCTTATTTAATTTTATTATGGTCTCGCTGTGTCCTTTTTAATCTTTAATATTTCAGGAGCTATTAACACGAAATTTTAAATAAAAAAAAAACTTCGTGAGCTTGTAGAGATTTAAAGAAAAATAATTTAGGTAAGTTAAAACGTTCAGTACGAATTGTGAGTTCAACATTTTATATGAGATCTACGATCGATTTTTCCCTGCCTTTCATAAATTCAAATAATTATTTCCATCCAAAGGTTGTCTGGAAGAGATCGCTTCTAAGCGATAAGGCCGCCCATTGTTTTATTTAAGTAATGTCTTTTGTTATGTTATTTTTCTGGTGTAAAGTAAAGCATTTTTGTACTGTATTGTATTGTATCAAAGTGGATAGATGTATCAAATGAAAATTACCAGTTTGTAAATTTTTTGCAGTTATTGAAATTTTTGTAGGTTTAAATTTTTTGAAAAAAGTCTGTAATTAATCGAATCAAACGCAGAACAAATTATCTAAAATATAACTAGCGTTGGTAGATAGATATTACTTACATCGCATATTTTACAAGAAAAAAAATTGAGAAGTCTGCTATTAAGACTTTTTTGCTAATTGTTCATAACAAGTTTTCAAAAGGCCTCTTATTTGCCTTTTTAATTGAGTGGTATATCTAATAATCTCGGAAGTAATTGGTACTTATAGTATTTTTATAGTACCTACATAATGGGAAAATATCGAAACCCTCGGCGCGCGTTTCACACTGGCTCGGATCGGATCGGACGGATCTTATTTTGAATTTAGAGGCGGTGGATATCCTCAAATGATTCACAAACATTATTACGAAAATATTTTTTTGGGTAATAAAATAAAGTCCGATAGGTTATCATATCAATCTTTAATAATTGTCGTCATCATGATTATTATATCTAAGAAGGCAGGTATTAATTTTTTTTAACGGTGCGATTTGTTTTACACGCGAAATACAATGCTATTAACTAACAAGAACAGATTAATAATGATATAATCTATAATGATCTACTAAATTGTCAATGTGTTCGCACGTTATTTTCCTAGATAAAAAGAATAGCCTAGTCCTGATCTAGAATAGATCATCTATTTATATTCTATCAATTTTATTTTATTTATTCAGTAAGTCAAATACAACATTTCAATCGATTACTTAGTCTGCAGTTTTAATACATCATCATCAACATCACATCACCAGCCTATAACAGTCCACTGCTGGACATAGGCCTCCCCGAATGAGCGCCAAAGATGGCACTATCATTTGGGGGTTAATGCCCATAATCCCCACGCTGGGCATGCGGGATGGGGATCGCAGTTCGGTGGAGTTGTTCTGCAGAGGGCGCTGCTGCCCGCCCCCCGCTGTGTTTCCCTTAGTCGCCTCTTACGACACCCACGGGAAGAGATGGGGTGGTGCAATTCTATGCCGGCACCACACGGCCCAGTTCAACACTCAGTTTTAATAAATAAGAATATATTAGAATAAAATTAACAACCTAAACAATTTAAGCCAATCTCAAACTCAGCTATAATTTTTCATTCAGGATGTAACTGGGCTGAAACTTCACGAACTTTAGTCTAGGATGACTCAAAATCAAAATGTTTTATTTCCTTTAGACTTTGGACTCTTGGACACGTAATAAAAGGTAGGTTAGATATTATTAGATAAGCAATCAACTTAACTCAGACAGTACCTATACCTAGTGGGTGCCCCGACTACTGTATTCATACTTTACATTTATACATTTATTTATAAGAGCACTCAACAAATTTTTTAAAGTCTTATTTCTTTATTGCACGATAAAATATACGATAAAACATAAAAAAATATTGGCGATGGCGAGCTTAACCCTAAAAAAGTTATCTGCCAGCAAACTTATGCCAGTAACCTACATATATTGGTAGAGATAGATAAAGTTATAAGCGTATTTCTTCTTAAGATGCGTGAAATATTTAAATATTTTATTATCAAAAGCCTTCTCGCTTTTACGCCTTGTCCTGTTCCGCCGGCTCCATAAATCCTTGTCTGGCTATTTCTTCGATGTCAACTACCCTTTTTCGATCCAGTTAGTTTTTAGGCTCTGCCCAAAAGCTATTATTGTATGTATCATGTATAACCATATTAACCATTTGTTGCAAAAGACTGCCGGCAGATGCTGGATGCGACAAGCTGAAGACAGGGCGCTATGGCGCTCATTAGGGGAGGCCTATGTCTAGCAGTGGACTTACATGGGCTCATGATGATAAAGTGAATCTTTTCCCGTTTGTAACATAATAGGTACCTACTAACTTATTCTGTGCCTGTACCAACTGGAGACATCGGTCTTCGGCTAATGCTCGTTATTCAGTATTAATCTATTTATAGTTAGGTTCTGCTAATATTGTTTTATTACAAGCAATTTGTGTAGCCTTGGCTTTCTGATAGTCATTAGAGTTAGTCATGAGTAGATATAAAATTATCACATGTTTTATCGTTTGCTAATCCAGTTCAAGAAACTAAAACCTTTAATACTCAGTATCATAAAGAAAGACGTAGTAGAAGAATCCTTTCTCCTTTAAAAATACGAATGCAGAAATATCCTTGATGCGGCAACCTTTAGTCAAGGCGCTTTGGGCCTCACCATCAAAATAATAGGCTGATAATGATAACTGATGTTAAGAGATCATCCATAGGCCGAGGCCATCGACTGTAGGTACAACGTTATCTCTATACATAGATAACGACCAGAACACCCTGAACAAATGTCTGCAAATCGTACAAACATTTGTCTCGAGACGGGAATCGAACCCGAAACCTCTTGCGTCGCTGGTGGACCTTCGCCCACCTCGCCACAGAGGTTGTTGTATTGTATTGATCCTCTTTCTTAGGTTGCAATTGTTACAACAGTGACAAGCAATACATCAACGAAGATGAAAATTCTAAGAATCCCCGAATGCAGTTCCTGCCTTTAGATAATTATAATAAGGCAGTCATAAAGTTTAACGTATGTAATACAAAAGGTGTTAACTTCCACTACTTATTGTCATACAAATTAATTTATCATTTATCAGAGATAACCGAGCAGTAGATATACATTACGTACTTATGTAGGTAAGGAGCCTAAGGAACTAGGAACATAAGAGATAAGTCTTATTCGATGCTGTAAAACTAGTCTACGTTAGAGCTTAGACGCTTTCGTTTCGTAGCATATCGCTACGCAAACTGCTACGACGTAGAATATGCCCACGCTCCCTAGCATATTGCTATTACGTAGGGCCTACGTCGTAAAAGATGCTACTATGGTGAACATACTACGCTCCGTAGCATATCGCTACGCTGTTACGACGACATCGAATATGCCTACGCTTTGTCGCATACCTCTAAGCAAACTGCTAGAACACAGAAGATACCTACGCTCGCAGCATACCGATATACGCAGACTACATAAAAGACACGACATCATAGTTCAGCCTAGTTAACTTGACATTTTAGATAGTTAAATATAGGGCTAAAAATACACGTTTTCTGTACTAACGGTTAAAGACGTAGGCTAAGTATGAACCGTACCTAAGTACATGCCACTGTTTCCGGGAGAACTATCATCATGAGCACTTGCTGATGAATACCTTCTTAGAACGAAATTGCTGGTTTTACTGACAGAGTGATTGACACTAGGTTAATACAAAAAGGAGCTTCATTCTTCCAAAAACGAATTTTGAATTTTATTTTCGTATGATATGAAAAGTGTGTCGACTGAACTGCTGCAACATCTTTCGTTATGCAAAACAAAGGGTAGTAAGTAGTATCTACCTCCGAAATTACAGAATTTGCGAAGGTCACGGAAACGTTATTTATCTTTATTGCGACATCGAACACGCGAATGTTAATAAAGCAATAGTTATTATTCATGATAATTTGATAATATTTCGCGTATTTTGCTTGCACACATCCAAAGATAGTCACGGGCTTTGAATAAGCGCCATTTAATAAACGATGTGAATAAAAGTATTCAAAAACTTTTTGGTTTGGTTTTAATCCCGGCCTAGACTTACATAAATAGTATTCAAAAAGTGATCTGTAACTTTCCTTCATTTTTTAACAATAACTAAGTTATTCGATAACTGGCTTCCGCTCTCGGCTTTTCAATCGTGGTACATACTTCTTAATTTTTAAATAATGGCCGATATCATAAAAGTAGGTAATCGGTACCTAGCTATCTGGGTACCGATTACCTCTGTGCCAAAGGAAGAACCTTAGGAAGAACACATGAATGACTGAAGAACATTTTAAAGAATTTTTTAATTCGGATATGTGTACCATTAAATCAAATGAAATTCGACATCCTACAATTTTATTGTATTCCATGTAGGGAAGTATATCCGAATTGCACACCTATCATATTGTTCATTTCACCTTTATACCTACTTTAGACTCCCTCTGAAAAACGATAAGTGGTATTTTCAATAGAAAATGCTAAAATCGATTCGCAATGCAGTATCCGTCCTATTACAGGCAGGCACAGAATACAAAGGCTTAACCACGCCACGGTGCCCCATGAAGTTTGCCCTATCCCATTATTTCATAGAATTCAGGAAGCCATCGCTATAGCAACCACGCAGTTGTGCCAATACTAACCTCCTTCCTGCTAGACCATGTAACCTTCTTAGATTTTCGAAAAAATGTAGTTTTTTTGACACTTTACAGCAAGTGCTGTACAATCTGTGATAAATTTCTACGTCGATTTACAACAGACAATAAAATACTTTGTGATTTGCCTTTTGATGTGTTTTTCGGTGTTTTAGTGAGGGAAAATGGCGTTTAATTTCGACAGCGGTCAAGTGAGTTCTTCATTTTATGAAATACCTAGTTTTGATAATGGTTTTGATCTGCGGCACATAATCAAGCAAATGTATGTGTTTGCATCTGCAGTAGGTACTTAATTTATTTTTCAATGTTGTTAATGAATACAGAATTGAATTATTATGTTTCTAATATGGGTATATTGGTAGAGTATTCTATAATGGGTATAGGCATCATAGTAGGTATCATCAATATCGACTCAGCTTCAATCCTTTCCATGCGTTACACCTCCTGGTTCCACCAGAGGTTTCGTCCGCACGATCCATGTCTATGATCGTAGTTTCTGATTTCTGCAGCGTAATAATAATTGGTCCTCCTATTTCTACTGAACAGTGAATCAAGAAGACTTCAAAATAGGACAGGTTTTTAAAGAATGTCCAATATTTATCCGTATTCTAATATTAGGTAGGTACCAAAGATAACATATTCGTTAGTCTAGCTAAGAGTACCTATATCTTTATACTAAACAGTAAATATAGGTACGCCTTTGAATCCTCAAAATAAAACATTATGTGTACTGTGATAAAACTTAGCTTAAAAAAACAAAAACTGGACCTATATCGTAGACAATGTTTCTGACTAGTTCAAGCAACCCTTATCCCAATTTACAGCAACACCTGCACTACTGCCCCATTCCCTACGATAAAACAGTTTTTTACTCGCTTACAAATTGTAATGCCTTTAATCCAACTTACAGACATCCAATTACATCCCAACTATCTATCCTTACATCGATCTATTTCTAAAACCAACCGTGTGGCACTATAAATAGAGTTGAAAGTCGTGTTCCGTTGCAGAATCGACAAGATTCGGAGGGGTGATTTTTTATTTGCAAGAGAATGGCTATTTTTTACAGCATTGAATACTTTGTTAAGCCGTGTTTGACACATCTAGCTGGTCTTTAGTTAATAGCTCTTATATCTGCTAAATTGTTTTTTTCTTTTGTTGTTTTGTTAGAAATAATGCGAAACTGAGCTAGGGATTGGACAGTGAAAATATTGTACGAGGATGATGGACGATTCAACATGTGCAGAATGCACTTGTGCTTTTGTCTTGTTTGTTTGTTTTTTATTAATTTTTTACAGGCAAAAATAGAATCTTCTCTCAACACACAGTTTTCTTCGGCTACTTAAGTAGAAATAAGCTGGTATCTGCAACCCTTCGTGATTTGAAAGAATATTCAGTGAAAAATGCAAATAACTGTGATAAAATCAAACAGATCTGATATTGAAATCAGAACTGTATAATTTTAACAGGCGACCTTACCTTTTACAGGTAGAGCATAAACTTCGAGCACTAATATTAAATTGTGTACCGAACATCGATCGGTAGCAGTAAAGATAATGTTCAAACGGTAGGATCTAGAAAGTTGCTTATTCTAAAGTTGTAGGGTTTCAGTTTTTCGCTAACTGCAGGAATATACCTTTTATGTAATCACTAGCTGCTACCGCACGTTTAATATGAATCTAGGTTTAATGTACTTATACCGATCCGTTCAGAAGTGTGGGTTGTCGTCAACCCACACTACCGTAACCTCGTGGTAACAATTATGAATAGTGGTTATTCATCCACACTTTCGCATTTATAATGGGTTTATGTGAATGTCAGACAATTGACGGTTATCTGTAGGGACAGAGGTAGATTATCAAGGATCGCTAATGCTACCAGTAGGGCAAGCACTGGCTTTCTTGTCTAAGGTAGAATAGACAAAAATTACGTCACTTTGTCGTCGAATGCGTAATTAATTTGAAATTAATTTCTTCGACTTCAATAAGGTACGCAATGTATGGCGATGCGATGTCATTATTGTCTATTCTACCTTAGAGAATAATCCCCGTGCTTGGCCTACTGATGGCTACTTGTAATCCAACGCTAAGACTCAATATTCCCGCTTCAACTTAACTATAGATCAGGGTAACATTTAAACCTGTGTAGTAGGTAGGAAGGAATATATTTGTGTTATTTATTCAATATCATTACAAAATAATCCAGTGTATTTAGTTTAGTAAAATTTTATAATTTACTTTCATTGAAGGTACTTTACTAGTACTTTGACACCTCACTGTGTCCTTTACAGGAATATACATTTTATTTACTACCCCAATTAAATGTTAAGTTACTATTACTACTTATACTATGAAAACTACAGTTAAATAACCGTATTAAGAACTAGTATTTACAAATGAATCAATTGAGCTAACTGCAGACTGTTGCAAATAATCTGCAGGTAGCTCATCTGATCCATATCAGCAAGCGTCCCAAAACGCTGGCTGCATTGCCTCGCTGTATGGCAATGCTGATGCGCTGCGCCTTATACTGCTCAGCCAGCGTTTTGCTCGCTCTTTGGTCACATTCACGCGATGTAATACGTAATTGGTATACTTATTATATATATACATATATATAAAATGTTAAATACAACTAGGTAAGCACCGCACGTGATTCTACGCATGGGCGACTTCCTATATTTAGCTCGATGACAAAGCATGTTATTGTGATGTTACCATGAACCTTCCCTACGTAACATGCATGACAAAGGCACTGACATTCAGTTAGTAACGGACTGCAAAGAAATGTGATTTAAAATAATTTATGGGTAATCTTAATCTTGACCTTATGTCCCTTTAGTCGAGGAAAACTATTCTTAGTTCTTAGCAATTTTTTGACTGCTTATAAGCTGAGTTTGGACCGTTTTGTAGCTAAAATTAAGTTTAGGTAATAATATTATATCGAACTAGACAACTTATAGCTATAGCTACTCTTTTGTAATAACTTTAGTTACCTAGGTATTTGTTGTTTTTTTTATTAGTTATTACCAATATCAGATAAAACCGTGAAGTGGGCGCCAAATTTAGCGGCAAACAAATGCCGATAGAGTGGAGCTAAGATTGTTTTGATTGGTGCCACATGTATTAAAATCGCTGCAGAAGATTGGATTTGGATGTTTCGACGTTAGAAAGAGTAACAGACGGCCACATAGAAACATTCGAAAAATATTAGCCGCCTCGTTGAGTATTCCGCAGTTTTATTTATGGAACGCAGAAAAACATTAAACAAAGAAACAATTTAATCTTGCACCAACCCATGACTACGCCAACATCAACCTTATCGAGATTCGGCTGCAAACACCCTTCCAATTTTTATAAAATGGAACGTTTACACCTGTTTAACATGTTCGGGTTTAGTGTAAAATCTTCTAGGTTTTTTTGGACCGACCGACGTACCTAAATTATCAGAACACTAAGTAATTCTCTTCCACACGGTGTAGATATAAAAACAAAAACTTATTGTATGATGATTAATTAAAAATGATACTTTACTAAAGAATACAAAGTCGATATTTGAGCTTAAGAATTATTATATTAGGTACTCTACATTTTGTAATTTTTTATAAGCATTAATTGTGACAAGATAATTCTAAATTATTGCGGGCATTTATAATTTAGGCAAATGGGCGCGTGATGTATGGGGTAAATAACAATTTGCAACCCTTTGTTGTAAAGGGGATGATTATTATAACGCCCTGCGCGCCAGGGGGTGATTTGACACCTGATCAATGTAAACCGTGTTTGATTTTTTAAATGTATTGCATTTTTGAGAGACCATGAAGATTTTAATAATTAAAATCTTAAGAATAGAATAATTCAAAATTATAAAATACACAATAACAATATTCAACGTACCTAATAAGAAAAGCACAACGAAAATTACAATGTATTATCTAAATTAGCCACAATTGAAACAATTGAGGAACCGCAGACTATGGAGAGCAATCTACAGGCACCAAATAAGTTGAAGAAAAGTTTTTGACATGAGACCAGATTCAGATTCAATAACTTTATTTCTTTAGGCTTACAAAATAAGCACTTAGACAAGTCAAATTTCAAACAGATAATTATTAAAATAAGAAATAATTTGTTATTGATTTCTCTTCACTTCAATTTTTTGTCCACTAGTGGAAGAAGTGAAGTGCTTACCATACAATTAGATCCAATTTCGTGAGAAAAAACCATACCTAGATGTTTTTTATTTGTAATTGGAGCAAACTTTTTTATGAGACCTAGCCTAAAAATTTACATGTACCTAGGCGGTTCATACATGTAGGTAAATTTTTTATTCAAACGTTACGCGTAGAGACATGTAGTTACAGCAACGTCCAACGTAATTAAAAAAAATTGTCGGAAACATTTTTTAATTAAAAATTAAACAGTAGCTATCCAAGTAATGTTTACGGCACGCGGCGCCGGCGCACGCGACCACGTCCACACGTGCCAACCGTCAACATGTAATCAACCCAAGAAATGTAAGGGATGATCATCACTCATAATCATAATGATTGCGTCTAGTTAGGGGTCGCTTATATTCGTCTATGCACGGAGTTCTTTTTGATTCGACGACCTCTGTGGCGCGGTGGGCGAAGGTCCGCCTGCGACGCAGGAGGTTGCGGGTTCGATTCCCGCCTCGGGACAAATATTTGCACGATCTGCAGATGGTGTTCTGGTCGTTTTTCTATATATATTAAAAAATATCTATTGTATTAATATATCAGTCATCTACTACCCATAATACAAGCTCTGCCCCAAGCTAAGGGCTAGATGATGCTGTGTGGATTGTCTAACATTATTTATCTACTAGCGGCCCGCCCCGGCTTCGCACGGGTATTAAACAAAAATTTCAGAAATTATACACACTAAAACGATGGGTTTCACAGTTTTCATACGGATCTTTACTTTTTTTAACAGCATTGGGGTTTTTGACATTGACTCGACATTCCAAAACTGACACTGGCCGTAGAGAAAAAGCAAGCACCGTGCGCTATACAACCTCTTTTTCTATTCTGACGCGCCATAATAGAAAAAGAGGTTGAATATACAGCCCACGGTTCAATTATTGAATTTTTCATGTGGATCCCTAACTTTTTTGAAAATATTATATAGCCTATGTTCATCACGGAAAATTAAGGATTCTAATGGTGAAAGAATTTTTTAATTCGGTCCAGTAGTTTCGGTGCCTATTCAATTCAAACAAACAAACATACAAACAATCAAATCTTTCCTCTTTATAATATTAGTATAGATATATTTATTTATTGTACGATTTAGGTATAGAAACCTACTTTAGCCCAACACCTCGGTTACCGCCCGTTTGCTTCTTAATACTTCTTCGCTCGTTTGTTTGCAAGCTTAGGTGCTCTTGTTCAGCCGCAAAATGACTTAACGTCTGGTCATAGGCGATACGCCGCAAAACCAGGTGATCCCCACTTTTTTAGGCGTTCCGAAGTTTATAGAGCGTCACTGTTAGAGCTCGCGGAAGCATTCCTGAACGTCCCAGCGTACCCTAGCACGGTTCCCCGGAGGATAACGTTGAGAATATACCTATATTAAATCAGGTCCACATGGTTCCATTAACATAGGCATATGTTTTATTTTAACCATTATCATTTACAGGTAGTATTTAGGTATTAGCTTTAAACAACTCCCTGAACAATAAGTTTTATTTATATATTATCACAACATAGTATAAAACAAAGTCGCTTCCCGCTGTCTGTCTGTTTGTTCCTATGTATTATTTATTGTATATCAGTCATCTAGTACCCATAGCACAAGCTCTGCTTAGCTTGAGGCTAGGTGATGCTGTGTGGATTGTCTGGCATTATTAAATAATATATCTATGTATGCTTACATCTTTAAAACTGCGCAACGGTTTTTGATGCGGTTTTTTTATTAGATTTAGTGATACAAGGGCAAGGTTTTATCAGCATCGCACCCGGGCGAAGCCAGAGTGGGTCGCTAGTTTCTAATATTACTATGAATGACTTTCAGTTCTTCAGAGAATCGAAACCAAGGTGTCTCGGTAACTGGGAGGTCCCCCGATGGTCCCCGACCCGCCCCCGTCCTATGGAGATGCGGCCGGATCCGAAGCCGATCTGCGATCTGAACGGTCACTTCCTCCCCGGGGCGCCGCGCGGTACGTCCAAGTGCTTCGGACATTACACTGGCACCTGGGATTTGCCGAGGAAGATCACCAGGGAAGTTGGTGAGTTTTATCATGGTCTTTCCAAGTCGCTGTTTGTAGAACGGGTAGGTGGAAATTAAATATGTTTTCACGACAAATCGGCGTTCGTTTTGTAATCCACTAAGACATTTTACAACTTCGCTGATTTTAAGATGCTGCAGCAGGTAGACCACGTAAGATACAATATCTTTTGGCTCGTGCACTGTTTTGATGGTGGATTTGTCGACAGATTCGAGTAGGGTATGATCAATAACCCTATAAGTATGAGGTATTCTAAAATTACGATTCTCAGAAAATGTTTCGACTATTTTACTTACCAAGTAATCGATCACTCTGTCACTCGGCGCCAAAAAAAGTAATATAAAGTTTATGCGAGTTGGAAACATCATGACTCATCGATGTAAAAGTTTAGCATAATACTTTTACTACATTTACAACAGCGTCTAAACTGCCTGTCTTCAGCAAATTGTTACATTACAGCTCGCCCTTGGCACGGGTCATAAAAATCCCGTCCTTTATTTGTCAACATACACGCGAAACACTTCCTGCTCAACAAAATATCGTGTTACGATGTACTCCAAGGCTGCTACTTATTTCGCATTCGAATAAAGCCGACTTCAAAATCGATGACCCGCTGCAAGCACGCGACTAAAATTCGCATACTCCATCCTATAACCTATATTTGCCGTCATTCCGTTGTGTTGTCACTGACATGGGACCATGAGGCTTTGTTACAGCTGCGAAGTTAGCGAAAGAGCCGCCAGAAGGTAGATTCCCAGATTGGCTGAACCTACGTGTGCAAAGAGCTAAGCCTAAGACGCCGGCAGAGCGCCTGCGCGGCAGCAAACGCCCCAAGGGGAAGAAGGATGAGGCACTGGACCCCCAGACCTTCCAAGTAAGTCGGTTGAAACGCACGCAATCGCGAATCAGTATTTGCGCGCGAAAGCTCGGTTGTTTACCCGTAACCGAAGTTTATATTTAGAATCTTGTTAAATTAGACCGGTGTGGGTGAAGTTTTCGAGGTCGTGCCTTTGAAACTTCATTAGGCAAGTGACAGTTTTAACCGCCTTTGCCTTATTGTGATTTCACAAACGATAATAGGGTTCCATTTAGATCAGCCACTAATCGTTCTTCTAATCCTATTTAGGATTCCATTTAGATCAGGCACTAGTCGTTTGTGAAATCACAATAAGGCACGTTAATTATTGTAGAACAAGCTTCCATGTTTTATTGCCAACATTTTACATTATCCAGGTGCATAGGTACGACTTTATTTTTTGCCATAGTAAATCTTGCAATTCAAGACTAATTTTTGTTATTTTTCTTCTCACTGCACATTCTTATTTATTTTTATATTTAGCTAAGGCAGCTACTAACTTAGATTTTTATTTCTTTTCAGCCACTAAAATGTCCGTATCACGCACGGAAACCAAAAACACATATTATAATCCGCCTCTAAGGGGAAATTTGGTAGAGTAGGTACCTTATTGATATTATTTATTTGGTCTTTGATAGTTAGTATTTTTTCCCACTTTATTTTATTTATGTGAACTAAAAGAAAAACCAAAATTTTCCATGTCTGTACACAAAAGGAACCAAAAGAGAAAGAGGACAATATAGAGGTGAGTAAAACCGAACAGGTTGTGAAGGATCCAAGCGACCCATTGGAACTCCGCGTGAAGGTGGAACCGATAGATGACACCGGCCACAGACCTTACATTCCCGGAGACCTCACGGACGCAGACAAGCGGCATGACACCCACGACCTCCTAGTGAAAGCGGCAGTAGAAGAGATTCACGGCCCGCAGGAAAACGAAGAGGACAAGTTCTGGAGGAAAGTCGCCGAAAATGCAAAGAAAAATGAACAAGAACGCGATAGCATGAAAGAAAAGAAAAGCAAAACCCCCAAGCTACCCTTTGTTAACGTCTCGCAAAATTTTAACTTTGCCAAGAAAATGCACGTTGGAAATCTGGAGCATCAGCCGTTACCTGATACTTTAGGATACCGGAATATGACGAAAATAGGCGAAAAGAGAGACTCGGATATAGTCGTAAAGCCTTACGCCATTGGGTGGAAAGGGTACGGAGCATCTGGGCCCACGTGTTGCACGAAAATGCGAGTGCACCGACCAAAAACATGTGATCCCAAGAAAGCAGAGGGCGATAAAAACGAGCAACAAAGACCGTCGACGTCTGCACCTGATTTGGGAGGTCAATACAAAAAGGCTTTGTCCATGATGGATCTCGCAATCTGCTGGGACTTCAGACCGGATAGGAAAGGTTTGGAAGCGAAACCGCCAAAGCACATAGACGGCTCCAACGGTTCGAAAGCTCCAGCGGTTTTTACGATGGTACACACGCCCAAAGAAACCGTCGAAGAGCCTAAAGCCCACTCTAATCCGATCTTCAATCAGAACCGCGTAGAGGAAGACATCGGGCATCATCCCGTGCCTTACTTCGAAAAAGATATGACTAAGGACAAGCGCAGCGCTTCATGCGACGTTCAGTACTGCCCTCAACACGCGAGCGCTAACGAACGTAACAGATCAGGCTCGTCTAGCCGAAAGAGCTCTGCAAATGGTAAGAAGCCTCCGTGTGACGGTATCCACGGATGCGGAACACCGCCTGAAGTGAGCCGCAGAACGAACGCCAGACCGCAGAAACTTCACGAGGTGAAGGAAGCTTGGAACGCGCCTCGAAGTAAGAGCGGGTACGATGTCAACCGTAACCGCCACAGCTTGGAATCGTACGAAAAGACTCCTCTAGCACAAGGTAAGTTGCAGCACAGTTCCCCAAACGACTCCTACTCTCGATCCAAGGACAGCGATTCTACCAACGTGAAACACAAGAACTGTCTGCCGTGCAACACGGCGAAATCTCCGGAGAACAAACAGAAAGAAGATTATAAATTCGCTTTCAAAGCTGGAAACCCGAACTCCGTTCAGAGCGTTAGCTCGAACGATTCGAAAGGTGTGAAAATGCCGAAGATGCGCCATCCTTATTCTAAGAAGTCTTATACGATTCCTACTCTATCTCCGCCGTTTACCATTTGGCGGGACCATAACGCGACGGGTTACCCTGAACACTGGAGGTTAGCCAGTGTGTACCAACACGCTTACAAACCGCCAGAGCAACGCCGTCGACCGCTCATAGACAGTGTGTATCAGTAATCTGTGAATACTCTACTGTATTCTTTTGAACTGGATATGGAAATGTTTACAATAAACGCTTACATAATTATTATTGCAGTTTATTTTAAATACTTCACAGATAAATTTATTTCCTAATGTTTTTCACTAACATCGTTGTACAACTATTCTATGTTCATATTTACGGACCTATTTGGCAGTGATCGTTGACATTCATACAGGCAGTCCCTTCTCTTGTGGCTATTTCCAATGATTTATATTTGATTTGATAGAATATCTATGATTTTGCAATCGAGAATTTTAATTTTATTTTGAATATAATGGTGACAAAATCGACTGCAGACAAGTCTAAACGATGAATACTACTGTGTACTATATTATTTTTTGCAAATGCATCATATTTTATTTTATTTTTATATGTACACAAAAAGAAAAGGCAAGTAAAAAATAAATATACGCTTCATAGACTAGATTGAATATGTTGGAACCACGATCAGACAAATTGGGGACATAGCTATCTGATGCCGTCAGTCTTCCATTGTTAATTTGCCTTCGGCCGCGTATGATACCAGAGTTTGGTAACCAGTATCATACGAAGAAAAAATGATCGTCATAGGATACCGGTGTCCAATGAAGACGATTTTTTACTTTTCTGATACCGAGTATCAACTCAGGAAAATATCAAATAATTACAAGGGAGTACTTAACATTTCCTCGCATGTAACTGATAAGCATGCCATGTGCATTGATATATCACCTCTTTTGATATCAATGCACTGGCACTTTAGATAACTGAAGTTTTTATAACAATTGTTGTCAATGTCAGTGTATTAGAATAACAAGTAAGTAATTATTCATTTCATGATTTTAATATAGGACATTATATTATACTCTTTATAATATACTCTTTGATTTTAATCTACAACGAATTAATTTCCGCGTTGCCTGTTATCCAAATGAGTAAAGAAATTGAATTTATCTCTACGAAGAGAGGAGGAAGAGCACTATTACGTGATGGGCGCAAGTACCACAGGAAAAAAACTTACTCAAACGCCTCTACCTTTTGGCTTTGCCACAATATTAATAATGGATGTACAGGGAGTGTTACACTAAATGTTAAAAATGAAGTCGTAAAAATAAAAACCCACAAGGAAAATTGCAAACAAGACTTTGCAAAAAATAATATAATGAAAGAATTAGATAATTTGAAAGAAACATGTAGTCATAATTTTGATAGTATTCAAAAACAATATGAAAATATGGTGTTCAACCTGGAAGAAGCAGGACTTGACTTTGTACGGGAAATCCCTAAATTCCAAAACATCAAAACTGGATTGTATAACGAAAGAAATAAAGTATTAGGAGCACCAAGATTGAGAAGCAAATCTTCGATTGAAGCCGTAGTACCCGATAAATTCAAAAAGTTCTTTTTGGCAGAATATAGTGATGAAAACAAGAAGATTCTACTATTTTGCAATCAACGTGCTGCATCAGTCGTAAAGTACAAGCATATTTTATCTGACGGTACTTTTAGTTCATGCCCGACAGAATTTTATCAGTTATATACAATTCATGGCGTCGACGAAACTACATCGGCTGTTGTACCTTTAATTTTTTGTTTACTACCAGACAAGACACAGCATACTTACGAGGTACTATTTTATTTGATGAATTCCCTATTCAATCAGTGGCAGAAACAATTACTGTTGACTTCGAGTTGGCTCCAATTAAAGCCGTCCGAAAAGTTTTCCACAACATTGATATTAAGGGATGTTATTATCATCTGAATAGGTGTTTATTTAGAAAAGCTAAATCGTTGAAATTAACCACACGGGTAAAAAAAAGGCATGTAGCCAGGTGTGCTGGCCTTGCACGTTTACCCAAAGCCTATTTTCAAAAGGGGTATGAGTATGTTATGTCGAAGAGTCCATCTGGAGAAGAGATAGAAAACTTTAACAAATATTTCAATAAACAATGGATGGCAAAAATTGATTTTGAAAAAATTTGCTGTTGTTCAACATCTAAAATACGTACCACCAATAACATAGAAGGTTGGCACAGTCGCCTTAACAGATATATTGGACGTAAAAAACCGTCATTGGCGGCACTTTTGGATATTTTAAGAAAAGAAACCACCTTAATGGATATATATAAGAAAAAAACTAAACTAAGCAGAGAGTTTAGAAATTGATGAAGAAATAAATGACGCCATAACTCAGCTAAATGAAAACGAAATTAGTGTTGGACATTGTATCGAAATCATATCGCCATTTTATTCCAATAGGTTGTAGCTTGTAGGTAATAAACGATTCACAGTTTAACTATTTCCTTGTTTTCTTGTATATTTTTAAAAAAGCGAGGGTTTTACAATAAGCGTAGAGACATAATGCGATCCAATGGCTTTTACTCGGATGAAAGAAGAAAATAATATAACCAGAAGTGGATAATGACATAACCAGTTAGGGTTCTCATCAACCTTATTGTTCTCATCAACCATAGTGTTGAGTTGGGAACTAACCTTGCTTAACACAGTTGGTTTCATAGGCAGAATATTTCATTCCTTACCTGATACTGGTTACCAAAAATATGAAAGGTATCAGAAAAGTAAAAAATCGTCTTCATTGGACACCGGTATCCTATGACGATCATTTTTTCTTCGTATGATACTGGTTACCAAACTCTGGTATCATACGCGGCCGAAGGCGTCAATTTTACCCTAATCAGGGTAAGTCTAATGTACTTTACATTCATTGACTCCTAAACCTTAGTAGAACCACCCTCGACTATGGAGGGTACGGTATCAAATAACTTGCCCAGTTAACTGATACCCTATCGTCCATGGTATATTTTAATTTTACCCTAATCAGGGTAAGTCTAATGAATGTACCTTACACTCATTGACTCCTAAACCTTAGTAGAACCACCCTCGATCATGGAAGATACGGTATCAGATAACTTGCCAAGTTATCTGATTCATCTTTCATGGTATATTTTAATTTTAACCCAATCAGGGTAAGATCCTCTCATACAGTCTTCCATTCTGTATTTTATCCTAATCAGGGTAAGAACCGCTCATACTCCAGAAAGAAGGTGCACTTATTAATGGTCTCCCAAGCCTTGTTGCAGTAGTGGAACCACCCCCGCTCAGACAGGTTGGGTACGTTGCTGATCTGGTGTCTCGAGACGCCGAGGACCATCCATCTGAGGCGGGCTGCTAGTTCCTCGAATGTAGGGTGACCGCGGTAGATGTCGCGGTTATCTGGAATAAATAATGGTTATTTATTTACTGAACGAAGGCATAATAAAGAGCTATTTCTTAAAATTATGTGAGTGGGTTAATTAAAGATGTTTTAAAAATACAGCTAATGTATGTTGGACAATACCACCATCACCTAGCCCCAAGCTAAGCAGAGCTGCCAGCTGATGGTTACTAGATGACTGAAATACATAATAAGAGTTCATTATGTAGATATATATTTTGTCTATGCATAAAAAACGACCAGAACACCCGGGACAAATATCTGCAGATCGTACAAACATTTGTCCCGTAACGGCAGACAAATATTCATATAGAAAACGACTAGACCAGAATACCCAGGAAAAAAATCTGCATATCGTGCAAACATTAGTCCCGAGGCGGGGGAATCGAACCAACAACCGCCTGCTGCGTCGCAGGCAGATCTTCGCCCAACCCGCCACAGAGGTCGCCAATGAACCGTCACTCAGTGAATGACATGAATTGATTTGCGGATCAATCTTACCGAAATCGCTATATATCTCAGGCAACAGAAACAAGTTGATAGGAGATCCGCAGGCCTCGACGCTGTAACCTTTGCAGACGTTGTCGACGTTCAAACCATTTTTGTTCGTATCTCCGTACAAATACATGCCAGAATTGAGTTGCAGATCCGACTTCTGGAATGCTTTCCTGGAAACAAAATATTTCTTTTTAATATTTGATACTAGCGGCCCGCCCCGGCTTCGCACGGGTCTTTAACAAAAATTATTTTCATACGGAAAACATTTTAGAAAACATTCTATAAAATATTTTTATATGAACATAGGCCATCATAGCCTATGTACGTACAGTGCGCGTCAGAATTAAGTACCCCCCTTGTCTACATAATATTTACGACTACTTCGAATTCCCTTGTAACTTATCACAAATTTTCACATGCAAAAATTTATCTCGCCGCCGCTCAGGATCGAATCACCCACCATAATATTCAAAGTCTGAAATTCCCAACAATAACAACTATTGTGCCCTATTGTGCCCCACATAGAAATGAGATAGGGGGGTACTTATATGTGACGCGCACTGTACATCACAGAAAATTTAGGATTTTAGTGGTGAAAGAATTTTTCAAACCGGTCCAGTAATTTCGGATCCTATTCAATTCAAACAAACAATGAAATCTTTCCTCTTTATAATATTAGTATAGTGTACCTGTACAAATCCTGCATAGCCCTCACAGAGTCCGGAGTGAAGTCTTCAAGCTGGCAGCGGTTGTGTAGTAACAGTAGATGCGGGTGGCTCTCGCCAGGGGGCGCTGATTCGGAGCCTTCTTGGCTGGACGATGCGGAGAGGGACGGCTTAAGCATCTCTGATGCTTGGATGTATCTGGAATAGAAAAAGTGCGCGTTTTATATTCAGAAAAAACTACAGACTCAACTGATCCACATCAATACCAGTCGGAAGTGTACGCAAGATGCTGGCTGCGTTGCCACTCTGTATGGCAATGCTGATGCGCTGCGCCAGATATTGACCAGCTCTCGAATCACACGTCGCTTCGACCAGACGTTCAGATATTTTTTTGGAATAAAAAAAAAAATAACAAACCTATATGTAAATGTAATAGAACACAGTAAATTTTGATTCCATTGCATGTTTACCTGTGTCCATGAGAGCTACTGCCGACAAACTGCTATACAATTTGGCAGAAATGCTATACTGAAATGTACTTGTGTCTTGAAAAATAAATAAATACAAATTCAAAAAAGTGGTTTCTTTGAAAATCATGTCTAGCTGTCTTTTCAACCGAATGGGATTGAAAAGTCAAGTTGTCCCGTTTAGCCTATAGTTTTAAGCAATAATATTGTTATATAGATCTGAAATAAATGAATAATCATTACTAAAATTATAAAGAGGAAAGGTTTGCTTGTTTGAATAGGCTCCGAAACTACTGAACCGATTTGAAGAATTCTTTCACCATTAAAATCCTACATTATCCCTGATGAACATGGGCGAAGAATATTTAATAAAAGTTAGGGAACCATTTTTAAAACTTTAATAATACTAAGTATATATAACCCAACGTGTATGTGTGTTGCCGTGTGGTGCCGGCATAGAATTTCACCACCCCAACTCTTCCCGTGGGTGTCGTAAGAGGCGACTAAGGGAAACACACCGCGGGGCGGGCAGCAGCGCCCTCTGTAGAACAACTACACCGAACTGCGATCCCCAACCCGCATGCCCAGCGTGGGGATTATGGGCAATAACCCCCACATAATGATGCCATCTATGGCGCTCATTAGAGGAGGCCTATGTCCAGCAGTGGACTATTATAGGCTGGTGATGATGATGTGTTATGTATAATTATGTAATTTTTATTACATGTTGTTACACCCGTGCGATGCAAGAGCGGCCCTTTAGTATAATATAATAAACTAGCGGTCCGCCCCGGCTTCGTACGGGTATTGAATACCCGTACGAAGCCGGGGCGGACCGCAAAAATAAAATTAAATTTTCATGTGGAGCCGTAATTTTTTTGAAAATATCCTATGTTCTTCACAGAAAATTTAGGATTCTAATGTAATTTTTGAAATCGGTCCAGTAGTTTCGGAGTTTATCCAATTGAAACAAACAAACAATCAAATATTTCCTCTCTACAATATTAGTAAGTATAGACAAATTTTACCTCAAAAAGTTGTAATCCACGAACCAGTCCTGAACTGGTACACATGGCAGATCGCCATGAGGAATGAAGCTATCTGCAAACAGTCTACTGTGACAATGTTGGCACTGCGCACTGTGATGGGGTTGGTATTGGTTTCTTCTATCAGGTACGGGGCGGCCCTCTAGTTATAATAATGAACAAATTTTACCTCAAAAAGTTGTAATCCACGAACCAGTCCTGAACTGGTACATGGCAGATCGCCATCAGGAATGAAGCTATCTGCAAACAGTCTACTGTGACAATGTTGGCACTGCGCACTGTGATGGGGTTAGCACTGGTTTCTTCTATCAGGGACGGGGCGGCCCTCTAGTTATAATAATGAACAAATTTTACCTCAAAAAGTTGTAATCCACGAACCAGTCCTGAACTGGTACATGGCAGATCGCCATCAGGAATGAAGCTATCTGCAAACAGTCTACTGTGACAATGTTGGCACTGCGCACTGTGATGGGGTTAGCACTGGTTTCTTCTATCAGGGACGGGGCGGCCCTCTAGTTATAATAATGAACAAATTTTACCTCAAAAAGTTGTAATCCACGAACCAGTCCTGAATTGGTATAAGCACATGGCAGATCGCCATGAGGAATGATGCTATCTGCAAACAGTCTACTGTGACAATGTTGGCACTGCGCACTGTGATGGGGTTTGTACTGGTTTCTTCTATCAGGGACGGGGCGGCCCTCTAGTTATAATAATGAACAAATTTTACCTCAAAAAGTTGTAATCCACGAACCAGTCCTGAACTGGTATAAGCACATGGCAGATCGCCATGAGGAATGATGCTATCTGCAAACAGTCTACTGTGACAATGTTGGCACTGCGTACTGTGATGGGGTTGGTACTGGTTTCTTCTATCAGGGATGGAGACCAGAGAGCTTGGCAGTCGAGCAGAATCACCCGGTCGTTTGTTATGTACATGTCTATACCTGAAATTATGATGATATTGAGATAATAAATGATATTATAAGATAATGCATTCCATAATATTTTTGCTTTACCTAGGAGTAAATACAAATATGGCGGCAAGTTTAGCTTCAGTCATAATATGATGGATTGATGATATCAATCTTAAGATATATATTTTAAATATTATTTTATATCTATATTTTGAGAATAATTTCAAAAATCAATACACATCCCGGTGTGGCATGTCCATATTAAGATAACCTCATCAAGTCTTAGCAAATTGCACTATTCCTATCACTGGTTATTAGAATGATTTTACACAAAAGTAATAACTTAACAATCAATAGAAAGTGCGGAGAGTAGGATGTCATTGTGACGTCATATCTATTTATTTATTTAGAAACAACAGCATTTAAATAAAAAATTCTTAAATATACTATACTACATACTTATTGTAGGTTCTATTATTTACACTAATAACAGGCAGCATTCAATCTAGATTGTTAATAACAGTCTGCTGAGCTCAACTATTTCATTATTCTTAATTATTTGTAATCAACTTATTTACCTTTTGTGCAATGTACTCCTCTTTCAATATGATCAATATTCTGCATTTTAAACTTGAAGCCATCTTTTTTTACTGTACTTTCTTTGACGTCAGCAAAGTTGAGTGTTTCCATCTGGTGTTCAATGTTGGCAACATTGTTTGGGTCCAATGTTTCTTGGAGCTCATGTGAGTTAAGAATTTGGTGGCAAAGTTCTTGGTTATGTACGTTGGTGGCCAAGAGGTTCATGATCATTGATTTTCCCACACCGCATGTTCCTGAAAAAAGTTACCCTCATTATGAATCAGCACAGCACTAAAGATCTCTTTTCTTAATGACAGGTATCTTCTACAATGGGATGTGCAAAAGGGGATGACTATAGCCAGATATGAGTCACGCTGAATGATGTATTAATATATTACATTTAGTATTACAATGATCTAATCCTACTTGAATTTCAGCCACGGCGCGGCTTGCCTCAACAGAGACAATACCATGTGCGTAAACACAGGTGACAGTATTCTCATAATTGATAGATAATACCTACTTTATTTTTATAAAAATTAGGACTAAAACAAAATGACTTAAAGGTAAAAAAATTGGCAGCATTATTGCTTAAACCATTTCTTTCAGGCCACCAAAGCATTGAAGAGAAGTATATAGGAAGGCTTTGCAGGTACTAAATACAAAAATAAATCTAATACAAACTAAAATGCTAACAAAGTTATGCAAATAATTTAAAGAGAAAAGATTTGATCGTTTGTTTGAATTGAATAGGCAACAAAACTACTGGACCGATTCGTAAAATTCGTTCATTAGAACCCCACTTAAACCTTTATGAACATAATATGCGCAGTAGGTATAGAATAATTAATTGGAATTTCCAAAAGTTAAGGATTCATGAAACCTTTAATAATGTAACCCAATGTGAAATGTACATTCATAAAACTGAAAGTAATTTCTATCCAGTGATGTTTATGATATTTTTTTTTATTCTCTCCTTTTCTTGCTATCTGCTACCTATTTAGGCATTAGGCAAAGAGTTTTGTGTTTCTTGCTTCAGCCATATCATACCTCTATATCATGTATGGTATATGCCTTTTGGTATATACATTTCTTTGATGTTTTCATACCAGGTCTTGAGGGGTTATTCTCTTTAGTTGTCTCATGTTGTGCTTTTTTTCATGAGGTGTGTATGATATAGGCTACTCGTTATTCCAGAAAATGTGTGATGATAAGCTACACATGCAAGTGCTAGTAAGGTTCTAAATGTAGGTTTACCTATTATTCCCACAACCAGATAATTAGTGCTTGAGTCATGTAGATACTCTAGGGCTCCATTCACAAAGTCCAGGTTTTCATCTAGTAGCTTTATGGGTTCACTCATGAACTTTAGAGGTGGTTGTACTTTTTGTTCTGGAACAAGAAAAACACACTTAACAGGATTTTTTAGATACATTTTTGGTACCACAAGTCATGTGTTTTACAGCCATCTCTGATAATGGAGGTTTTCAAAGTTTCACTCTGCATAAATATAGCACAAGCTCAGAAAACAAATGAGGAGTTAGTTTTATGGAGCCATTTAGGAAGCTATTTCAAATTAGGTTTTGGTATATGACAGTTGTTCTTGTCAAGGTTGAAGCCTTGCTCTTTCCCTCATTGAATCTATCTTAACATAGAAAGACATAAAGCCTAAGCCATGCAGAGGCCATCAAAAGATGATGATTTTCAATAGATTTCGTATATTTGAAACGCGTAGGTACCTACCGGCATTTCTTTTTTCCTTATTTTCATTCTGGGCAATTTTACTAGGAACAGTGCTCTCTTCAGCGAGAGGTTTAGAAGCCTTGGGGCTGTGAGGACGGTCCTCTTTAGGAGTGCTTTGCTCGCGAGTCTTCAGTATTATTGTCGGCTGCTTTTCTTTTTCTTGCTTCTCCTTTGCATTTTCTCTGGATTCACGATCAGATTTTAGAATGACTGGTCGAGGAGTTGAGTATTCCTGAAAATCGCAGCGTCAATACAAAAATTCATACATTTTTTTATTAATAATAGTGTGTACTGTGTATTCAATATAATTTATAATAAGGATCACCTTGTTGGGGAATATTTTCTTTTTCTTATCAGCCATTGCGAGACTTTCCAGTAATTTTCCGATAATTCGCTGAAAAGGAAAATTAAGCTGCTGGCTGGCACTTTGGCTGGCACCAAAGAAAATAATTATAACCACTACAATACTAATATAATACTACAAATACAATACGAGCTTAAGTAAGACAAGACAACCAACACAACACGAGCACAACACACACCACAAACAACACAACTCTTCTTTTTTTGTTTCGTTTGACTTTGACTCAGTTCAGGAGAATCTTTGACTTGTCTTCTTGGTTATTTGGATGGCAATGAGGGGTATGTACGTACGTACACACTTCAACATTCGACTCTACGTTGCTCTACGTCGTCAAATGCAGGTAAGAAACGAACTAGAGTTTTTTTTCTGGCTTCAACGTCGTGAAAAACATTTCCCGAGTTACGTGCTGTAGCTTTGAGTTCGAGGGCCTTGTAGGCCTCTCAGAAGCTGTTCTTTAGCCTATTGGCTACGCGCTGGTGTTCTTGAGACAAAGTGTCGGTGGGAACCAAAAGCTCCCGGGGGAGGGGTCGCCGACGAGTTTTTGCGTCCGGTGGGTGGTCTTGCGTGTAGAGGGGCGAATCCGTTAAGATGTGAGTGGAGTGCTGGTCTGCTCGATCGTACATTCTGCCTGCGCGCCAGTTCTCCCACAAACTCTTTTAGCGAAGGTACTTGCAGGTCACGTGCGATGACGCTGTTTCGCACATAACGTCCAGCGTGGTCCAGCGCCTGAACAAATTCTGAGCTACGTCTAAATGATTTAGACATATAACACTGACAGTGACATTATGACACAGCAAAACCTACAAGTCGTAGTTGGATTGGATGGTACACTACGTACGAGGAAGGAAAAAAATATTTCGGTACGACTGGGTACGACCAAACACATTGGAAAGATGGATCTACTTGCCAAAATTTTAATAGTTTTCTGTTTTGTGGCTAGTTTTACATCAATTACTAACGGAGAAGATGTTTGTGTTAAGAGCGGGCCGTGTTCCTGCAAATTTTCTAATGGCACCGGTATTGATTTGTCTGGCACAAACAAATCTACCTTTTCCACGGCTACCAATTTTGTAGTAACTGGTAAACAGTATGAATTATCCACCTATTATTATCACCCTTGCTACGACTTGGTACCTCCTGTGACCAAGAATACACCTAATGACACCTGCGACGTACCTCTGGCGGTAAGTGTTCTAAGAATACATTTTATCTTTGTATAGCACAAAAGTGCCTTACAATTAGTTTTCGAGATCAAACTTATCAAAACGCAAAACTTATGTGTTTTGTCTTGAGTAGCGTTGTTTTATAATTTGTCTCTAACAATATATAAATAAGTTCCTGTTGGCATTAGATATTCATTCCAAAACCTGTTTTTCAAGTTTTTCATCACATTACACAATTTCTTTATGAGCTTGAAACACATCACTAAACAGTTGTTGAATTCTTTAGTAGCCCATTCGAAGATAACCTGATTTTGCTTATCAAATTGACTAAATAGATAACTTAGTATCTCAACCATATTAAGATGATTTCTTTTTCAGCTATGCCGTCATGTTTCTACATTCAGTCCCGTTATATTGCCCAACATCAGCGAAACATACCAAAAGGATGGGCTTGGTATATCAAGCTGTTTGGGATACACTAATAGTTCTACTTTTAGTGCTAATGGCAATGCCATCTATTATTCAAATTCACCAGCGTAAGTTAAATTCTATTGTATTATTAAAAAACAAGTTTAAAGCTAAGGTAGATATTTCATATGACAGTAGCAGATGCAATTTCTGTTAGAAGCAGTGTATATTCATACACCTATACTAACACACCTTTACTAAAATATTTGAGATACAATGTTTTTAAGCAACTTCTGAACATACTAAGCTCTCATTTTGGCACAGAGTTTGAAAAGTAAATTTAGAGTTGTGCATTGTAAAAATATATCGACATGTAGTTTAAATCTGTCTAAATAATTAATAATAAGAAAGTCATTTCAAGTATGGGAGTCATGTTTACAGACATTGTATCTTGATTTTAAAATTATATCTCCTAAAGGGTGCATAAATATGCATAAGTGGCACTGGGAGGCATGCATGGCTATGGTACCATGCATGACTCACATGACTGGGTCACTATATCGCCCGTGATCTTGGAAAGGTCCACATAATATGACAATTTTACTAACAATTTTTACCATGTTCATGCAGCTCTAGTGAAAGGTAAGCATACATAAAGATCAAATTAAAAAGTCATGATTTTTATGTTGCAATTGTTATAGCATTGGAAATATTATCTGATAAAACAAAGATGCTTGATTCATTTTATTATCTCTTTAGAAAGTGATAATAAATTAACTGTACTTAGTTTTAATAGGCTGTTCAGTTTTTTCAGCTATACATTATCAAAATCAAAATCTTGCTGCTTTATTCCCTTTAGAGCTTACAAGACTCTTGGTCATGTCCCAAATTACAAATTACATTAGTAATATCGGGAAATAAACTGATCACATTGTTCACTTCAATCTTTTTAAGGTAAAATTAAGAAGCGAACAAGAAACCTGTACCTTGTTAGATTGTTAGTTTTTGGGCAACTCACAGGCATATTTAATTACTTCTTTCACCATTCAACACTGATAAAATAAGCATGGACCTTGCGCTTACTTCAAATTAAATATTTAAATAGGTATGTATGATAATTTTGTGTATTGCTGTTTTCAGTGGGACCACTGTTCTTCTTATCTGTGCTGAGACAGAGGATCAATTGCATATGGGACCAAACTCACTGGCTGACCCCGCTAATATTGTAAGATTAAGATTCATCACTTAAGTCAATAATTCTCACTTCAGTTAATATTTTCGGTACTGTTTTATGGTTAGAATTATTTTGAGGTATTCTATAGTAGAAGAAATGGGAGGCCATTGCCCAGCTGTAGGACAATATTTTTATTATGTAATAATTTTGAATATCCCCAAAAATTTCAACTTTGACAGGATTTGAACCCACTGTCTCTCCTCAAATCACACTAAATGTGAGGCTGAGATACTACAATAACATATTTTTTTATAAGTCTTAGGCATCATTATCCTTATTATATTATATCAATACCTTACTAGAAAAATAAAGACAATATATATAAGTACCTAAGAGGTTAGATCTCTGTGTCCTCATAACTCAAAGAAATAAATAAATAATGCTGGACAATCTTCACAGCATCACCGAGCCCCAACCTAAGCAGAGCTTGTGTATTGGGTGCTATATTTTTATTACCTATACATTGAAAACGACCAGATACCCCAAATAAATCTGCAGTTCGTACAAATTTTTGTCCCGAGGCGGGAAACGAACCCGCCTTCTGCGTTGCAGGCGGACCTTCGCTCACCACAGAGGTCTTCAAGTACTCAGATACACAAAGCTTGCTCATGGTACTATTTAGATTCTCCATGTAAAATATTCTGTTTCTATTTAATTCTTTGTGTATTTTGTTATCGTTTATTGTCTATAATATGGGTCCTTAATTTTGTGCCTGAAATAAATGATTAATATTATTATTTTTAATATTTATTGTTATCATTCCAGGTTTTGATGTTCTATTCAAGATCGGCTTGTCTGAGAACAATCGAAACCCCTGATGAAGGAAGATCGTTTGGCTCCACGCTTATCATAATTTTCTTCTCGCTGGTGATATTTTACCTCGTCCTCGGAGTGTTCACTAAGAAGTTCCTTATGGGAGCAACTGGCATTGAAGTGATCCCCAACTTAGGATTCTGGACTGATTTACCTAATCTAGTCAAGGTAATTGAGATTTTATTTTACGAGCTAGATAAAAGTCAATACAAAAAGTAATGACGCCACGGTTGGCCGATGCGCCGAATATTTGGCTGCCGAGTGATCATTGATCAGCAAAAGATGTGTAGTTTCTGGCGGCGTTTCATATCCGCAGCTTAAAATAAAATAATAATTAATTTGCTTTTAAAATATATTTGGAATAGTTAAGCGTTGGGCGTTTATAGTTCAAGATTGATGGCGCAACATTCGCAAATAACGAATAAAAAAAGAAATGTCTTCATAAAGGCTGAATACCTAATAGTAGTATTCTAGCATTGATATGGGCCTTGAATAACTTTTTTAACATCCATAACTGTTCTTTTGTTGCCTGAAACTAATGATTTATTTATATATTTATAAAGTTGGCCATTAAAACCTTATTTCCAGGACGGCTGGGCATTCGCCATCAATGGCTTCAAGCTGCCCGCCCGTGGCCCTGGCCCCGTCAGCTCACCCGATCCCAACAGCTACGACAGCATATAACATCAGGAGCAGTCCACACTCGAGGGGCAGCTGGTGCTCATCGAGTGAGTCTCCGGACCGTCTGTGGATGACCATCTGTGGACGTCTGTCTGTGGACGTCTGTCTGTGGACGTCTGTCTGTGGACGTCTGTCTGTGGATGACCGTCTGTGGATGACCGCCTGTGGATATCCGTCTGTGGATGACCATCTGTGGATGACCATCTGTGGACGTCCGTTTGTGGATGACCATCTGTGGACGTCTGTCTGTGGATGACCGTCTGTGGATGACCGTCTGTGGATGACCGTCTGTGGATGACCGTCTGTGGATGACCGTCTGTGGATGACCGTCTGTGGATGACCGTCTGTGGATGACCGTCTGTGGATGACCGTCTGTGGATGACCGTCTGTGGATGACCGTCTGTGGATGACCGTCTGTGGATGACCGTCTGTGGATGACCGTCTGTGGATGACCGTCTGTGGATGACCGTCTGTGGATGACCGTCTGTGGATGACCGTCTGTGGATGACCGTCTGTGGATGACCGTCTGTGGATGACCGTCTGTGGATGACCGTCTGTGGATGACCGTCTGTGGATGACCGTCTGTGGATGACCGTCTGTGGATGACCGTCTGTGGATGACCGTCTGTGGATGACCGTCTGTGGATGACCGTCTGTGGATGACCGTCTGTGGATGACCGTCTGTGGATGACCCGGAGTAACCTTCGAAGTGAGAGACTTTACCATGCTATTATTGAGCTTGTGTCGGTGTAGCTTAGCTGCTTAGTGTCTTCTGATAATATCTGTTGGGTTAAAGTCTAGTATCTAGTTTATATATATTTTTATTGTGAGTTACTGGTTTTAAAAGTAAAACTGGTTGAAAAATTTTGGTTGTTGTAGGGTACCAATCGATATTCCTTCTATATTCCTCCAGGATTAGTCCATAACAAACATTGCTGATTTAAACTTTTAGGTGTATCCAAGCCTAAGATTAGTTTTTGTATATTCAGCAATTTTTGGCGTAGCCTTCTCATTTTTAAATATTGCAGCTCAATTTAAACTGTATTTAAATGGAGCTCATTCATAATTATTTTGCTTGTACATTTACTTACCTACACTACAGTACTCGTTTTTCAGGTAAAGAAGTCTAATTTTAGTCCACTCACCAATATACTACATAACCTTTAGGGGTATTAACCAATTCTTCACTGGAGATACAAATCCGTGTGATTCAATTTAAAATATATTGAGCTCAATGAATAGACTCACAAAGTGAAGTCGGTACGATATCTATACTTATATTATGACGCGGAATGATTTGATTGTTTGTTTGTTGGATATTAAGTAATAGGCTCCGAAACTCCTGCACCGATTTAAAAATTTGTCCTACATTATTTATCATAAATGGCTATACTATAGAATATTTTGAAAATAGTTATGGATCCATATGAAAACTTCAATAAACCAACTGCACTCATAATTTAAACACCAGTGCGAAGCCTATTCAACCAAACAAACAAACGATCATATCTTTCCTCTTTATAACATTAGTATTACCTACCTTCGATGAGCGTCAAATTTTCAATGCCATTTGCATTGAAAATTCATGTTCAAATATTTGCTGTCATAGTTCAAATATTTGCTTGACACGGCTGTCAACTATCTTTATTTAAAACTGTCTTTGGCCTCTGAGTAGCTATTAACCTCTTATTAATTTTAGTCATCTAACTAAAATAATTGTTATTTCTCAGTGTTCCTCCATTCACAGTGTTGAATAAAACTATTTACTAACTGTAAGTGAGCGAACGATTATGAATAATTGTTTATTGGGTTAAGTAGTTATATTATTTGACAATATAGCATGGGTAAAACTAAGAAATAGTTAACGTTCTGCGTAATTAACACCTCATTTAAACTTGAAGTCATTAGTTATACGGATTGTGCAATGCCCGTTTTCCGTAATGTATTAACTTACCTTGCGGTGAAACTAAAGATTATTAACTATTTTAATTTCGATGATTCTTTATTTTGAATCTTATCGCCAGCACTTAAAGCTCAAAACTTTCAGGCATAACTGTAATTCTGGCGTTAAGACTACTAATGATATGTAATTTGATCGTTAAAATAGGAATCAGCGCTAAAATAACTAATCTAAAATAAAGTTGCCGTACATTGCCACAAAGACAAAATTTCACGAAAGCCTGATTCACATTATTATAATGTATATTTTTGTAATAAGTAATGTTTGTAATGTATAGTAATGTAAAACATTAATCACTTTATAATACACACTTGTGCCAATATTTATGTAGCTGTTAAATACATATCTGTCAAATAATTTGGACCAACTCAAATTTAACTGTTCTAGCAATATTGATAGATGCTGATAGCTTATACAATATTTTTTTTAACATAAATTAGGGAAATATTTTACAGCAATGCAATTTAGCACCATTTAATGCACAAACTTAAAAATATGTGTTTTTATTTTGTGGTATCCCAAATGCGATTGTGTTGAAAGTACCTTTAATATTAATTAGTCACTAGTTAGTCACATTAGTTTTTGTTACACTGAGGTGCTCTTAAGTATTGATGACCTATCAGAATAATCCCCTGACAGCAAAAAATGCATATTTGGACAATAAAAAAATTCAGATTTAAGAAAATAACACTCGATTCTGTCCGTATTTCTCAAATAAACAAATAATTCTTTATTTAAAACCTGAAATATCCTTTAAATAAATGAATGTTACCAAAAAAACAGTAATGCTTTTAAGAAAAAAAAAATACTTTTCTTTACTAGGTAGGTACTATATATAAGAGTACCTTAGATTTATCATTATCACGTAGCGTTAATATCACCTGTTGAGTTTTTTTTTGTTTTCGTCCACTATAATTAATCTAGAATGTATAGAATTTCAGGTTAGGTTTATTCTTTATGGGAATCCGTTTATGTGAATCAATAGAATTAGAGAAGTGCTACAATGGAGCATTTGGATACGATATCGTTTTTGGCAAACCTCTATATTGATATAGAGCTTCGCCGCAATAGAAATTGACATTAAATAATACATTCAAGAAAATTACAAAATAATTTCATGTCATTTCAAGCCCAAGCGTTAATTTTTAGTTAGTTATTCTGATTTCTTAGAACAAATAATATAAATATTGTATATAAGGAAGGAAGGCTTTTGTTAGGCCTATTTTAAAATATAATATAATGTAGTATTTTTGAATAACTCGAATTATAATATCTGATATCTTTATAACATACTCCTTATATCATTTGTATTTTTATATCTATTTATTAAATTTGATATATAAGGCCTCAACTTGTATTTAAACAACTCAACAATTTGGAAAGGTTGATATATAGCTTTCTTTCTGTAATATCTATTGGATATGTAAGTGGATGTAACCACATAATAACTTCATATTATTGTACCATGTATGTAACTAAAATACTATTATCACAATGCATCAACATGGTACATACGTTTAAAAACGTTAAGTAGAGCCATGATATTTTATTTATATGAATAAAACGCGTTTTGCATGTATTAATCTTTTATTCACACCTTAAAACTATGAATAATATGAATAAGATACAAATATCACATATACATAATAGCTCCGTGGCGCAGTCGGTAAATAGCTAAATTGTGAAGCATTACAGCAGCCCTTCAGTGAATAATTTATGGTATTGGTTCTATCAGAAATCCATGCTGAAAAAAATAACAAAATTATTAAGGTTAGTTTAAAGGACAGTAATGTATGGAACTTTGCCCAAAGAAATGAAAGGGCATAAGTAGTAATAGACTTTTGCCGTATGTTTCCGGCAAAAGTCTACTAAATTCTGTCCTGGAGTTTTTTGTTACTGTTATGTTTGTTCAAACTATAAAAAATGACTCTACGTAAAACATTTTGGAACAAGAGATGAATTAAGATCACAGAACATGAGTAAGGTCATAATAAACCTCATAAAGGGGATATCTAGATTAATAAAAAACTATTGAGGCGGAATAATTGCCGTGTGGTGCCGGCATAGAATTTCACCACCCCAACTCTTCTCGTGGGTGTCGTAAGAGGCGACTAAGGGAAACACAGCGGGGGGCGGGCAGCAGCGCCTTCTGCAGAACAACTACACTGAACTGCGATCCCCAACCCGCATGCCCAGCGTGGGGATTATGGGCAATAACCCCCAAATAATGATGCCATCTATGGCGCTCATTAGGGGAGGCCTATGTCCAGCAGTGGACTATTATAGGCTGGTTATGTTATGTTGTTATGTTGAGGCGGAATAAATTACATTTAATAACCTACAATTATTGAAACTAAAATTAAGACTGGTCGGTGTTTAATCATCGTAACGGGCATGGCTTTGGCACCATATGATTACCATGATAATTATGTAGGTATTTGTACAACAACCTGCCAAGTGTGCGTTACTGGGGCGGCAAGTAAACACTGATCGAAAAAAAAATCTATAGAAAAATTCGAGCGCTATGTCCTGTAAATGTGCCCTGTAAATGTACTGTAAATGTGCCCTACCTATTGTTTTCCCGCTTTCAACATCAACATCACCAGCCTATAATAGTCCACTGCTGGACATAGGCCTCCCCTAATGAGCGCCATAGATGGCATCATTATGTGGGGGTTATTGCCCATAATCCCCACGCTGGGCATGCGGGTTGGGGATCGCAGTTCGGTGTAGTTGCTCTGCAGAGGGCGCTGCTGCCCGCCCCCCGTTGTGTTTCCCTTAGTCGCCTCTTACGACACCCACGGGAAGAGTTGGGGTGGTGAAATTCTACGCCGGCACCACACGGCACCCGCTTTGCATGATAGCAACTGCACCAACAAATGCATTTCATGTTCGCACTACCGTATCATACAAAAACTATGCCCTTTCATTTCTCACAAGTGGCATCACATCAGTGGAGGCTCTTGGACCAATTGTGCCTATTATCCTTTTACTTATTTGTCATTTATTTTGTACTTAAATTTGGTTGGATTATATCCTTTAGGCATTGTTTTGCAGCTTGCAGAAAAAACGTAGATGTATAGCCGCGACGCGAAATTAGTTGGATTTTAAACTGTATGGTCAGGTAATAGCTCAATAGAGCCATCCGGGATCCGAACCGCACCGCCTCGGCGTCCACTCATGTCGACAGGTGGTTTTCGGGTCAATACGTGGTCAGCGAGTGATCCTTGCTTGGCCAACGACTGGACTTATTGGTCAACGAGTGAACCTCTCGTGGTCAACGAATTTCCGAGCAAGGCGGTGCGGCGCGCTCAGCAGGCAATGCAGCCAGAGTCTTGGGGTCGCTTTCGACTGTATTGATATGTATCAATTGAGCTACTTGTAGATTATTTTACCTTTACTTTGCAATATTCTGCAAGTAGCTCAATTGTTTTATTTGTAAATACTTGTTCTAATTTGTTTATTTACTCTTTCTTTTCTCCCCTTTCTGGCATTTAAACATTTTTAATCTATGACAGATAACTGATGCTCACCTTAGGTCCGTTTTCCATCAGGCACTTGGTCAGATGTAGTGCTCTATCACACCCTCTCTCACCATCGCCTACTGGTTCCTCATTCACTGAAAAAAAGTTAATGATTACCATTCCTTTGGAAAATGTCCAGTGTTATTACAAGTTTTATTTACCTATTGAAAATTACAACATACCTACCTAATAAAATATTCACAACTGGTACATATTTACACTTAGGTATAGACATAGATAATCATTTATTTGCTGCTCCCGTAGTGCAAAACAGATCAAATTTTTTGTAAAAAACACAATAACATAATCATAGTACGAGGAAATCAATGCTAGAAAATATGAAAACAAAATTTCAAAAACTATTTTTATTTTTTTATTTAATAACAATGACTCTCCTGTGATACAGCAAGAAAAGCTATCGGCTCAGTATTAATGTCCTACCACTCAGGAGTAGATTCATTTAGGTGCTGATATTCTACATAAACCATTATAACCACAAGACCCTGTGAGGCTTATAATAAAAGCTAAGTTATCTATTTCCTAAAATACCAATAAAAACTAGTTTTTCCGGAATGTTATTCTAGAGGTATATGTAGCTTATAAAAACAGGCTATAAATAGCCCCACATTGAGACGTTATCTGTAGGCTATAAAAACATGCTATATAAAAATAAGTTGTTTGTAATTTTGTCCTACCTCAAAATTATTGCGTCACCGTATAAATTTTAAGTGGCAGGCGCTTTGTTACCTATTAGCTATACAACCTACTTTAAAAGGAAAAAAATATTCTGATCTAATCTTAGTAGTTAGGTATTCAAGTTTAATCGCGCGCCTACTATACGATTATTAATTAATTAAATACTTTACGGATTCATTAATTAATAATTTACGGACTTTGGTTATCATCATTTGCCTATATTAGTCCATTGCTGGACATAGGCCTTCCTAATGAAGCGCCATAGCGCCTTTGTTCACTTCGGTCATATCGTACCTTTTTTGCAAATTTCGTGTACAATTTTGGCATTTTCCAGCTTTGTGGCGTCGTCGCTGAATTCTTTCGCAGCCCATTCATTGGCCTTCTCCTCTTCGTATATTCCTTTGTCGTTTATCTAAAAACAATAAAGACCTCCAGGTATTAGATACGCGGGAGCCACCTAAATTAATACTTAATATCTTGAATAATAAAAAAGAGGACATTTTAGCTATATTCAATTTATTGATGTACCTACCTACTGAAAAAGAAAAAATCATTTGGTTAATATTTAAAATAAAAAATAAAAGTAAAAATTGGCGTATAGGTCCGATAGGTAATTAAAAGACTACTTTTCTTACACACGTTGGTTTACATTATTGAAGTTTTCATACGGATCCCTAACTTTCTTGGTAACATTCTAGTATAGCCTATGTTCATCAGATATAATGTAGGATTCTAATGGTGAAAGAATTTTTCAAATCGGCCCAGTACATTCTAAAGCCTTTCAAAGCCAAAGTCAATCCAAACAAATTATTAACAACCCTGGTCATCCCACAGCTGGGGAAAGGCCCCTTCCCACTGATCATCATCATCATCGCCACCCTAATTAAAACAAAATTGTATCATACAAAGTTAGTCTTCTTCATAACGCAAGCCAGCATACACTTCGCCGCTTCGCTGTTAGGCAGCTTGTGGTTTTTCATCATCATCATCTCCTCTCCTGATATAGGGTGTTGGCTGCTGCACTCCATCGCGTGTTCTAGGAACCATGCTTGAATCTCACCAGTGGATCTTGACTGGAAACAGGGAGTTTTACTAATATTAAGTAATCAGATCACACCTTGAATTGACTTCTTCGTTATGGCAATGTGTCTGATTTGCCACTTTTCTGCCAGTGTTCAGTTTATGGAAATGTCTTAGTTATTGAATGGAGGCAATTTAGAATTATATGCTATAGATGGCATTATTTATCATTTTGCCCATAATCCCCTCGCTGGGCATGCGGGTTGGGTATCGCAGTTCGGTGGAGTTGTTCTGCAGGGCGCTGTGCCTCGGTGTGTTTCCCTTAGTCTCCTATTTCGACACCCACACGGGAAGAATTGGGGTGGTGAAATTCTATGCCACACGTGGCACCACACGGCAGAATTGAGAATAGAAAAGAAACTAAAGAAATAAAGTTATTGAAATTTGAAATCTGACTAACACAATGTAGTTACATAATATATCTGATGATGTAGTTTTATGTAGGTAGTGTAGTTAGAAACTACTGGGTATTTAAATCACTTATGCGGTTTTATGTGGTGTAGGTAGATGCTACTGGTTATTTAAATCACTTATTTTCCTTGGTCTAGGTAGGTACACCGCCTGTCTAGGTGCAATTACTTAGTGATAGTACCTTATCACTTTAGTACTATCGTGTTCAGATAATATTAATTCAAGTTTTGTGCTTTTATAACATTCATGTAAATAAATAATACGTTAGATGATGCTGGGTAATCCACTAGCCCCAAGCTTAGCACAGCTTGTGTTTTGGGTACCAGATGACTGTATTATATAACGACCACTGTGGCGCGGTGGGCGATGGTCTGCCTGCGACGCAGGACGTTGCGGGTTCGATTCCCGCCTCGGGACAAATATTTGTACGATCTGCAGATATTTGTTCAGGGGTTCTGGTTGTTTTCTATGTATAATAAAAAAAAATCTATCTATTTAATAATATTGTATTATGTACCTACATATATCAGTCATCTAATACCCATAAAACAAGCTCTGCTTAGCTTGGGGCTAGATGATGCTGTGTGGATTGTCCAGCAGTATTATTATTATTATAAAAGGTATATATAGATATTTTGCTTCGATAAATAGTAGTAAGTATTAAATATATTGATTTCTTACCTGGGATACGACAACTAACACAAAACCCAAAAAAAACGGAAAAATCATCGTTTCTTGATACAACTAAGTCAAAATAAACGTTGCCCCTTTATATAAACCTGTAGAACAGTGTTTGCATTTATTTTGTAATCAGGTGCGCATTAAATATTTATGGAGATTATCTTTTAGATTATCTAATGTTTTGTTCGCTTGAAAGTACTTAGGTTGAGTTGAGCTTAATTTTACCTACTACTATCTTATTATTACTTGTTCATAAAGAAAAAAATTAGCTACGCTAACCGGCCTCAGGGGAAAGTCCCTATTTATAAGGTTCTTTTATTCTCTACAGTACACACACACGTTCAACCCTGTACCAAACAAGGGGGTTTTTCTAAAAGCGATCCAAAGTGCGGGAATGCACTGACTTAATTCTCTAACTATCAACTGCAAGTATCACGTGCGTACCCGTATAAAACTTGCACGGTGCAGTCGGTACTACCAACCTAACAGTGGAAAAAAGATCGAATAAGTAATTTGATTTTGTTAAATAAATAATGTCCTCAATCAAAGAGTTTTGTTTTTTGATATTACTTTCTATACCAAATTTTTCCTTCGACTGTACTTTATTTGCTTTGAACATTGGATTTTTTCGATCATTTTGAGAGCGGTCCCATTCGCCGCCGGAAGAAAAATAATAAAATTAAATCAATCCGGCGAATGGGACCGCGGTCCCTTTACCTAGCGGTCCCAATCACCGGAAGCCTCGTTCCGAGGATTACTTATTGAAAATAAAATAAACATGGCCTCAACACTAACCGTTTCCATAGATTTCCCAACAATTCTATTAAGGTCATTTTATAATAACGCAAATTGTTGGTACAGGTAACTGATTCACACACATATTTTACTCAATAACAAACGACAGGTTTACCAAAATGAGTAATCGAGCACTTGTGAACTCATCTGTACAATCCTCATCTGTACCTATTAGTAGGTAGGAAATAAAAACTGCTTATAAAATGTAATGCCAGCTTCACGAGTGCTGGAAAAATTGCAAGTTATGGATTATTATCTCTGAAATAACCTGTGATTACCGCGGCTGGCGGAAATTGGTAGTTATGTACCTACCAGTACTTAGAATAGGCGTTGGGAACGTGATTCTCTAGCGTATTATGTTATTTTATGCAATCATTTAAAAATCGAAGCATACAATGTTGCTAGTATGTTGGTAGATAAAAGATCTTTATAGCCTTATCTGAGCGAACCGCCCGGTTTCTCCTGGGTATTTAAAAAAAAATCATATATTATAAATTTTTAGGTACACTCATACTCGTTGAAACTTCGATAATGTACCCCATTATTAAAGTTTTAATACGGATCACATACCTACTTTTTTGAAATTTTTCTATAGATTATGTTCACCAGGGATAATGTAGGATTCTTATAATGAACGAATTTTTTAAATAGGTTCAGTAGTTTCAGAGACTATTCAATCCAAACGAACAAATACTCAAATCTTTTCTCTTTATAAAATTAATACACTTAAACTAAAATCAATTAAATCTATATTAATATTACTTTGTAATGAATGTCTTTGAATACCTACATCTGAATTATTCGGAAAATGTAATGATTAATGGTGACTAACATTCTGATAAATGCTTGTTTGTGTTATCTGAATTACACGAATTTTTTTCATAAATGTTTTTAGGTTTTATTACATAAATCCGTTTGTAGGTTTTGCGATATATTCCACCTTCGTAGAGGGGCTACGAAGTCTCGTAGCTGTTAAAAATAAAACAAAATTCACCAAAAGAATTAAGTAATTATTTTATTATGGAAAGTAGAAAATGCTCGGATTGTGATTGTAGATGCACTGGGTGATGTGGAACGAGGCATCACAAATGTCTTTGTGTGCATCAGCTGAAAAAGAAAAATATATTATAAAATATTGCCTATAACAGTCTTGTTGCGGGGGTCTAGGATATCTCTGGAATTAGTTAAAAACTACTATCGCTAAACAATGCGCGTTACTCCTTGGTAACTCACTCGAGGCGAGGTTGAGGCGTGCCTCAAGTCCATGTTATGTCGGAGCGTGCCTCAACATTATGTTAAATCGAGGCGCGGACGTCTAGATTCCTTCAAAGTGACGGCGGAGTCGTGACGGGGTAGGAAAATGCTCCAACTCAACTCCCTTGACTTCATATTTTCGTCTTCACTTCGCCACGCCTTCAATTCGCCCGTGATACTTTAGTATTATGAGGGCACAGCTATTTACTTCAACTTAAGACAACGTGAAAGTGGGCGTCTGCGCCTTATTAGTACCTATGTTTACGAATCATCTTTTTTGTACCAATCAGTACGGAGTATGTTTTCATCGTTATAGGTTTTTGTTACTCTGCTTGCGCCTCGATTTTGGTTACTGGATAGTAGGTAGTTTAACGAACCCAGTCCTCTGATGACTTATTTGATACAGGCTCTGCCTTTGGGATTAATCACGATGAAAGCTAGTGTTTTAGCGCTACGGGGAGAAGAAACTGGCTCTCCCAGAGATTGAGGTCTCTACATGACTCAATCCTGGAATCTCCTATTTTGAGCATGACAACGGACGTCATGCTTCCACGCCATGTGTTTGAAAAGCACTTTAAAGTGGAACTACCTTCCAGAGAAGACTGGTCGAATAGCCAGCTACTCTGGAAGGACGGGTGCCTGAATTGGTACACGGATGGTTCCAAAATGGGACTGAATGTAGGCTGCGGAATTTATGGAGAGCGACCCAAATTCGCTGGTAGCATAAACCTGGGTATATACGCCTCCATTTTCCAAGCAGAAGTGTTCGCCATTCTCGAATGCGCAGACATAAACCTGCAAAAGCGATACTCCAACCAAACAATATATATCAACTCTGATAGCCAGGCTGCTCTTCTAGCACTGGACTCGTCGATCATCACGTCAAGGCTAGTTGAGGACTGCATGTCACGCCTGAATGCTCTGGGTTCGAAAAACCGAGTTGTCTTAAGATGGGTACCGGGTCACGCGGGTATCAACGGCAATGAGAATGCCGACGAGCTCGCACGGTCCGGGGCCATGGGGACTCGGTTCGGCCCTGAGCCGTTCTGTAGCATACCAAAGAGCCTGGCTCAAAGAACCCTACTGAACGTTTGCTACGAGGAGTCAACCAAACTCTGGAAAAATTCCTCGGGCATGGATCACTCTAAGTTTCTGGTAAAAGCCTTCGATAAATGGTACACCAACCAAATCCTAGCGCTAAACAGAAACAACCTTCGCATCATGACAAGAGCCCTAACTGGACATTGTCGCCTTAACAAGCACATGTTCAAACTGGGGCTAAGCGATACAAAATCCTGCAGATTTTGTGAGGAGGCGGAAGAATCGCCCCTCCATCTGCTAGGAGAATGTGGAGCATTGATGCATAAACGTAGCATCATTCTGGGCAAGCACCTGCTAAACCCAGATGAACTACGTGACATCACCCCGAAGAAAATCCTTCAGTTCTTAGTAGCTGCAAGGGTAAGTGGCGAACTATAACGCCGCATCTTCGGCGGTGAACCTACGAAGTGGCGATCACAATAGGCCTATCAATGGACGCAGCGATACTATAGCCACCAAAAGCAAATAAAAAAAAAAAAAAAAAAATAGTGTCCAAATCTAATCCAATCAGAACGCTAGACCAAGTTCTAGCGTTCTGATTAGATTAGGCCTTCCTGCCTAATTTATTGCCATTCCAAGTTTAAGTTCGTGTATGCATTTGTTATTTTTATTTATTTATTTAGCAACTAATACGATTTAAAATAAACATGACCTATCTCTATAAGTAATATTCGTCCCATTATTACAATGATATTTTATGATACTGCAAATTGTTGGTACAATGAGTCCCTCCCTGATTCACAAAGCATATTTGACGCAATATGATATACAAATATTACAGAAATGTTCACAAAATAAAGCCCAATTTGACATAACCAATAGAGCAAAAAGATATGTTAGTGAAAATTATAAAGAATTGAAAAAATCCGTCCAATTTATTAATGAGTATAAAACACGTCTTTTCTCTACAAACATTCCAGTCATTGTGATTATATTCTGCTACTGTTTACTACAAGGTGGTGCATTTAGTTATATTTTCCTACAAATGGTAGATCATCGAAGGTTAGGTAAGGTGCTCTATGCAGTCAGATACAAAAAAAAAACACACAATTTTTTTAAATATTAAAGACGATTGATTGGTTATTTATCGCGTACCTTTTGTTATATTACCCCCTACGTTTCCATCGCGTTGCAGCGATCGTCGTCAATAGCCGACAAACAAATGATACCTACCTGGAATTAACTTTTCACCAGCAGGCAGGTAGGTAACTGTGGGAAATTAGCACTTCTTGCCGATAGCTTTCAGGCTGGCACTATGGTTCTACTCACCAACTTTTCTACAAGCAGTAAGAGCTTCTTTCGCTGGCTCTTTTATTTCTTCCGGTAGCAACATGTCCGCTTGCTTCATTGCAGCTTCGTAGTTTATTTTACCGTTTTTGAGCTGAAATTTGAATTAACAGAAAAATATCTTTGGGTACTTATAGTTACTGATATCCCATCAAAGTTTAGAGGCGTTCACACGTAAAAGTAACTGAGGTGAACTTACTGTATTCGCCATTTTCATGATGCACGCCATGTAGCATTTCACATTTCTGTCGTCTAGAAAAACGCCATCATTTAGCGGGTCGATTTTTTCTGAAACAATTATTTTTAAATTATATAAATAAAACATGCTGGACAACTCACACAGCGTCATCTAGCCCCAAGAGTCAACAGAATAAGCAGAGCGAGTGGTACTCGATAACTGTTACTCAATACAGTACCTATAAATGTAATACATATAGATGTTTCTATATTATACACTACCTGCGCCCCGCGGCGTTACCCACGGTCAATAGATGTAAGTGATGTTTACATTTTTTCTTACATAACATCCTTCTCCCGGTGATAATAAACCTAACAAAAGATTAATTTATATATCTGGTCGTTTTCTATCCATATATTTATAGAAATACACTGAACTGATCTGTAGACAGTACATACGAGTCACGAGGCAGGAAACTACGCTCTCAATTAAGTGTAGATGATGACTTTATGTTAGTACTTACTGGAGTGGTGTTCTATTGAACGCAATTATGAAAACTATAGGAAGAATTTTCTTGTTCTTACCATCTTCGACGTTATTTTTGGGTTGACAAGTTTTCCTCATCATTTTTCCTGTGCTCCTGATCTGTTTCATTGTCATCTGTAAATAATTATTAGGTCATCAAATCTAATGCCTCAGGCAATTATGTTTTAAATTTATTTTTCTTTTGTTTGTTTGGAATATAAGAAGTTTAGTAACTTTATAGGTACGTACCTACAACGCCTACTTGCATAACATAAAAAAAAACCTTTATTCGACACAAATACAGTTTCAGTGTTTCTGAATTGTCAGTCTTTCTTATCCGTAGGGTCCTAAACTAGCTTATGCTGTATTTTAGGGCTTCTCCAATTAAATTAGTTTAATAAAGAACGAACTTTATAAAACCTTTATCAAGAAAGAAAATTATAATTAAATGAGCAAATAAAGACAAGTATTTTCAATTGAAACAATTGTGCTAACTGTAGACAGTGGTAACCAATCTACCGGTAACTCAATTGGCTGGATTGGCACCGCCTCTCGCCAAAGGCAAAGATATTAAGATATTATTTATTTAGGTATTAAAAAATTGCACCAACGCGGTATACACCAATACATTGATTGTGGACCCTTAACTTATGATTAGCACATTTTAGTGTCACCTCATTTACAGGTACAAATCAAATTCATCTATAAAAAAACAGTACTGAGAAGACTTTTACATTGATTAAAAAAAATAATAGTATAGTTTTCTTTTTACAAATTCATATTTATGTGCATACAGGGTTATAAAACAGTCAAATGAGAACTAATATCTCACAGTTGAAACAATGATCTAACTGCAGACTGTTGCAAATAATCTACAAGTAGATCAACTGATCCATACCAATAACGTTGGAAGTGTCCCGAAGACGCTAGCAAGTGGTAGTAAACTTGTGTCTGGTATTTATCAAATTCCAATTTTACCATTTCCCAACGTACGCGGTATTCCTTCATGATATTCGCGCGAACTTTATCGCTACCGATCTGAGTAGCCAATACGGTGTAGGTCAGAAAAGGCTTTTCTTAACATTCCCGTTAATATCCAGATTTGATGATGACTTACCGCTTCACAATACGCCACTAAAACTAAGAATCGAACGAGTGTTATCCATGTGGATTGTTTGATCCTTCGCTGACCTGACATTGTCTTTGATTCAGAAAGCCTTGATCTCAGATGCCTTTATAATGGCTCGAATGGGCACTAATTGATTAACGCCCTATCATTAGGTAGTTTACACCTGATGCGATTTCAGATATGGTGGCCATAGAACAGAAAAAAATTATATCCTTAGAAGTTTTTATATTTATAAGTTCCATTAAAGTTTTTGTTCTTTAACGTTTTTGTTCTTTAACTAAATATTTCACTGCATACACCAAAGTATGGCCGTATTTCCACTCGATCGGTACCCGCGGGTACCGATGGTTATCACTTACTAGTGCCACCATACATGCTAACCATACCTACATAATTTTACTCATATTTGCTTCCCCTGTTCCAGTTGAAAAACCCATTGCAGTTATGTTATGTTGGGTATATGTTGGGGCTCCAATTGGTGGTTATCTTGGTCCACAGGTTTATCGGGCATGCGGCAGACATGCAAATAAGCATACATTTTTTCTGTCCCTTATGGGATGTTATCATCATGATGGTTTCGCTCTACTCGCACTTAGAACAGATCTTGGTGCATCGTCTATATGAAGTAAATGATTATGTAATTTTCCAGGTTAACCAGTTTTTACAAATTTGATAGAACACTTTTCCTATATAACAGGTTCAGCATTTTACTAGCTACATGTTTGGCGATCGCTAATGAAATATAATGGAAATATATTTCAAAATATTTGGAACTCTGCACGTTTCAGTTGTTCTTGAAACCATCAGTATCATGGTGAACCTACTATCACATCCGTACTGAATGGTTATGAATGAATGGCGTAATGATCATGAGATTGCAACTACTTAGATGCAACCCAGCCCCAATTGCTGGCTATGCAGGTGCCAGTAAAATCAAAGATGACTTTGGAATTCAATACGTCTATATTTTCATGTTTCCCTAAATCTTCCTTTCTATTGTTTTGAAGTGACAGTGGTGGGGCTATATCTCTTGAAGACCCAATAACTGCTGGCGTAGAAGAGTTCTTGAGTTGAAACCGCTGCTAGCCTTTCAAAGGTAGATGACGACCTGTGAAAGATTGGCAGATGCAGGATACTGCTGTGGCGCTATGTTGGCTGAAGACTGCTGTGACGGTTTGTTGCTCATTAAGAGAGGCATTTGTCCAGCGGTGGCGAGTATAGCCTGATAATGATGATAATTACACTGAGAAAGTTTAACGAAAAGCTACAGTTCTAATTAAATTGAAAAAATCATAGCTCCTCTTTTGTACACGCATTTGAATAGCAGAATGAGGGTTCTTGCATCTATATTAGCATTTTTGAATGACAACAAAATTATGCAGGAGTAAAGAACAAAAATATGTTATCAATCAATCATTTTTCTTAAGTAGGTACCGCCTTCATATAAATACAACATCGTAGTTTTGCATTGCTGCATCGTGACTTTAAAATGGAGCGGATTGGTTTTTTTGTGTGCTTTATTTTATTTATTATATCTTTCAACTTTTGCGATGGAGTAAGTTTTCTACGGCACTTTTTATTTTAATTATTTATTGAACAATGCTGACATGTGCGATTGTTTTATTCTGAACTAATTTCCACCTTAAAAAATATTTTAGATGTCAAGGCAGCAACTTAAAAATTCTGGAAAGCTGATGAAAAAGTCTTGCATGCCGAAAAATGATGTAACTGAAGGTACAGTTCTTTCGTCGTTAGTATATTATTTGTTCGAGCATGAAAATTCAAATTCATAAAATGGTTACTTTCTGGAAAGTGTAGGGACCAATTTAAATTAATCACTTTCACACATCAACTCGTATTAAATTTCAGAGGAAATTGGTGAGATAGAACAAGGGAAGTTCATAGAAGATCGCAGAGTTATGTGCTATGTTGCCTGTGTTTACTCTATGACCCAAGTTGTAAGTACTTTAGAAGTATAAGGTCCGGTTTCCACTAAAGTCCATTCAAATTTGATAGTTATTCAAAATAACCAAAAGCTTGATGGACAATAATACAAGACTATCATGACGTTCCTTCTAGTTCGACATTCTATTGGTTGCTATTTAACACATTTTCTTCCAATATATTTGAAGAAAACGTTTATCAAAACTGGAAGATTTTGTTTTTGAGAACCCTTGAATATAAGAAAAAGTAACTTAGCTAACTGAAAATAATGAATTCTCAGGTAAAGAACAATAAACTTAGCTACGAAGCAGTGCTCAAGCAGGTCGACATGATGTTTCCTCAAGAGATGAGGGCGGCTGTTAAAGCTGCCGCTGAAAATTGTAAAGACGTCGGTGAGTATTTTGTGTTGGTTATTATGTTACCCTCTGTGGGTGCTTTTCGAGTGGCAGCAACTCTTTATAACCTTCAATCATCGAAACAGCTAAGCGATTTTAGCCAAAACACTTGGCTGTGATAGCCACCAGTCATGTTCTTTTTTAATTGTTTTTTTTGGCAATATTGCCTTTGCTTAGTGATAGATTTACCCTCGTCTGGCCTATCAAGACTAGACTATTAACAGAGTGTAGCTAAGCTCCATTATCTAGGACAATTCCTTTCTTAAAAAAAATTCAAAGCGAGGACTGTGTCAGATTTTTTTTATGTTTTCAAATAATCACATTCTGAAAAAAGAAAACAATAATGGGTTGACTTTTGAACAACGTCAAATTCGCCTGTAGATGCTTTTCTCTCAGATCATTATCATTACGGTATGAAGTTATTTTTATTTTATTATTTCTTCATAACACTGACTCTCGTTTGTTTTATTTCAGCCAAAAAATATAAGGACATTTGCGAAGCATCCTATTGGACAGCGAAATGTATGTACGAGTTTGACCCACCGAACTTCGTGTTTCCCTAATTCAATGATAAAAATAAAAAGAATTACCCAATAATATTTTGCTCATTGTTTTTCTTTTCGTTTGACAACGTACGATTTTAAACGCTGTAACTAACTGTTACGATCTCCTTTACCTTAATTAAGACAAATTATAACAAAAATTGATAAATTTTAATTTATTACCTCAACGTTTAGTTATCTATAAATCCATATAATAATATCGTTTTATTTTGCTACTTATAACATGTTTTGCTGAAAATATTGGCATGTCAATGAAAAAAACACGTGAAATCTCATGAATAACTACTTAATCATTGACAAACGTTACTAAACGGTTTACAGCATCATATTATTTTACCAAAAATTATACAGCACGCGCATTATGTCAGTGCGTGTTTTCAGAGGAAAAACTTAAAAATGGCATATATTGATGTCGGTACTTTAGTTCGTTTTGGAGTTTACTACAATCAAGTTCAAGATTTATTTTAAAACAATATGGTAGTGTTTAAGTTTATAGTTTTGGCAATATGTGTTGGATTTACACTAGGGGTGAGTCGAATTGTTTATTCTCTGTTTCGGCCAATAGCGTAATTAGATAGGTCACAGAGATTATTTCCTATCCTTTCCTTCTAGCAATTTGCCTATTGTGTTCTGTCTCCCTTCCACTATCCTACTTACCTGCCAACAAGAAAAAAAGGAAGATGGCGATTTCTAATTGAACCGAGCAACAACGTCTCCCGAGTGAATTATTGAAATTAACTGATAAATCAAATAAAAAGGGGTTCGAACCTAGTGCAAACATTAAAATAACTAATTAAAGTGAAACAACATTAAAAGTATATGTGTGTGTGATTTCTGCAAGCCGATCAACGACATCGTGCATTTGGAGCGGCAAGAAGACGCAAGGTTGGTTCCTTTACAATTTCTTTCCTGTGTCCTATATAATCTCTGTGGCTACAAAAATTTAAATCATAATTTATCAACAAATAATTCTTAAAACCAGCGCTTCAACATTTGGTCCTATCGATCAAGGATTCTCGTAGATTCATTACGATTTATAACAAGCACGCCATTTTGAATCATGTCTACTGATAAGAAAGAAATCGACAAATGCCTGCAAAAATTGCAGAATAAATTAGCTGCGTTGTTTGGTCGCTTGCAAAGCATATATGATTCTATCGAATTGTTGAATAATGACCCGATAAAAATTGATAACTTCTTAGCAGATGCCTTTACAATCGACATATTGCGTAGTGATTTTGCGATAGCTATGGAGGAAAGAAATAGCTTTCAAATATCGATAGTGGATGGACCCGTACCATCTTATAATTCGTTAATATCATTCGAGCAGCTGTACGCCAAAATAAAATATAAAGCTCATCAGTTAACGACCCAATTGACTGAGAATACTAGTCAGGGTTACGTAGGCAAATGTGAAAAATCTTCATCAATAAGATTACCGCGCCTCGAGCTATGTACATTTGAAGGCGATAGCGAGTCGTGGCCATTATTTTATGAGACTTATAAAGCTGCGGTTCATAATAACCCCGATCTTACTGACGGCGAAAAAATTCAATATTTAGTTGGTAGGCTCAAAGGAAATGCTCTAAACCTTTGCAAAGGCATTTTACCTACTGCCGATAACTATAAAGTAATTTGGAATGCTTTAGTAAATAAGTACAATGATAAGCGTTTGTTGGCTGCCACATACTTTGATAAGTTGTTAAACTTACAGTCTGTGAATGAGAAAAATCCAATACAGTTAGAAGATTTTATTGATAAATTCTCATCGCTGCATTCGGCATTAAAACAACTTAAGTTAGACAATCTTGAAGATTTTATCTTTGTGCATATTGCGTGCAAAAAGGTAGGTATAAAAACTGTAAAGTCATTTGAACAGAGATTTCATGAAACAAACAGTTCCGATATAAGCTGCGAAAAATTCATTAATTTCGTGCGTAATCAATCGCATATTTTGCAACGCGCATATAACCAGGCAAGTTCGTCGAACTCTTCGAAAGCAGTGAGCAGCAATCAGCCCCGTAAAACCCATAATACATCGCAGTCAGCAAGTTCAGGTTCTAAGTTGAATAACAATGCCAAAACTTTTGTAAATGTACAGGAAAATACTTGTATATGCTGTGGGAAGAGCGATCATACTCAATTGCCCCAATGTACTAAATTCCTGTCCATGGTCGCTAATGACCGATTTAAATTAGTGAAGGCTCATAAACTTTGTGTCAATTGTTTGAATAAATCCCACTCGGTTTCCGATTGTACGGAGACAAGTCGTTGTACTGAATGCACTCGAAGTCATAACAGTTTGTTACATTTCCCAAAAGCCAACAATAATAGCGGCCGTAATATAACGGCGACAACCATATCGGAGATTTCCCATTCGAATCTACCAGAGACCTCGAACAATGCCATATCGTTATGCGCGATTCGTGAATGCGTACTTAAGACGACTCCGGAACATAGTGTCGGGGGTTCGATTCCCATATCGTCGTCCGTTTTACTCGGAACTGCGCTTTGTAATACGCTGGACGGGGACGGTAATATAGTAGTGTTGCGCGCTTTAATAGACAGTGCTTCACAAACAGATTTAATCACTACCGAGTGCTGCAAACGTTTAAAAATAAAGTTACATGAGCCAAAATCTAAAAGTGTGTCGGGAGTAGGAGATATTAGTAATCCGATTGAAGGTGTTACTTGCCTTACAATACGTTCTCGTTTCGATGAATCGGTTAGGTTTAATATTCAGCCAGTGGTCGTGAATCGTATCACTAGCGAATTACCTACCGCGAACATAGACGTGGCGCGCCTGGATTATTTAAATAATATCCCCCTCGCGGACAACAATTATTACACCCCCGCGACTATTGACCTCATATTAGGAACGGACCTATTCGCACGAATCATAGGCCCGAAATCGATATCTCGCGAACCTGGAGAACCCGTCGCGATTGAAACCTCATTAGGTTACATCATAATCGGCAAGGCTCCAGTCATCAATCCAACTTGCAACATAGTTCGTTCCTTTTGCTCAATAGAACACCCGTTTGATAATTGCGTGAGTAAGTTTTTTGAGTTGGAAGAGGTACCTAACGTGTCCAATTACTTAAGTAAGGACGAACAAGCATGTGAAAATTATTACTGCGAAACCACAGAACGTAAAGTGGATGGTAGGTACGTGGTGTCGTTACCTTTCAGTGAGAACCCGAGTTATCTAGGTGATTCCATGAGCTCAGCTAAAAATAGGTATTTATCCTTGGAGCGTAGATTGTTATCTAATCCTTCCATTAAAGAGGAATATGACAAAGTATTCAAAGAGTACCTACAGTTAAATTATATGCATTCAGTAGGCACGGAGTCCGAAATAGGTAATACGAGTGATCAGTACGTCATTCCGCACCATGCCGTTTTGCGTCAAGATAAAAGCACCACTAAATTGCGAGTAGTTTTAAATGCAAGTAATAAAACATCATCCGGTAAATCGCTTAATGATTTGTTACATACCGGGCCAAACTTACAAAATGATTTGTTTCAAATAATATTACGCTTTCGTTTACTACCCGTGGCGATAAGTGCTGACATTAGACAAATGTATTTACGCGTTTTAATGAACGAAAATTCAACGAAATATTTAAGATTGCTGTATAGGTTCGATTGCAATGATCCTATTACTGTTTTTGAGATGTCTAGGGTGGCATTCGGTCTTTGCTGTAGTACCTACTTAGCTATACGAACTGTGAGACAGCTCGCTTCTGACGAGCGCGAGCGCTTTCCCGCTGCTGCTGCGTTAGCGGAAAAGGACTTGTTTATGAACGATTTAGCTACAAGTTGTTTATCAGTTTCTCAAGGCGTTGAAATTTCTAGTCAGCTGATCGAGTTGTTTGCGGCTGGAGGTTTTGAGCTCGTAAAATTCTCAAGCAATTCGCCTGAGGTCATGTCGAACATTCCCGCTACACATCGTGTATCCGAGGCAGTCGAGTTTAGTCCGGACAGTTACCTAAAAATACTTGGTCTGTTTTGGTTGCCATCTGAAGATGTTTTCACTTTCAGCGTCGATATCGAGCCTCGCGAATGTACAAAGCGAAATATTCTGTCAACCATTGCCCGATTATGGGATTTGATGGGATTTATCGCTCCGGTAACATTGTTATCAAAATTAATAATAAAATCTTTGTGGGAAGATAACGTAGGTTGGGATGAAATTCCCCCACCTAATGTTGTTTCTTTGTGGCAGACAATTGAATCGGAGTTGCCTTTATTTCAAAGCTTAAAATTACCTAGGCATGTAGGTGTGAATGATAACTGCACCGTAACAATAGTAGGTTTCGCAGACGCGTCGGAACGCGCTTATGGTGGCGTTGTATATCTACATGTGTACCTACCGAAAGAAAATCGATCCATAATAAACATTGTTTGTGCTAAGTCGAAAGTTGCACCTTCTAAAACCGTTATCACCTTAGCCAGGATGGAACTGTGTGCTAATGTCATTTTGGCTCGATTAATGAGGGTTGTTGTCGATTCTTACAGCACTCGCTGTCAAATAGCCAATGTTTATGCGTTTACAGATAGTACGGTAGCTTTGGCCTGGATACATTCGTGTCCCACGCGGTGGCAGACTTTCGTCGCTAATAGGATTTCTAAAATTCACAATGAATTAAATCCGCGACACTTTCATCATATTCGTGGTAAAGAAAATCCAGCAGATTGCTTATCTCGAGGCCTCACTCCCTCGCAGTTACTGGAACACCCGCTATGGTTCCATGGCCCCCAGTTTTGTAAAATGCCAGCGTCTGAATGGCCTGTGCATAAGTTTGACCCGACTGACTTGGAAACCGAAATACCGGAAGTAAAGGTCAATGTTTTATCGAACTCCGCTTATAAACCTGCCGTAATACCGATCTTCTACGAACTTGCATCTAGGGTTTCATCGTGGTCGAAGCTACTTCGAATAATTATCTATGTACTTAGATTTGTGAAAAAATTGCCTCGTAAGTTTTCGGTTTCTCATTTGTATATTGCCGAAAATTATGTAATAAAAGACTTGCAAAAGGTTCATTTTGCTGATGAAATAAAATGCTTTGAGGCTGGTAATAAATTACCTCCAGCTTTTCTCAAACTCAATGCCTTTATAAAAGAAGATTTGATAAGAGTCGGCGGCCGATTAACTCATTCGGAGCTTGATTATGATAGCCGTCACCCAATATTGCTGCCTCGCAAGGACCATATCGTTAATCTAATAATAGATTGTTATCACCGAAAGTACCTACACGCCGGTCCTCAATTGCTTATGTCTTTATTAAGACAAAGGTTTTGGATATTAGCTGCTCGTAGTATAGTACGGCAACGTGTGCAAAAATGTAACATATGTTTTAAAGTAAATCCTCGTAACTCGGAACCGTTTTTCGGGGAACTGCCAGGTTTTAGAGTAAAGGAATCTAAACCATTCTGTCACACTTCAATGGATTTTGGTGGACCTATATATGTAGTACCTCAACGTCGCCGAGGAGTTCACAGCATAAAAACATATATATGTTTATTCGTTTGCTTAGTAACTAAAGCGGTACATCTCGAGTTAGCATGCGATTTAAGTACCGAGTCGTTTTTAAACTGTTTGAAAAGGTTTATCTCACGTCGAGGGCCAGTAGCTATTCTTTATTCAGATAATGGTACTAATTTTGTTGGAGCTAAATCTTATCTAGATAACATGTACCAGTTATTGGACTCTGAAGAATATAAAGACAAATTTGCGAACTTAGCCCGCGACAATAGAATTGAAATTAAATTTTTTCCCCCATCCAGTCCTCACTTTAACGGGTTGGCTGAAAGCAACGTTAAAAGTGTTAAAAATCATTTAAAGAAAATAGTAGGAAATCAACTTCTTACTACGGAGGAAATGACAACAGTACTCGCGCAAATTGAGGCACTTTTAAATTCACGGCCGCTGTCGGTGCTGAGTAGCGACCCAGCCGAGCCAATGGCTCTGACTCCCGCGCATTTTCTGGTCATGACACCGTTAAAATCTCTTCCTTCCGAAGACTTGTCAAATACAACGGGGTCTCTTCTCCAACGCAAACGCGTCGTAGATCAAATAGTACAAACGTTTTGGAAGCGTTGGAAGGTAGAGTATCTTAATACTCTGCAATCTCGTAGTAAGTGGCTAACACGTACGGAGCCCATTCAGGTAGGCACGGTTGTTTTGCTGAAATCGGAAAACAGCGCTTGCCTTGATTGGCCGCTAGGCGTCATAGAACGTACTTATTGCGGGAAAGACGGGATTATCCGCGTAGTAGATGTTCGCACTAAATCGGGCGTCTACAAAAGACCGTTGGTGAAGGTTTTTCCTTTGCCTACTCAGTAAATTATAAATATAATTATCATACAGTCCACTCGTTATCGATTTAATTAAGTAAATTCAAGATAATTAAAGTTTAAAGTAAATAATTTGTAGTATGTTTGTTTTGAAAGTTTATTCTAGTGAACGTAAGATTAATAGTGAAATTAATAAATTATTGAAAATTGGGAAATAGGTGTCTTGAAGGATATTGCATCCTGTCAAACCCGGGGGTGATGTTTCGGCCAATAGCGTAATTAGATAGGTCACAGAGATTATTTCCTATCCTTTCCTTCTAGCAATTTGCCTATTGTGTTCTGTCTCCCTTCCACTATCCTACTTACCTGCCAACAAGAAAAAAAGGAAGATGGCGATTTCTAATTGAACCGAGCAACAACGTCTCCCGAGTGAATTATTGAAATTAACTGATAAATCAAATAAAAAGGGGTTCGAACCTAGTGCAAACATTAAAATAACTAATTAAAGTGAAACAACATTAAAAGTATATGTGTGTGTGATTTCTGCAAGCCGATCAACGACATCGTGCATTTGGAGCGGCAAGAAGACGCAAGGTTGGTTCCTTTACAATTTCTTTCCTGTGTCCTATATAATCTCTGTGGCTACAAAAATTTAAATCATAATTTATCAACAAATAATTCTTAAAACCAGCGCTTCAACATTCTCCTTGAAAGATATTAAGCTGATGAAGTCATACCGCATCAGAACCAATAGCATTGTTCTATCATGGTTATTCAGATAAATTCAAAAATGTATTGCAAGAAATACGTGTTCCTCCACAGAGGTGTTAAAACAGCTGGATGCTTATACGACATCCACAGGCGGAATTGGTATATTCTTACGGTCCTACTTACCGATTATAATTTTGCTATCAGGCAGAGAAACTCAAAATTTTTTTAGATGTCATATTTTAATTACTGATATAGTATGATGTGATGATACATAGCAATTTATGAATAAAAATTGCAGATGACGAGGCCGCAACTAAAAAAGACCATGACAATTATGAAAAACCAGTGTATGCCCAAAAACGGAGTAACTGAAGGTGACAAATTACATTAATTTATGTTAGTTGTGTGATTTTGTATTATCTTTTTTTAATGCCGTAGCATAAATGATGAAAACCTAATTTTCAGCCCAAGTAGGGAAGATTGAACAAGGAGTGTTCCTCGAAGAACGTGATGTGATGTGCTACATCGCTTGCATCTACAAAACTATACAAGTTGTGAGTACTTAAACCAAAACATATATAGATATAATACTTACGGTTCGCCTTTATTTTTCATGCGGATCCCTAATTTTTTTGAAAATATTATATGGCCTATGTTCATCACGGATTTCAAATTTAGAATTCTAATGGTGAAAGATATTTTCAAATCGATCCAGTAGTTATGGAGCCTATTCAAAGGAAAGAAAGCGATAAAAAAAAAATCTCTGCAATCGCTTTAAGAAATTGGGTAAGTTCTATAATCCAGCTGCTAAGATGTTGAAAGGTTCTTTCTATTCCGTGGAAAAAAATCTGGCCTACCTCACATGACGTACCACATCTTCATCTTTGACAGTGAGATCTCTCGACATCAGCAATAAAAAATCGAGCGCTCTCAAAATATACATATAAAAATACCTTTTCTTTTGCCTAGGTGAAAAACAACAAACTCGATGGTGGTCTTATCTCAAAGCAGATTGACATCTTGTACCCTCAAGAGCTGAAGGAAATCACGAAGCAGGGGGTGGCTAAGTGCATGCCAGTCCGTAAGTATGCTGTCTGATTACACTAAAACCACACTATAGTATTGTATTGACATTTGAAAGCCATATGAATGGCCTTAATTACAATTATTTAGCCAAGACCATTGAAGTGGCTTTCAAGGTCATTCCAAGAGGTTTCAGAAATCAAAATGGCATGGTAATCTGCTGATTCTTTTCAATCATCCACATTGATTGCCATGTAACCGATTGCTGTGTGATTTTGGTGATGCGATACATTAAGTCCCGACACCTAGATACCATCGATACAACCCAGTAGACTACCTACCACAATGTACCATCCTGCAATGGTCGCGGCATCAGGCATTATACCTGCAACTACCCATTACTGAAATAATTTTAGAACCAAAGTAGTGGTTCCGCAGATTATTTATGACTAAAAAACTTAGAAATACCTCATTAGATATAATTAAGTGTTTTTGACCGTACTTTATGAATATTATCTTTTCAGAGGAAAATTACAACGACATGTGCGAAGGGATATTTCACGCGACGAAGTGTTTGTACGAATTTGATCCGTCGGGTTTTATATTTCCATAATAAATGATTTCGTTATTATGTATTGTGTGCCCAACAGGGGCTATAGTGTTACAAACTTAATCCAGATAGATTATAAACCCCTGTACTTCTATAGGATGAAATGATCTAATATTAATTATGTACTGTAAGTGAAAATGTGTATTATTATATGTGTGTTTGTTATGATCGTTTCTTTGGACGTTAGTATGTATACCTACATATTTCATTTTCTCTATGAAACTTTTTGCATGTCAAGTCGTTTAATAAAACGTTTGAACATTTGATTTGTGTGTTTAAACGTCCCACTGTATGATTAAGTAATCTTTGCCATCCTATAAAAAGACTTGAAAACGGTAAGTTTTTTAACACTTGTTTATTTATCTTGGAAAGAGAAATGGATCGGAATAAATGGTGTTTGTTTTTTTTGATTGTGGTATCTTATGATTGCGATGCGGTAAGTACCTAATACAAACAATTCTTAGTTCCTAAAGTAAACAGTTCTTAGTGCCTATAATTGACAGTTCTTTATGTGTAAAGTTCCTGTATTAGGCCGAATCTTCTGAACTACAATAATAATGTTACCTTATTGATCCAAAATAGCCCCAAATCGGTCAAATAAAGCTTTATATGCACAGAAAACAGAAGCTAACTTAGAGTAACAATAGTTTGTCAATGCTATTCATATTGTCAAAGTTATTTGGGAAAAACAAAATTATTTGGGAATTTATCCCCTTTTATTCCTTGGTGGTGCCTAAAAAACAACAGTAGTCATTCTATGATGGTGACGTAAACATTATATCATCACATCTTTAATAATACTCGTATTATAAAGTGGAAAGATTTGATTGTTTGTTTGTTTGTATTGAAAAAGCCTCGAAACTACTGGACCGAATAGAAAAATCCTTGTAAACATCCTTAATTATTCTTGTTGAACATAGACTTATAGAATATTATCAAAAATTTTAGGGTTCCGTATGAAACTTCAATCATTTAACCCAAAGTGTTAAAATGTTGTAAAAATTTATAATTTAAAATTTTTTGTGAAATTTCTGACCGCTCGTTTATAAATAAATTACTAATTCTCGTTTTTCGAACAGTTGACAAGACAGCAGATGAAAAACACAGGGAAAATGCTGAAAAAGCAATGCGTAGGAAAAACAGGTGTTGCAGAAGGTACGTAGTAGGTACGCGAGTGTGAAACCACTTAAAAAATAACAATCATCAACAACAGAATCATAAGTTAATTCCTAACACAACTTAGGTAATACCACTATAACAAAAATAATAATATTCGAATTCATATATTCTCGTGGTTCGTTAGTATTATAACGTTATTCTGTGGCTCGACCAAAATCGAATGAAAAGTAAATAAATGCGTATGTAAACTTATTAACTCATAATAAGTTTACAACAAAGAGATTAGCATGAATTCTCTATGGTGCTATTAGACTCTATTTCAATAGATGTTATGTTCCCAGATAAAATTAACGACATTGAGAAAGGCGTTTTCATCGAAGAAAAAGAAGTTATGTGCTACATCGCCTGCATTTATCAAATGACACAAATCGTAAGGACGTGGTTAATTCTTGTAAACTGAAACTAGCTTTGGAATTGCATTTTGGTTTGAAGCTTGCAGTGTGTTGTAGTTGTAGGTGTAGTTATCAGTCAACCATTGTTTTGCCGTGTGGTGCCGGCAAGGCCGTGTGGTGCCGGCATAGAATTTCACCACCCCAACTCTTCCCGTGGGTGTCGTAAGAGGCGACTAAGGGAATCACACCGGGGGGCGGGCAGCAGCGCCCTCTGCAGAACAACTCCACTGAACTGCGATCCCCAACTCGCATGCCCAGCGTGGGGATTATGGGCAATAACCCCCAAATGATAATGCCATATATGGCGTTCATTAAGGTAGGCCTATGTCCAGCAGTGGACTATTATAGGCTGGTGATGATGATGATTGTTTTGCCAACCTCTGTGGCACGGTGGGCGAAGATCCAACTGCAACGCAGGAGGTTGCAGACAATGTTTGTACGACAGATAAGCATTTCCGGGTTTTCTGGATGTTTTCTATGTACCTGTACCTATAGTTAAAAATTTATGTAGAGTATTGTGTATTAGTTATCTGGTTTACTTAAGACACAAGGTCTGCTTAGCTTTGGGCCAGATAATGCTCTGTGAATTGTCAAGTATTTGGTAATTGTTAATTAGTTATGAAATTTAGCTCTACATTAAATCTACCTTTGACGAAACAAAGAAAGATCGAAGCGGAAATCCGATTTGTGCATCGCAAGCTACTACAATCGAGGAATAGCTCACATATCCGTTCAAATAATGCTTATTGAGAATAAGAGCTCTCCTTTATATGCTATTCGCACTTAGAAAACACGCGACGGCATCGCTACTAGGTGCGACAGAATCGCGACTGTATCGATGCGATCTCTAAAGAAGCAGTGGGCGCGTGGTCTATAGCATTAATTTCAACAAACATTCGACGCTCGTCGCTCGCAGCTCAGTTACTTCGCCAGCACATTCCGCTTTAGTACATTAGTATGTCCCCTCTAGTCTAGCCTGTACACATCTCTCTCACACACGACCAAAAACCGAGCCGGGCGGAGGCGGGGAATTCTTCGCACCTAGGCGAATCTTCCTAATCCTCTTGTAGCATATGGCCGCTCAAGCCTATGCCCTTGTGCGTGTTGCCCCAACCAAACTTTATCGGTGAGGTGCCTTCTGTGCCCGCCAAAAGTCGGTTAAAGCTGTCATGGCCATCTATGGTCAACAGCATTATAGACCATTCGAAAAAAAAACAGTACACACTCCGCACAGTGGAAATGTGTACTGGTATAATTTAAAGCCTTATTACATAGACAACTTTGTTGCTGACTTCAAACGACTTGTTTCTACAACAAACAACAACAACAACATCAGCCTATATAGTTTCATCATTTGGGGGTTATTGCCCATAATCCCCACGCTGGGCATGCGGGTTGTTGTTGTTGTTGTTGTTGTTGTTTCTACACTGGTGTACATTTTAACGCAGCCGACCGTAAGCAGTTATAGAGGTGTTATGAGCTAGTAATTACTCTCACGCGATAGCTAGTAGCTCCAAGTGTTAATCTGTCATTTGAAATGCTTTCAGGTGAAAAATAACAGATTGAATTATGAAGCGTCAATAAAACAAGTGGACTTGATGTACCCGCCCGATTTAAAAGAGGTTGCTAAGGCAACTATGGAACGTTGTAAGGATGTCCGTAAGTATTATCTAGTTGAACATTAACAGTCGTCATCCGTAAGACTTATTAGCCCCCATTCTGCGTATAGGTCTCCAAACGTTATTCGTGTGCCTATTGGTCCTGCGCATCATCAAGGAGCCGGAAAATAAAATAAGACTTTCTGGTTCGGTTTCGTGTAAAACTTACTTTTAAACCCACCTTCAGATGCAAATATAGTAAGCATAATTAATGATTTGAGCATTTGCACGAAAAGGAAACGAAAACTTTTTGAATTATGTTTCTACGTATACGCTCCGGTGTAGCTCCTCGGTATAGCTCCGGCCCTGAAGCTCTATTCTAATTCTTCAATATACGCAATCGATTGTTTCGTTTGGTTTTCTTGTGCAAATTGATAGGTACTCTAATTCGTTGTGTCAGAGTGCACCAATTGGCCGATACAAACACGAAATTCCGTGTTGGAGAATTAAAATAGGTAGGTCCCAGGTTTACCCTGCGGCGTTCCCAATATCGTCTGCCCATCTCGCCTACATCGAACGCTTATATCCTGTCTCCTGAGTCCTAAGTTTATTATAGTTTTATCGAGACGTCATTGAGGAAAACAAAAATGGAAAAACAAAGAAAAACCAAAATTACAAAAATGGAACCTCCATTATTGTCCGTTTCCCCACAGTAGAGGCCAAGGCTGTGGCAAATCCTATACGAAAATGGAACGTCTGAAAGACGTGTTGTAAGGACCTCAGTTAAGGCCTTTACATGTAGAGGTTGTAGTTGTAGGCAGTTTACCTATAGCAAGCACCTCACTTTGTGATGTCACCGTTGGTGACGTAGTAAAGTTTAGATAGTTTGTTGAGCACGTAAACCAAACACAAGAGTCACTGAAGTAAAGTTTATTAAAGTAGGTTAACACAGTTAGTTTAAGGAGGCAAATCTTAACTTGATTGTCACTCTCGCGGGAGTAGGTCACGTACTGATGTTAAAATAATTAATCTAGGTAAATAATTATCGCGTGCGACACAGATTACCTAAATCGCCGCGTGCGCAGTATTGGTAATGTAGGGTGAAACCATACACGTGTCGTTAGTCTAAAACTAAAAGTATCGTACTATGGTTGGCTATTCGATAGTAGCCAAACTTAAGACTTGTTTTATTTTAAGAAGTAGTGCTAAGCCACTAACTACTTCTAATAAATAGATGAAGTATGCTTCACTTTATTCCGTAAAACCCAATCCATACGCGGGCAAAACACGGTCGCCTTCGAACCTTTTTCGTGCAAACGCGATGCGATGCCGCCGCAACAAATACGCGAATGGGGCATACTCACGGTACGCGGGCGGTTCGCGGCTTGTGGATAGACTAATAGAATACAATAAACTAATACTAATAGAATATTTATTTAGTTTTATAAAAAAAAATGTTTTATCTTTTCAGAAAAGAAATACAAAGATTTGTGTGAAGCATCCTTTTGGACAGCGAAATGCATGTACGACGATAATCCCAAGGCCTTTATTTTTGCATGATAATGATAAAGAATTAATGGTAATACATATATCTACTAAAGACGTTTTGAATTGAGTTTTATTTTACCTAACTTGGTTTAAATTTATTTATCGTCGCGGAAACCAACCAGCAACTTTTATGGCTTGCTACTTTCCTTGTGGAGGAAAGTTTCATTATAATTTCGTAAAAAGTTTTAAATACATAGGAGCAACATTCGTTCTTCGTTCTTCGTATTCATAGTCTTCATATTACTTTATAAGATACTAGCGGTCCGCTCCGACTTCGCACGAATATTTAACAAAAATTGAATTTTTCATGCGGATCCCTAACTTTTTTTAAATATTCTATAGCCTATGTTCATCAGGGAAAATTTAGGATTCTAATGGTAAAAGAATTTTTTGGTCCAGTAGTTTCGGAGCAAAAAAAAAAAAATATTAGTATAGATATAGACATAGATTTGATTTTGTCTGACAAGTAATAGCTTTGGCGATAAAATTGGTCTGCATGTGAGAAAACGGGTTTAAATCGTGCTTCCTTTGTAATTATTTCTTAATAACTGTGCATTATATTATAATGGTCTATCATCACAACTTGCAGTAATGAAAAATATGCTATCTAGGTAAAAAATGGCAACAATGTATCACCCTGTAAATCACACTTCACACTTATATTTAAAAACTAGTAGTTAAAATTGCAAACTTTATCAAAATGCAAGCAATCAATCCCTATGCCAAACCAAAATTAATCCTGCCCGACATCGATACGAATCAAATAAATTGTGGTGAAGTAATTTATGAAAAGCGTATTACGTGCGTGCATCTAGCCCCAAGCTAAGCAGAGCTCGTGTTATGGTAATAGATGACTAATATACATAATACAATATTATTAAATAGATAGTTATTTTTGTTTTATTATACATAGAAAACGACCAGAACCCCTGAAAAAATATCTGCAGATCGTACAAATATTTGTCCCGAGGCGGGAATCGAACCCGCAACCTCCTGCGTCGCAGGCGGACCTTCGCCCACCGCGCCACAGTGGTCGTCAACGTCTACGTGCTCATTATATATGAATCAAAAATAAAATGAGGTTATTCTGATGTGAGGTACTTTACACGTTTAAATGAGTTCTATTTCCAAGAGATCATAGTATTTTAACATGCATGTGCATTGTTATTATGAATTATTATAAAATGATTGAATAGCTGATAAATTTATAGGTGAGTATAAAAATTGATGTCACTTGGCAAATATTAGCACACCTAGATAGAATTTGAACAGGAACATTTTAAATAAAACATTTATATTTCGGTGTCTGGAATTTTTTTGTGAAAATGTTTCGTTTTGCTGCTGTCCTGTGTATTTTGGTTTTATCCAGTGTTGATGTGAGTATCTAATTGTATTTGAATATTAATTTTAGAATAAGGTAAAACCTTTACTAACAAATAAATTTACAATGAAATAACCAAATTAGAACAAGTATTAATTGAAACAACTGAGCTAACAGCAGCTATTGCAAACAAACTATAGGTAGCTAAAATGATCCATATCAATACCAGTCGGAAGCGTCCCAAACACGCTGGCTGCATCGCCTCGCTGTTGAGTAATCTATATATTTTTGGCTGTTAGTGCTTGCTTACCAAGCATTCCGGGAAACTTTTGAGTTTTTTCAAATATCGATAAATAAATCTAATGCCCCCAGTACACAATGGCCTGTGATGGGCCACGCTTTGCAATGCACAATTGTAGGCCACGATCACTTGGTGTTCACACAATGGCGTATGGCTCATTGCTGCCTGGCAAACCACTTGCGATTCCTTTGAAGTGTGCCCAAAAAACCGACAACTCTCCGATTGCGCGCCACGATGGACAACTGTCCGCCATCATATACCATTACCCCCTGTACACAATGGCGATGGCCTGTAGTGGGCACGCATGGGCCATTGTGTACTGGGGGCTTAAGAATCAGAATATTCATGCAGTTAGCTCAATTGTTTCAATTGTAAATACTAGTTTTTTATTTAGTTAGATCATTGTAATTTTATTTGTTAATAAAGGATTTTTGCCCATTTAAAAATAAAAAATGAATATTCATATAATAAAGATCAACGATATCAAGTAGGTACAATTTATGATTAATTGTATATTTCACTGTATCGTACTTAAGACTTACTATAAAAACTATCGTAGTTTGACGAATTCATTATGAATGTTTGAGGTTCGTAGTTAACCCGCTTACATTCATAATGAATTCGTCAAACTACGATAGTTTTTATAGTAAGTCTTAAGTACGATACAGTGAAATATACAATTAATCATAAATTGTAATCATAAACTAAAATTGTAGTCTTACAACTCTTATGTTGCCGGCTAAAATAAGCGGCGATGTGAAAGAAAATTTTCAGACAATAATGGAGCCGATAGTAAAAGCGTGTATGAAGGAACTCGGTTTTGGTACTGAGTTAGTCATACTATATCTAAAATTGTAGACTTAAAACGTCTAATGTTGCAGGCTGAGGTAAGCGACGAAGTGAAAGAAAATTTTCGGATTATAATGGAGCCGATAGTAAAAGCGTGCATGGAGGAACTCGGTTTTGGTGCAGACGATCTCAAGGAAATGAAGAAGAATAAGGACATGGATCCCTGTTTCGCCGCTTGCGTGTTCAAAGCTATTGGAACGGTAACAACTTTGTATTGTTGTACTATGTAGGTAACGAATGGGCGCTATGGCGTTCATTAGGAGAGGGCTAAAGCGACCTTTCTTCAGCTTATCGCATCCAGCATCTCCCTGCAACGATGTAGTTAGTACATTATATTGCATATGATATTAGTTATTATACAAAGAAAATACAGATCACCCGGAACTAATATCTGAAGATCGTACAAACATTTGTTCCGAGGCGGGAATCCAACCCGTAAGCCTCCGTCTCTCTGGCGGACCTTCGCCGCCCACGCCATAGTCGTCACGTACTACTTTTCAACTTTAACTTTTCAACTTATAGTTTCGGAGCCTTTTTAATTCAAACAAACATACAAACAAACAATCAGAGCCTGTTCAATTCAAACAAACAATCAAATCTTTCCTCTTTATAATAATATTAGTATAGTTAAAGATTACAATATTTTTCAGATTAATGGCGATGGGAAGTTTGATTACAAACCTTATATGGAGTCAGCAAAGGCAATGATCGATGACGAAAAAGTCTTGGATGACATGCGGAAAATAGGAGAAGCTTGTATGAAAGGTCAGTAATATTAAGGAAATAATATTTTTTATATTATTACTAATTTTTATACTTAATAATATTTCCATACTACACACACTACTTACAATTAAAAATGTACAATGTAAATAACGCTAGACCATACACCCAGCATTATCTAGCTATCTAGCCCAAGCTAAGTAGAGCTTGAGTTAAGACAAGATAATAATTATTTATTCTCAAATCAGTCATAAGATCAGCACAGTATTAAACTCAAAGATAATAATATTGGCTGCCTTATTGCTTGAAGCGATTTCTTCCTGGCAATCATAGCTTAAAATAGAAAATTATGGGAAGGCGATGAAGGTGCGAATACAGAATAAATCTAATAACAAAAATATGAAAATAATAATAACAATAACTCACATTTAAAACTTTAAATGGTCTTTGATATATTTAGATACTGTATATATTATAATCTTATTATATAATCTTGATTTACATGAGTGTGAATGAACCCTAGTTATAATTCAACTTGAAGTTATAATATCAAGACTTATTATATTAGAATATTGCAATTGCAGTAGATATCCGAATATCCAAAATAATATAATATTCGAATTATTCGAATACAAGCCCTTAAGATTTGAGAAACACGGAGGTATTTTGTTTTTACCCATTGACGTAGTTGACGGTAACTCATGTTCTAAAGACCTGTTCAGCCGGTTTACGGGTGCCGCCGCTCTTGGTACCGAATAACCGGGAACAGGCGTCTAGCAACCTCTTATACCGGTAATTTACCGGTGCCGCTCTGGGTACCGAATACCGGGGAATATAATATAATACAGGCTTCTAGCAAGTATCAATAAAAGGATTAAGTACCTAATGGAAGATTTTATTTTTTACTATGTTGCTTGCTACTTTTGTTAATTTTTGTAACTGTTAACTTAATTTCCAGTGTTGAATAATAAACGATAGATAGACGGCATCCTAAAGAACAGGGCTATACCTGGCCCAGATAAAAATGAGGCCTAATACCCAGCAGTGGTCAACCCTTGTTGACCACACCGAAACCTTGTTTGTGCCTTGCTGATGATGATGATAATGAATAAAACAAGAAATAAGATCCGTCAAGTGCGAGTACAAAATTCTAAAAAAGGAATCCTCAGAGGATGAAGATTGGTAGTCATATCTACAAGCATAAGCAGGGGGTTGAGGCCGTTTTTGAATTATTTGAATTCACTCTGTCTGAGCTAGTGGTCCGCCCCGGCTTTACACGGGTATATAACTAAGATTTCATAAATCATACATTTTTACACACTTTACACGTTAGGCTACATTATAATAGTATTCATAAGAATCCCTAAGTTTTTTAATCATATTCTATAGATTTTTTTAATCGTCCAGTAGGTTCGAAATATTCAATCCAAACAAACAATCAAATCTTTCCTCTTTATAGTAATAGTATTACTATAAATAAGATACCTACATAATAAATAAGTAAAAATCCTTAAACTTATAAACTATACGAAGTGACAATAAACTGATGTACTGAAATAAGTTGTATGTAGGTAGGTAGGATGTAATGAAACAAGAAAGCAGACACTTAATAAAGAAAAGAAAATAAATATTGTTAAAAAAGAAAACAATCGACTGCGTATTTTTGAGAATTAAGCGAAAAATATATCAGAACTTCTGAACAACGTTACTCAGTTCGGAGAAATATGGCGTTCTAGACAGATTTTAGCAATCGGCGATGATATTCTGTACTACCCGCGACTTTTTTTTGCGATTGCTATGTATTTTTCCACAGTTTCTCTCATATAAAGTAACGCTGAGCAAATAAACTTCAATGTGTTATTAAGCTTTAACAACTATAAGTACTAAGTTCTTGTACATCAGTTGAGCTACCTGAAGTTTGTTTACAACAATATGCAGTTAGCTCAATTGTTTCAATTGTAAATACTAGTTCTAATAAGTAGTTAACTAATGTATAAGTCGTGTAGATAAATGATGGAATTAAAAATTAAAATCAAATAATGATCTACGCGGGACACCATAATACTGTGCCGTTATCAGCTTCAATCCCATTCTTAACACGACTTCTATACTAAAATAATATAGTGAAAGTTTTTATTGTTACAAGAATGGCTTGAGTATTACAAAAAAATCAACCATTATTATAATTGTTGACTTCGCAAGAGTATTTTTATTGTTTGTTTGTTAGTTTGGATTGAATAGGCTACGAAACCAAGGACCTATTAAAAAAAACACCATTAGACGCAACAGTATCCCTAATGAAGGCGATAGAATATAAAAAAAAAGTTATATTAGGTAACGTATGAAAACTTCATTAATTAAATATATTATTAAAATTTGGATTAAATGCTCTTGCGAAGACATTAATTATAATAATGGTTGATTTTTTTTGTAATACGAGTACTCAAGCCATTCTTGTCATTCTTTGAGACCAACGAATAATTCAGGAGCTAAGTACTTACTAATTTAATTACATATGTTTTCAGTGAACGATGAAGACGTGAAAGACGACTGTGGCAGAGCTAATCTCATGATGCAGTGCTTCAAAGACAACAAGGGCTATGTAAGCTAATTTATAAAAATTCCTTATTACTCACAAGTCATATGATACACAATGTGCACCTGCCGTGTGGTGCCGGCATAGAATTTCACCACCCCTAATCTTCCCGTGGGTGTCGTAAGAGGCGACTAAGGGAAACACAGCGGGGGGCGGGCAGCAGTGCCCACCAGTCCCAGAACTGCGATCCCCAACCCACATGCCCAGCGTGGGGATTATGGTCGCAGGCGGACATACGCCCACCGCGCCACAGATGTCGTCACTATCAAACACTGAAAGAAACTGAAAAATACTGAAGCGCGACTGATCCTTATCGGCTTTCGATAAGGATCAGTTAGCACCGATTTAGTATCTGGTTCTCACCGAATTTTATCGACATCAGAAAAAAATCGGGGCTTATCGAGCCTCATCGAAATCCGTCCACTCCCACTTCGTTATTTATAGATTAATTCAGACCAATAAAAAGTATTCGCTTCGATTCTCATTAGATTAATTTCAGAGCAACAAAAAAGTATACACTCCGAATTCTATGTGTAGAAAAAATATTTATCTTTGAGTCTATTAAGAATATCAGTCATCCTACCTATAACACAAGCTCTGTTTAGCCTCGGGCTAGATGATGCTGTGTCGATTGTCCAGCATCACTTACTTACATACTACTTACACTGGTCTATCCCAGTCATTCTCCCGATAAACGAAATTTCTGTTTGCATTAGCAGCTATTAAAAATTAATAAGCTAACCACCTTGACTCAATCTTAAGGCGCATACAGCACCTAAACTAGCGCCACCACCTACTTTATGTTATTATTCTGTTTAGGCAGAGATACGAAGTTGCCCTTGGTGGCCACCAAAATCTATTTTCGTATCTCTTCCTAAACTAAATAGAATAAAACTATTACAGAGGCATTAAAAAAAAGCTTATGATAGGTATCACAAACTGGACGATGGATTTTTGAAAATTCCTTTGTTAAACAGAATAATAACATAAAGTAGGTGGTGGCGCTAGTTTAGGTGCTGTATGCGCCTTAAGACTAAAACTCTTAAAAATCTTAAGACTAGATAAAGCAGGCTGCCTACTTTAGCCATAATCGAACCTTAGGGCTCGGCCGAACTGTAGAAGTAGAAGCAGGTTGAAGTAAGGAATCGAACCTCAGCCAAACTGTAAGCTTCTAGAACAGCTTCATCCACTAGGTATTTCTGTTTCAGATTCACGATCTGTAATCCAACAGCATCAAATCATGGACCTACACTAACGCGTGATTTAATAAACCAATGTATTATTAACTTTTATGTCACTCCTTAAAAGATATTAGATATTAAATAGAATGCAAGCTTGAATGGTTAGTTTTTACTTCTAGTCTCCCAAATGCACTTGTCTATCATCAGAACAGTTGCTTTATTAGCTTAGGAGTATATAACTGAATATAACTAGACAAATCTTAGTTTTTAGACCTACATTGTTAAATAAACACATTGCATTGCATTTCATATCTTATTATTACCCTTTGGCTTATTACTACTTACCCTTTGGCTATTACCCTTTATTACCATATACATATATTACCTTTACTTATTACCCTTTACTTATTACCATTACTTATTACCCTTTGGCTATTACCCTTTATTATCATATATATTACCCTTTGGTGTTCAACCTGAAGCAGATAGCTGATATGCTGATCATATAGCTTCCTTCTGATGAAGAGGGGACGCCAGCCGGGCCGTGATAGGTTTACTGTTCCCGAGGATCGGCAAAAATGGCGAGAGGGTCAACGGATTTTTTAGTGATATTAGGGGTAAGTATTACGTCCTTCTCAGGACGTCGAATCCTGTATAGTTCTGGACAGCCAGACCAGTTTATTCGTAAAAGAATTTCTTGCCAACTAAGAAAAGAAAAGGAGATGCCCTTCTAACTAAACATTCAGCTAATCTCATACGACATACTAATTCATAAATTTTTACCATCATTAAACATTCTAGAAAATGTAGGTTTTGGTACTTTTTGTGAATGCCTACTAAATTCTTAGTAAAACTCAGTCAGGATTTTTTACCATCATTCAAAATTGTAGTAAACTAGCGGTCCGCCCCGGCTTCGCACGGGTTTGAATACAAAAATTTAATTTTTCATGCGGATCCTTAACTTTTATTGAAAATATTCTATAGCCTATGTTCATCAGGGAAAGTGGTGAAAGAATTGTTCAAATTCGTCCAGTAGTTTCGGAGCCTATCCAATTCAAAGAAACAAACAATCAAATCTTTCCTCTTTATAATATTAGTATAGATATAGGTATAGTAGATGTGCGTACACTCTGTCTTCCAAATAAATATAAAATAAAATAAATAAAAGCCCTGTGATGAGTCTAGTAACTGTATTGACTCAATTCTTCATCACGCAGTGGCTGTCCCTGATTGGTAGTCGACGTCGACTACGCTTCCGAGGCCCTGAAAGACGCGGACGGAAAGATCTGGAACACAGCAGGGTTCATTGGTGACGTAACGGAAAAAAGAATGACCTTCATGCACCATATAAACTTATTGTGCACTAACTGTTCAATAAATCTTTAACAGATTTAGCAATCATTTTATACTTACTCATCTCATTTTTACAAAATTACTAACGGACCCTGCGTTAGTAATTGGGTAAAAATTATAGTTCCTTAGTGGTACAATACAATACAAAACATAATGTTATTGTGCACCAGAAAAAGAAAATAACAAAAGACAAGTAAAATAAGCGGTGTTATTTTTGCTTGCATTTGCTGGAAGAGATCGCTTAAAAGCGAGTTCTTCTAGCCAACGTTTGGATCATCATCAGCCTATGTTAGTCCACTGCTGGACATAGGCCTCCCCTAAACGTTTGGATGGAAAGAATTATTTCTGTTGGGTTGTTGAAACCAAATACAACTATACCTACCAAATAAAAACTATACCTACCTGTTCCTTAGTAACTAAATATGTGGTTTGATAATTTTTTTCAAAGGAACTTGCCACCAGCGTTAGCCATGTAAAAGACAAATGACGTGTCTGCGAGCGCTAAGCTCGAAATGTATTAGGTAGTTAACCAAATGGTTATTCCACTGGCTAAGAAATCAAGTTTTTCAACGGTTGTTTTGCATATGACGTAGGTAGATGTTTGTAATATTAAGTAGAGAACTTAAAAATTAAAAATATTTTATTGAAATTAGTGTTTGTGCACCCTGTACCAGAGCGAAGTCGGCGCATTCTGCAGTGTTCGGGGAACTTCGGGAGGCTCGGCCGTCCGAGAAAGCCCGAACACTGCATCGATATGCTGCACACTTCGGGCTGCGTTTATTTAATAACTATTCTTACTCTTTATCTGTTTATATCAATTAGGTACCTTAGTAGTTTAAGACACAAAAATTTTGTTTTATCACTCACGTAATAAAAACGTAAAGTATGTAACCAGAGGAATGTAACATTCGAGTCAAATCCTCAAGGGCTTAACGAATGTTAATATTTAATAACTAGAATAAGATTTTCAAGAATAAATAAATAAAAAAAAAAAAAAAAAAAAAAGTTGAATTAGAGTTCTATTTTAGTCCTAGTAATGTGAAATCATGCATAGCTTTGTCTGGTCCTCGCGTAAGACCAAGGTTTTTAATTTTTATGTACTTTTTATATTTATTTTTTACTTATCATCATGAGCCCATGTTAGTCCACTGCTGGACATATGCCTCCTTTAAAGAGCGCCATAGCGCCCTGTCTTCAGCTTGTCGTATCCAGCATCTGCTTACAGTCTTTCGCAGATCGTCATCCGGAGGGCGTCCGACACTACGTATGCCGAGGCGCGGGCTTCACTGAAGAACTCGTTTACTCCAGTGGTTGTCGGTTCCTCTTTGTCGATCAGATATTTCTATTTATCTCGCCCTCATTTGAACAATGTCTAACGACCAAAAAATAGCATAGCAGGAAAAACTTTGAATGGTCGCAAATCGTCATGGTTTATACCGCATCTCCGGCGTTTAATTGAAGGTCATGGCTGCCCAAATTGTCGTTAATGCATAAACTTATCCATTATTCTAGCTACTTATCTAGAGACTATATGTTGTAGTATAAATAGGTTTAAAAAGATTAAACCAGAGCTATTATTAGGTACTTAGAACTTGGATATACGATCGCGTGGACTGAAAATTTTCTTTTACGACAGCTTTTGCGATACTAAAATGTCGAAGTCGATTTTGGTTTGCTTTGTACTGGTTGTGTGCTGTGCGATGAAAAATAATGCAGTAAGTGGTACCTAGATTACTGCTTCTTTAAAATTTTGCTATGTTATGGAAGCTTTCGATTAATTTTAATAGAGTAGTAGTAAGTTTTGGTTGACGGCGTTTGTCAAATTGAATAGAAGCAATGTTTTAAATTTTAATTTTCGATACTTTTAAACCTTTTAACCTCCGTTTCGACCCTCTTTGCCCACCGTACACCTCGTGAGACCACCTGGGTGTGCAGCGGGAAGTTTTTTTTTACTACTGTTCACCTCTGAATCATACCGCTAATCATCTTTAAATTTATATTGGTGACGGACCACCTTGGACTGCAATGCTGGCGACTATAATATTTATGGATTTTTGTTGTATTTGCGACATTGACGGACAGATAAGGTTTGAAGACAAGTACAGTGTAGTAGAAAATCATTACATTATATTGTTTGGATAAATAAAAATCATGTTTAGCAGAACCTAACAATTTGAAAAAACCTGGGTTTAAACTTTGAAACCGTCCAACATCGTAAAATTACAATACATCTTGTTAAGTATAAATCTTGTATTAGTATATAGGTATGCTATGGGTATTTTGCCTGCAATAAAGAATTATTATTTGTTGGTTGAGGGTACTAGATAAGTCAAATATCACATTTTACCTTAAATCATTGGTTGTAATATTAATAACCTCTACTCTAATAAACAGTAAAAATCCATAGCTTTTAACTCGTAAGTAGTTAGTAAGTACCTAAAGACTGTTTTACGAACAAGTGTGTTAATAGTTATTTGTTATACAAGAGTGCAAAGTTGCTTTTTAACCGCGTGCTCAATTTTGATAATCGAGCAAGCGAAGGATTCTAAAATTGAATCACGAGCGCAGCGAGTTATTCATAAATTAAGATCCTGAGCGTTAGCGAGAGAATCAAAAGAGCACGAGGTGAAAAATCTTTGCACTCGAATGCAACACGTAACTTTTCATCCCACCTCACCGAGGAAATTACTAAATGCAAAAACAAAGTACACCAAGGAGGTTCTGAGTCTGAGTTTTTAACAAATTAAAAAAAAGTTGCATGACAAAGGTACCATGGAGGTAGAAGTAAATAAGTTTAATGATGTTTTGAATTGATAAACATAATGCACGCAATATTCTAAATTCAATTTACTTTATCTCTATATAGAATAAAAACGGCTTTTGCTCTCAGATATCGAAGAGCAAAAATACTCTTTCCGAGATGGGGGGATGAAAAAAACTTAAAGACTTAATTCAGTAACATAAACAAAACATGACAACAATTAACGCAGCTTTTCTAGAGCGTATCCCACCGATATTTCACTATTAATAAGTTGTAGTTGATAATACATTATATCTTCATCATTTTCAATACACATTTTGCTCCTTTCCTTAGTTTGAAATTGCACTTTGGATTCTATTTCTTTTATTTTTGATAAAAGTCTCATAATAGACGTATTTCTTTTATTTACATCTTTTTGCAGCTTTGAATGGAATGCTTCAGCTATATTGTTTGTTCTGTGGCGTTCACCAAAAACGCACAAAATATCGTTAAATTTTTCAGTCATCCAAAATCGATCTACATACCGAAAAAATGATTTAAATTTATCTTTTCCTCTGCTCTCACTTTTTGCGTAATCTAAACCTTCTTGAATGTATTCAGCAGGCAGCAAAGGCAATGATGCAGTCAGCCCAACTATTCTTTTTTCACGTTTTGATTTTATTTTCAATTTTTTAGATTTTTTCCAGACCGCCTTACACCAATGATAATAGCATCCCTTCAATACCAAAGACGGAAATTCTTTTTTAAAGGCTTTTATTTCTGCAATCTCGAAATCACAATGATATTTTTTGGGATTGAATTTCGGCAGTTTCCATAATAAAGTGGACGGTGGAAAATTTATATTTCCCACGGTACACCCAGGTGAACAACGGCGAACTGTAGTAAAAAAAAACTTCCCGCTGCACACCCAGGTGGTCTCACGAGGTGTACGGTGGGCAAAGAGGGCGTTTCGAAGGGTGAAACGGGCGGGATCCTATTACTAAGTCTCAGCTTCATGAGTAAGCTGGAGGTACCGTAGGAGGTAGTTGGAATTTTGAGTGAGAGAGCGTGTTTTTCTGTTGTCGCTATAACAACAATTATTAAACACTAGCTGTACCCGCGACTTCGTCCGCGATTACCTTACATTTGTTTCAGTTACAGTTTTTCTACTATTAAATAAAAACAAAACTTCAATGTGCTGTATTTGTCTTGTTACACTTTTAATGTATTTACATAAATATAGTTAGGTAAATAGCAAAATTTTATAATATAACTGTATGGATAGGATAGGAATAAAAATCTTAATCTATTATTGATCTACATGGGACAGTACCTATGTATACTGTGCCGCAGTTATCTTTATCAACATTATGTACACGACTCATAATGGAAGAAATGTAAAAACAATTTAATGTTTCTAAATGCTGTTATAATTTGAAATATAACTTAGTGAAAAACATACCTACCATAGTACTCCTGATTTTTAGGATATATACTTGATTTGTTTGGAAATTACGCTTGATTTTTATATATTATCGCAAAGTATAGTAATGGTATAATAAGTAATGGCCGTGTGGTGCCGGCATAGAATTTCACCACCCCAACTCTTCCCGTGGGTGTCGTAAGAGGCGACTAAGGGAAACACAGCGGGGGGCGGGCAGCAGCGCCCTCTGCAGAATAACTACACCGAACTGCGATCCCCAACCCGCGTACCCAGCGTGGGGATTATGGGCAATTAACCCCCAAATAATGATGCCATCTATGGCGCTCATTAGGGGAGGCCTATGTCCAGCAGTGGACTATTATAGGCTGGTGATGTTGATGTTGATAGATAATTAACAAATAAAAAAAATAGTTATTTTAAATAAAATTTTACAAAACATTTAATAATTCAAACCAACTTAACAACACAAATAACAAACAATAAAATAGAAGAAGCAATCAATGACAGAAAGATAACACATAAAGCATTTGATGACCGGGTGGACAGTATATTTTAGAATTTGGACACGTCAGATGAGTAGCTCGCCCACAGGCACCGCGCGACATCACTGCAGCCGCGCCGCCGTCTCCTCTCCTGTCTTGCTGGGGAGCGAAAGATGTTTACAGCATATTTGGAAAAATTTGTACCATTTGTTTTTATAGAAAGTCTGCTCTAAGCTTTCTTTGCTTGACTTGACTTTTTTAAGCCCCCTTCTTAACTTTAACTTTCAAAGCCGCAGACGTTTTCCTCCTGCCCCGGTGTAACGGGGCAGTTAGCGAAGCAGGGCAGTAAATGCGTTATGGAAAAAATATTTACTTGCTCTTATTTACGGTTTTGGTTTCGAGACGTCCGACTGGGGCCCCTTTTCTACTGAACTAATCACATCAATATGGCTCTGGTATCGTCACATAATCACACGATACGTTTGAGTATTCTTCCAGCAGCGGAAATCTATAGATAAAGATGGAGAGCTGCGTCTCGAAAGTCGGTGCGGTGAGAGCAGCGCACGCAATATCATTAGTATTTTTGATCTAAAGGTTCTACTTGAAAATAGATCATAGATTAAGAACTTACTTGTAGAACACCCAAAAATCTAAATCAATATTTCATTTAGAACTTACAGGACTTTTGGACACATCACCCAGTGTCAGTGTCCATACATATTTAACTGCAAAAAATAAAAACATGATTGGTTTAGTTTCTTTTTCGTGGTTCCGTTCAAATGGAGACAGGACAGAATGAGGTTTCCTTCGATGAAAGAAACTACAAATGACCAGGGACTCGCGTCAAGTGTCTAATTTTAAACCATCATAATATAAAGCTGAGTTTTTTTAGATCTACTAAGGGAGAAGCGTTGAACCCCGGGAACCGTGAGAGTTATCGAAAAGTAAGATTTCAATGCAAATAGCATCGGACGAACTATCTGTAGTTTCTTTGATCTAAGGATTTAAGTGACATTTGAACAATATGTTTATGAAGATTTCATGGATCATACTTACATTTTACTTCGCCTGAAAAGTTAATAGGTAGTAATAAGTTCTACCTATTAGGTACCTATTCAGGCGAAGTAGGGTGCAAATTTAAAGAAAATAAATAGGTACCTACTTACCTGTCGGATAATATACACAACACATATTCAACCATTATGCCCTTCCGTACCGTTCTTGGGAGAATATTTTACAATTTATAATTAAATAACAGAAGGATTTCTGCCAGTTTTTATGTCTTCATTTATCAACGTAGTGGTTATATTCACTTTGCATTGATCAAAAAACAGAAATTAGAAAGTCACTTTGACTCGTTGTCGTTGAGAAAAAGGCAAAATGTCACGCGCCATCGAGAAAAAAATCTTGTCTATTAACTCTTTGGACTCCAAGTCGAAGCGCAAGTGTGAAGGTCAGGCTTTAGTCTAACCGGACCCTCGGTAAAAATAAAACCTATATAAATATAAAACATAAAATACAATAATATGTATGATAACATGTATGTCCGTACTCGTAGCATGAACTCAAATCGTGTCAAGCTTCATTCGAATACGTTAAGCGGTTTCGGTGTGATGCGCGGTCAAGGAATTTTACTTTCATTGCTCTCCCACGGGAACCTTACTGAGTTCCAGGATAAAATATATTATATGTCCTCCCCCATAGTATGGACTCAGATAGTGCCAAGTTTTAATCGAATGCATTCAGTAGTTTCGGCATGATGCTAGGTTAAGGAATTTTGCTTTCATCCCCTCTCCCAGGGGAACCTTACTGGATTGCAGGATAAAATGTATCCTATGTTCCTCCTTGTAGAATGACCTCAAATCACGCCAAGTTTGATTCTAATGCATCCAGCAGTGTCGGCGTAATGCAAGTACCTATAAATAATTTTGCTTCCATCCCCATTCCCAGGGGAACCTCACTGAATTCCAGGATAAAAAGTATCCTATGTCCTTCCTCGTAGTATGAACTCAAATCGCACCAAGTTTCATTCGAATACATCAAGCAGTTTCGGCGTGATGCGCGTTTAAGAAACAGACAGACAGACAGACAGACATGAATGAAAAAAAATAAATTTTTGTCTTCAGTATATCGATAATAGACTTAACCAATATAAAAAAAATTAAAATATCTTCAATGTACAGAATTGGTCCTGTCCTGTTACAGTTTTATTATAAGTATAGATAACTTTTTTATTTATGAACCGATTTACTTGAAACAAACACTAAATGTTAATTGAAGCTTACCATAACATATTTTTGAAAACCCCATCTAAATCGGAAAGGCCGTTTCTGAGATTAGCGCGCACAAACGCACAGACAAACAGATAAACAGACAAACAGATAAACAGACAAACAGACAAACAGACAAAAATTCTAAAAATCATTGTTTTGGGTCCTATTAGCGTTAATAGAGGTCCCTATACTATTTTTTCTAAAATATCTTCCATGTACAGACAGGGTTCCGTTAGATTTTTATTATATGTATAGATAAAATAAATATAAAAATTAACGACCAAAATATCACGTTTTTAAATATAATTTTTGCTCTCCTTTTATCAAAGTATCTTTAACTGTAACAGGTAGAAAATAGTATTTTTCTATTATCACTGTAACAAAAAAAATTATTTTACAAATATATTTCAAATTTATTTTATTAAGGCAACGTCTGTACAAAATTAAGCAACGAACACTGAAGTTAATGCTACTTTGGGCGCGAACAGGACTTGGATGGGACTTTTTGCTTATTTCGGTCCATCAGAAATGGCTTCTTTTTGTGAATAGTTTCGATCGATGGTACGGAACCCTCTGACCGCTAGTCGACTCGCACTAGATCGATTTTACTTTTTCAGACCCTCACAGGTGCACAAAAGTCTCAGATTCAGACACAGATGATATCCATTGGACTGGACTGTATAAAAGATCACAATATAAAATTGGAACACCTCAAAGCCTTCAGGGAGCGAAAAATACCTGAGGATGAAGAAGCCAAGTGTTTTGTGCAATGCGTGTTTAGGAAACTGGGCATTGTAAGTTCAAAATTTAAGGGAAGGGAAGGGTTAAATCGTTAGTAGCAAGTAATAGTTATACCCACTGCGGACGTCCAGGTGTGATGAGAATCTGCTAAATACTGTTGGTAAATGCTGCATGCGGCAAACTGCGTACCGATATGCTGCGTATACAGTGGGAGGGGCGTCAATCAGTGAACTCACGATCATTGTTTTATGTATTGATGCTGCAATAAAGTTATTTTAATATATCGACCTAGTTTCGCATGGAAATTTAACAAAAATTTATAATTTATACACACGTTGAGTTGAGAGACATTATTGAAATTTTCATACAGAATCTTAACTTTTTGAAAATATTTTATAGCCCTTGTTCGTCGCAGTTAATGTAGAATTTTAATGGTGAATTTGAAATCGGGGCAGTAGTTTTGGAGAGTATTCAATTCAAACAATCAAATCTTTCCTCCTTATAATATGAGTAAATCTTAATATATAAAGGAACGAGCGATTTTCTGGCGACAACGCCCAGCCTAAACCGCTGAAGCTAGAAAGCTGAAATTTGGAAGGTAGGTTCCTTTTACAACACAACCACCCGCTAAGAAGGGATTTTTGAAAATTCCACCCCTAAGAGGGTGAAATGGGGGGTGGAAGTTTTTTTGGTCCTTTTTCTAACTCTGTAACCGGTGGCCCAATTTTCTTGAAATTTACAGGAAATACTAAACATACAAAAATATTGAAGACGTGTTTCAGGATTTTTCAAAATATTCCTGAAAATAGGGTGAAATGGGTTATTCAAGTTTGAGATTCGTAGTTTGGCCCCGTATTGAAATGTCTATAACTTTTTCATATAACATACTAATGACTTGAAACTTTCAGTATGTACTAAAAAAAACTATAAATTAAATCACGTGTTTCAGGATTTTTCAAAAATGTCACTACATAAGTATGAAAAGGAAGTCGAACCATTAAGGTTATTGTGGTGAAATTTATCAACCATTGACGCTATTGGCTTAAAATTTACAGAACAAACTACACAAACAAAAATATTGAATACGTATTTAAGGATTTTTCAAAATAATCCTGAAAATGGGATAAAAACGGTTATTCAAGTTTGAGATGGGCTAAAGTAGAATGTTTGAAGTCCGTGATCATTCACTATGAAAAAAATACAGTAAATGGTTATTTTTTTAAAGAAAACCCTTACCTATAACGGGATTACGGGATACATGATATTTAAAGCGGGTTTCAGAAATTTCCGACTCTTAAAATAGGGTATTAGCTGATTTTGTAAAGATTTTTTACCCTAAAGTCCACGCAAATGAAATTACGAGGGGGTCAGCTAGTTTATAAATAGAGTAGCAAAACAAAATCGCAGTCTATCTTAGCAAATGAAAAAATAATGCTCAGCGCATGATTATTTTCTTCATCAGAACTGCCTTGTTTCGTCTCAGAAAAACAAAAACTTGAATTAATGATTGAATTTTAGATGGACGTTACCGGCAAGTTATCAGAGGAGATAGCAAAACAAAATGCAAGAAAAGTTTTCGAAGAAGGAGATGAAAATCTAACTAAAGTTGATGATCTTATTCATACATGTATGAAAGGTAAAAAGTTAATATAATAATAATAATAATAAATCATTTATTTCAGGCAACATAAGAACAGTTATGGATGGTAAATAACTTATTCTAGGGCCCATATGAAGAATTACTTTACAGAAATAAAATATAAAAAATGGTATACCGTAGGTACGGCGACAGTGGCGGCGGTGTCATCTGAAATACTCGTACACGAATTTATTTTATGTCAAAAAATGTACTTGTAGGCCAGAGACGCAAAGCAGGTGCTGAAGGAAGAATCATGGTCTTTTTCCATAAGAATCTCATAACGTTCTTGCACAAAGGCACAAAGGTGATGGATCCCTCTAAAGAATAATACGACTGCCAAATTATAAATTAGAATATTCCTTTCTTATTCCTTTAACAGATCTTTCTTTGCTTATCCTACCTGATATACCTGAGCATAAACAAATAAGGTTGGTTAGCAAAAATTACCAAAACAAGAGACGAAGGTTCACCTTCGTGGCCAAAGGTATCTTCAACAGTTAGTCAGTTAATTTCTCACTCTCTACTCTGATTGTGAAGATGTATTTAGATAACGCAATGCGAGAAAATCCTGAAAATAGATAAAATTTTAGTAAAACAGATTACAGTACAGTGATAAGATCATCCAAATATATTATGAGACTACAGACCTCGTACTCAAACTGCAGTTACCTACTTATTGTTTGTTGCAGTAAATGACCATGAAGTTAGCGACGGTGAGAAAGGCTGCGACCGAGCTAAGCTGGGCTTCAAGTGTTTAGTTAAACATGCTCCTAAAGTAAGTATTACTCATAGTAATAAGTAACACATTAAGTATGAGTAAATACCTAATTTTATTTGTGATAAATTCATCACACATCGGTTAATATTGGCTGAAAAACAGCGCTGAGCGTGAAATGTTCAGAACACGCCAACCCCTTTTTCGCCGCAGGTCTTGGAGGTAGAGCCCCCTCATTCTTTTTACTAGCCTTTTATGTTACTTATGTTACATGTTATACTGGTTTTGTTGGCTTAGGGTTTGAGGTCGGTTTAAAAATCTTTATTATCTCGCTTTATCTATCATGTTATACAACATTAATATTTCAGCAATTATTCAATTGAAATTTTAATGAATGATACATTTTTTAGATCATTGAAATACATCGAAAAGAGTTGAAAAATTTCTCAGTACGTACCGAAATAATTTGTTTATGGATATTCGTACAAAATCCAAAATTATTAGCGCGCGATTTACACTCGCTCTTAACGAATCTTATTTTTTTCTATGCATACTGTGTCCAAATAAATAATTTTTCTATTTTATTCCTTTTCATTCATTTCCATGACACGGGTTACGGGCTATGGTAGTGGATGACCCTTTGGGAGGCATGGCAATACAGAGTACCATTTTGAGACTCGGGTGCAGATTATCACTATTATATCCATCCAGGTTCCTAAGGCCAACATGCTACTCCACCCACAACTTGTTATTCCAGTCAAAGACAAAAAAACCTAATTGTTCTACTATGGAAACATTTCAAGGCTATTTCTAACCAATGGGGACCGTTTAATCGATAAAAACTGTAGCTTACAATGTAATGACCGTTTAACATCTATACAATGTATTATGTACGTAGTGTACGCTAAACTTCAGAAGTTTTGGCGTGCAGAAGTAATAAATATTCAGGTACATACATCACTCCAAATGTTCGCATGATTTTCCTGTTCGGAGCATGTAAACAAAACTAAAGTAATAAATATTAATAGAGTTAAGTTGGCATGCCTTAGCGCTATAGCTGCCGGAAAGACAGATTCTTGTTAGCTCAGTAGATCTACGAGATAGCAATTAGGTTAAACATCGTAAAGTATTTAACTTACAGGTAATTAACTAGGAGGTAGGCAATAAACCGAATTTAATGATAGGGAAACATAATCTATCTACCTCTACATTACATGAATCAAAGTTTTTTATGAGATTCTACGAATTCTGAAAACCTTCAGCGAGATTACAAAATTATTATGATCACCTGATTAGAAGTCAAACAAAGAAATCTTCATGGTATTTTATTGTTTCCCCTTTTGCTTAGAACTGTCTACCCAAACTAGCAAGTTTATAAACATTTTCTTCAAATGGTTATAATTAACTTAATTGTGTAGCTAAATTTAATCTTTTTTCCCGTGTTATGGTCTGATACCAATAAATCATGTAATTGTTTTATAGTTGTAGGCTTTAACTTTATAGATACAGCTATGGGATTGTTTTTCCCTTGTGTTGTGGTAAATCTTGTGTTCGAACTATTGGAGGAGAAACATTACCTACTTAATTTACATCGATCGAGCCTACTTTTGAAGTGGTCAAAATACGTCTGTTTTCTTCATGACGAAATACGTGATTTTTCATTGACAAACAAAATTAATTTTATTAATAATTATCGAATCGGTCCAGTAATTTCAAGCCTATTCAATGGAAACAAACAGTCAATCAAATCTTTCCTCGTTATAATATTAGTACAGAGGAAGGATTATGTGAAAAAAAACTATGGAGTCAAAGCGGGCGAAGTCGAGGTCACAACGCGTAGCAACAGTGACCATAGAAAACAAAATCCGTCAAGTGCGAGCGCTTTATGTCCATGTTTACGAATACTAATAGGTACGAGTTACTTCGGAGATTAGGTATTACTGGTAATTTATTAGAATCTTTTCAATGTATTTAAAAAAAATTAGAAACATGGTCAATTTAAAAAAAAAACAGATTGGAAATGACTAAACTTTTGATTTTATATTGCTCTAGATATTGTTAGTGTCTTGTAACTGAAAATTTTCTTTATTAATGTAATTTCTTTAAATCTATAAAGGCGCACAAAATTTATTATTTTTTGAAAAAGTGAAGATATTTTCTGAGGTATTTAAGATTGGAAAAAGACAGACAAAGCTAGACCATAAGTGTTTCGAAATTTATCTTGAAACCCAAAAACATTGAAAAAATCGATCTTAGATTGCAGCAGTTTTTTTGATGTTCATAAAGCTTACAATAAATCTAGGCAGGCCTACTACCTGCCTAGATTAATTGAAAGCTAGATTTATTGTTCCTACCGTATTTAGTTGTTCTATTTTATTTGTTTTTCAGGTTGGACTGGACGTGGATTTCTAATTTCAATTTCTCTGCAATGGGCCAACCACTGACACTGGATAATCTAATATTAAATATTTTTTATGTTAATATGGTTATAGGTTTTGTTAAAGTAAATGGACATTATGATATTTACCTACATGAAGTTTATTTTATGATTCTGATAGCGTTTTTAAGTCATATGAGAGCTCCATCTCTCTCTCTACAGTCATAGCAGTTATAAAATATTTATAATAAATAATAAATAAATAATGCCGGACAACCCACACAGCATCTAGCTTCAAGCTAAGCAGAGCTTGTGTTATGGATACTAGATGACTGATATACATAATACAATATTATTACATATATAGATATCTATGGTATTTATAAATATTTATTTATTTGTAAGTATATATATTTTATAGAACTGTACATATAAATAAAGTAAAAATTTGTTATTCTTTGTTTTTGTCACTAATTTATGGTAGCTTTTATCTTTGTAAGTTATAAAGTAAGTTATTTGGGCAGTAACCCCCAAATGATAAATTAGGAGAGGCCTAAGTCCAGCAGTGGACTATTTTATAGGCTGATGATTTCTAATAACTTTAAAATTTTCTATACACACTAGTTTTGTGCCGTGTGGTGACGGCATAATATAGAATTTCACCACCCCAACTCATCCCGTGGGTGTCGTAAGAGGCGACTAAGGGAAACACACCGGGGGGCGGGCAGCAACGCCCTCTGCAGAACTACTCCACTAAACTGCGATCCCCAACCCGCATGCCCAGCGTGGGGATTATGGGCAATTACCCCCAATTATAAGAACCGCCACAAAATGGCCCCCAGTTCCCGGCCGCCTCGCTATTCCTGGCCATGGTGCTAGGAATCTCCGGGCTACATTAGGCTACCACACCCCACACACACTGATCCTGGCAACGTTTAACGGACGTACTCTAAGGCTTGATCACCATCTAGCGCAGTTGGAAGTGGAGCTAGAGAACATTAAATGGCATGTTCTAGGGTTATGTGAAGTCCGTAGAGAGGGGGAGGACACTATAACCTTAGACTCGGGCCATCTTCTCTACTTTCGCGAGGGTGATAAAACATCCCAGGGTGGCGTAGGTTTTCTCGTCAATAAGGCCCTCTCTAACAACGTCGAAGAAATCTCCAGTGTGTCGACCAGGGTAGCGTACCTGATCCTTCGGCTGTCTAAGCGCTACAGCTTGAAGGTCATTCAGGTCTACGCACCGACCTCGGCACACTCGGATGATGAAGTGGAGGATATGTACGAAGACATATCCAAAGCCTTACATCACACCACCAAGGCTCACTTCAACGTTGTTATGGGGGACTTTAACGGCAAGGAACCCAGACTGGCAACGAATCCCGAATAGGCCCGCATGGTTTTGGTGTTCGAAATCACAGGGGACAAATGCTCGTCAACTTCCTTGAGAAAGAGGGGCTGTTCTTAATGAACTCTTTCTTTAAGAAACAGCCCCAAAGGAAGTGGACATGGCGGAGTCCCGATTCTGTGACAAAAAATGAGATCGACTTCATCATGACGGATAGCAAGCATATATTCAGAGATGTCTCAGTGATCAACAGGTTCAATACCAGATCTGATCACCGACTCCTTCGAGGCTCTCTGAATATAAATTTGAAGCTTGAAAGAAACCGTCTGATGAAGTCCACGCTCCGACCGAACCCAATCCAAATCATGGCGGGCACTTAGTATCCCTATTAACATTTCCTTTATTGTATTTATGTTGTTTGTTTGATACTCTCAGTTGGCCACATTGTACCTGGTTGTTAACAAGGCAGAATTGCTCCATTTATTCTCCGCAAGCAAGCAGCCTAATTAGCTTCTTTATGCGAGGATATAATGGTTAATATGTTTACGAACTTACGAGTTATTATGTGACATGATTTATAAAGTTTAAAACTGTTTCTTCTTCAAAAAAAATATCTTTATATCTTTATTGAAGAAACCCTTCTTACCGTATCCATAAGGGAAATATCTAGCAAACTCAGCTATAAATTCAGATGAATAATGAATGAATATAAATTTATTTGTTAAAATACTTACACATAACTTAGGCTAAAACATAATAAACTTAGTCTTAAAGACAGAGTGTACGGCTCAGCCTCAGCATGAGTTGGTTGACTAGCAACCTAGCAACCAACGCTGGTCTTTCGTCAGAGCAACACGTTGTTTTTACTTTGTAGTCTTTTAAAGATATTGTCATTTGGTGTGCCGTAAGGATAGATATTTCAATGTTTTCAGGTGGATATGGGAACCCAGTAAGATCTATGCACTAGCGCAGAGGCGCTATGCGGAGCCTTTCCGTGTAAAATTGTTTGTCTGACTGTAACAAAAGTTCTGTTTTGGTATTCGTTGGGAATAGATTTGTACTTATTTCCTTTAAAGATTTAAAATTTGGTTTGCGTTGGGAATATAATTTTATGACGTCAATAAACATTGGTATTAGTTTTGTTTTATTAGAAATCGGAAGATCGGACTTATATTATGGATTTACTACAAAAAAATTAAGTATCTAGACGTTTCTTTTATGAAGTAAAACTATTTTGGTAATTTTATTACTTTTTGGAATGCCAGAAACTTGTAATTCAATTAAAGAAGAATGCGAGAACACTAGACTTATTATTATATTCTCAGACTAAAGTTAGCTTTTAAGTTTCAAGGTCGATCTTCATACAAAAGAACAATTATAATATTCATTGTTAGTCTAGGCGCTTGATTGATGTTGTGTCTATTTTTGGACTCGCTAATAAAAACTTTGAGTAGGTACTTACCTACACGGTGTACCCTACCTACTACACGATTATGTGGATTTTGGTAACCTATGAAATCCCGATCCACAGCGTTCAGCAAAATTCGGCAGCCTGATTATCTCCACAACTATATTTCGTCTTTTCGACGCTTGTACCATCTATCACATTACATGGGTGGTAGTGCGAACGGTGGGCTTGCGGTGGGCCGCCAGTCGGGCCGTGGAAGGTTTATTATGTTCCCGTGGTTCGGGAAATAATGGCGAGAGAGGGTCACCGAAGAGGCTTTAGTGGGTATTACGTCTTTCTCAGGGCGTCGAGTCCCAAATAATTCTGGTGCACCCCAGACCTAAACTGGTCTGGGGTGCATTCGGGTTCGTAAATGAATTTCCTCGCCGAAAAAAAAGTGTAAGGGCGAAAGCTTGTAATAAGAAGAAGTCATCTGTATTATAAGATAAGATAAAATTTACTTTATTTGATGCTTTAGAAATTAATTAAGATTACTTACATCACACAAACTATAGTAAAAATACCCACTTATAAGATACCTTAAAGATACAACACAAGTGTTTATGTAAGTTGCTCCTTGCTGAACAGTCTGATCGAATCTGAATAAAATGAGGTAACCTGATAGCTCTTATTCTGGTTTAACAAAGGCCAGACAACTTTTGACCCCGGAAGTCTTATACCCGAGAAATAATCAAAAAATTTATAATTCTATCTTCTTCACCACGGGCACACAGCGGGCCAGCAATTCAATACATCACCATCATCGTCAGCCTAAAACAGTCAGGCTAGACATATACATTATACATTTATACATGCCTCCCCTAATCACCGTCATAGATGGCTTTATTTATCATTTGGGGGTTATTCCCCATCATCAGTATTGCCATCGCAGTTCGGTGGAGTTGTTCTGCAGTAGGCGCTCCTGCCCGCCCCCTGGTGTGTGTCCCTTAGTCGCCTCTTACGACACCCATGGGCAGAGTTGGGGTGGTGAAATTCTATGCCGGCACCACATGGCAACCGGCACCACATGGCAACCGGCACCACACGGCAATTTTTTTTTATTCCCCATAATCCTCATCAATTGAATGCATAATGATGCCATCTATGGCGCTCATTAGGGGAGGCCTATGTCCAGCAGTGGACTATTATAGGCTGGTGATGATGATGATGAATGCATAATTATTAAGAAAGTTAGAAACTTACTTCGTCTGATTCTGAATCGTTAAACTACTTTTCATCACAGGAAAAAAGATTGTGATCATAAGGAACCGAGTCAATTTATGATGGTCAAAACAATAAAAAATCCAGAAGCTTGTGAAATGTGAATTTTCTTTTGTAAGCTAGAATCTTCAAAATTACTGAATAGATCATTATGAAATTCAGCGTATATTTTGAAAATAGTCCATAGTAGATTATTATCTATATGTAGGTATATAGAATATTCATTATACCAAAAATACGTTTACGAATTTACGGACAGAATAATATATATGTAGTTTGTAGTTTTGTAGTTTATCTGAATAGGTTTCAAAAAAGAAAAATGAACAGATCGATCATTGATAGATCTGACAATATTTCTTATCGGAAATAGGCAAAGACGTAAACCTATTAAAAATGTGGGTAAATCCAAGTTATGAAAATATTTATAAAAGTTTGATCTGGGAATGCGAGCTTCATAACCTTCTCTTCACTTACCCATGGTGAACAAAAACTGCACAATGTCACAGCGCTCCTCTAGGGTTCATATGTAGGAATCAGGAAATATGTGCAACTCCAGCAAAACAGAATTTAAAAATCTTAGCCCAAAAGTTAATTGCTCGGTGTCCATATTCACCTTTTCGGTTAAGTGCACGTATTGTTATGAGGCACCCTATTTTAAAATATTTTTACTCACATAATTTTCAAAGCCATTCTGATCACTTAATTTTGTTTACATTATATATAAATGGTCTTATAAGACCAAATACCAAAAATAAAAATATAACTATTGAAAACAGATGTCGGTTATTACCAGATATTTCTTCAGATTCAGGGGAACAGTTCATTGCCATCACCGATCAGTGCCACGGCACAAAGGCAACGGTCATCACATCAGAAATTGTTTATCCGAACTTGAACCTTGTACCCGCTGCTAAAAATCCAGCACCCAATCTATTATTAGCACTAAATCACACACCGTTCGTATATAAATAGCAACAAGAAAACTTACATGATAGAATTGATCTGAGGATAGAAAGAAACACCTGTCTATAAAAAATTTACACCTGTCTATATAAATTTTATTTAAATTATTTGAAATGGCTAAGTTCTTTGTTGTTTTGGCGTTGCTGGGAGCAGCTATTGCTGTTGGATCTGTAAGTATCACACTTATTATTATTAACATTTTGACGGTTGAAAGCAGTAAAAAATCTCATAGATGAAAAACTTTGTGGCACGGCGGGAGAAGGTCCGCCTGCGATGCAAAAGGTTGCGGGTTCAATTCACACCTCGGAACAAATGTTTATACAAACTGCAGTTATTTTGTTTGAGGGTTCTGAATTTTTCCATGAGAAACATTATTTGTTACCGGGCAAGATGATGGTGTGTGAATTGTCCACAATATTTTCTTTTACTTACATCTTGGATTTATCTTTTTGACTTTTATCTTGCCTTAATTTTGACTTGCATCGTTCAACTTTAATATCTTATCTGTATCTTTGACTAGCAGTCCGCCCCGGCATGTATTTATCAAAAAAATCTAATATTATAATCACGTTTAGTTATATTATTGAAGTTTTCATACGGAACCCTAACTTTTAAAAAAATATTCTATACCCAATGATCATTAGAGATATAAGATTCTAATGGTGGAATTTCTTTTCATATCGGTCTAGTACTTTCGATCCCTATTCAATTCAACAACTAAACAATCAAATCTTTCCGCTTTATAATATTTGTTTAGATATACATACATAGATATTCCATTTATTAAAGGGAAGTAGAAAAGTTCCTATTTTAAATTCACTTTGAGGTATATGTTTCATGAATATTTATTTGTACAGTAAGAAACTAAAATTTTGAGACATTTTATGTTTTTCAGGCTGCATCTCTAGATGAAAAGACTAACGTCAAGACCCAAGCTCTCCCCATCTTGTAAGAGTGTGCTAAGGAGCTCGGAATTTCCAAGGAAGAGCTGTTGGCCGCAAAGGCAGCGAAGAACATTGACGGCGTCGACCCTTGCTACTTTGCTTGCTTCTTCAAGAAAATTGGATTCGTAAGTGACAAAATAAATTTTAAACACATGGAGAGAGTAATATTAGTATAATATTTACAACCTATTCCATTTTGGAGAAAGCTTAAGTCGAATGGTTGATCAGTTCTGTTAAGTGTTATATTTATATGGTCTGGATTGTAAAACGTCTATTAATATAAATTAAAGAGGCTTTTTCGATGCAGTGAGGCAATTTCTAGAATATATAAAAATAGTGATGTGGAGGACTAGGTAGCGCATTCGGGTACTGAGTGGAATGTTGCGGGTTCAAAACTCGGCGAGAAATGTACGACACATTTTGGGATATTATTAATTTATTACTAATAATAATGTCACATTTAACAGGGACTATCAGTATTTTAACCCAAGCTTTATCCTAAGACCACAGTTACGTTAGGAAAAAAGCAAAAATAGTCCTTATTACCATTTAGCTTTCCTTCATCAGATCGATGATGCCGGTAACTACAACGCCGTTATTGCCAAGGAGAAGGGAGACAAATACTTGAGCGACCCTGAAGATCTCCAGAAGCTAGGCGACGTTGCTAATACCTGCACTTCTGGTGAGTTTTTTTTAATTATTTGTCATACTTACAACTTTTGACTTTATTATACTTTATAGACTCTATTTAACGAATGATTTAGCTTGATTGCAAAACGCAAAAGTCATGACTACTTTTATATAAACTGTGTCACCACACAACGATAAGTTTATAGAGTCAATTAAAAATATTATAATATAATGAAAACTTACAATAATAAATAACGCTAAGTAAATCATAGAGGTATTAGCGAGTCAGCCGAGGTTTTTGAACTCTTGTCGTATAGGGGCGGTCAAAGTCCGTCTGCGACGCAGCGTAATTTTTTCGACTTTTTTCAAAATTAATGTTATGAAACTTACGCGATCTGAACACATAATGATTAGTAATTAACGGGTATTTATCGTATATTAATTTTTTCAAAATATTTCTAAAAATATTAATTCCACCGAAATTTCAAAAACTATTTTGGAATCTACGAACCGATAGGTACCTTTAATTTTATACCATGTTTTACTTTGGCATAAACTTTTTGTTTTTACGTCCCTTTTAAAATTTCGATTTCAAAAGTTAGGTATAGGTACGGACTGAAAATCTTCATTTTGATTATTCATTTATTATTTAACAAATCCGCATAGGCGCACGAAATGTATTTAAATTTTAAAGTCAATGGCTGCAGTAGTTTTTGAGATATTAAAGATTCAAAACACAACTCAGAACAATGCGATGATAAGGGTTTTGAAATCGATGTCAAAACCCTATAAACGATACAGTTTAATATTTTTTTTAAAAGGTAACTTTAAGATAAAAGAAATATATAAATAAATAAATATAAGAATCGAAGATAACTCTAACGCTGACAGATCGCAACTAATTTATTAATTCGATTTAGGTACTACGTGTACGTGAAAGTTTATAGGAAAAATATGACATCATGTTTAATGTGGAAAAACATACATCACGTATTGCAAGTAGGACTTTAGGGAAACTAGATTGCACTGACCTTACACATTGTACTATGTACAACTGAGTCGCTTCTTTCCCGTCCCCCTGAGAAAAGTTGGTTTTAGTTTCAACAACAACAACAACAACATCAGCCTATATCAGTCCACTGCTGGACATAGGCCTCCCCTATTATTTCATCTGTAGGTTATTGCCCCACGCTGGGCATGCGGATTGGGGATCGCAGTTCAGTGGAGTTGTTCTGCAGAGGGCGCTGCTGCCCGCCCCCCGGTGTGTTTCCCTTAGTCGCCTCTTACGACATCCACGGGAAGAGTGGGAGTGGTGAAATTCTATGCCGGCACCACACGGCCCAGGTTTTAGTTTAGTTTAAAGCAAATCCTAACTAACAATTATCTGTTACAGTAAACTCTGCGGCTGTCAGCGACGGAGCCAAGGGCTGCGAAAGGGCGAAGCTTCTGACAGTGTGCTTGGTCAAGGAACTTCGTGGATACGTAAGTAATTTATTTAGCACACACGCAAACAGCATCTAGGACGATGCGGCTTAGAAAAAATATGGGCACGTCTTGAAGCTGTATCTATTTAGATAATGTTTATTCCTAATAAACGAATGGAACTGCATCGAAATCTGGGGCCACCGCAATTTTCCAGACATATTTGATGATTTTCTTGATATATTCCCATCCGCCCCATTATCCTCCCCATCAATGGGGCAGTAGGGTTGCATATTCCCATCTGCCCCATTTGTCAATTTAAGCAACAAACAATTTTAAAATGGACATGACAATGAAAGTAATATTTTATTTTGTTTTCAGAAATCCCTTCTGACTGAATAAGGTTATGAAGAAACTAGTGATGTGATATTTTTTTTTAAACTACGTTTTATTGTTTTGACTTAAGTTTTTGATAATAAACTTGCCACTAATAAAATGTCTTTAATTCATATGTTATTTTATTTCAACTGTTAACTTATGTTGTAAAACATATTGATAAAACATATTCTCATTCAACAGGACAAAGCAAAATTCCTCCAACAAACATTTTATTAGATTCTTATTGCACATTAAAGAAGTATTAATACTGTAGCGATTAAGAAGTCTAAGTAAGTGTAAGTGACTGTGTCTTTTTTGAGAATAAATATCTTTAAACTTAGGTTGGTTTAGGAACTCCATGCTTTGAAGTGGTATCAGGAACGCTACCCAGTTTGAGATGTACCTAATCGAAAGATTTTAGAAAAATTAATAAAAATTTAGGGCCCTGCCTCACCGATATGTCATGGCGACGTCGCCGGCATCATCATCATCAGTACACATTGGTCCACTGCTGGACATTGGTATCTATTATCATACCTAATGAGTGCCCTAGCGCCCTGTCTTCAGCTTGTCGCATTGCCGGCTATGTAGGCATGCTTTACCTCTGGCTACCTTCGGTTGCCAAATGGAGTAGCCAGTGGCGAATATCTGTCAGTTCAGTTCTCCCTCTTATCGAGAACGACGCAGCTTGCTCGTGTACATTTTACTCCAGACTCCACACAGTGAGCCGACAGTCGTAGCTACGCTTCCAAATTGGCGACAATACCAAACCGTCGCCTAGTGAGTTAACTGTCATAAATGTAATATGAATTGTTTGGATAAATAGCCAGTGATGTCGCCATGGCATCTCGGTGAGGTAGGGCCCAGGCAAGGTTGTAATTAGCCTAAAAGCAGAACAATAAAAATAGAGGAGTTCACCACCATTGTCATCTTGGGCTCTTTCGAGGCCTGTGGTCTACGGCAGGTGCTTGAATAAAACCGCAGACTTCACATATAACATTGTAAATTACCTACAACTTGTAAATGTGTTGTGCTTATGAGAGAAGCGAAAGAAGTACAGATAGTGTAGTTTAGGACGCGATAGGTTACAATATAAGTAATAGGAGTGAAAGAAGTTGATAAGAGAGAAATTGAGGGATTGATTAAGATCTAATAATTTCTTTAAGTTCTATTTTGTTTATGTTCGACTGTCGGTATCTCGTAAGTAAGACGCTTACGAAATACCGAAAATAAAATGGAAATCTTTTATTGGCCATAGTTAAGGTTTGAACTGTTTAGATTAAGTGCTGTTGATTTTGTTAACACAATAAATAAATCAAAAAAGTGATAGATGAGAAAGTGACATAGGTCCAACGCAGAACAAGCGATAGCAGTCACTGCCGCGGAGCGAATGAGTTCCATCTTGACCTCGTCCTCCGCGCCTCATGCTTGACGTGTAAAATCAAAGTCTGTTTACTTTATTCCTTATCTACAGGGGGATACATTCATGCCCACGCGGGGCTACAGGATTTATGATTAATTATTAACTACTTTACATTAGGTTCACGTAATGAATTTCTTATCTAGGGAGCGGAGGTAATTTATAAGGTTTACTTATTCTATTTTACTATCGTTTGACATAAAATTTTCTTATCTTATTTAAATATTATACGTTCTACCTCTATATGCATATGCTATTTTATTGTCTACTTATCTTATGCTGTTCTATATATTTTTCAAAATACTATATACATAGGTACACCATAATTTCAGTACTTACTTATTTCTTTTAACAACAGATTCTTCTATATCCGTACAATATTTTAAACATCTATCTCTCATGTCATTGCTTACCATAAACTTGTTTAGATTTTCTGTGGAGATTTGGAGGTTAAAGGTTTGCTCGGCTTCATGACGTTTAAGTGCGAAAATAGGACAGTTTCCAAAATGTACACCACTGATTCGTCCACACAGGCTCGCATATGCACGATGGATTTTCCTTACACTTGAACGGGTTCAAGTATTTGGAAAACCCACAGTGTCCCGTGAGGATCTGCGTTAGTAAGCTCGTGGCCGTGAAGTTCCTAACACATTTGTGTGCCAGCACAGTGTCCGGAAAGAAGACTTTGGTGACCCCTGCTGTCGTGCCATTTATGTACCGCTGGTTACATTCGCCAAGCGTGTTCTGTCGAATCTGACGCTTGAAATGAGACCGGACAGTAATCATAATCGGCTCGTCTCTTTGTATTTGCAGCAGCTTCCTTCGCAAGCTGATCGGCGCGTTCGTTCCCTTCCAAACCTGCGTGGGTTTTGATCCAGAATACAGATACGTCTTTATTCTTGACTATGCTCGATAACAGATTTTGTCGAGCTTCCACGGCAAGAGGGTGATGAGAACTGTGTTCGTCACCGATTGCAGCGCTGATCTCGTCACTGTAGATCCCAAAAGACAGCTCTTTACGCTTGAGGATCTCCCGCGTGGCTTTGCAAATTGCCAGAAGTTCCGCCTGATAGACCGTGCAGCATGACGACAATTTAAGCTTGAGGACTTGGATCTCGGCATCACCGACGCAAAGGGATAGTGCTGCTCCAACTTCACCCTCAATCTTACTGCCGTTGGTGTAAATTTTTACTGATGAGTCATGGTCTGGTTCATGGTCTATCAAGCCGAACTCCAGGCATATATGCTCCGACGAGTGCTTGGTCTGAGCGCACAGCACAAGTCTTTCCACCTCCCTATCCATGACGTCCGGCAGAGGTACTCCTCTCTTCGCCTCATGCAGGGCAGCTGCCTCTTGTATGCGGAGATCGAGTGGAAGTATCGCGGCCAGAGTCAGGGCAGAGTTCAGGGAGACGGTGCGGTACGCTCTCGTTAGCTTCTGGGCAAATCCTCGTTGGACCGCGTTAAGCTGCTTCTGGATCCCTATCTTCTTTGTTGCCGGTGCCCAGACGCTGGCCGCGTACATGATTACTGGCTCTACGGCCGCCGTGTAAATAACCCTCACGACTTCAGGGTTCAGACCTCAGCTGATCCTGGTGGCTCTAGATAACTGCTTGTAAATGTTCAACGCCTTCCTGCACACGTTGGCAACGTGATTGTTGAACGTCAGCTTGTTATCAATTTTGAGCCCCAGGATCTTTACCTCCGATGACAGGTTGATGTCGACCCCGCACATGCCAAGGAGTGGTGTATCATACTTAAGTTTTCTAGTTATGACCATCGCATTGGTCTTATGTGGCGCAAACTTTAACTTGTTTCTGTATTAGGACCTCCTATCGACCCCTGGACGCAACCCTTCCTAGTGACCTTAACGTGCTCCTCCCCCGCGTGCCTAACCCTGACCTGCCTATCAGATAGGTAACTGTCCACTAGCCTTCTTATGTTGACAGGCGTCTCCTCTTCAGCCAGCCTGCACACAATGATATCATGATTACGATCTTCTTTTGATTTAACTTGTTTTGTATGTGATGTATCATGTCATAGAGGGAGTCTTCTGTGCTCCTCTTAGGCATAAAGCCGTACTGAAGCCTGCTCATCTTTATTTTATGGGGCCACTTCAGCCGCGCTTTTCTTTTCGAGGATCTTTCCTGGCACTGGCAGCAACCCTATAGGACCTATAGTATAGGTCTATAAGATTTCGGGTTTGTGTAGTCGTCCTTGCCTGGCTAACCTAACCTAACCTATTTCGTTTATGTTATAAGAGCTTAAAATAAAAGGATTAATGAATTTCAACCGCTCACTCTCACCGCCGCATTGAACAAAGTCAACAAGAAAACATACATTGGATTAACCCTAGATAGCCGCTTTTCCCGGAAATACCACATGAAAATAATATTTCCTAAAATGTCATCCCTCAAGGGTGCGCTTCGTGGTCTCGTGGTACAGTCCGCCATTTCTCAAATTCTGTGAAATACACAATTTTTACTCCTTCATAAAAATCCCTCATTATTTAATAAAGGTTTGGGGCTGTACTGCTAAATATTTTACGATAGAATATCAACCTAAACTTAAACGTTCACTCAGGCGACCAAATAATCTAGTACTCCAAGCATCGAAAACAAACTACGGTAAGACCGACCTTTATAATAAATTGAAAAATTCCATCAAAGAAGGTAGGTAACTCATTAAAATTCAAAACGAAACATTGGTAGGGACTTCAAAAAGTAGTTGCCTTTATTATTAAGAACAAATGAACCAGGTTCACCTACCTAATAGCAACACAAAGTGGTGGTGTATATGACAATGGAATAGACTTATACAAAATGCCGTGTAGCGAGAGAAAGCGGTATACTCAAATCATTCAATTTTCCTAGTCCTTTTGTTTGACCGTATGTAAAGGTAATGAATGAACATGGCGTTAATCCCCGGTTTATTTGACTCTGGGTTATTTTGTTATACTGCAATGAATACTGCGATTCAAAATATAAAAAAATTAACACAGTGTTAGCAAACCTCGGATTCTTAATTTAACCCGATATTTTGGAACATGTGGCACTAAGTGTTGTTGGTATTCGTAAAATGATTTGAATTCAGTTTATTTTAGTTAAGTTAGTCAATTTACCTGCTTTGTGTTTAAATTTTATGGTTTGTAAGAACGCTGCGTTTTTAAAATCAGAAAATTGTTGTAAAATATTGTGTAACAACAATATTTCACAATATTTTTCTGATTTTAAGAACAAAAGCACAGATAGCATAGTACAAGTCATACAACAAAACTTTGGTTAAAATCCTGAACAGAATATATTACCAGAACCAAACCACACACCGTTTGTATATAAATAGGAACAAGGAATCTTAGATGATAGAATTCATCTGAGTACAGAAAAAGAAGCACGTATCATAAAGAAACCTCTATTTAAATTCTTTGAAATGGCTAAGTTCTTTGTTATTTTGGCATTCCTGGGAGCAGCTATTGCCGTTGGTTCTGTAAGTAATACACTAATTATTAACACTTTGATGATTGAAAGCAGTAAAAAAGCTGAAAGATGAAAAACGTTGTGGCATGGCGGGAGAAGGTCCACCTGCGATGTAAATAGTTTCAGATTCAATTCAGACCTCGGAACAAATGTTTATACGAACTGCAGTTATTTGTTTGAGTTTTCTGGATATTTCTGCGATAAAATAATTATTTAGGTACTTTTTCACCATAAAACAAGCTAGCTTGGAACTTGGGCAAGATAATGTTTCAATTTTCCAGCTTTATTATTATTTTACCTACACTCTTGGATTTGTCTATTTTGGCTTTCATTTCATCGTTCAACTTAAATATATCTTAACTGTATCTTTGATATTCCATTTACTAAAGGGAAGTATGCCTATATTAAATTCACTATGATATGATGTATGTCAGCGAGATGTTTCATCCATATTCACCTGTAAAGTAACACAATTTTTACACAAACCTTCAATTTTTAGATATGTTGTGCTATGTTTTTCAGGCTGCATCTTTTGAAGAAAAAAATACCTTAGAGACCAAAGCTTTTCCTGTCTTGGAAGCGTGTGGCAAGGAGCTTGGAATTCCCACGGAGGATCTTCTAGCCGCAAGGGCTGCGAAGAACATTAATGCCATCGACCCTTGCTATTTTACCTGCTTCTTTAAGAAAATTGGATTTGTAAGTAATACTATAAGTTTTTTACACGTGGATTTTAGTATAATATTTCTTTCATAATCCACATTGGAGAAAGCCTATGTCGAATAGTTGAACTGTTCTCCTCGTTTTTTCGTAGCAATGAGGCAATTTCCAATTGTCATAATTTCCAGAGACTCGTACATTTATGGGATATTATTAAATTTCATACTTTATTATAATAATCTAATGTTGCAACATGCCGTATCAGTATACTAACCTTAGCCTCATCCAAAGACCACCGCTACTTCCGAAAAAAGCAAAGAAAGCCAAAAAAGCTTTCGTTTTTCAGATGGACGATGCCGGTACATTCAACGTCGCTCTTGCCAAGGAGAAGGTAGAAAAGTTCTTGAGCGATCCTAAAGATCTCAAGAAGGCACTTGAAGTTGGTGATACTTGCAGTTCTGGTAGGTTTTTTATTATAGTCAAAGATAGATAGGTTAATGAACAATTAAAAATAATACAAAATGCAATCTTCATGCCCTCTTTATAAGGCTCCGGCCAGGCCAGGCCCCGATACAGGCCTCCTCTTGATGGCATATTATTGGCTGTTATACATACATTTATATAATAATGAGCCTAATATGCATGGTTATTCTAGCATCAATATAAACACTATTTCATGCGGATGGTTGAACCTTAATTATCTTTTGTAGATGTAACTAGGCTGATAATGTTGTGCTCGATGAGTTAATGTTTTGTTAATGTTCCGAAAAAAGAATTTGATGTTCTGCTGTAAAATAGTTTTTTCGTTCTAATTAGTACCTATAGAGGATTGTCCACCATACTAAGGTTAAGGTACTTATGGCATAAATAATGTAGTCGGTTATTCGTGTTATTTTCTTTGGCTTTACCAATATTGTGATTTTATATACTTACTAAGGTTTACCTTATACTATACTATAGTATTGTACCGACCAACCTACCTATTTAATAAGAGAGAATAAATAATGGTTGTGTTATGATGAAGAATGTCCATAACCACTACGCTGGGCTTCCGGGTTAGGGATCGCCGTTGGAGGTAAGATTGTTGTGCAGGCAGAAGGCATTGAAGACCACCCCGAAGAATTTCTATGAGGCATCTCTTACCCGTCCTTCCAAGCACATTTTGGCTAGAGTAAGTTCTAACCAACCAACTAAAAAACCATTATGTGTGTTACAGTCAACTCCGCGGTTGTCAGCGACGGAGTCAAAGGCTGCGAAAGGGCTAAGCTTTTGGCGGAATGCATGATCAAGGAACTTCGTGGATATGTAAGAAATTACTTATATATTTAGTATAGACGCAGATTGCCCAATAAACGTAGTTATATGTTTTATAATAACTATATAGGTATTGAATTTTTTTTTCTTAGTTAATAAATGAATCCCTTATTATCTATTTATATATAAATAGCTTTAATGTTGAATTACTTATATACTTAAAGGATTCCAAAATTTTGTTTTCAGAATTTCTAGCTGACTGAATGAGGAATGATGCTATGAAGAAACTGGTGGTGTGATATTTTTTTTGATCTAGAAAGAAATATGAATAGTACGTAGTAGTTTATGTTTTCTTCTGTTTAGTTTTTGGTTCCCAATTTTAATTTCCGTAAAATAATAATAAAAAATTTTTTTCTAATAAAAAATGTCTTTCATTATTATGATATTTTATTGCAACCTTTAACTCAAGTTGTCTTATAATAATATAATCTTTTGTGATTATAATAGAAATTATCACAAATATTTCAATAAACTAGTTTTAACCACATAAAATTATCAAAAACTTTTCAGATATCTATATCACTGTCAACAAGGTGACAAAATGACATACCTACTGGTATGCTCTAAAAATTCTGCATTTATATAGCATCCAGAATTGCGCAGTATAATTCGACAACTATACTTCGAACTGAGAAAAAGGTATCTCAAAATTTATTTATCAAAGTAAATAGGCGTAGATGTACCTATTTATCGATTTAAGAAAGGCTTTTGGCACATAAGTCTCAAATTGCTTTTCGAAAAGATGCATGCATAGGAATGAGGGAAACTGTACTCAAAACATTAGAATCGTAGCTAACTTTCAGACACCAAATTGTCCAAATCGGAAATGCGCCAAGTACCTGAGAATGAATAAGGGCATTCTACAGGGTTCAAGCCTCGGTCCGCTTCTCTTTTTGATATTTGTATAAAAACTATTAGTGAACGTTTTCTCCATATTTTTATATGCCTATGACACCTGCTTGTTTTATTATTACAGCGAATTCACATCAATTATAGAACAGAACAGAGTGTTAAGTGCACAAAATGACCTTAACATTCTCAATTCTTGGTGTCCATACCATCTGCTAAAAATTGACATAAGAAGTAAAAATTATAACAGGGAAAATACCTTGGATTAATCCTAGACGCCTTTCCTCGAAATATCACATCAAAATTTCTCTCAAAATTAAACAAAATTGTCGTCGCACATGTAGGGTGCAGTTCGCTGTTTCCTAAAATCTGCGCGGTCACCATAGATAACTCCTTCATAAAATTCCTCATTTATTATTTAATAGAGGTCTGGGGCTGTGCTGTTATATGAAATTATAAATTGAACGTTTACTCAGACGAAAAAATTATCTTGTACTCAAAGCATTGAGTACTAGATCATTTTATCATCTGAATCCGATAAAAATTATACGAGGGGAGCTGATCTTTACAATAAATTACCAAACTACATCAAATAAGGCACATTTATCATCAAATTTATTTAAAAAGAAGAACTGAGAAGTTTTTTTCTGTATTTGAAAACGCATCACAAAGTATGAAATGAAAACATAAATTAATGCACAAACCATATAAATAAATAATTCCGAACAACCCACACAGCATCATCTTTATAACACAACATCAAATATAATACTTAAAATATAAAATAAACTAAATTAAAATAATTTTTAAATTTACAGAATACCAATAACACTTAACCAATTAACATAAACAATTGTTTTAAAAATCATACCACTTCCCAAAAACCGAACTCTCAAAGCAACTGCAAATCACCAAATTGATAATGCCGCCCACGAGCAACTGCCATGGTTGTTGAACCTGCATTGTTTTAGTTAAATCGATGAAACAATAATCCGGTCTAACGTGTAAACTGGGTATTTTTACATAATAATATTTTTGTACGCAAAGTGAATCAGGAATGTTTTCATAATTTATAATATACAAGGCGTCCCTCGGCTATGCCACATGGAGGCAAAGTACCTACCTACCTTAAATATACACGAGAAAAATAATACATGTATTGCTTGACATTCCATCAGCCTAGAGATTATCGCCATCTCCGAGATTAATGTTTTGTGTTATACATAAAGCAGTAAGTCAAGTATCTACGAACACATCACTTTTCATTCTCGACGAATAAATGTACTTATGCAAAAAAAAAGTTTTAACCGCATTCTGATAACTTAGCATCGTAACATTCTTAATCTTATTTTTTTATTATCAGTAACAATATAAGCTTACTTTTAGTAGTAGCGTGTATCATGAATCTAAAAGATAGTACTGCTTTGTCGCAGTTTTTTTCTCTCTTACATGCCTTAAGTTCACTGCAGGTAAAATAAAATTTATCAAAGGGGCAATCAACTTCGTCTCCTCGTCGTTTGTTTATAAGTACCTAGACTCTATACGACTATGACCAGCCCCATCTCGTACTCGCTGAATATAGGTTCTACTACTCCTGGCAGGTTTCACTGAAACATGAGATGACGTTAAAAGCATAAGGGGGATTCGTAAATTTTCCGACCTTTTCCAAAACATAAGTAACTCTATCAAAACAAGATTAGCTACCTTTATTTTGTTCGCAACAGTCTGCAGTTAGCTCAATTGTTTCAATTGTAAATACTAGTTTTTTATTTAGTTAGATCATTGTAATTATATTTGTTAATAAAGGTTACCCTCTTTATTAACAAAAACGTTTGCCCTCTTAAAAAAAAATGTAGCACAAAAGTTTTTTCTTTTTTGTCCAAGAGTCCTGTAAGGTCTAAAGGAAATAAAGCACTTTGATTTTGATTTTTTCAAAGATTCCTAATGCACATAATTTGTATAACAATAGCTATACAATTTTGTATACACTTAGTTCGTAAGATAAGACCGAATACAAAAACAAACAAATGTGGCTATTCAAAATAAATGTCAGTAATAACAAGATTTTCTTCACTTTCCGGGGAACATTTAATAGCTTTAGCCAAAACGAATGTATACGGCACAAAGGTAGATTATGATCAGAGGTTGTTTATTTAAACTTGAACCTTGGATCCGCTGCAAAAATCCTACACTGATTTTTTTATAACTACTAAAACAGACACCGTTCGTATATAAATAGCAACAAGGAAACTTGGATTATAGAATTAATTTGAGTACAGTAATAGACGCACCTGTCTATCAAACAACAACTTTTATTTTATTTAAATTCTTTGAAATGGCTAAGTTCATTGTTACTTTGGCGTTCCTGGGAGCAGCCATTGCTGTTGGTTCTGTAAGCGCATACCACAAATATTTATTAAACATTTTGACGAAAATTTCTATACATTTTGTGGCATGCGGGCGAAGGTCCGCCTGTGACGAAGAAGTTTGCGGGTGCAATTCAACAACAACAGAACATACTTTAACACGATTTGCAGATATTTGGTCTGGGTGTTCTGGTCGTTTTTTATGTATACTAAAAATAATACTAATATTAAAATATATTGCATAATGTATATCTATTTGCCATAACACAAGCTTTGCTTAGCTTAGGGCTAGGTGATGCTGTGTGAATTGTCCAGCATTATAATTATCATCATATGTACTGTCTTGGGTTTATCGTTTTCAAATTTATTTTCATCGTTCCACTTTGATACATTAGCTTTGATATTCTTTTTATTAAAGGGAATTTGGAAAGTGATAGATTGATATAACTTTATTTGACACTTCAGACACACTAATACAAAATACAACAACAATTAAACAGTAAACTATTATAACAATTAAAAATTATTAACTATTGTGAACAATTATATTATGTTCATAATAGTTAAATGAAAAAATACTGATTTTCAGCCATGGCCTAATTGAGAGCAAGCAGAAAGAGTGCCTATTTTAAATCCACTATAAGGTGTGATAGGAAGATGTTTCATCCATATGTAGTAGTTTAGTTGTAAATTAAGTACGCACGTTTTTTCAGACTTCTGTTATGTTTTTCAGGCTGCATCTCTTGATGAAAAAAATAACGCTAAGAACAAAGTTCTTCCCATCTTACGAGAGTGTGCTACGGAACTTGGAATTTCCAAGGTGCACTTGCTGGCTGCAAGAGCAGCGAAGAACATTGATGGCGTCGACCCTTGCTATTATGCCTGCTTCTTCAAGAAGATTGGATTCGTAAGTGCCACAATAAGTTTTTAACAAATGAAGAGAGTAATATGAGTATAATGTATCCGTCCCATTTCGTTTTGAAGAAAGCTTATGTCGAATAGTTGATCAGTTCTTGAACACGTTGAATTGTTATGCTCTGGATTGTAAAACGTTTAATATAATAAATTATCATATTTCTTTCCTTTATCAGATCGATGAGGCCGGTAACTATAACGCCGCTGTTGCCAAGGAGAAGGTAGACAAGTTCTTGAGCGATCCTGAAGATCTCAATAAGGCGGCCGACGTTGCTGATAACTGCGGTTCTGGTGAGCTTTATTATTTGTCATACAACGATAACGTTAAAGAATCAGCTTCAAGCTCTCATCTGAATAAGAGTTATTGATAAGGGTCACGTATGCCTCTTATAGGAGCGGCACACAAGCCGCTCCCTTATGAGCACATATGTGCCTCTTAACAGCCAATATAATAATAGTAATAATAAAGATAATGAACCCTGGTTGATACTGATATCATCATGTAACTATGTGATGAAGAATTTCCATCACCACGCTGGGCATCCAGGTTAGAAGTCGCAGTAGGTGTTGAAATTGTTATACTGCCAGGAGGCGATAGAGACCGCCGTGAGAGTATTTAAGACGCTTCTTATTCGTCCTGTCGAGAAAAGTTTGGTTAGAGCAAATCCTTAGTTGAAAGGAGTTAAAACCAACCATCTTAATTACAGTAAACGCCGCGACTGTCAGCGACGGAGCCAAGGGCTGCGAAAGGGCGAAGCTTTTGACAGCATGCTTGGCCAAGGAACTTCATGGATATGTAAGAATTTTTTTATGAATTTCTATTCTATCGGCTCAGCATAGGTAGTTTATCAAACTTCCTCTGGGCCGCTGCGGTCTAGATAAAATATGCGCTTTCGTCTTGAACCTGTTTCATAATGTAATTGAGTTTTTCAGCCATATTTTGGTGTTTTTCTTGACAATTTACATTAATTTATAATAGCTAAAAGTTTTAAGTTAAAAAAATATTATTTTTGTAAGTTTAACAGAAAAACAAATTAGGTATATTATTTCAGAAATTTTCTCATTTAGTTTTTGTTTTATAAATCATTCCCATGCTTTCTACACGTATTTAATTCTAGCTTTAATGTTGAAAAACAAAGTGATATCATTCAAATATTATATTTTCAGAAATCCCTGCTGACTGCACACTGATTTTATGAAGAAACTCCTGTGATACGATTTTTGTAACGTCTTTTTATTTTCTTGTATTTTTTCTTTTTCTGGCTTCTTGAGCAATTTTTTGTTAAATAGTAATAAGCTTTCAATGAAATTTTATACATAAAATAAAGAAAATCTTTTTAATTAATACGATATTTCATTTCAACTGTTAAATGTTGTACAAAAAAGGCTTAAGATACATAATCAAGATGATATAAATTATCTCAAATAATTAAATGAATTAATTTTAATCACATAAAATTAATAATAATTTTACAATGCCAACAAGGAATCCAAAATAGCATTAAGTACTAAAAGTAATAAAATAGTAAGTTGGATATTTGTTGATTTTCTTTTTCTCGATGTAAAGTATTTTAGCTACTGCTTTACTTTGAAATGCTGAATATAAATCATTATCTCTGTTATTGCTTTTCTCTTTCGCCAAATTTCAATTCCAAATTTCATATGCACAGTTTTCCGGAAAATTCTGCTACAAACACTAAACCAAACTCCATCGCACTCTACTGTCGTAAATAAATAAATAATGCCAGACAATACACACAGTATCATCTAGCTCCAAGCTAAGCAGAGGTTGTGTTATGGGTACTAGATGACTGATATACATAATACAATATTATTACATTGATAGATATTTTTTATAATACATAGAAAAAGACAGAGAGACAGAGTGTTCTGGACACTGAAAAAATATCTGCAGATCGTACAAATATTTGTCCCGAGGCGGGAATCGAACCCGCAACCTCTTGCGTCGCAGGCGGACCTGCGCCCACCGCGCCACAGAGGTCGTCATCGTGTTTACGAGTAATTACAATATTTTGTTTGTCTTGCTATTAAAAAAGTACAATCTTTTTCTACTAAATGTTTTAATACTTATCTTACAAATATTATTTAGATTTTACAATTTTTAAAATAAAAATCCTCTGACGAACACACTAACTGTATGACACCCATGCTAAGCAAAGTTAGATTGTATCCTAAAATACTACGTAGAGGACTAGGCGAGAACCTAGAATAAATACATAATAAACCAGTTAGACGATGGGAAAATATCAATATTTTTGCTTATAAATTGTCTTCGCGTTCTATATATATTTGCCCTACCGCCGCGATTGACTCGACTCGATCGACCGGTTGACCACTCCTGGTATATAGGTATTGAAATATTTGGTTTTTGTTTATAACTGGTTCTCATACTATCTACATGTTTATATTTCTAGCTTTAATGTTGAATTAAATACTAAAATAATTTCAAAATGTTGTTTTCATAATTTCCAACTGACTGAATGAGGCTATGGAGAAACTGGTGATGTTATATTTTCTTGAATTAGAAAGAATAGAACGACGTTATGTTCTCTTGTATTTAGTTCTGGTTCCTAAACTTTATTTCTATGAAATAATGATGAACTTTTCATAAAAAAAATTATTTAATATAAAATGACTTTTATTACCTAACACGAAGTAAGAAAATGTTGTAAGGAAAAGAACTTTTACTTTTCTAGGTATACAGAGTGTCCCGAAACTCAACATCAAGCTGAAAACGGACGGCAGGTGGATTCATGTCATGGGTCAAAATCATGGGTCTATCTTCAATGGTTTCAGAGTTATAGGCTTTCTACTGAAAATCATAAATTCTCTGCCCGGCGTCAAACTTTTCTATGCTGTGACTACAGATGTCAATATTTTGTGATTTTAATTTTTGTGTTACAAACTAAAATAACACATTCTTATTAAAAAGTTAAAAAATTAAAAATTATCAGTAATGTAAAAAAAAGATTGTATTTTTCTGTTATTACATCATTGATTTTCAATCGGGTAACTTTGAACTTTGACAAATAAATTCACCACGATAGGCTAGCATCTTCTGTGAAAAGTTGGCGCAATTATCCTAGATTTCAAAATAGTATCGTACGTAAAATTTTTCGTCTTCAAATAATAATAAAATATTTATTTTTTAAATAAGACCTAAACTCAAAATAGTTTCACACGGAACAATTCCACATGTTATATCTACGTTATATATACGTAGATATACGTTTCCTCATAATCCGCCTTATATGTATAATATATCAGTCATTGAAAACACGTTTTTCGTCTTGATCTATCCAAGTCGCCTTTAAGAGGTTAGATCATCTAGGTACTATCTACTGATCATCAACAACCCTGTTTATTATATTAGATAATATTATCGACACAAGGATAATCGGACCCAGAAGGATCTTCCCAGTAGCGGATCTGTGCGAAAGTTTGGATGTATGGAGGTTTGATATTTGTCCCAATTACAACCTACATAACACCTTACTTTTTATCAGGTAGGTAGGTTAACCTGGTTCATTTATTTGTAGTAAACAAAAAGGCAACTTTTTTACTCTTTGAAATCGCTCGCAAAAACTAGTGATTCAAATAATAACGAATGTGAGAATCTATTTTATTTAAAAATTGACATACTCGTATTAATTTGTGATTTGAAAATTTTACTTTTTTCAATGGAAATAGCCATTCAGCCATCAAAGTCAATCACCATTATGGTGAAAAAAAACAGCAGAATATCATAACGCTCCATTAGGGTTCTTTTGCATGTGTCCCGAAACATGGGTAACTCTATCAAAATAAGATTTAAAAAAATCGTAGCACAAAAGTTGTTACACTCGGGACCCAGATTCACCACCAGTTCCTAAGTTCACACGTCATGCTATGATACAATTTTTTTTTAAAGATTCCTACGTAAATCATTCTCATAACGATTCTGACCATAATGTTCTTAATACTAGGTACATAAAGATAATACCAAATACAAAAACAGACACTTAAAAAAAGCTATTAAAAAGATATGTATATCGCTTACCATATTTTCTTCACTTTCCGGGGAACAGTTAATTGCTTTAACCAAAACGATAAATGTATTACGACACAAAGGTTGATAGTGATCAGAGGTTGTTTATTTGAACTTGAACCTTGGACCCGCTGCAAAATCCTACACTGTTTTTTTATAACTACTAAAACAGACACCGTTTGTATATAAATAGCAACAAGGAAACTTGGATGATAGAATTGATTTGAGTACAATAATAGACGCACCTGTCTATCAAACAACAACTTTTATTTTATTTAAATTCTTTGAAATGGCTAAGTTCATTGTTGTTATGGCGTTCCTGGGAGCAGCCATTGCTGTTGGTTCTGTAAGTACATACCACAAATATTTATTAAACATTATGACGAAAATTTCTATACATTTTGTGGCACGGCGGGCGTAGGTCCGCCTGTGACGAAGAAGTTTGCGGGTGCAATTCAACAACAACAGAAATTTTTTTTACACGATCTGCAGATATTTGGTCTGGATGTTCTGGTCGTTTTCTATGTATACCTAAAATAATACTAATATTAAAATATATTGCATAATGTATATCTATTTGCCATACATAACACAAGCTCTGCTTAGCTTAGGGCTAGGTGATGCTGTGTGAATTGTCCAGCATTATAATTATCATCATATTTACAGTCTTGGGTTTATCGTTTTCAAATTGATATTCTTTTTATTAAAGGGAAGTAGAAAAGTGATAGATAGATATAACTTTATTTGACACTTCAGACACTAATACAAAATACAAGAATAATTAAACAGTAAACTATTATGACAATCAAAAATAATTGACTATTATTAACAAATTATATGTATACATGAAAAAATACTGATTTTCAGCCATGGCCTTATTGAGAGCAAGCAGAAAGAGTGCCAATTTTAAATCCACTACGAGTATAAGGTGTGATAGGAAGATGTTTCATCCATATTTAGTTGTAAATTAAGTACCTACGCACGTTTTTTCAGACTTCTGTTATGTTTTACAGGCTGCATCTCTTGATGAAAAAAATAACGCTAAGAACAAAGTTCTTCCCATCTTACAAGAGTGTGCTACGGAACTTGGAATTTCCAAGGTGCAGCTGCTGGCTGCAAGAGCAGCGAAGAACATTGATGGCGTCGACCCTTGCTATTATGCCTGCTTCTTCAAGAAGATTGGATTCGTAAGTGCCACAATAAGTTTTTAACAAATGAAGAGAGTAATATCAGTATACATAATGTATCCGTCCCATTTCGTTTTGGAGAAAGCAAATGTCGAATAGTTGATCAGTTATTGAACACGTTGAATTGTTATGCTCTGGATTGTAAAACGTTTAATATTATAAATTATCATATTTCTTTCCTTTATCAGATCGATGAGGCCGGTAACTATAACGCCGCTGTTGCCAAGGAGAAGGTAGACAAGTTCTTGAGCGATCCTGAAGATCTCAATAAGGCGGCCGACGTTGCTGATAACTGCGGTTCTGGTGAGCTTTATTATTTGTCATACAACGATAACTTTAAAGAATCAGCTTCAAGAAAAAAATATAAGGGTAAATATCAATATAATGATAGTTAAAAATAGTAAGTAACCTTTAAGCTCTCATCTAAATAAGAGTTATTCATAAGGGTCACGTATGCCTCCTATAGGAGCGGCACACAAGCCGCTCCCTCATGAGCACATTTGTACCTCTTAACAGCCAATATAATAATAGTCATAATAAAGATAATGAACCCTAGTTGATACTGATATCATCTTTCGTAGATGTAACTATGTGATGATGAATTTCCTTCACCACGCTGGGCATCCAGGTTAGGAGTCGCAGTAGGTGATGAAATTGTTCTACTGCCAGAAGGCGATAGAGACCGCCGTCAGTGTCTTTAAGTCGCTTCTTATTCGTCCTGCCGAGAAAAGTTTGGTTAGAGCAAATCCTTAGTTGAAAGTAGTTAAAACCAACCATCTTAATTACAGTAAACGGCGCGACTGTCAGCGACGGAGCCAAGGGCTGCGAAAGGGCGAAGCTTTTGACATCATGCTTGGCCAAGGAACTTCATGGATATGTAAGAATTTATTTATGTATTTAGCGCCGAGACAAACAACGTCTTTGCCGCTGCAGTATAGATAAATATAAATATACGCTTTCGTCTTGAACTTGTTTCATAATGTTATTGAGTTTTTCAGCCATACTTTGGTGTGTTTTCTTTAATTTAATTTTTTTTATAATACTTTAAAGTTATTCCGAAAATATGTTTTTTTTTGCATGTTACAGAAAAACAACTATTATATCAGAATTATTTAATTTCGATTATATAAATCTGTCCCATGCTATCTACACGTATTTCATTCAACAAAGTGAAATCATTCTAAAATTTTGTTTTCAGAAAAACCTGCTGACTGCACACTAAGGTTATGAAGAAACTGGGGCTACGTAATACGATTTTTGCAACGTCTTTTTATTTTCTTGTATTTTTTCTGTTTCTGGCTTCTTGAGCAATTTTTTGTTAAATAGTAATAAGCTTTAAATGAAATTTTATACATAAAATAAAGAAAATCTTTTTAATTAATACGATATTTCATTTCAACTGTTAACTGTTGTACAAAAAACCCTTAAGATACATAATCAAGATGATATAAATTATCACAAATAATTCAATAAATTAATTTTGATCACATATCCAACAAGGAATTCAAAGGTACATTAGATAGACTAATTTTTTTAATCCAAAGGACCCTGGAATTGCATTGTAGTACTACAATTCCATTCTTAACTAAGAAAAAGGTATCTGAATATTTTATTTCTCATAAGACAACAGAAAACTTCATATACCTAATACCTACTGATTTATTATAAAAACAAAATATAGGTACTTATTTTTGGTGCAACCTTTATCATGCATTTGAAAGAATAAGACTGCTCATTCGCAGCTCTGCTTCCTGTCCTTATTCCACGGTCGATGGAGTCGACACTTGATGTTATTTCTTCCTCTCGTCTCCAATAGCCGTCATCTTAATACTAAACGTTTCTTACCCTAGTCCTTTTTTACACAATCCATCCATCTTTTCTTGGGTATTCATTACCCTTAATATCCATCCACGTAACACTTTTCATATCTAAGACTCTTTTTGTAACATGATATGCCTCCCTGATATGGCCATGCCATACTATCCTGTTACTCCTAAACAATTCCGTCACTGGCGCCACTTTCAAACTTTTTCTTTTATAATCGTTTCTTATATACTATCGTTCCTGTCGCTCCACACATCCATCTTAACATTGCATTTCCGATGCATGCATAGTTCGTTCATTCATCCCTTTCGTTACCCAACATTCAGATACATACAGTACGAAAGGTCTAATTACGGTTTTCTATATTTCTATAATGCCATCTAGGTTTAGAGTTGCCAGGGCTCATTTCTTAGTTCATCAGGGTGAACCACACGAACGGGCGAGGTTGGCCCCAGAGATGGTATTTGGCCCCCCTAACACCCTAGCAAACAATTTTAAGTTATCATCTGTAAGCAATAATATAACAAATCGTAGTGACAGCTTCGCCTCATACCTATAAAACTGTAGTTTTTTGTTTTAAGTAATCTTATAAGCAAATTGCGTAAAAATCCTAATTCTTCCTTCAACTTATCGACGTTAAGTGCTACAATAATACTTTCATCTATCACAAAATTTTGGACATTTCGATAGTTTCCAAACTCTTTCTGTCTACTTTAAACATAGCTCCGTTTCTAAAGTAAATTACTCACTCCTCAAAAAAACAGCTTTTCTGAACACCGATTGAAATGTTTTGGTAACTAGGACCAGTAATTTTCATGACATTTTGAAAGAAGAAAATTTTAATTTTTTTATTAATTATGGAAACTTTAGACTGTGTTTAACCATACATTGAAAACTTGCACGATGAAAACTTATACATTGAAAACTTGCACGTTTCAAGAGTATTCTATAATAATAATCAACTATGAAATTTTGTTCGGTAAAGAACTGAGATATGAACTGACTTTGTTTGGTAAAGAACTCAGTTAATTTAGTTTTTTTAGTTATTTTTTAGTAGAAATTAAATTTGACCATAACATCAACAAAATGTCTTTTTCGCCATTCTCTTTTAAAACGGTGACTTTGCCACTAAATGTTTTTAAGTAGCAAAGTGACCATAAATGAAATCTATTTTTGCTCATTAATGTATCACGTGGTAAATAGTTAAATAAATAAGTAATGAGAGTTTGTGGTATAGGTATCGTACCCAAACAAAAACTAATTTACTTTACATTTACTAAAAATAAAATCAAACCAATAAATCAATTGAAACAATGTTGTTTTTTATCCGACGACCGCGTAGCCCTTAGATAGCACCACGCCCGATCCATCGGTTTGGATACGCATTATCTAAATAACGACGTACCTGAACAACGTAGTTTTCAGGTTCGGGGATATTACTCATAGGCCTGCCGCATAATCACCTTTAAGGTATCCGCTGATTATGGGACAGACTGAAGGTACTTATATACAGGTATATACCTTCATCTAATTTACCTAACATTTTTTAATGATACAAATAAAGAAGAATGTCAGAACACTATGTAGGACTTAGTTAATTAGTGATGTAAACGAATGAAACAATGATGGCTACCACTCGAGTCGTTTCATTCGTGCCTCTCTATAAAATAATGCTTTGATGCACTAGAGTTATTAATAGATTCTCTAGAGTAATTATAGACTAGTTAGGATTTCAGATTCAGGGTCAGTTTTATAATTATCATTATACAGAAAAACAAAACTACTTATTTATTACTTACATTGTTTGTCTTGTAGTCATGTGTTGGACCTTAGGTTATCTATGTTTTTTTTTTCTATTTTTAGACATGGAATTAAATACTTTAAGGACTTTACTAACCCACAACTACACTTACCACACATAAACAACAAATGCTGCGAGTTTAGCTAACTTGAGAAAGTTCATGATCGAAAGCTTTCTTCAAAATTCCAGTCACATTTTGCCCACTATTGGGTTTAGCCTCTCAACGTTTGTGCCCCCCACGATTATCTCTGAAACGTGAATTTTCTTTCTTTACTTAGGATCTTGGAATACTGAACAGATCATGGTGAAAACTGGTGTTCATTAAGAAATAGCCATAATAGGATACCGAAAATACGCAGTGAAGCTGTGGAAATTTTTATCTATAAATCGTCCGATGATCAGTTAATCGACCTGACAATGTTTTTAACATTACATCACATCACATTACCAGCCTATAATAGTCCACAGCTGGACATATGACATATGGCCTGCCCTAATGTCATTTGGGGATTATTGCCCATAATCCCCACGCTGGGCATGCGTTAACTAAAACAAACGGGAAAGAGGCGCGTGCCATGCCGAATATGCGAATGGGATCACGTATAGTTCGCGGGCAAATCGGCTTCGCGCCCGCGCGATTGGCAGATTGAATGATGGCAGTGATTACCAGATGTTTTCACTTTCAGGGGAACAATTCATTACCGAGTAATGCGTCACGGCACAAAGGTAGGTAATGATCATCAGAGTTTTTATTCGTACTTGAACCTTGTATCCGCAGCTAAAACTCCTGCACCGAGGTGGTTATTACCACTAAATCACCACAATGCGTATATAAATACCAACAAGGAAACGTACATGATAGAATTGTTCTGTGTAGAGAAATAGACGCACCTGTCTGTGAGACAAAAACGTAAAAAGTAACATTCATTAAAATGGCTAAGTTTATTGTTGTTCTCGCGTTCGTGGCTGCAGCTATTGCTGTTTGTTCTGTAAGTGCATTACACTTATTATCACTATTATATCTAATTATCGCTAGTATATTCTGACGTTTATTTTTGTAAAAGCATATACCTGACGACTCTGTTTCCTACAACGGGTTACAGTTTTAAATCCCGTCTCGGGACAAATGTTTGTATGATCTGCAGATATTTTGTTCTGGATGTATTGTCTATACTAATATTATAAAGAGGAAAGATTTGATTGTTTGTTTGTTTGTATGTTTGTTTGTTTGTTTGTTTGTTTGTTTGAATTGAATAGGCTCCGAAACTACTGGACCGATTTGAAAAATTCTTTCACCATTCGAATCCTAAATTTTCCGTGATGAACATAGGCTATATAATATTTTCAAAAAAGTTAGGGATCCGCATGAAAAATTCAATAATTGAACCGTGCGCTGTATATTCAACCTCTTTTTCTAATAAGGCGCGTCAGAATAGAAAAAGAGGTTGCGCACTGTGCTTGCTTTTTCTCTACTGCCAGTGTCAGTTACGGAGTGTCGAGTCAATGTCAAAAATCCCAATGCTGTTAGGCAAAATCGTGAAGCGTTCCACATTTTTAAATATTGTGCTTTTAATGTTGTGTTGTCCATTTGTTTATGTGTGTTGTCCATTTATTTTAGCAAAATCATTTTAACGCAAAATTATTAAGCTAAATCATAAAACCGATCATATTATCTTGAAGTTTATGACACTCCGACACACAGACACTGGCAGAGTCGTGGCGAAAAGCAAGCGGCGCCATAAATAAAGAAGTTGAAGTTGAAAAAGTAAGGGATCCGTATGAAAACTGTGAAACCCATCGTGTTATTGTGTATAATTTCTGAAATTTTTGTTTAATACCCGTGCGAAGCCGGGGCGGGCCGCTAGTCATTTATAACTGACAAGCATTATCAATAGCATTAGCTGTGCTGAGCATGGGACAAGATTACAAATTATAGTGGGAATTGTCCAGCATTATTATCATCATTATACTACCCACCATTTTCGTAAGTTTTCTATTACTTTGAGGTCTAATAGATACAGCATTTAAGATGGGTTATTCCCATCTGATCATATGATCAGATTGTGGTTGCATCTGATCAAATAAAAAGTTCCCGATGGATCATTGATCAGATGCAACAAATTATAATTTATCTACGGAAAGTATGAAAATGTCTGTATTAAATTTTGTTACTATTAGGACGGTGTCTCATCTATCTTGAATACTAGCGGTACGCCCCGTCTTCGTACGGTTATTTGACAAAAAAATCAATAATCTATAGCCTATGTTCATCTGGGATAATGTAGGTGTATGTAATTCTAAAGGTGAAAGAATTTATCAAATCAGTATAGTAGTTTTGGTGCCTATTAAATTCAAACAAGCAAGCATTAGTATGAAGAGTGTTTGGTTAGTAAGTACCAAATTTTTCATTTCCTTTGTTAAATCAATGTCCTAGGTAAGTGTTGCTGAGCTAATAAAGTTTTTTATTCTCATATATTTTTTGTGAAGCTTGTAATGCGCTGTTTTCTTTAATAAATATTAATTGTCAAATAAATTATTAATTGAAAAAATTGACTTAAAAAAGCTCTCAGTAAAAGTAGTAAAAATATAAGCGGTGACCACTTTTAAATATACGGAAACAACAAAAAATAAATTCAATAAATTTTGTTTTTAGTTTTTTTGTTATTAATATTCCGATATGCTACGTGACGTGACATAAGAAATAATTTACTTGTATGTGGTCAAACTAAGAGATACTCGTCTGTTATGGTCTACAGTGCTAAGCATTAAGTTAGGAAACCAATTTGAAAATTTGAGATACTTAATGAAGATAAGCTAAACTTAACATTTAACTTAACTTAGGTACTTAAATGTGTCATGATTAAAAGTCTTTTAATCATGACACATTAGCATCGATTCTACTGGAGAAAGGTGGTTTTTATACCCCCCAACACCCCCAACACCCCAAAAAATTATGTCGCTCGCAATACCAATTTCTGTAACTAGGTACTTTTTTGTTAATTATTTTTCTGCTTATTATAGTTTCTGTTAATATTTACTTTAACTGCCAAAATATTTGTTTTTATGGTGACATTCAGCTACGCCCCCGTCACTTTTTTACTACTCGATCCTCCATCCAAAGGTTGCCTGGGAGACTTTTTCTCCGTTAGTGATAGGGCCGCCGATTGTGCCACACTAGATTTAAGTAGTAGAAATTAAGGTATTTAAGGCGAAAAAAGATCTTATATATCTATCTAAACCAAACATCTTTTATTGTATACTTAATGTGTTTTGTTGTTAAACATCAGTTATGTTTTGTAGGCTGTATCTCAAGATGAAAAGGAAGCCATCAAAGCTATAGCGGTCCCTATCATGCAAGAGTGTGGTAAGGAGCTTGGAGTTTCCAAGGAGGATCTGTTGGCCGCAAGAGCAGCGAAGAACATCGATGCCGTCGACCCATGCTACTATGCCTGCTTCTTCAAGAAGATTGGTTTCGTAAGTAAATCATTAAGATCCAAATTCGTTAGTTCACTAAGTTCAGCTTGAACCAAATCAACGCGCGCTATGCGCTGAACTGTTATATATTAGAGATAAGTTATATATTATTACAATGTTGTGTCTGCCTGTTCATAGTGTATGCTTATAATGTAAGATGTGTTATATATACGCTGTTGGCGTTCCTTACTGTATATATATTAAGGTAATCATCCTCATTGGCAATGGAGAAATTGGACCGTCCATCGTCAAAGAGAGATCAAATACAATATGATTGGCCAATTCCATTAAAAAAAGGATTATTTTGTTTACTAATGGACGAGTTCGTTGGGTTAGGTGTGGATTGTAAATCGTCAGTGTGAGAAAAAAACTGGATTAAAATGTTAAAGTATGATAGCTGGATATGATAAATCAACAATACTCGTATCTTTTCTTATGACTATCAGAGGTATAAAGTACTGGGAGGATGATGCTTCCTCCTGACTAAATCTCATCGTAAATTCAAGGAATCTTTATAGACTCGAACTCTAACAGTCAACTTCAATTCATTGCTCATGCGTTTTTAAAAAGTTTGTGTAAAAAATAAAGAAGGAAAAATTAAGTAGGTATTATAAACCCATGCATGACCCATGCAAACCAAGCAATTCCTAAACGCTCCTTGGTGTGGAATCTAAAATTGGTATTCTGTACGTCACAAGAATAGTTAGTTGTCTATGCTCCGTGTTTGGATTTTAGATTATTGCACATGTCTCGAATATTTAGGGCCTAAAAGGATTAATGATAGTCTTTCAAATCAAAATCACGCATGACTAAACACGTCAAAAACACGTTTTTAGAACGAATAGTTTTCATTGTTTGTACTTGTCCTGTATTTGAATAATCTAAAAGTTATCCTGCTCTGCACCAAACAATATCAATTTTAGTGTAGCAGGAAAATATGGATTGGAACACAATATTACATAATTTATCCAAAGAAACCTACTATAACATAACCTCAGAAAAAAATTGTCAGTGTATTACAGGAATGGAATGGTATTCTCTCTAACCTTGTCGCGGTTGGAAATTACAAATACGGCAGGGAATACGTGGTTCTGCCCGAATCTACGCGAATATAATGTTGCAGGTTCAAGTCGAGGTCGTACATTTTTATTAAATTCTTACAAATATTAATTCGAGCCCACATTTTCTGTCAGTATATTAACCCAGGTCTTATTCCACGAGCAACACTTCAGGAAAAAAGCAAAGAAAGCTCTACTTACCTCTTGCTATCCTTTATCAGATCGACGATGCTGGTAACTTCAACGCCGTTCTTGCCAAGGAGAAGGGAGACAAGTTCTTGAGCGATCCCGAAGATCTCAAGAAGTCGGGCGAGGTCGCTGATACCTGCGCATCTGGTGAGTTTTTACCCAGGGGTTTTGTGGTTGGCAACCAGTATATATGTTGCAGCCGATTTCTTGGTTCGCATGTAGTGATAAAGTTACTACTCTGATTGTAATAAATGCTGTGTCTTATGAATAGTCTCAATACCCCGATGGTTAGGCTATGTGAAGTCAGATAAAAATAGGTGTCTAACAAGGAAACAGGTTCTAAGTAAGACTAGAAAACTTACTTTTAGTAAATACACTGAAGTTTTCGAGTCATATTTATGATCCTGTGGGGCATAGTTGCAGAGGGTTTATTTTTTACTTTGTTTTCTCCAAGTTAAATAAAGATTAATATTCTTATCCAATCAGCTAAAAATGTGAAAATGTAATATGTGTTAATATAGTTCAAAACTAAAACCCGAGTGAGCCAAAGGACAAGCCAAAGGACCCGTCTCCGAGAAAAGTTGGGTCAAAGCAAATCCTAAGTTATAACTAAACATCTAAACAATAATTATCTTTATTACAGTAAACGACGCGGCTGTCAGTGACGGAGCCAAGGGCTGCGATAGGGCTAAGCTTCTGACAGCATGCTTGATCAAGGAACTTCATGGATATGTAAGAAATCATTTATTTATTTACCACTAAGCAAACGCCTCTGGGCCGCTGCAGCTTAGTAAAAATAAGCGCATCATGAAGCTATCAATTCATGATCATTTCTGGAATCGAATCTATTGATATCTGGTCCCTGCACAGTTTTCCTTTATTTTTTGTTTGTTTGGTTCAAATGACTCGTTTTCTTAACTTTTTTCTACTGTAAAATGTCAATTTACAACTAAAACAACAATTCATTTTATAAAAATTACAAATAGTTTGATAAAATATAATATAACTTTATTGACAAAGAAAATTAAAACTCAATAACGGAACCAAATCAGAACCAGTATCAGTAGTATCTACTATTGAAATAATTGAGCTAGCTGCAGACTGTTAAAGACAATATACAGATGGCAATCCGGCGCCAGATACTTACCGGCCCGCGAGTCTCGCGTTGCCTCGACCAGATGATCTGATAGATGTTTATTGACAAATAATTCCTACATCTAGCATACATATAAGTTGAATTGCATAGAAAAATAATTTTTATAATTTTCTTTTTAGAAATCCCTGCTGGCTGAATAAAGTTATGGACGAAACTGATGCTGCGATATTTTTTACGACAACTTTTTATTTGCATGAATGACGCTTACGTCTTTTGTTTTTGTAAAATATAGTAAACTAACCATATTATTTTGTATTGAATAAATTCAATTTATTTTATTGATTCGTATTTTATTTTATAATAATAATAATAAGAAATTAGTTAAGACATAATCCTGATGGGATAAATTATAAGTAATTCAATACTTATAATAAACCACATAAAATCATCAAAAAACTTTGCTATAAATAGCATTTACAATACCAACATGGCAAAATAAAGCTCTGAGGTATATTCTAAAAACTCTATACAGTATTTATATAAAGGAGTCCAAAAAATTTATTTGAAATCTAGTAAAACTCTATTATTTACTGCAGTTGGTAACATACTTAAGTTAATAATCCTGTAGAAATATTGCTGATTAATTATGCGTCTATTTGAATGTCGAAATAAATCCATGCGACTAATTGAAAGCCTAAAATTATTTTTACACAATAAAATAATAATAATTGCATTATTTAGGTATTACGAAACAAAAAAATGCTGACTTATTTAACATAGGAAATTTTGTCAATTTTGGTACAATTACCTAACGCAAAAACACGTTTTGCCTACTTAAAACTGATTTTAAAACAGATTGATGTTTAGACTTTAAAGTCAATTAATAAAAGTTAACACTTACTACAAGTTAGGGAAAATAAAACGCTTATTTTAGTAGGTATAGTAGTAGACCCTATATTGTATTAGGTATAAAACTAGCTGAATACAAATTCAAATGCTGCAACATGCCTGTGTTTTTCTGAAATAGGTACCGTAAAGAATATCTAATCTAGCTAACTAATGTGAGAAAGATAAAAATAGTGAACTTCGTTTAAAAACAATCCCATAAATTACCTTGATCTAAGACCACCAGAATACTAAATCATGTACCTACATGATTTAGTATTCTGATTGTCTTACTTATCATTATTTTCTTTACATTCTTTGTATGGTGGTACTTGTTTGCCAAACAAATGAATTATTTATATTTAACTAAGGCATATTAATAATAGTATGTAGGTAATTCTTAATTAATAATTATTTCTTTGTTTGCGTACATAACAAAAATATTTAGAAATAACGCACCATGCGTAGTAAGGAGATATTATTTTTGTTTTCCAGTAAACTCAGCAAGTTTTTAAACTAAACCAAAGTAAAAATAAAATAAGGTACTTACGTTGAAGAACTTACTTCAATATTTCGAGCTTTAGCGTGCTTTTTCGAGTTTTTTTTTGGTTATGGATGATGGGATCTAGAACAATCTTTCCAGTAGCGGCTCTGTACGAAAGCTTGTATTTATGTGTTTTTACGCTTCTCTGAACCACAACTATATACCTTTTCTGTAGGTATTTTATTTGGTTCTTTTGTTGAGAACCCATAGAGGCACTTTTTACTTTTGAACTTTTTACTAGTTGCTGGCAGAAACTTGTTATTCAAATAAAGAACAATGTAAGAACGCTCCATACAGTTTTTTATTAAATTCTCTGACTTTACCTTTCCAGGTTTATTTTCCTTAAAGAATCTTTACTTTAATATAATTTTGCAAATGCGAAAGTCTGTCTGTACCCTTTTACGAATAAACTACTGAACCGATTTTAATGAAATCGGCACTGAAGTTGTCTATATTAGATCGGGAAAAACGAGAAAATTATTTTGATGAATGCATTATGTTGATGATAGCTTATAGTCTGGATTCTGGAAAGTAATCTATATGCTACTATAATAGTTTACTTTTGATCTTGGAAAGTTCAGATTACCCGATGACCGGGACGATCAAATAATTCAAGCGTATATGTTGTATAAGTGAATACAAACGTATTCACTTATTCAACATAGTGAAGACTCTCTATCCGTACATATTGCGTGTACAGCAGGTTTATAGTGAACTAATAGTGAACCTTTGTACACCCATAGATTGACTATACAGGTTATAAACCTAAACCTTTGTAGTGCTATAGAATGCAATACTCAATCACTACATTGTATATTAAGATAATTACTTGCATCGTTTAATTCCTAATCGTTATACCACAAATTACCACATAGATAATTGGTTCTATCACAATTATCAAGATTATAACGTCTAAGGAACAAAGTTCATTAAGTGATGGTCAAATCCAATCCTACTTAGGTGCACCAAGTCTACCGTGGTGCGTAGCACTTAATGCACCAGTGAATTATCTCTACCGGGTGGGTACTTTGTTCACCTTAATTCACCCAGGTGATTTACTTCAGGTGAATTAAGTCTACCCGGCCCTAATATTATATCGGCGAAATTTTGTGAAAGTAGATTTTTCTTTCGTTACCCCTAGGTAATATGCAGATCATAGTCTCCAAACCCTCTTAATTTCACATTTCGAAAGAATCATAACATTAAAAGTATACTTATTATGCAGAATATCCGTGAGCGAAGTAGCGGACATAATTTAGAACTGCAGTACGATGTCAGCGGCAGAGTCAACGGAGGGGGCAGCGGCAGCCGTTGACATATCGACATCGAAACTCCAAACAAATGCAAGAGTCGTCCGTCGCCGAGCAGTGAATTTAAACATTAAAATAGTGAACTATGTACTCATAAGTCTAACACACAGTGCTTTTATCTTAGACAATCAGGATAAAAACCGGCTTCCTACCAAAGACCTTTACACGTGTAAAGTCTTCGTTTCCTACCTACCTGTGTTCGTATTTGTGTATGTAACAAATGTATCTACATCTACCTACATGTTTAGCTACTTTTCATTATTTTTTGATAAATATGTATGGTATTAACCTGTTTACGGCCTTATAAAAGTTTCTGTATCTATATTTAAACGATATTTATTTTATTAAAATAACAATTGGTCACCTTTTTACACGTGTTTTTGCAAATAAATGACTTTTACTTTTATTACTTTAAGGAGGCTGCAGCGTCGAGCAGCGAATATAAGTAAGTTGTTTGTTTATTAAACAAATGTAGGGAAGCGAGACTTATTAAAAACTACTTTTTTATTTACATAAATAAGATGCATAATAACTCTAAACCACAGAACATTGTTGACCAACTACCAAAATAAACAAATGTGGCTATTGAAAATAGATATCGGTAATAACCAGATTTTGTTCACACTTAGGAGTCAAACCGGCTAATGAGGTACAAAGGTTGGAAGGTTAGGTTAATGAAATGATCATCATCATCATCACCAGCCTATAATAGTCCACTGCTGGACATAGGCCTCCCCTAATGAGCGCCATAGATGGCATTATCATTTGGGGGTTAATGCCCATAATCCCCACGCTGGGCATGCGGGTTGGGGATCGCAGTTCGGTGGAGTTGTTCTGCAGAGGGCGCTGCTGCCCGCCCCCCCGGTGTGTTTTCCTTAGTCGCCTCTTACGACACCCACGGGAAGAGATGGGGTGGTGAAATTCTATGCCGACACCACACGGCCCAATGAAATGATCAGCCGATGTTTTTTATTCGAACTTGGACCTTGTATCCGCTGCCAAAATCCTGTTCCGAGTTTATTATTACAAACGAATCTGACACGACCTTATATAAATAGCAACAAAGCAACTTAGATGATAGAATTGATCTGAGTACAGAAATAGACGCACTTGTTTATCAAACAAAAACGTGTATTATAATCTTTGAAATGGCTAGGTTCATTATTGTTTTAGCGTTCGTGGCTTTAGGTGTTTCGGTAAGTGCATTTGGCTAATTGTTATTAAATTTGTTTTGGTTGAATGTAGTGCAAATTTTACCTGATGACTAATTTATAGCACGGCGGGCCGCCTGAGACGCAAAAGATTGCGTACAATTCCCACCTTGGAAACGATTTTTGTACGGTTTGCAGATTTTTGTTTAAGTTTTTCTGGATATTTTTGATGCCTAATTATCAAAGGCTTATGAGACAATGCGATGTGCATTGTCAAGCATTATTATTATTTATTATACATGAATAAATAATGCTGGATAAGTCTGTCAACATCATTAGCCCCAAGCTAAGGAGAGCTTGTAGGTATTATGGGTACCTACTAGATTACTAATATACTTATTACAATATATTAATGGACATTTTTATGATATATATAGTAAATATACAGATGACCTGGAACCAATATTTGTAGATCATAGAAATAGTTCGAATCGATCCTGCTTCGCATGACTTTTCCCACCACAAGTATAAAATGCCTTTTTGAAATAACTTGCTTAGGTATTTTCTTTTAAGTTTCTTAGAAATCTTAAACAAAGGTTAACCAAAAAATAGTGTAGCAAAAAGTAATAGAACTACACTTGCGAGCTATAAACTGGAATCACTTCATCGCTGGTTTTTGCAGACCATATTTTACATTTTCCATGCAATAAACTGTAGGTTGTGGTATATTATTTTAAAGATAATTTTATTAGCTTTCAAACTCTTTCGATATCATAGCGAAAAAAATGTGCATCATATGTCATGGAACGTGAAAACAAAAGACATAATTTTTTGATCTAACAGAAGTTAACCATTCAACAATATTATGGGTTATTATGATTGGAAAGATGTCTAGATATTCATTCAGTAGTAAAGTATTTAGAAATTTTATATTTTTCAGGTGGTATCTGCAAATGAAAAAAAGGAAGGCCTTAAGGAGATTGTGGTTCCTATAGTTAAGGCCGTCGTACAGCGGAGAATCGAACACCATGCGGAGGCTCACAAGCAAGTAGCAATTATAGGCACTATTAATTATTTTTTATTCCTAAACCACCATATCCATTAGTGTCAAAAATGGTGCGATACTATTGATATTTTGCGTACCTATCCTACCTATTGTGCTTGATTTAGATTAAAGGAACAAGTTAATTCAGTTGCTCGATCCCTTTCAGCATGTTTCTAAAAAAAAATCTTTCCAACCGTTTAAAAACAATTTTTTCCTTCCTCGCTCCGTTCGCCGCATTTGATAACATGGTGGTATTTGACACTGACTATGGTCCAGTGCTAGAACCCATTTTGAGTTCACCTTTAAATCTAACAAATCACATAAGTTTTCAGCTTCAGCGGTAGAACTTTTTTGTCTAAATAATATGAAAAACTAACAAAACTGGTATTAACATCTTTATAACAAATGACAGCAGCTTTCTCCTTGATATCAAAGCAAAATAACTGGATGCAAGCAGTTATGGATATTAGACTTTGGTCAAAGTGATCGAAGAGGTTGTTGATTTGGTGTCATGAATAACGCCAAATCAACAATCTTTGCTTATGAAAGAGTATCTCAAGTGGAGATAAGGGTATTTGTGAGGATCACGCTTCCTCCTGGCCAATTCCCATAATGAACTTCCACTTGACCTTCCCTGTTCTAAGAGTCAACCCTAGATCATTGCACATACTTTGTTTTTGTAAAGTTTTTTTGTTAAGAACCTGCGAAAAACTATTAGCAGATGCTAAATGCTGAAGAGGACGCTATAGCACTCATTAGAGGAGTCGGTACAATGTCCAGCAGTAGACTAATATAGGCTGATGACGAAAAATTAATATTCTGAATTATATATTATAGGGATAATCCTGTCGAGGTAGTACGCTTTTTGGATATGATAGATTTCTTACTAATAACAATTCTTATATAACAACAGTCACTTTCACTGTATAAACCCAGGTCTTATCGCAATATCTACAGAAAAAAAGGAAAGAAAGCTCTACTTAGCTCTTGCTATCCTTTTACAGCATGATGAAGCAAGGATCTACAACGACGCTCCTGCTAAGAAAGAAGACGCCAAGCTCTTGAGTGATCCTGAAAATAACAAGAAACCAGTCGATGTTGCTGACCTGGCCTTCTGTGAGTTTTCTACTATTGGTTTTACAACGATAACTTGATAGATCGGCTCAAAAAATCATCAAAAAATTATAGGTTTTTAAACATTAACTCCAATATAAAAGAGTAGGTACAAAGTATAGTTTCCTTAAATATGAAGGACATGAAGATAGCTTGCACAGGTTCTAAGATAAATAAAGATTTCGAACTACAACGAACGATATCGCTTAATTTCCCTAAGAAAATTTGGATGAGAGTAAATCCTAGGTAAACGTTTTTATATTCAGTAGGTAGGTACATAATTTTGTACAAATTTGTACAGAAAATATTTTTATTAAAATATACCTATACATACATATTTACTTCCAGTTTTATAGTTGAACTAGAGGGTATATGTGCCCGAGCTGCAAGCAGCTCGGGGGAAGTGGTTGCCTTAGAGAGCCTTTTTGCATTGGATTTTTTACTTTTAATAACCTAAAACGTCTTTGATTTGATGGAAATCGATATCCATGTGTAAAATCTGCGATAGTAAACTGTCAGCCATCTTGGATTTTAAAATGGACATCTTTTTCGTAATCTACGTGTTTGATTTAGTCGAAAACGATACCCAAATGTAGGGGTGTTGGGTCACACAGCAAGGCTCGCTTCGCTCGCCTTGCAGTGTGACAGTTGTCGAATTGCGGTTCGCTTCGCTCACCGCAATCCGACCCTCCTCATGGAGAGACGTGGGGGTCACAACACGGCTCGCTTCGCTCGCCGTGCTGTTCCCCTTAGTCGCATTGCAGCTCGCTTCGCTCGCCGCAATGCTCCCCGCCTGCTGGAAGAGAGGGGTCGTGGGGGGTCTCATACGATTCTGCAAAAAAAACCATACCTCCCCCTCCACCATCAAGGAGAACAATTATGTCAGTCAATCAGTCAGTGGTAATTAAGCTTTATATAATATAACTAGCGGCCCGCCCCGGCTTCGCACGGGTATTAAACAAAAATTTCAGAAACTATACACACTAAAACGATGGGTTTCACAGTTTCATACGGATCTTTACTTTTTTTAACAGCATTGGGGTTTTTGATATTGACTCGACATTCCAAAACTGACACTGGCCGTAAAGAAAAAGCAAGCACCGTGCGCTATACAACCTCTTTTTCTATTCTGACGCGCCATAATAGAAAAAGAGGTTGAATATACGTTCAATAATTGAGCCCACGGTTCAATTATTGAATTTTTCATGCGGGTCCCTAACTTTTTTGAAAATATTATATAGCCTATGTTCATCGCGGAAAATTAAGGATTCTAATGGTGAAAGAATTTTTTAACTCGGTTCAGTAGTTTCGGAGCCTATTCAATTCAAACAAACAAACAAACAAACAAACAAACAATCAAATCTTTCCTCTTTATAATATTAGTATAGATAGATTACGTACAGAAATAATTTTATAATTTTGTTTTCAGAAATCCCTGCTGGCTGAATAAGATTATAAAGAAATTGGTGCTGGCTGTGACCTTTTTTTACGACGATTTTTATTTGCTTATTTGAAGTTCTTGCTAATTGATTTGGAAAATCTATTTTTGTAACATATTAATTACTTTATTTAAAAAGTTTATTTACAAAGAAAATTAAAATATCTATATAACTAAATTAGAATTAGTAATTACAATTGAAACTATTAAGCTAACTGCAGATTGTTTTAAACAAACTACAGGTAGCTCAACTGATCCATATTATACATACAACCAGTAGGAAGCGTTCCCAAGACGATGGCTGCGTTGCCTCGCTGTGGCAATATAAAATATAATATAGTATAAAAATTAAATTTTATTATATAAGGCGTTTTGTTTAATTTTGTAACTTAAGTTGTAGAAAAAAATAAATAGGTTAGGAAACATAATGATTTTCATATAAATTATAAAGTAATTGACGATATATTTACCATGATTTGACTTTTGAGTTCTCCAATAAAATCCTCATGATAGTTTTAAATAATAAATAAATAATGCTGGACAATCCACACATCATCATCTAGCCCCAAGCTAAGCAGAGCTTGTGTTATGGGTACTAGATGACTGACATACATAATACAATATTATTAAATAGATAGATATTTTTTTATTATACATAGAAAACGACCAGAACCCCTGAACAAATATCTGCAGATCGTACAAATATTTGTCCCGAGGCGGGAATCGAACCCGCAACCTCCTGCGTCGCAGGCGGACTTTCGCCCACCGCGCCACAGAGGTCGTCAAATTTTAAAATTTTAAAATTTTATGATATAAATTATATCATAACTTTTTTAATAAACTAGTTTTAAGGACTTACAGAGTCTAAAGTGGTATCAAATGAAAGGTATTGGTTTGTACATTCAGTACAGTTTGAAATTTCGATAGGTTTTATACTTTTCGATATATTTTGAAAATGGTCGAAAAATTGACCATTCCCCCCCTTCCCTATCTCCGAAGATTGCAGAGTGATCGATGTAAAATTTACTATGCGTTTGTGGATATAGATCTATATTTTACAGGAAAAATATAGAGAAGTCTGTAAATATAATACTTTTTGAAATATGGTCAAAAAACTAATTTTCATACAATGGGGGCTACTCCATTGAGAGCAATATCAAATCAAAGGTACGGATTTCGACAATTCAAAACAGGTTTTGAAAATCGTCTAAGTTTCATATTTAGTGAAATACGTTGAAAAAAAAGTCGAAAAAAGAATTGTAGGTACCAACCCTATAAATACTTACCCACTAATCTCTGTAGTAACTGTAATAGTAGTAACTGTAATAGTAGTTCCACAGAGCCCCAAAACCGTTGTTCTCAAAATTTCAAAGTCCATAGGTACTCAATGTATTCCACCGCACTCGAAGAATATTTAGGTAATAAGATTATTGAAATTATGAATTCCACCGTGCTCCAAAAAAATATAAGAGTAATGTATCCTGGATAATCCACACAGCATCATTTAGCCACAAGCTAAGCAAAGCTTGTGTAATTGGTACTACTACGATAGCTGTTATACTTAATAAAGTATAAGTCACATAAGATGATTTATTTTTGTGTACGTAGAAAACACCCGAACAAATAATCTGCAGATCGTACAAATATTAATCCCGAGGCGGGAATCAAACCGCAACCTCCTGCGTTGTAAGCCCACCGCGCCAACAGGTCGTCAATATACGTACGAGTACCTACCTAAACGACAAAAGTTCAAAATCCTCGGCGCGCGAGTTACACTCGCACTTGTCGTACTTGTTAAACTCACTTAGTAACCAAGATCTGTAAATTCTGCGATTTTAGGTTACGTAAGATCAAATTCACGATTCAAAGGGTTCAACAAAATTCCGGAATTCGTCACTTCTAATGAAGTCCTAGGATTTTCTACTGATAAAGAAGATAAGATGGTATATGGCTAGACCCAACAGAAAAACAAAGAGTCTACAAATCTGTTAATATGAAGTTATAGTAAGGTTTGTTATCTTGAAATACCAAGAATTTATTCCCACTAGTCTTATTTCGAGAAATGTCTATCGATAAGACAAGTCGATCCAGGTAAGTGCCTGGTGGCAAGAGTAAGGTTGATTATCCTTCCGGATTACGGCAGTAAGGAAGTCGGAGACGGCCGGCAGGTTGAGTATCCTTCCGGATAACGGCAGTAAGGTAAGTCGGAGACCGCCGCCGGCAGGTTGAGTATCCTTCCGGATAACGGCAGGTAGTCGGGGACGGACGGCTGCGTCAGCGCGGCCGCGTTCTAAAGTCTCCGACGGATTGCTGCTGCAGTTAATTCTGAGGAACCTCCCGTATACGGGCAGTAAGGCTTTCGGAACGGACGGCGTAGTATGAACGTGAAGTCGAGGAACCGACAGTGTGGTGCAGCGGTCACTGTCGAGGATCCGTCCGGATATCGTTCAACCCGCTGGAAGGAACTCCAATATTCCTTCACTATTATATCAGATGGGGCCGTGTGGTGCCAGCATAGAATTTCACCACTCCTACTCTTCCCGTGGGTGTCGTAAGAGGCGACTTAGGGAAACACACCGGGGGGTGGGCAGCAGCGCCCTCTGCAGAACAACTCCACCGAACTTCGATCCCCAACCCGCATGCCCAGCGTGGGGATTATGGGCAATAACCCCCAGATGAAATAACGCCACCTATGGCGCGCATTAGGGGAGGCCTATGTCCAGCAGTGGACTGATATAGGCTGATGTTGTTGTATATCAGATTACATAAATAGTAATTTATTAAAAAAGAAAATTAGAATACTTATAAGGTTAAAACAATTAAAATTAGGTCCGTGGGGTACCGAGTTTTCAAAAAATATCTGAGTGTCTGGTCGAAGCTACGTCTGACCCGAGAGCTGGCCAGTATCTGGCGCAGCGCATCAGTATTGCCAGCCGAAACAATGCAGCCAGCATCTTGAGTACACTTCCAACTGGTACTTATTGGGATCAGTTGGGCTACCTTTAGTTTGTTTGCAACAGTCTTCAGCTAGCTCAGTTGTTTTAATTGTAAATACTAGCTCTAATTTATTTAGGTATATATTAAACAATTACAACTAGTATTTACACTTATACCTATTTCCTATCTAAGCCACCAGAAGGTTAAAAACAAGTTCCTAAAATGCTGACTGTATTGCCGCGTTGGATGGTTTTACTTTAGTTAATTAATAAAAAAATAGTTTAAACTGGCAAGAATAGTAAGCATAGTTCCATTCGTAGTCTGCAATTAACACGTTCGTTGCATTACGAGATCTATCAGATCTCTTGCAGGACTTTTGTATTGTGCGTTGACTATAATCGTGTTGTTTCACTCCATGCGGGAGGCTCTAACGTGTAAAGTTCTTTAATTATGAGTAAGACAAATATACATATTTGCTTTCTATTTAAAGGTGAATTCAAGGCCATAAAAAAATATAGAGATGGATTAGGTCCCTAACGCACAGTAGTATAAATATTTCCATTCCTTGCGTTAGGAGACCTGTCGGTACTCGTGAAATCGTACGCCTCGTAGACGCAAGAGAGGGAGGGTGACTCGATTTAGTATTGTCCTAGCATCGACGTGGGAGGTCTATAAATATATGAATATTTAAATTCAAAATAAAATATATATTAAAAATTATACTTTCCATTTTGACTTTTAAATATTCAGAACGTGATCAGTTATTGCTTCTGAACTTCCCATTTCAAAAAAGTCATCAATTTAATACCACCATATATTTTTTAAAGCAACGACAGCCTAAAATTAAAACTACAAAATAAGACACTCGAATAACTTTTAACTATTAGAAAAACTAATAAAATTAGACTCCATTGCATTTATTCGTGATGTGGGTGCATGCTTTTTATATAAATAATGCATTTTATTACAGAATTTCCCGAAGGAAGATGTAGAGACCATGTTTTCCAACGTGGCAACAAAAAAAAGACGTTGTGTTGTGTGGTTGTTACGAAAAATTACGACGTACATTCAACAGCACTGACGCTTCTAAAAACAGCCAAAACAATTATTACCATTTGCGCGCAATGCAAACAATCAGTGTGCTTACCATGTTTTAATGAAAAGACTTTTAACACTTTTAATAAAACTTTCTTTCAATCGACGAGATATTATTTTATTCCCATCACTACTTTACTACACAATTGAACTATCTTCGGTTGTGGTAAGAGATACCATCGATACCTAATTTTTTTTTGGTATTTGTAGTTTATTCTAATGTCATAACTGCGTGCGAACCTAGCAAAATGTAGAGCAATAGCCTCTCTTGACCCACAAAAACTTCAAAATTATTATGTCATTGGTTTTTGGAAGATATAAATTATTTTCAAAACTGTATTTTTAGGAGACTGATTAGGTCTCAAACGCACCAAAGGGTAGGTTAGTTTCGAGATCTTTTAGGTCTCCAAAGCACGAGCTGAAAGTTTTTTGAAAATAATGGCGCAGTGAACGTGTTAAGTGGGAGGTCACCTCTAATCGAGCCAAAACGGATTAATTACATTTCGTGCATCGTTATTTTGGAGTAAACAATCAAGTAAATCGTAGTACGTGCATTCCGCTTGGCGAAAAAAACGTTTTATCGAATTTCGCGTGTCAACCAGAGCGCAAACGCACTTGCCAACATAATATGAGCCACGCTCTGAAGTGAGTCGGGGTGTGTGAGACGAAAGTTTAAATCTAAGTAGCACGAATGGAATTGTTATGTGGGTTTAGCTTTAGACTCTCGACACGTAGGCGCGTGTGGCATCCAATAATGACATCTCTCTGATATTATTATAGCGAAATTTTTTAAAGCACCTATGTGTGGTCTGTATTTGTATGTTTGTTACTATAAAACCTAATGTATTTTGAAGAATTCATTATATATCTTGTGCTGGAATAATATCAACGTTTCATACCTGAACACAAAACAAAATAGGTTCGTAGTTGACCCCATAACATTCAAAATGAATGTTTGTTACTCCTTCTCGCTGAAATACCGAACGGATTTGCATGAAATTTGGTAGTTAGGTGATATTATAGATTAACAAATAGGCTCCTTTTTATCCCGGAAAGTTCAGTGTGTAGGATGATCAAAAAATTCAAAATAAAAATAACTGCGATAGTCGCTGATTTACAAAAAAATTAAGAAACCATAAGGGTTTTAAGACACTAAATTCTGATAAAGTCTGATCTCAAAACACTAAAAAGACCTCGGTAATTACCAGATTTTTTCAGGGGAACAATTCATTTCCTTAACGAAGCCAACTAATGTGTCACGGCACATAGATAAGTAATGATCATCAGAGGTTTTTTATTCGAACTTGAACCTTATATCCGCAGCTAAAACTCCTGCACCGAGGTGATTATTATCACCAAATCACCACAGTGCGTATATAAATACCAACAAGGAAACTTAGATGATAGAATTGTTCTGTGTAGAGATATAGACGCACCTGTCTGTCAAACGAAAACGTATATTTTATTATCATTCTTTGAAATGGCTAAGTTTATTGTTGTTCTCGCGTTCGTGGCTGCAGCTATTGCTGTTTCTTCTGTAAGTCGATTTCTTTAATTTTCATATAGATGATTTTGACGTTTGATGTTGAAGGCACTGAAAAAGTTTAGACCCAACAACTGCTATGGCTTCCGAGGATGTGGGTTCGATTCCCTCAGGACGTATCATTTCCTTTTATACCAATGAAGGTAGGTAACTTTCACAGATTTTGAGATAAATAAAGATTTCGCTAAGCTCTGCTTAGCTTGGGGCTAGATGATGCTGTGTGGATTGTCCAGCATTATTTATTTATTTATTTTTATTTATTTAAATATTGCATACATTAAGTATATCACTTTTCTAGAAGCCCTAAGCTCAACTTAGGCTTATAGTGCGAATTTTCCAGCATATAATTTATTATTATTCCTACCGTTCTGGAAAATTAATTTTTTTTATGAGGTCTTCATTATGGTTAATTCATGGAAAGTAGGAATGTGTCTACATCATACTGTCTGTGTTTTATTTATTATAACTTATGATAGGAAGATTTCTGATATCTAATCAAAATGAAAGGTTTTACTGAATTTTTTTTGGAGATTTTGGGGTTATGTGTACGTTTTGTCGGTGTCATAAGTGTCACGGTTGCTGAAAATAGTTTTAAAAGTTAAAAAAAACATTAGGCACCTATAGGCATCTCTATGACGGCATTGATTTAAAACTTTTATATTTTTAGTAGTTTGAAAATCAGACATAATTGTGCCTTAATGCAGTATTATTTCAATGAAAACTCTTAGTGAATTCACTTTAAATCTTACGAGCATGTATGCTATACAAAAACTCAGTAACAGTTATAAATATATTACATATTGAGTTGTATTGGCTTTTATAAACTTTTTCAGTTATTTTGTTTTGAAACTTACGCGATCTGAACACATAATGATTAGTAAAAAAAGGAAGAAGAGGAAACGCGATAAATACCCGTTAATTACTAATCATTATTTTTCAGTTATTATCCGTTCTAACAATATGCTTCATAATAATATTATGATTTCATATAATATATTATATAAATATATATATTAATATAAAATAAATATATTATATATATTATATCAAATCATAATATTATTATTTATTAAGTGGTCAAACTAAGAGATATCTGCAAGGGTTAAAAGTTTGCCAATTTGAGGAAATAATATAATGTAAATTCATTGAGAAGCCAAAACTTAAAAAAGCATCTACTCAATCATGACACAATAAAAAATACTAGAACTACACAATAAAAGAAACTACCAGAAAATATATCCAAAACCCCCAACTCCCCAAATATTATGTGAGTCGCAATAACCGGTCTTTTTCCACGAAAATCATAACACATTTTTTTTATTAGGTACTCAATGCTCTTTGTTTTAAAAAGAGACTTCTCTGAGTAATTATTTCGTGTGCCTCATGCCTATATAAAGATATAAAGTTACTGAAATCTAAAATCTGAAGTACCAAACATCCTGTATCACTTTGGAAATTTTAGTATTAATATATAACGTACAATTAATATTTAAATCACTAAATACAAAATTTTTAGACACAATATATTATATTTTAAGGCTGCATCTCAAGCTGAAAAGGATGCCATCAAAGCTATAGTGGTCCCTATCATGGAAGAGTGTGGTAAGGAGCTTGGAGTTTCCAAGGAGGATCTACTGGCCGCAAAGGCAGCGAAGGACATTGATGCCGTCGACCCTTGCTATTTTGCCTGCTTCTTCAAGAAAACTGGATTAGTAAGTAACACGTTAAAATCCATTATCTCATTTAGCTCAACTAGTTAAGCTCCACCGGATCGCATATTGTTATTGTTAAAAATTCTATAAAACAAATTTTTAAGGTGAAGGTTTATTGAGTAGATTAAATTTTATTATTTTATAGATAATAAAGAAAACAATGTAGTGTATCGTTTTGGAATAACTTTAATACTTTTGTTTTGGCCAACGTTTTTATCGGTGAAGATCGCGCAATTTTTCACTGACCGCTGTTGCGCTTGGACGTAAGTTTGACGTAAGGGCCAAGTGGATAACAATCTGCGATCGTCATTGCCAAAGCAAAGATTATAATAAAATAATTATCTATAATAATAGGTGCGCTAGCGCGTTCCCGTGCTGAGTGGAATGCAACTCCGGTCGAGGTCGTACATTTTTGGTATATGATTTACTATCTTATTAAAATAATTCTAACGTACCGTCACTGCCAGGTCTTATCCCACTACTTCAGAAAAAAAATAATGAATGATGTACTTAGATCTTTCATTGTTTTTTTTATGTTATTCTTACATCTTGCTATCCTTTATCAGATTGACGATGCCGGTAACTTCAATGCCGCTCTTGCCAAGGAGAATGGAGACAAGTTCTTGAGCGATCCCGAAGATCTGAAGAAGTCGGGCGAGGTCGCTGATACCTGCGCATCTGGTGAGTTTTCAATTATTTGTTTTTTATTTCTACAGTTTTTATTATAATTTAAGTTTTTTGATAAAAAGAAATTGAAAACGTGACGTGTCCAAGAGTCCTGTAATGTCTAAAGGAAATAAAGCACTTTTATTTTGAGTTGAAACAATTAGGCTAGATGCAGACTGTTGCATGATATAACTTGTGTGCTATAAAGAATTTAAGAATTAATAATAGAAATTAATAATTAAACCAAAGTTTATAAAAAGGTTAGGGTAAAGTTGAAATAAGAAAGGAAATAATAAAAAAATTATAAATAGGACCAGGCTACTAAATAGACTATTGCCCCCTAATTGCACGTTAGCACGGCTCTTACTTAAGTGTGATAGGATAGTGTTCATACTATCCACCATAAGCATCAATCGTAGATGTAACTAAGTCACGCAGAGGGTGGTCGTTTGCGCAGGATGCTCTACGATCCTCTGCCAGACCACTGGGGTCCAGGTTCAGCGTCGCAGGGGGTGGTGAAAGTATTTTGTAGCCAGGAGGCATTGCAGCCCGCCTCCGGAGAATATATCTGATTCGTTTCTTACACGAGAAAAGTTGGGTTAGAGCAAATCCTTAGGTATAACTCAATTTCTAAATCATAGTTATCTTAATTACAGTAAACGATGCGGCTGTCAGCGACGGAGCCAAGGGCTGCGAAAGGGCTAAGCTTTTGGCATCATGCTTTGCCAAGGAACTTCATGGCTACGTAAGAAATTAGCTTTTTATTTACAAATCAACTTTGGGGCGCTGCAGCCTTACCTATAACAAAAATATGCGCCAAGTCTTAATAACGTATGAAATGGAATCAAAACTGACGACCTCTGTGGTGGGTGAAGGTCCATCAGCTACGGAGATACTCGACGGAGGTTGCGGGTTCGATTCCCGCCTCGTAACAAATACAGTACTATCTGTAAATAATTGATCAGTGTGTTCTGGTCGTTTTCAATGTATAGTTAAAAATATCTATAATTATGTAATGTATATTTTATTAGGTATATCAGTCAACTAGTACCCATAAACCAAGCTCTGCCTAATTTGGGGCTAGATGACGCTGTGTGGATTGTCCAGCATTATTAAAAAATAATCTTTAATGATTTAATTTTCTAATTTTGTTTCCAGAAATCTCTGCTGGTTGATTAAGACTATGAAGAAGTTGGTGCTGTGATTTTTTTACGACGACGTGATATTCGCCTATTCTAAGTTTTTCTTTCTAATTTTACTGTAAAATACATTAATGTATAAAATAAATAAAATTTCATTAATGAATACAGTATTTTATTTCAACTCATAACAGAAATTTATTAGGAAACAATAAAGACGCATACAAATCATCACAACTAATTATTTATTTTGACCACCTATAATTAATAAAAACCTGCTTATGTTTACCAAATTTATATAATATTACGTGGAAAACTTGAATAACACTAAATAAACCCATGAAGTTTGGTAAAGGAGTAATACACACACAGTAATACCACAAAGTTTCAACATCAACATCAACATCACCAGCCTATAATAGTCCACTGCTGGACATAGGCCTCCCCTAATGAGCGCCATAGATGGCAATGATGCCATCTACCCAACTAATGATATTTCCCAAATAATGATAATATCATTATTTGGGGGTTATTGCCCATAATCCCCACGCAGGGCATGCGGGTTGGGGATCGCAGTTCGGTGTAGTTGTTCTGCAGAAGGCGCTGCTGCCCGCCCCCCGCTGTGTTTCCCTTAGTCGCCTCTTACGACACCCACGGGAAGAGTTGGGGTGGTGAAATTCTATGCCGGCACCACACGGCGGATGCCGGCACCACACGGCGGTAAAGAATAATTAATCGAGTCAGTCGAGTAATTATTTGTTATATTTAACTAAGATATCATAATTTCTAATTATAAATGTGATTATATGGTACTAAAAGAGCCATAAAGTAGGCAGAACGTTTACAATACCAATAACGTACCAGAAAATATTAGGTAGACTCTGAGTTCTGTATCGGAATAACATCCATCCATTAGCGTAGTGTGTAGTCCTACAATTTTATTCCAAACTGTAAAAAAAAAACTATTATTTACTGCCTAAGTTAGAAAAAGCTGATTTAAATGTTTTTAATTGATGTTATCCATTTAAATTTGCCCAAGTCATATTTATAGTAGGTATAGTAATTAATGTGTTTATTTGGATGCTGAATATATCGATGTATTATGTAAAACTAATTTTAAGCCATAAATAACGGAACAGAAAGAACAATTCTTTCTTTAAATTTTTTATGTTATAATTATTATTCTAACGATTTAAGCATATTACATGCTGACAATAGCAAAAGCATATAAAATTAGAAATCAGAAATCAGGTGCCCTTACTTCCCATTTGGAATATGGCTTATTGGGGAGAATCAGTGACCTACCCCAATTTGTTTATAGTAGAAACAAAATAAAATTACATACCTTTGGTGCATTCTCTATAATGCATTTGAAAGACAGAACCGCTCTTTCGCAGCCCTTCTCCCCGTCACTTACAACCTCCAAGTTCACTGCAATCAAAAATACAACAAATTAGCGTACAGATGTAATAAAAGATACAACAAATCATGGTGAAAATGCGCCGGGTGTGTAAAATTTTTAATTTTTTCATTAATGTCACCCACGTTATTAATATTTTCATAATAAATACCTAACTATTTGAATATATTACCTCACGTTCATCAGGGACAATGTAGGATTCTAATAATAATAATAATCGTTTATTTCAGGCACGTATGGTGAAAGAACTTTTTGAATATCTCCAGTAGTTTTGGTGCCCATTCAATTCAAACAAAGAATCAATACTATTTAGCTTTGAACTTCCACAATATTATAGCTTTGAATATTTTGATACAGTTTCCGAATGCAAACAATCGCTCTGCCTTCAAACTACCTTATGTTTTTAAAGTCAATTGATAAAACTCACTATGTAAACAGGACCTGTAAAACGCTTCTACCGGCCCTAGCTCGTATTCGCTGAAAACAGATTCAATAGATCGCGGTAGGATTTGCTGCAGCATGCCTGAGTTGTTCATCTGAAATAGAAAGAAAAGAAATTAGAAGAATTTAATCTCCGATGACCTCTATGGTGCGGTGGGCGAAGGTCCGCCTGCGGCGCAAGAGGTTGCGGGTTCGATTCCCGCCTCGGAACGGTTTGTTCCATCTGGTACGATCTGAATATAGGTTCAGGATATTTTGGTCGTTTTCTATATGTAATAAAAATACCTATGTATTTTATATATTGTATTATGTATATCAGTCATCTAGTACCCATAACACAAGCTCTGCTTAGTTAGGCTAGGTGATGCTGTGTGGATTGTCCAGCATTATTTGTTATTATTATTTATTTAGATATCCAATGTTTGTAACTTTGGATATCTAGACAACTACATTATGCTTATTTAAGTATAGCGCTAGATTTTGTGTTTGATGCCCTTCAGCCACATTTGAGATATGCCCTAAAGCTTCGTTGGACAAAATATTGGAAGAAAATCAATAAGAACTTATTTATTTTTTTATAATATTTAGCTGTATGAAATTCGACTTGTCAAGTCCTTATTTATGGTAAGCATAAAGAAATGAAGTTATTTAATCTGAATCTGTTGCTATAGATACACTTATTGCTATTTTAATTAGAACTAGCTTATTTTTGTTAATAATAATATTGCAAGCTGTAGGTACTTTATAGTGAAACAATGCAAATATTTTTTCTTCTTCTTTTAAATAATATGCTGCTCTACGTAAAGTAAATTTTACAGAGAGGTACAAGGCTGTATAGTAACAGCCTGTAAGGTAGAGGTCCCCAGGCCTCTAGCACAAGTCTAAAACCTAGAACAAGGAGTTGAAACTTAAATGGTGAAGTACCTAGTAATTGCTGAATATGCCATACAATGTGTTTTTGACCTCTAAAACACATTGTATTGTATCTCTAAAACTTAATATTACCTATTTAGCGAAACCTTCAAACTAGACAATTCTTGAAATCGTCGACCGACGACATTTAAAAAACGTTAGCACGTCTGTTTTTTGGTAATTTGTTTGTATGCGTTTGCAATAACAGTAGTTTATTTTATTTTTATTTTATTTTATTATGCTGTAGGTACAATCCACACAGCATCATCTAGCCCCAAGCTAAGAGCCAGAGCTTGTGTTATGGGTACTAGATGACTGATTGATATACATAATACAACATTATTAAATACATAGATATTTTTTAAATACATAGTTATGCGTTATAGTGCGTTATACTCAATAATAAGCTCTACGAACATGCATTTTATGTATTTTTTAATTAATTTCAAGCTATACCTATTTATGTATACAAGAATAATATTACAATATAGCCATACATTTGGCTATTCGATATTTTGTTTTAACTTAATTTTATAAAAACATATCACTAAGAAAGTGTCCATCGGCACTTTTCTTATTGTCTTTACTTGTAGGGAAAACAATTTGTGTTCTTTAAACGATGATATGAAACATTATTTTGGTTTAAGTGCCTAATTAAATTTTTTGGCTTTAAATGAAATATTTTAATATTCTTTTCCTTAGTTTAAGATTTTTAATTATTATTTCAATGGGTCCTATCTATCTAAAGGTTGCCTGGAAGAGACCGCTGCTAGCGATAAGCCTCCGATTGTGTCATTCTAGATATAATTAGTATTAAGATCATCTTTAATTATTATTAAAACCTTTGGGTATTGATGATACAATAAATAAATATTCTATTCCATTATAGGTATAAATAGGATAATAACCTGATGATCCAATACTGTTACTCACAAGATCCATCTTCTTCCACACACATGCAAGGAAGCAAGCACCAACTGAATCTGATGGCGGAACTCGTAGACTCTGTATTTCGGATATATCTTCTTCAGTTAAGATATTTGACTCGAGGCAAACCTCCGATTCACGTTCAAATTGCTGGTGCAGACGATCCTTTTGTCTTGAAGATATAGCCTGCAAGAAATGGTACATAGCTGGACTTTTTCGTTGTTGGCAACACACAATTGAAAATAGTTTTCTGTACAAAAATTATACTTTTTATGTAACTAATATTCTTCTTACCCGTGAAAACCTATTAATAGCCTACTGTTTCTAGTTTCTAAGTCATAAATTTTTGTTTGTGTTGCTGGTTTTCCTTTATAAATAAATAAAATATTATATTTCAACGAATGTTGTTTTTGCTTCTTTTTATTTTTTATCTTTCTACGAACCGCGATTGGTTTTGATTTCAGCTTACTTGTCAAATAAATAAATGAATAATGCCGGACAATCGGTCATCATCGACAAAGCATCATCTAGCCCTAAGCTATGCAGTGATTGTGTTATGGGTACTAAGTGACTAATATAATATTATTATTAAGTTTATAGACTTATTTATCATACATAGAAATTGACCAGAACATCCTGAGCAAATATCTGCATATCGTAAAAATATTTGTCCCAAGGTCCCGTCCCGAATCGAACCTGCAACCTCCGCTCCACAGAGGTCGTCAAAATATAAAAGTTGCTCGACAATTTGCACATCATTTAGCCCCAAGATAATCAGATCTTCAGTGTTAGAGGTACTAAATGACTGATAGACTTAATATTTCACTTGATATAAATACTTACATCAGCCAATAGTGGATATGAGATTGTAAAAACTAAGCAAAACACCATCTTTGATGAGCTCATGTTAAATAGAAACAATGGAAGTTATGTCTTTGAAATAATATCTATAGCCTATTGCACAATTAAAACGCGAAATTATATTTATATACCTAGGCATAATGCTTGTGGAATTCCAACGAAAAGTCGCGTAAATTTTAATTGGATGTCTAAGAATTTGGGGTTTGTCGTGATTTTGCTCGGTTCTAGAATCTTATATATTTTTATGTAAACAAAGATACACAACTATAGAAATATTTAAGGAGTATTTTGCGAAATTGGTATTGAAGAAATGCATTATGATTATATAATATACCGATGCGTTTTCAAACTCAAATTAAAAAAAAAATCGCAGCCCTTGTTCAACTAAGGGTTCTTTTATCTTTTGATAGGTATTTTTGATGTTAACCTTTTCGTTTTCTGTTATTGTCATAATCTTTCATTCATGTCTATGTTAACAAAAAATACCTTTGATTCTAATGCCAAGTATTTTAAGAATGTACGGATCGTATCTACATTCAATGTCATTGCGGTTTTTATCGTTATCTACAAACTCACAGAGTTATAGGAAACTAACTTAGGCTAACACATCTTTCAGTCGGACAGCAAATACCATGAAACTAAACAAGTTAAGTTAAGTTCGCGCTTTTATTTGTGAATGTGATGTTGGAATAGTCTATTTAGAACAGTTTGTCATGCATGAGCCATGGTTATCTAAGACTAGCGGTGCATTCCGAATTACGATTACAGCTCTGATAGCGATCTCAACGATAGTTTGTGTTCCGAATTAGATATCACGATATTGACAGTGGAGTGTCAGTTTTGACAGAGCGCTCAGTGATTTCATTGGGGATATCGCAAAATGGCGCCCTGTAATGACGTCTGACGCGACATCGTTGTCGCGATGTTGTCGCGCTTACAGTAATTTGGAACGCTTGTGAGCGCGATAATATCGATTTTAGCGTAATTGGGAATGCACTGGTCTCAACATTAATTTCCCGCGAATTATTTTCAGAAAAGTAACGTTTAGGACAGGAAAAAAGATAACCCATGGTGAAAATATGCTGAAATTACAAATCACTTAGGTAAGTTTTTATGGGAAATGTATGTGTCGCTGGTGGAGCCTTAATAACTAAATAGTATACATTAGGCGTTGTGTGACGTATCAGGGTGTCATCTGTCGACGGTTCACGAAGCAGACTCCCGTTTTTGAATGAGTCCGAAACGAAATAGTGAAAGGTATGGTATCTTTAAGTTATAGACCAGCGCGTGAGAACCAGACAAGCTAAATACAGGGCGCTAATTGCCCTGATTAGGAAAAGCCTATGTCCAGTAGTGGGCTAACATGGGCTTATGGTGACTGATTATGCTCTAAAAGAATTAAAATTCAATAAGACCGCAGTGTAGTCCCTGCTCTGCACCGCCCCGCCCCGCCCCGCCACGATGGGCGGTACTTTATTTCTATTTTATTTATCTAATATTAGTTAATATTTATTTGTATAATTCATGTCATGTGTGTGATACTTATGTGGTTGTGTTTACTTGTTTTATTTTGTTTCAGCCAGAAAAATTATAAAAGTTTTGAAAGTACACATCATCATCACACTCCGGAGATAAGCAGTCTGGCTATTCTTTTCATTCCTTAATCTTCATTATCTTCATCGAACTTCTTTTATTTCTTAATTTTTTCCTGATAGATATTAGCATTTGTTGTTAAAATTTAGGTGTAGGTATATAGCTGAAACATACAGACATTTATCTTCTAGCTAGACCGTCGTAAAAATGTTTGGTACCTACCACCAATGAAAACCGGCTAAAGAGAGTTTAAAAAATTACCAAAAATTTTGTATAGTAGGTATTTATTTATTTTTGAAGACAAAAGTACATTACACTGTAGCGTTTCTACCAAACTGTATAGCAGATTGATAGATAGATAGATAGATAGATAATACTTTATTATACCACACAAATAAGGAAACATTACAAACAGACACGCTTAAAGTAAAGGAAGTACAAAGGGCGGCCTTATCGCTATGAGCGATCTCTTCCAGGCAACCTTGGGATGAACCGGACATGAAGGAACAATATAGACGGTGGTATTTAAGAAACAAATAATAACAATACATTAATACTTACAATAAATGCTAGAAAAAAAAACTAAACTTAAATTGAAATATTATAACAATTACATCATTAAAAAAAAATGAAATAAGACTTAAGATTCTAAGTAATGCTGATGAAGCAGTTTTTTGAAGATTGGCAGTGATTTTGCTAGTCTGATGTCCATAGGGAGAGCATTCCAAAGACGCGTAGCTTGTACAGCGAAAGATTTGTCATAGAAAGAGGTAGTGTGTGTAGGGACTTTTAAGATGAGGGTTTCAGAGGAACGCAAATTGATGAGAATGAGAAATGATGTACTTAGTTTAAGCTAAGGCCAGACCAGACTTAAGATTGATAAAGGCAAAGTAGCAATACTGTTGCAAAATATTGCCTAATATCGTAAAATATGAAACTGAGCTTCAGGCCATTCGTTTTGCTTTCGACCCGATAGAAGGGCCCTCGCTTCGCTCGTGAGTTATTCTTAAATCCTGAGTTGTGCTTGTGGGTTCAAAAACGCCCGTGACGTAATTCTACAATATTCCCTTGGTGTATAATTTACTATTATCGTTTATACGACAAGGGCAGAATGATTATACACTGTGACTGATTTAAATAGTTCCAGCGGATGTACCCAACGCTTTTGCAATTTTCACTATAAAATGGTCTGTAGGTGTTAGTTCACACATTTGGAGCTGCAATTTACAGAGAGTTGTTGGTAAAATATATGAATTGGTGAAAACAAAATGCAATCAACGTTTGTTTTTATATTGGGAGTGCTCGGCAGTGTTTTGGTAAGTCGACAAATAGTTACCTATTCAGACAATACCAAAAAGTAGTAGGAGGTACTTTGTTTTACTATTGAATTTTTGAGGGTTACTTTTAACCTTTATATTTCAGGTGTGCAGGTTAGGGCAAAATTTTACCACCTTCAGGGCGGTTACACTCTTTTTAATGAAAAAGGTTGTGTTCTTATTAATGGAACAATAGGTAGGTACATAGGTTTGTTCGTCTTGATGTACCCAAGTCGCCTTTAAGAGGTTATTGATTTTGTATGTGTAGATAATAACCAAAACACCCTGTAAATCACCCTGTAGATAATAACCAAAACACCCTGCAGATCATACAAACCTTTGCCCCGAGGAGGGAATCGAACCCGCAAACTCCTGCGTCGCCCACCGAGGTCGACAAGGGTTTGTATTTAGGTATTTACAATGTTAAAATATTGTGCTAAAACAACTGATTTTTGTATGATTTATGAAAGAGCTTTACGAAATATGTATGATTCCAACATTTCCAAAATATTTATACTAAATAATACTTGAAACTTGAAATAAGAAATTTATTCAAATTTCTTTTATTTGTATTATTTATATAACAAATCATCTATACTTATACTATAAAGAGGAAAGATTTGATTAATTGCTTGACTTGAATAGGCTCATTAGAATCCTAAATTTTCCGTGATGAACATAGGCTATAGTATTTTCAAAAAAGTTAGGAATCTGCATGCAAATTTTCAATTTTTGTTAAGTACCCGTGAAGCCGGGGCGGACCACTAGTAAGTTATGAATGTTTTGTAGAAAAGGTCACGGTGTGTCAATGCAATACACGACATCGCGCGGACCTCTCAGGCTATAGTGTAGCCGGGTGCTAGACTGACTCCGGGTCATTCTTGGTGCGAAGGATTGACATCGTTATTAAGTGTGGTAATGCTGCAAGCATTGGGCACCTTTGCGCCGGGAATGGTCAGGGGCGGGTTATTTATTGACAGATGTATTTCTATTTTATATTTGTTATACATTTAATGTATGTTTTCAGAAAAGAATAAAAAATCTTATATTTAAGAACAGATACTAGTAGGTATTTAAAAAAAATTATAGGTATACCAATTTCTTCTGCATTATAGCCATATACTTAATGTAGTAGGTATACCATCATAACCAATTGCATTGATTAATCAATTAAAAAAATAGAAAGGGAGCATCCCTAGATACCCAAGAAATTGTGAAAATGCAAACACCTTATCAGGTTTCAGTAGAATGTAAGAAGATAGGTGTTTTTATAATTGTACATCCTTAAAAGTGTGCCACATTTTCGTTATAGTAAAAAAATTACACGAAGTTAAATTTTGTAGGTATGTAGGGCTACCCAATAGGAACCAATATTTCTTAGGCAATATGTACAATAACTATTCATATAAAATGACTTGATTTTACCTCCACGTGTCAATTGCAGTGTGGTGTGATAATCACCAGTGTGTTGCTACTTACCGAACAATGTCTGTGACGTCTTTTTCAAGTTTTTCCTCGTCTTTTTCACTTTCCGGTTTAGAATTGTCTATCGTCATTGCCCTCGTGTCCACTGTTCACTGTAACGAATTTCTTGAATTTTTTCAAGTAAGTATTAATTTTTACGTATATAGAAGAACCTAAATACATCGACAACTCTAAATTCATCGTGGCACGTTTCACGACGGCAACGGTAAATTCGTTGTCGAAAACAAATTTGTTATAGAAAATACTAAGTTTGTCGATAATACTAAGTTTGTGGAGACGACTAAATATGTGGCAGCCAGTTTTGAAGTTTTTAGGAACAAAATCTGCGCGTAACTGAAACTCGAATGACAATTATTGCAAACAAAGGAAATAGAGATGGCACAGATAAAAAATACCTCATTCCGGAACACGTACTAAACTAAATACGAAATGCGTATATTATGTTTTCAAATATAGAACGGACTAATAAAGGAAGTACAAAATATATATACACTCGAGAGCAATGAATCCGGGTCACTCAAAGAAAAAAAAATCTCGGATAGTAAGAATGCTAGGTTAATGCAACTAAGGGTTACTTTCCGAGATTTTTTTTTCTTTGAGTGACCCGGATTCATTGCTCTCGAGTGTATATACCTAGACAGTTAAATTTGACATTCTACTTGTTTTTTACGACAGTCTGAAATTATCTTGAATTCTCCTGGTTTAAACCCATTTATTAAAAAAATTCAGAGAGAGTTTCTCGTGAAGAAGTAACAAATGTGTTGCCAAACGTCGCCATATATTTTATTCATAGACATTTATATAACTATTGGTATCCCTCCCTAGGCCTTATATTATCTGACTGGCGTGGCCTGCTAATAATGATGATTTATTTTTAGGCAACACCAATGGACCACCTCACTGAAGACTTCACAAACGTTCTGGTTGGGTGCTTAGATCAAAATCCTGTTGGGGTAAAAGAGTTGGAGATGTTGACAAATAGAACAATGCCAGACGATGAGGCAGCAAGGTGCCTTTTTGCATGTGCTTACAAGAAGGTTGGAACGGTAAGACTAATGCTGTTCAGGTGGGTCTATGAACACTTGATAAATGTTGACAAGATGCTGATTAAGTAAATAATAACTAAAGGCTGGTCATAAAGTTCTTTCTCTAGCCCTATTAACGTTGATAAAATATTTGACCATTGATGGGGTAAATGAGTCAAGCGTCTAAAACTAGCTAAAATTAGTTTTGCTCGCATTGAGTTACCAGCAAATAGAAGCAAATGGGAACGAATCGTTTGATAACATTAAATATGACAGGTAAATCATAACCCTCATAGTAACATAGTTAATCGATCTTTATATTTTAGTTTAAATTAAATGAACTTTCAGTAATTTTATGAGCTCCTTGTGTAATTCATGGAGGTCTGTCTGAATAAACAACATTTTATTTATTGTTAGGTTGGATGGCATTTGGTTAACCAAATGCCATAATTTCAAGTAAAATGAAGTAACTCTAATAATGATGATGACCTGCATACAATGCCGTCCCAAGGCCATGATGATGATTGCCATTACAAGGTCTACACCGTTCCGGTATGGTTTTGATTACTGTAATGCTCTCCAGCCACCGGAAGCTGTTTTTGTATGGATGGCTCTGGACCATTAAAATTTTGTTTGATTGCAATAAATTATAGCACCGAAAATGTATCATCACATCACCGAAGAATAGCTTCTTAAAAGAGCTAATGAGAAATTATACGTCTCTACAAAACTTTGTACTTTGGATTTGATTGATGTCCGAGGAATCACCTTGGCTTCTGATGGTTCATCATCAGTGAGTTCACCCTATTCGGAGAGTAATTGCAAATTAGTAATGTAAAGCTAGATAAGGAAAAAAAATATTGATTCCAGAAATACAGTAACTTTACATAAAGTATACAGTAGTGTACAATCGAAATAGAAATTATATATAGATGGTAGTTATTTTTTGATGCGATGGCAGATTTGACAGCCAGGTCTATAGCCAGTATAGGTATAAGCTTAGGCTCCATACGAAGCGGCTTACATTTTATTTATTTATATATTCAATTCAATTTGACTAACAGAGCTATGTTCCAAGATGTCAAACATTATTATTAAAACTAAATACATTAAAAGTAGGGACATGTCACAGTAATAATTATAAAAAGTCACTCTTATGCTTAGTCAATTCAAAAGTCAATAATATTAAAATATGTAGTTAATGTCAAAAGGTACAATTAAAATACAGGACCATAGAATGGTGTAATTTAGCGATACTGTCAAAGAACACGTCTGCGTCAGTTGCGGAGATGAACCTGTACATGTTCTTAGCCAGAAGAATGCTTTCCAGTATAGATCCAACGGATCCTACTGGGTAACTTTTTTCGTTTATTCCTGATTTATACAGAAGAGTACACTCGGAAAAGTCATATACAATGGTATGATTAGATACAAAATTGATCAGCAATAGCTTAGTCAATATTAAAGGATTTACGTAATAAAAAGCTTCTGATTGCTTCACTCAAATCCTTAAGTTTCCTTACATGCTGTAAAAATGTATACAAAGGCAAATAAAACTATTATTTAATTTCACTATATCTGTTTCAGAATGACAACATTTTGTTTTCTACGTAGCTTATTCCCATCACATCCAAACCCATTGTTCTTGGAAAAGAACACTTTGATACATTAATTCTCAACTAAATCCGAGGACCATTTTAATAATATTATTAGGGTTTTGCCATCGGTTGCAAAACCCTTATGAAATCGCTTTGGGTCTGTTTTGTGTTTTGAATCCTTAATATCTCAGAAACTACTGCAGCTATTGACTTGAAATTTGAAATAATAATACATTTTGTGCGCCCGCACATATTTATAGAAAAATAAATGAAAATAAATGAAAAATCAAAATGAAGATTTTCCATACAAATTTTGAAATCGAAATTTTAAATGAAACGTACAAAGTCGAAAGTGGTATCAAATGAAAGGTAATCGTTTGAAGATTTCAAAATAGTTTTTGAAATTTCGGTAGATTTCATACTTTTTAAAATATTTTGAAAATGGTCAAAAAAATGACCGTTTCCCCCCCCTATCTCCGAAGATTGCAGAGCGATCGACGTGATATGTACCAAGTGTTTGTAGGTATTGATCTATATTTTATAGGAAAAATATAGAGAAGTCTGTAAAAATAATATTTTTTGAAATATGGTCAAAAAAGGGCGGGAAAAATTTCTAAAGGGGTGACTACCCCCCCCGAGTTGGGTATCAAATGAAAGGTATTGGTTTGTACATTCCAATGCAGTTTTTAAAATTTCGATAGATTTTATACTTTTTGATATATTTTGAAAAAGGTCGAAAAATTGACCGGTACCCCCCCCTCTATCTCCGAAGATTGCAGAACGATCGATTTGATATGTACCAAGTTTTTGTAGGTATTGATCTATATTTTACAGAAAAAATATAGAGAAATCTGTAAAAATAATACTTTTTGAAATAAGGTCAAAAAAGGGCAAGAAATTTTTCTAAAGGGGTGACTACCCCACCGCGTTGGGTATCAAATGAAAGGTATCAGTTTGTACATTTTAATGCAGTTTTTGAAATTTCGATAGGTTTTATACTTTTCGAAATATTTTGAAAAAAGTCGAAAATTTGACCATTCCCCCCCCTCTATCTCCGAAGATAGCAGAGTGATCTATATAAAATGTACTAAGCGTTTGTAGATATAGGTCTATATTTTACAGGAAAAATATAGAGAAGTCTGTAAAAACAATACTTTTCGAAATATGGTCAAAAAACTAATTTTCATACAATGGGGGCTATTTCATTGAGAGCAATATTAAATCAAAGGTATGGATTTCGACAATTCAAAACAGGTTTTAAAAATCGTCTAAGTTTCATACTTAGTGAAATACGCAGAAAAAAGTCGAAAAAATAATTGTAGGTACCCACCCACTTACCTACCCACTAATCTCTGTAGTAACTGTAATAGTAGGGTTCCACAGCGCCACGAAACCGTTATTCTCAAAATTTTAAAGTCCATACCCAATGTATTCCACTGCGCTCGAAGAATATTTAGATAATAAGATTATGGAATTCATGAATTCCACCGTGCTCCAAAAAAATATGAGAAGAGTAATGTATCCTGGATAATCCACACAACATCACTTAGCGACAAGCTAAGCAAGCTTGTGTAATTCGTACTACTACAATATCTGTTATACTTAATAAAGTATATATAAGTATCACATTAGATGATTTATTTTTGTGTACGTAGAAAAGGACTAGAACACTCGAACAAATAATCTGCAGATCTTACAAATATTAGTCCCGAGGCGGGAATCAAACCGCAACCTCCTGCGTTGTAAGCCCACCGCGCTAACAGGTCGTCAATATACCTAAACGACAAAAGTTCAAAACCCTCGGCGCGCGAGTTACACTCGCACTTGTCGTACTTGTTTTTCAAAAATATTGATGTGCCACTGTCTCTTAGATTATTGTCAATTCACTATAGTACCTACTCCTACTAAAAATATGTTTTATTTTACTATAGTGTAAGTTATTAAATACTTGTTAGCAACTGTTAAAGGACGATAACATTTAGGCGAAGTATTTAAAATTTGTTTAGCGTAACCTAATATTATTTTCTATGTCTTATTTCAGATGGATGATCAAGGCAAATTCAACATGGCCGGACTTCGGGATCTTACTTCAAAATACTTTCCTGGAGAACCTGAGAAGATGAAGACTACTGAGAACTTCATTCAAACCTGTCTGAAAGGTGAGGTTTTATAATTATACCCAAATTCCGAAACCTGAATTTTAGGCACTCGAGGCGAAATCGACTATGAGGTATGTTTCTAGAACAGTAACTCCTAGTTTCCACCCTGGTAAACAAATCTAAATAAATAATAATAAATAAATAATGCCGGAAAATTCTACAGCATCATCTAGACCCAAGTTAAGCAGAGTTTGTGTTATGCGCTCTAGATGATTGATATACTTATTACAAATATTAGTTAAATATAACAAAACCTCATCTAGAACCAAGTTAAGTAGAGTTTGAGCTATGGGTTCCAGGTGACTGATATACTATGATATTTAATAACATATAGAAATTAAGTAAGAGAAGGCCTCTCCAATAACGGCATAGCAGACGTAAAATCGCCGAGTGCATGACCGGTCTTTGTGTCGATCCTTGAGATAGGCTTATGACCGGCTGAAATGATAAATCATACTTTTCTTTCAGTAAATGACGAGTCAGTAAACGACGGCAACAAGGGATGTGATCGGGCCGGAATGCTTTTCAAATGTAGTGTAGACAACTTTTCAGACGTGAGTTTACTGTATTTACCCACTTGATAAATGTGAATCTATTTATATGCAACTTATTTTAACCTTAATTTAGAAAGCACAGAGGAATAATATCAAACCTAATAGTTGTCAGTCCATTGTAAACAAAATGATAATTAATGCATAAAAATTTTGTTTATTTTTAATGTATGGTAGTAATTAATTATATTGTTTGTTTCAGTTCGATCTCGTCAAAAAATAATCTCGTGATCCAAAACGTTGTATTCACACAACGTGGGTTATGCAGCGTAGCGCATTCATCGCAATCTTTACCATCTTATTTAGTCGTAAATGTAATTAAAATATAGAAATACGAACTTCTTTTCATTTATTTATATTCTCTAATAGATAAGATTTTACTGTGACAATTTTTAACAAACTGTCTTAGGTTTAAAGAACTTTATTTGTCATAAAAACTTTACAGTTCACTTAAAATTAAATTAATCTAAACAGTAATTATTATACTAAATCTAAGTTTAAGTAATTAAATAACTCCAGGGCTCTGAGGCTTAACTAAAGGTAATTATGATGATGACTGACGATTTTATTTATAAGTTTAATATTATAGTTATGTAGTTATAGTGTCTTCTTGATCTTCGTGATACATCGTCCGTCTCTTACCATCATCGTAAAAGTGTAATCAAACAAAAAGTCAGTTTACGATTTAAAAAACAAACTTATCTATTTACGCAGCATGCATATTGGGACGTTTCCGTTTGGTATTAATTTGGATTAGTCGAGCTACATATTTCCAGATTTTATAGTAAAATGGTCTATAACCAAAAACATTCGTAGTTTGATAGATACATTATGAATATTAGCGGGTTAACTACGAACGCGGTGTTGGTGTTCTTCACCAACGTTTCATCCCGTAACTTGTTTGTAACTAATAAAGTCCGTAGATAGTTCAAGTTTTATACGTAAATTTCATACCTATTCTGTGTTATTATAATTTTTTTAGTCAATAAATAAAAAATTTTTTAGGTAATCCATTCAAGATCATCTAGCCCCAAATTATACATATGTAGATAGATGTTTTTACTATTCACAAAAAATTACCAGAAGCCTCTGATTTTGGGATTTCTTCCTGAATTACAGGCGGACCTTCGCCTACCACGCTACTAAAGTCGTCAAATAACATTATGACTTCAATATTTTCATCGTTGACAGTACCGGAGTGAATTATTAAATACAGTTCAGTATCAGATTGCAGAATATTAAGTTATTTATCTGATGATAACATTTTATCGTATCATCTATACAATATGGGTACGTTCGTATTTATAACCTCTGACATTCAAAATTGCAATATTACTACTGTTGTCGTAAAGCGAAAGGGTCAAAATGTTTACTTATATTTTTCTGCTGGCAATGTGCGCTCAAGTTTGTGTGAATGTAAGTACCTTGTAAATTTTAAATTTTTGTGTTTTACTAGTATTTATATTATTATAATTTTCGATGCATAAGCATAGGTACAGGTCGTCCCACAGCTATGCCACATGGAGGCAAAAAATTATCCTTATGATGAAGCCTTTCCGTCGCTAAGATTAGCTACAATTATTTTTCTCGTGTAACGGGTCTGATTCCCGGTTCAAGCATGTAACTATTTAAAAACAATGAATGCAGCTAAATTTTTTTAAAATAAAATAATGTCTTCTCTCAGTAAATGTTCCATCTACAATATTTAAGGTATTTTCCCTCCATGCATATAGCTGTTGAAAAGCTACTCGTCTAATGTGTGCGCGTTTGTGTGTGTCTTTTGTATTGGACTAAACAATATTGTAATTTTTTTCTGCATTATTATTGGAATTTGAATTGTACTCGTTATTGAATTGTATGTATCCACCTATGTAGTGTAGTTATTGGATTAGAATATATTTTTTAATGTGTCCCAAATTGCACACAATTTTAAGTATTTTATTATTATATGTATATTTTTTTGGACCTTGTCTCGATAAACTACATTTCCATGCTGTAATAGGCGTTAACAGAAGAAGAAATAAAGGCCCAAATGACGAAATACGTGATGAAATGCACGAAGGAACACCCTGTGGATATGTCGGAGCTGATGCTGCTTCAGAAGTATGTTGTCCCAAAGAAACCAGAGGTGAAGTGTCTCCTGGCATGTGCTTACAAGCTCGATGGCATTGTGAGTAAAACTGTACATAATCTTGAAATCTTAATTTTAATTATCATAGCCGTGTGCCTGCATAGAATTTCACCACCCCTACTCTTCCCGTGGGTGTCGTAAGAGGCGACTAAGGAAAACACACCGGGGGCCGGACAGCAACCCGCATGCGATCCCCAACCCGCATGCCCAGCATAGGGATTACGGGCAATAACCCCCAAATGATGATAATGCCATCTATGGCGCTCGTTAGGGGTGGCCTATGTCCAGCAGTGGACTGTTATAGGCTGGTGATGTGATTTGATGTGAATAATCATTTCCGCCCGCCATGCTGTAGGTGCCCATCTGCAGGACCAACCTATTTAAGTTTCCCCCGTGTCACTCGCTATCTCTCTGCTCAATATCTTGTCTGCGAACAGTGTGGACATATTTTGTATTTGCTTACTTACATATACCATCGCCTTGGGGTTAAAAACAGTATGACATCATAACAAATTGTTATGATGTTATACTGTTTTCTAAATAAATTAAAATATATGTTTTTCTCAATCTTTTTATACCATATATTTAATAATAATAATAATGCTGGACAATCCACACAGCATCATCTAGCCCCAAGCTAAGCAGAGCTTGTGTTATGGGTACTAGATAACTGATATACATAAAACAATATTAATTTGATAAAATAGAATCGAAGCTTTTTTGCTAACTGTACCAAACAATACTATGGACCTGACCAAAGTATGGACCTAGTTTTTTTGAGAACAATGAATTTATGGACCTCTGGAAATAAGCCATCTGATAATGTTTAAAAAAAAAAAGTAAAGAGAGTTCTCATTTTTGTTTTTTTTTTGTGTATTTTTAAATGACTTCTATAAACAAAGGTGTATCTGAGTATTCAATTTGTACCATAACCTAACTACCAAATGCAAATAACCTTAATTTTGATGAAACTTGTAACAGATATTGTTCGAATTACGCAACAATTTTTTTTTATAATGTTAGAAGGTACTTTTCCTGAAATTAATATAATGAAATCCGTCGAATAAGTGCGCGTTTATGTCTTTTGTATGTGAGAAACAATTATCATTAAAAATATTCAACTTAATGGTCCTAAACGAAAATTAAAGTAACTTAAATTTTACCATACTAACTACGTAATTGAATAGTTAATCTGTGACCCATACCAAAGTTCAAAAATGTATAACTAGATGTCGCTGCTCAAATAAGCCGAGCTCTAGATCGCGCTGACGAGAACGCACGGCTTTGAGCGACTACCGTCCCACACATTTGATTCAGTATCGCTTCTCGGCCTTTTGGCTAAGATCAAAGTGTAGTATCTGTTCTTTTCAGCTTAATATCTGAAAGTTCCCTCACTGAGGGACCAGTATATTAAACTGATTTTTGTCAAGCGACGGGATGTTCGGGGCTCGCTCCACTCCCGTCACGGGTCGGCCCGGCATTGCAGTGCCGCCGGGATCGGCCCTCAGAAATTAATAACAGTTTTTAAGTTTTCTAGAACCGAATAATCCTTTATCGTTGTCGTTTTATTGAGAAGTTGGCTTGAGAATTTTAAACTTGGGTCTGCTAAACACCAAAGAGACCATACCAGACCGGACTCCGGTCTACCCCTAGAAACATAGCACAAATCAATCTTACGCGATACGAGCGTATGCGGCTTCCGCGTCGGTATTTTTTTTAAGAATTGTTCTTTCTGGAATAGTTATGTACATTTCAACATTCAGTCATACCGGACCCATTTACATTATGCTGGGCATCGGTATCTGGAGATATGCATATCTGAAAAGGGGTTTGTGCTATATAAAATTACAGTTCTTAACAGAATTAAACCATTACAACGAGTTAATTCACGTATATCGTATATATGTTTCCTAAAAATCTAAGCTGTCACCAGAAGACAGAATGCCCAGAATTCTGGCAGCATTACCACTTCGTCGGATGGCGATGCTAATTCGTCGACAAGTCAGCATTCCAATCACCTGTGGACTCTTTTAGTAGCTTGTGTTGCATAAGCACCATATAGGCATAAAGTAACACCAGAATCACACTGTAAATTAATTTTAGATGGACAGCAAAGGCATGTACAATATCGATCACGCTTATGAGATAGCAGAGAAATCTAAAAATGGAGACGAGAAGCGATTGGAGAACGGAAGGAAGATGGCAGAGCTATGCGTCAAAGGTAAGAAAAATCATCGTCAGGATTATTTTATCGGTTATTAGTTATTATTGACACGGTATTTCTAGCATTAATTTACGTATTTTTTCCGACATTTCAACAACGTTATAGCGGGCGGTAATATCCCCTAATAATATTTAGTAAAGGGTTCGATTTTTCAAAATATGTACCTACTGAAGAAAAAATATAATGAATTAAAAAATATAATTGAATTAAAATGAAATGAAAGTTTTTTTTTAATTTACTAATGAATAAAAAGTCAACAATGTTATGTGATACCTAGAAATATCTACTTACCAGTGTGGTTGTTTGTCGATATCTTTTAGTTAGGTCTATTAGAAAGAAATATACACTCGAGAGCAATGAATCCGGGTCACTCAAAGAATCCAAAAAATCTCGGAAAGTAAGAACGCTAGGTTAATGCAATAAATTGTATTTAATAGACAATTTAATACTCCTTAAATGAATGTATTAAAACTTCTTAGTTATTGTAAAGTTATATCATAAAAAAATCAAATTTGAAAAGGGAACACTGTCGAAGATGGAACTACGAAATTACAGGATTTGTTTTTGCTTTTGTTTGTAATCTGTCATTTATGTTGGTACATAAACCAGGTTGATAGTGCTCAATATTCATTATTCAAGCTGAAATCATGTCGCTTACACTTGAAGAATGCACCAGAATACTTACATTGGTGGAAACCGGCCGGAGTCAGCGCGATACAGCCAGGACTGTCGGTGTGTCGCTGTCAACAGTACAAAGAGTTCTCCGACGTTACGAAGAAACTGGTTCTAACCTACGCAGACCAGGAACGGGCAGAACTAGGTGTACCACAGCACGAGAAGACCGATACTTGGTGAACACCATGCTTCGAAATCGCTTTCTCACAGGAACTGAACTCACAAATCAGTTTCGACGCCTCGGAGGAAGTAACCCAAGTGCATGGACAGTAAGACGTCGGCTTGCTGAATCTAACTTAAAACCCCTTAGACCTGCAAACGGCCCTAAACTGGAGCGTAGCCATCGTATTTCAAGACTAAGATATGCCCAGAACCACGTAAATTGGAGTATTGAAGATTGGTCGAAAGTTATGTTCTCCGAGGAATCAAAATTTATGCTCTACAAGCACGATGGAAGACACAGAGTGTATAGAAGACCAGGGGAAAGATTCAAGCAAGCATGCATCGAAGAAAAAGTAGCCTACGGTGGTGGGTCTGTACTTGTGTGGGCCGGAATTTCCTCTGAAAGTCGCACAGAGCTGGTGATCATAGAAAACGGCTCTTTAACTAGCGTAAGATATGTGGAAGAAATCCTCAACGAACACGTTGGTCCATTTATGGTCAATTTGGGTGAGGATGCTATATTTATGCATGACAATGCCCGACCTCATACAGGTAGGATTGTGAATGACTACCTTCAAGAAATGAACATTACTTGTATGGAGTGGCCAGCGCACAGCCCGGATATCAACCCGATCGAGCATGCTTGGGACGAGCTAGGGAGATGCGTAAAACAACGAAACCCTTCCCCAATCACGCTTCCTGAGCTCAAAATTGCTCTCACAGAGGAATGGGAGAATATTCCCCAAAATCGTATAAGGAACTTGGTGTACAGCATGCCAAACCGCGTAAACGCAGTAATGGAAGCACGAGGAGGTAATACGAAGTATTGAAATTCAAGAAAATCGTCATAAAGTTCAAATATTTCATGTTTCCTATTTTTGTTTTAAGGAGAGATCAGCAGTTTTTTTTTCTTTATGTAATTTTGTGTAAATAAAATGTATGGTGACTCATATTTTTTTAACTTTCATTTAAGGAGTATTAAATTGTCTATTAAATACAATTTATTGCATTAACCTAGCATTCTTACTTTCCGAGATTTTTTGGATTCTTTGAGCGACCCGGATTCATTGCTCTCGAGTGTATTATGTTTAATTCGCTCACTGCTGATATACACATGTATAAAAAAATTAATAATATAAAAAAATTAAGTGTCTCAGCATTTAAACCAAAAAACTCCTACCGCAGCATAATATGATAGGTCCTTTTATCGGAATTTCCAGAAGGTTTTTAGATCTTTGCCGATGGACTAAAATTTCCATAAATAGGCTGTTATTTTAATTTGCCTATACATAAATAAATAAAGATATCTATGGCGCTCATTACGGGAGGCCTATGTCCAGTTGTGGACTGATATAGGTTGAAGATGATAATAATGAAATAATAATACAGTAAAATATTTCTTTAGTTAGGAAGTTATATATGTTAGAATAATAATCAAATAGAAGAAGGAAACAAATAAGAACTAGTATCTACAGTTGAAAAAATTAGGCTAACTGCAGACTGTTGTACCTAAACAATCTACCTATAATAATTGAGCTATGCATGTACCAGTTGAATAAAATATTATATAATAAATAATTAATAAAACCAGACTATGTACTCTATATTAATAATATTATAACATTCATCGGAAGCGTCCCACTGACGCTGACTGCATTGCCTCGCCGTATGGCAGTAATTAATTAAATATAATAAATAAATAAAATAATAAGGTAGCGTTCTTGGATGCAACCTATTTTTAATTTATATAAATGACCTTCCTAAATCAATAAATACTCCCTGTGTTTTATATGCAGATGATGTTTCTTTGCTGTTTAGTAGCACACTAAATATTGACATAAATTATATCAAAACTACTTTAAGCGACTGTGAGCAATGGCTAAAGGACCACAATCTGGAAATAAATTATAATAAGACTAAAATGGTACAGTTTAGAACTTACCAAAAAAAACCACTTAACTACACTTGAAAAAAGCCTTAATTTGAAAGAACAAGATAATTTTAAATTACTCGGAATCACAATAGACAGCAACCTTAACTGGAAATCCCATTATTGAAAGTATTAAATCAAAGTTATCAAGATTTGTATATGCGCTCGGTATTCTCAAATCAAATTCAGATTATAAAACCGCCCTTTCTGCCTATTATGCCCAGGCTTTCGCATTATTTAATTATGGAATTATTGTGTGGGGTGAAAGTGTGGATGTCATTGACTTATTTATTCTACAGAAAAAATGTATACGCATTCTGGTAAATATCCCAACCCGTGACAGCTGTAGGCCACATTTTATAGAAAAAAGCATTCTAACCCTTCCGTGTATATACATACTTCAAGCGTCGCTCTTTGTAAGAAAACACAGACACATGTTCAAATCTAAATCAGAACAAAATGAGAAATATAATAGATGCCACGGAAATATGTTAATTAAACCATGTTCAACCCTAAAAATAGTAAGTAAGAGCCCAGAATCTAGGTTAGTAACTAGGTATATATAACAAACTGCCAGCTGATATAAAAGATGAAAAACTTGACAACATTTTTAAGTCAAGATTAAAATTATTACTTGTACGATAATGTTACTACACTGTGATTGAATTCCTTAATGACAAAACCTGTACAGGTGTAAAGTAGGTTTGATTATTATTATTTTAGATTAAGACAATTATCTACTAAGAACATAGACTTTATTATCTAGCATAAAATGTTTGACAGGGGTGGGCATATCATGCTTCATATGACATTTAAAATAATTTTTTCATTGACATTTAAATTTTTAAATAATTTTTTCATTGACATTTAAATTTCTGGACATTCATTGAATTGCTTCTATAATTATATTTAATTGAATACTTAATAATACCTATAAATATATATTTTTTGACATATAAAATATGACAAGCTTACAAATTGTGTGTATTATACCGATCTTAAACATTTAAATACTTATTAATAATATGAAATTGTAAAACTAAGAACTCAGAATTATGCCACGCCCTTACAGGGTTCATGTAATTTCTACCTATTAAAATGTAACATCTTGTAAAGGACATGAATGCAATAAATAAATAAATAAATAAATAATTTATTTGTTAAACCAATTATAATAAATGCCATCAGTAAGTACAGTTACTAAACGTCATTTCAATTTATTTCAGTAAATGATGAGCCAGTAACCGATGGCGAGAAGGGATGCGAGAGAGCTGGGTTAATATTCAAATGCTCCGTGGAAAATGCACCTAAGGTCAGTAAACGAGCACTCGTGGTGTTTCTAAGAATTATTTGACTCATTGCTTACTCGCTGATCCCTAACTTAAGGCAATTAATTAATTTTTGTTCATTTCAGAAAATTTAGGATTCTAATAATGAAAAAATTTTCAAATCCTTCTAGTAGTTTTGGAGCCAAATCAATTCAAACAAACAAACTATCAAATCTTCCCTCTTTTATATTAGCGTAGATTGTTAAAATAAACATTATTGTTTCAATTTTTTTTTCAGTTCGGCTTCAAGCTGTGAGTGGAATAGACAAGAAAAATTGGTGTTGGTTAGATAAATAAGAATACTGACACCTACCGAAATCCAGCTGTACCATTATAACAAGAAACTCTCTAGGGTTCTCAACTTACCTATCTGATTGTGTAGTTTAATACCGTGACGATAGATGGCACTGTTCGGGTTAGGTAATATATTATGGGTAATATGTATTTCCGATGTTATGAATACTTGCGTGAAAATAAAACAAACAACTACATACTTAGATCTATTATTATTAAATTACCTCAAATTTAATTGAACCTACAACACACTTAAATTAAATCTACCATTAGGCTACATGATTTAAAAAAATGTACTCTTTTTCTTGATTTGAATTAAACGTACGCACTATTAACGTATTATTTAATTTTATATCTGTTTATTGGAGTAACATAATTTTATTCCAATATCTGCTCTCCATCACCTGACGGATCACGCACACACGTGTAACAAAAGCAAGTTTTGAACACCCCTGCGCCTGCGCATGTTGCGATGCATCAACACACGCAAAGCCTCTAGACGCATGTACATTTCCCCATCTGTAACACGCTTTCACTCAATAAGTTGATCTGAATAGAGGTGATAAGGTCGAGTTCGGTTTGTATGATGATGTTTGATAGTTTGTTATGACTCAGTGGGCTCAGAGCAGCAACTTCATTCAAGTATGATGCCTCCAACTTCATTTCTTTGCTATACGCCGTATGATCGGCTGTTGATGACGTTTCATTGAACAGTTGATGGTTTGTTGTGTCTATAAAATGTGCTTGCTTAGTGTGTTATTTGTGTTTTACTAGAGATTTGTGACTTGCAGTCTGTGTAGTGAAGTGTGGATTTGTTATAATTAATCTGTGTGAACTTGTGGATGAAATCAATTCATAATATTCTGGTAAGTAATTAGTATAATCAAGTTTTTATTTTTGTAATAAGTACGGGACCAAACTACTTATAAAATAGGGGTAGTATTAGGTACTTGAAAAGTCTAGCCAGCATTTTAAGTTTTAAATGAGTTTATTGATTGATAATGAAGAACATTAAGAATGTAGGTACTTATATGGCCGGCAGGAGTTTTTCCATACAAACAAGCACGTATATAGAAATATTTTATTATTTAATCATCATAATCATAATCAACAGCGTTTTTTAAATTTTGCTTATAGCTAAGCGGAACTTGTATCATGTTTGATTCGTCCTCATCCGTGTATCGTTTTGAGAGAACCTTCAGGATTCTATAATCAGACTTATGTTCCAATTCTTCCAAACCCTTTGTTTCTTTATCAGGAACAGCCTTATTATTCTTTAAGGTTCGTCTCTTCAACATAAACTCGGGTATATTATGAAATGTTTGATTGATCTTAATCTGGTTTGGAGTCCATTTCTTGATGGAGTCATTGACTAAGTCTAGATTTTCAACGTGTCTTTTCTTTCGTCCTGACACTACACCGAGCTGTAGGAGTACTGGGTTTGTTACAAGTGCCGCAGCTGCTCCCAGTAAAGCTATCCCTGCTATAGGCCATAGAATGGTTTTGGCTGCTAGAGCCTGGAAACAAAAATACATAATCATTTTGATCTTATTATGGAAATAAATGTACATAATGATAGATTATCAGGAAAGATGTCTGAAAGAAAGGAGCAGTAATTGAATGGTGTCCTGTGAGATGTTGAGGATAATGAGGGAGAAAATCGGTCCGAGGGGTAATTCTGTGGACAGAAGAAGTTCAGTAGTCCCGGATGGTACTTGACTGCACAACAATTGTGCAAAAGAACAACGTCTCTATCTACTCAGTAGTGGATCTTATCGATCTGGTCTATAGAATCTTGAAATGGATAAATTTAAATAGTTTAAAGCAGTAATTATTCTGCATATACATAATTAGCCCAGTTGTTATTTTAATCCGATGCGTATAATATATCCACGTTGTTGTAGGAAACTGGCGTAGTGATTTTGGCAAAACAACCTTGTTAGAAGTTCGTCAGACATATTTCTTTGGAGGAGTCATGTTCATCAGACATTATGCTTGATGGGTTCGGGAACTTACATGAGGATCATAATGTTTATGATGGTGTCCGTATCCATGGTGCGCGACGTGGTGATCATCGTGGAACTCGTGATGACTGTAATGATGGGGAATGTGGTCGTGCTCGTAGCCATGGTCATAGCCATGTCCATAGTGCGGGTCTTCGTATTCGTATAGACCATAACCTGTTGAATGTTTATACATAAATGATGATAACTTGGATATTTTAAGTGTGAGAGTATATTTCTGAAAAGTAACGTCGCGTGTCCTTGTCCTTTCTATGGCTTAAAAACTGATGTTCCACTTTATACAGTAAAGATTGCTTGCCAAATCTTGTAAGATTTCTTGAAAATTCAACCTTTGATAATATTTTATTGAAGAAAGGATCTCAAAACGACAAGTAGCTAGGTAACAAGCAACCGCAACAACATATCCTTAAAAGAACCATCATAATACCTAATGTAATTTCATAGTCTAGATATTTTTAGGCAAGAAATAATGGGGAACCTTGAAGCTCAAAGGAGTAAATATGCCAGTAAATTAAGCTTTCCCCACTTTCTCAAATGGAATATTCTAAAATACAAAAACATTTATTAAAGAATTAGTTAATATCTAAATCCCTATCTTCTTTTGGCTTTTGTCCATAAACACATACAAAATACGAGTAAACTGCTATCTTTCCTAGGTATATTGCTACTTGCTTGCGTGTCTCTGTTCATCTAACAGTATTGCGTGAGCTCAGATTTGCATGATAAAAGATGCTTTAGTAAGAGGTGAAGGCATAGTTGATGACTCTATCACAAAAAGTTCAAATGATATACGCATTTAAATGTTTGGTTGAAACACTTTGGCAGTGATAGTTTGCAAGTAAACTTCATAAAATAAGTTGGGATATAAAAGTCCGAGCGAACGAAATTGTGGGTCAGCTAGTATGCCCATAAATTAAGTTCTTGACAACATTTCATTGAACGAATAAAAACATTTGTCAGAGAATTAGTTTATTTCCTAAACTGATGATTAAACTTCTAAATCTTTTCGTTTTGAAGACACATCTGAAGACATTAAGCACAAAGGTGCTTCAGATTTCACTCTGGGGCGCGGTAATCGAAGGTCTGTCTGCGACGCAGAAGGGTGCGCGTTCGAATCCCGCCTCGGGATAAATTTATGCACGATCTGCAGATATTTGTGCTGTGTGTTCTGGTATTTTTTTATCTATAATAATTAATATCTGTGTATATAATATGTAACTATATAATAATTAGTATATCAGTCATCTAGTAGCCATAACACAACACAAGCTCTGCTCACCTAGGATATAATTTTCGGGTGTAAATCAAGTATGATATCCTCCATACCCTCGCCTTTCCTCCCAAGGGTCCTCCCGGGTCAGTATATAACCGAGATTATGGATATGAGATACAATAATGCGGATAATAAATTTAAAAAAAAACATCAAGACATTACCGTTGTCGTGTTCCAATAAGCCTCTGCCGTGGCTGGAACTGGAGTGAACGTTGTCGGGAACATCCTGAGATAATAAAATGCAACATTTATTATAATTATAATATTGTTCCACATTCATACATGAATAATACTGGTTTATTGTACACCAGAAAAATAATATAACAAATAAAAAATAATGCTGGACGATCTACACAGTATCACCTAGCAATACAATATATATTAAATAGATATATATTTTTTTATTTAATATAGAAAACGACCAGAACACCCTGAATAAATATTTCTTACAGCTATGCTCTTATACTAAGGGACTCAGATAACAATTTTTCTCTATGGTCGAATAGACAATAATGACACCGCAATACTGGACAATTCACACAGCATTATCTAGCCCCAAGCTATAAGCTTGTGTAATGGGTACTATATAACTGATATAAATAATAATATACGAGTACATAGATACTTTTAATATACATAGAAAACGACCAGAACAAGTATTTGAGCCGCGGCGGCGGGAATCGAACGCGCAACGTCGCGCGTGGCAGGAGTCCCGCCCCCCTTTGCGCCACAGAGGTCGTCAAAATTCAAAATTCATCATGAAGTTCAAAAAGAAATAACCGAATTAAACAATATACCGGCCGGACTTGAACCCGCACCCAGAACGGCACTCTCTAACCAACTGCGCCACGAAATGATGCACCCAACGACTAGTCGAAATCTTTGGCATATTTTTTAATTTCTTAGAGATTGCCCCAATCTTAGGACATAACCAGGATTAATTTGACCACGACGACACGCAGAAACCAATAATAAATTAATCCCTCTACTAACGTCTCCGGAAGTCCAAGATTGGATTCTCCTCAAATAATTAGGGCATTCTCCTCGCGGTCACGGTTTGTTACCCACCGCTCTGATACCATCGTCTGTCCAGCCCCTTATTCTCACGGCTGAGGTCTCTCATTCAATTTCACCCATTGCTTTCTTACATTAGAAACATCTAAGTAATCTATGATTTTCAAATACTACATAGATATAGTTTTCTTATATATAAATATATATATTTAATATATTTTCTTGTTCCTTTATCTATCCGAACCAAAATAATAATTATATTTTCTATCTTCTTTCTTTCTGCAAGTGCAGTAAAATAGTCGAAATATTTCACGTCGCGTCGAAGGCTTTTGAAGTCTTTTTTAAATGTCGATGTCTGAAATCATGAATAGCTTAAAGTCCGTTGCCAGGTTCACACAGCTTATAACACAAGCCCTGCTTAGCTTGGGGCCCGGTAATACTGTGTAAATTTCACACAGTATTACCGAGGCGGGAATCGAACCGGCGCGACCGGCGGTCAACCTTCGCCCGCTGCGTTACGGATGTCGTAGTCAACATTTTGTTTACTCTTTTCTACGGCATAAAGTAGGTTCTTTTGTTTTCTTTCAATTGTTTACTGCAATTGAAAATGGACAATAGATTGTTTCTATTGTACATTCCATAAAGTAGGTTAAATTCTATCATTCATAAATTTTATAGTTCAAACATCAACAATACGGTCATTGATGAACTTCAATAATTAGATGTCGAAAGGTCGTCTTTATGGCTTTTCAGTCTTTAATTGTTTTAGTTTATGACGTTGTTAACTAGGTTCTACAAAAACATTTCACACAAATATTATATGAATGCTATGGAATATGGGTCATATTAATTTCATTGCATTATACGTATATGTATTTAACTTAGAGAATACATCCTTATCCTTCGCATTAATAATATTAATTATTATATGTAAGTGCGAAAGTAACTCTGTTAGTCTGTCTGTCGGTCTGTCCGTCTTTCACGCCTAAACTCTTGAACCGATTTTGATGAAATTTGGCACAGACGTTGCTTAGATCGGAAGAAAGGACATAGGACTTTTTATCCCGATGTCGTTGAGGGACACGCGTTATTATAACAAAACTAATTAAGTACGTTAAAAATTAGGAGTACTATTCGAACCATTTTAGACTTCTACGCGGACAAAGTCACGGGTAGAAGATAGTAGAATATAAATAAAGAGTGAGCTAAACATAATAGCCAGCCAGCAGCGTAATAAAATAACGCTGCAACGAGATGGATTTAGAACGAGATAACGAGATATAGTTTTACCATGAGTGAGAAGTACACATCGATGAAAACGCACTATATTTTCTAGCTCCAAAACTATTTTTACCTAATTACAAGTCACTAAATCATTTCCATTTAACAACAGACATAAATTCTAAGGTTCTTGTCGAAAGAAAAACTTGACAAAAAAATTGTTGTAGCTGAGAAAATTAGCAAAATGTATGTGAATAAGGTATTTCTCAAAAAGCAGTTCCCCCCAAAATATTAACCTGATTATTTTTGGAGAAAACTGGAATCAGCCTTTTTGTAGCTATTTATGGCGGTGAAATAAAACCTACTCAACCAATTCAAACTCCCGTTTCGATCCACATAAACCGATCCACATTAAACAACCATTAATCTACTCGTATCAGTAGAAAAGCATGACTCATTCATGTTTAAGTTTAATTCTTACATATGTACCAAAACATACCGAACGTTATTCATCTACTGAGAAACGATCTCTATCGTCCGATCGTAAGATGTCGACAGGTTTGCTTGACGAAGAGTTCTAAGAACCAAATCAGAACCTTTGTGGGGTATTTTCCTCAAGAATTTCTTAACAACTAGCGGTCCGCCCGACTTCGCACGGGTATTTAACAATAATTGAATATTTCACGCTGATCCCTAACTTTTTTGAAAATATTCTATAGCCTATGTTCATCAGGGAAAATTTGGGATTGTAATGATGAAAGATTTTTTTAAATCGGTCCAGAAGTTTCGGAGCCTAGTCAATTTAAACAATAGAATAAACAAATCTCAAATTTTTGTTAAATACCCGTGCCAAGCCAGGGCGGACCGCTAGTTAAGAATAAACACCTTGTATAGAGGTCGAGGCCGTCACGGGAAAGCTTCTCAGCTATGTCAGTGTCTGGTACCTGAACTGGCAGTTCCTCTTACAGCTATTATATTGTTGGGCAACGCTGGGAAGCGCGCGACCGCATATTCAGAGCTAGTGTAATTTTGATTATTTTTGCGGATTTATGCTGGCTGCCTGGTTTAATGGTGCTTTTTGACTGTGAAGGTGAGATTAGGGCTTAGGGAGAGGTAATTGGTTGTTTTATGTAAGGTTCAGTTCAGTATGGTAAGGTAAGGAAAAGGGTACGGTAAGGAAAAGTAACAGCTAACAAAATAGTTGAGTAAGAGATAAATTGATAATGCTTTACTTCTTAGCCTTAAAAAATAACATTCGGTAATTGATTGAACTGAAATAATGATAGAGTCAGAAATGAAATGGATAGAAAAGATCTACAACCGTTTTTTGTGAATGTATCTTTGAAAATATGACCTAGGGCTATCTACTAGACAAGTCCTGGATATCCTAGACTAATCATTATAAGTTAAGAAGATTACGGTAGTTTACTATTTACGAAAATCTTCTTCAGGGATATGATCTTTAGATAATGGACTCTTTTCGCCTTTTAATAACAAATAGGTCTCCTATTTGTTATTAAATGCCGTGCTTTATTACTTTTAGACATTAAAAGATTCTTGGATGTAGTTTACTAGTAAATAACGTGATCACTTTGATTTTTTGCTCACTTCAATCTTTTTAAGGTAAAGAAGCGACCAAGAAATCTTTACTTTGTTAGGTTGTTAGTTTTTGAGTTGGAGCAAAACTCATCCGAAATTATTTTATTTATTTATTCATGTCCAAGGTGATTTTATTAGGTAGAATCTATATGAACATTATATATTTATATTGCCTAAATAAAGCAAGTTGAGATTGGTATATCGATATTTATTTATTTATTTATTTATTTTAGGGGAAACATCGGTTCTATGGTGTCTTACATAAGGTGTTTAGCACTAAAGTGACCATTAATAGGTTCCCACAAGTAGCTACATTTTGAACAATAATAAAAAAAACACAAAAAAACAAACACCATGCAACTTAATTTAAATTAATGCCTATGTTAATATTACAAATGATAAATATATAGTTCATTCACACTCATTTTATCAAGATGTATAATATATATTTGATCATAATTTAATATGGTTTCTAAACTTATCAAAGATTATTTAATAGCTTCAGAAATGAGTCATTGCTACCCATCTACTAGCGGTTCGAAGAATTGTTCGAAGAATTGAACGTCTAGAAGTCTTAAAGGGGTACAAATTGACCAATCTGCTGCCTTTGCCGCTTGCGCGGGTGTTAGATGAACCAATCTTATATTTTCAAATACTTTGTCTGTTCTAGAAAATAATAAACTATTTTTTATAGTACTACAATTTTAGAAAAGCCCACATTGAGTTATTTCGTAAGTATTCATTAGCATTCCATACTTATTTGCAGAAATAAAAACGGCGATCAAAGTTTTACCGATAGTATCAGGCAATGACTGAGTCACGTTTCCGTTTGAGCCAGTTATCAGGAATGTATTATATATTTATTTCTACCACAACTCATAGGGCTACTGATAAGCTCATGGAAAACTGAACTGTTGATCTACAACTTTTTGCTACTTTTATTTGCCAGTAATTCAACACTTAATCTTAGTTTATATAGTAGTTTCTGAGTTCGTGTCCAATCGTAGAGTTTACAGATTGATTACCCCCTCAACTAAAACAAAGTTTGCAAAATGCACAGTCAGTTTTAAGAAAATTCGAGTATACATTAATGTAGCTAAAAACTGTAAGATCAAGGATAAAAGTATTGGTGAAGCAAAACATACCATACAGAAGTGGCTTGCTGCCTTGTCATATTATGACAAGACAGAGGAACTCCTAAAAACTTTATCCTAGATGTAGGTAGGTACATAATGGTTTTATCTAATTTTATTTTATTTCTTACATCGCTTTTTTATATAATTATGTTCTTTGTTTTTAATGTTTGCATTGTAAATTTATTAATGTTCTATGTTTGTTTTATAAATTAAATTAATGTGAGAGCTCTACCACTAAACTATCATCTAGGTACTAACCTGAACAATAATATAATTTGATTTGTCGTACATGTATAAGCTCCCTCGATATAGGCCTAGCCTAGTGAGTGTGCCATCAGAAACTACATTATATACATTATAGGTACCTAAGTAGTTTGTTAAGCACATTCGATCATACAAACATGTAAACTTTTCTTAGTCAAATAAATATTTTTAACATTTTTTTAAGAGTTACATTGTCAAATACCATTGTGATGAAAATAAAGAAATTTAATAGGATGTTTGACAGTAATTAGATACGAACTCCTTTAGACAATATTCTAGCATTTAAGATTGGTTTTTATACAATTGAATGTAAGGTGTGTATGAGAAATAAAAGATAAAAGTTCAGGTACATTCGCATACCGCGCAATACAGAACACAAGATGGTGACACCTGTGACAGTGTCTAGTTAAACCTAATTTAGGATTTATTTATTTATTTAATAAACGACATATCTATGTAGGTATGGAAATGAATTGTGTACTTAATTATGCTGTTACTTTTTTACCATCCTGAGCCAAGCTAGCAAAGGATAGAGCCTAACCTATCATAAAACATTCTCGGTTTATTTTCACATTTATCGTATTTATCTATAATCACTATTTTAATTGGTCCCAATAATTTGCTCTGCTTACTTTGGGACACTAGATTTACAATGAATATTATAGTTAACTTATTAGAGTAATCTCTTCTCTTCTTTACATAATTTATGCTGTTTGTTTTATATTTTGGCTTAACTTTGAAACTGTCATGGCTATAAATACCAAAGTCCTTTATAACGGGATATTTACCATGATTTGAGGTTTGAGGTTTCCAATACTTCGGTACAATTATATAAGCCATGGTCACGAACTTATAAGAAATTAAACATGTTAAATATCCCGTTACTGACTTTAGTATAAGTACGAAATTAAAATTTATTAAAAGTAGTGTTCATTAACCTAACATGTAAAAAAATCAAATTCTGAGGGAACCGATTAGTAAAGAGATGTGTTGATTCCTTGAATTTCATTATCGTAGTTTATAATTAAATATGTTAACTACTATATTGCATTAGGTCTATCGTGTTAAAAAGGTTTAAAATGATAGCGAATATTTTTACGTCAGTGTGGTAGATTTCTTAAATTTTACTCACTTTGAATCGGACGGTGTTTTGAAGGGGCGCGAAATTGGCGTACCGTGCTAACCCTATGCCGTCTTTCTGCAATGTCCGTGCAATCGTGAGATTCTGAAATGTTGATATAGATTAAAATAAATATCTATTTTACACCCTCGTTTCTGCTTTTCTAGAGATTTTAAAGGTTTGCCTAAAAGCCGTATTAAAAATTAGACTATCGGTAATAATATATTGTGCACGGAAATTATAACGTTCAAAATAAATCTAATCTCCAACAGTTCTATTTCTTTTAGACCTTTCAAGTGTCTTGGATCTGCAGAAACTTTAAAGTCAATCTAGGAAAAACTTTAAGGGATACATATTTTAACCGGGTAAAACCTATAATAACAAAGACTATTTAATAACTATTTTAAAACAATTGATCCTCAATCCTCTATGATTCTCTCTATGATCTCCAGATCAGAACCAATGTCAGTAGGAAGCGTCCCCAGGATACTGGCTACATTGCCTGGTGTTGATATACTTAATTTTAAATCCCGGATTCCACGACTCTCTTAGTCGTACAGACACAAAATTAAACATCACTTACATCATTGCTCACGGAATAATCTCGAATCTGCTCATTGAAGACCGCGTTCGTCACACCTTCACAATCTTTCAATAGGTTAAGAATCACAAGGAAAATAAACCTTCTTAACCACATTCTACGCACAATGTATCCACTACTATGTTGATGACCTCAGCACATTAGACGAAGACACGAGAAACATTGAAGCAGTATAAGCCGTAACCATATACTTAAAAAGCATATATCCCCTACTAGCATAAATGGGGGGGTTAGTTATTGCCGTTGACAATTTGATAGGAAGAACAATAGATGTCCAAGTGGTTACACTTTGTTGACTCCGTTGCGTAGACATTTCCCGAGTAGCTTATTTAATCTTTGGTTTCACTGGCTTTGTTCGTAATGAATGTAATGATCGTGCTGAAGATTGTGGCATGGTGGGTAGCCATGACTTTTTTATTCCATCCATTTTAGTATTGTAAATGACTAAAAACCTTTATTAACAAAGTAAATTACAATTAAATGTACAAATTAGACAAGTACTATTGAAACTAAATTTTTTCAATTGTAAATACTAGTTCTAACTGTAGACTGTTGCAAACAAAGTACAGTTAGCTCGACTGATCCATATCGTAGATAAAATTATTAAAACTAAACTAAGCGTAATCTGATGAAGGTCACAGACAAGATGATGTATTATGCAACGACACGAAGAATGCTAATCCTGAAAACAATAATATTTAGAATATCCTCAACGGCAAAACCTTTCAGCGATGGATAATGATACGTGCAAATGCTAGTAATAAATATTTTAACGGTTCAAACTAGAGTCAGTAGTCAAAGAACACCTGACACAAGACAGGTAAGTTTTACAAAACATTCTATTCTATGGGAGAGAGGCGAGATTCCGCCGGAACGAGATTTTATGTGAATCGTCCAGTAGCATAGGTAGAGTTAGTTACATGCAATGCTCTAGTGTTAATGTCGTACTTACATAAGTGTTGATATATAAGTGTAGATAGATAAGTGTAAGTGTAGCATAGACAACATAGACAGGAACTAAATTCTCAGAATCTTAATTTCTTTTAAATATAATTATATATTATAAAGTAGAGAGAGTGAGATTTAAGTTGAATGATTAGTTTCGTTCAAACTACACGGGTTTCCCATGTATTTTTCTGGGATAGGTATGAAATATAAATAATGCGGGACAATCCACACAGCACCACTAGTCCCAATTTGAGCCGAGCTTGTGTTATAGGTATTAGAATAAAAATATATTTAATAATAATGTTATTTTCTATAAATAGACATATATTTTTGAATATACATAGGAAACGACCAGAACACCCGAAACAAATATATAATATATTATGTTATGTATAACGGAGAGTTCAATTTAAATATTTGCACAAAAATTCTATATCGATGGCCCCGTCACACCCTAGCAGAAATAAAATAATTAAACGACCCATTAATCGTGGTCGAGCAATTTCTTCCCCTGCAAAACCCACTTTTTCACCTACCTTCAGGGAAACCGCTGAAAAAGCATTGGATACTTTTTTCCACCTATGGATCTCGTGAAGAATTTAAGATCGTAAAATAAAAGGGGAAGCGTAGGGTGATGCCTGCAAACTTTATTGATAACCAGGAGCTACGTCAAATGGAAATGATCGTTAAATCACCTCTAGTACAGTTAACGTGATAAATTTTAATATTAATTGATGGCAATGCATCTTTGGGACGCTTCCGACTGATATTGCTAGGGATCAGTTAATCTATCTGTAGATTGTTGACCTGTAGACAGTATGCAATAAGCTCAATTATTTTTAACGTAAATACTACTCTAATTTGGTTATTTTCTTGGTAAATAAAGGATAAATTTAATTATAAAAATCCCTTTAATTAATTTAAATTTTAAACTGAATTACATTTCCACCTCGACATCAAAAAGAAAATAATTTAATATTTTGCTGGCCCACATTCAAAATCCAGCCTGTGTTCAGAATAGGTTGAGATTATTGTAAGTTTAAATTTATAAAGCATTTTCAGAAAAAAATATATAAAGTGAAGTAGCTATTAAGAGAAGTTGAGAAAACCAACTTTTCCATTTCTTTTGATGATGAGAAAAAGATATAGAAATATAGGCAGAATTGATTGATTTCGTTATAGTTAGAAACTGGAAATAGCTCCGTTTCCAGTTTCCCTTGATCTACGTTCCAAGAATTTTATTGGCGGGTGCCTGATACATTGCAGTGCCAATCGTAAATCTGTTGCGGCGAAATAAATAATTTAAAACTAATAAAACAGCCTCGTGCAGGTGAAGAATATCTTTGGGAGAGTCGTTAGAAGACACGAGTTGAAACTCGAGATGAGGTCTGACGTCGTTTGTTTTGGGGGAGCTGTAGGATTATTCTCTAGACCTAGTGTCTAGAAAAATTCTAGACCTAGATAAAATAAATAAATAAATAATGCTGGACAATCCACACAACATCATCTAGCCCCAAGCTAAGCAGAGCTTGTGTTATGGGTACTAGATGACTGATATACATAATACAATATTATTAAATAGATAGATATTTTTTATTATACATAGAAAACGACCAGAACCTCTGAACAAATATCTGCAGATCGTACAAATATTTATCCCGAGGCGTAGATAGTTTTTAAAAGTCGGTAGGAGCTTTTATTTGTTCTATTATAATAATATTATTATTATAAATAACGCCATAGCGTTATTTTATTATGTTACGTACCGCAGCTTTTCATGTCTTCGTCATGTTTAGAAAAGCCACAAATAATTATAGGTTAAGGGATTATGAATTTTTCAGAAAGTAAAATTTTTCTTCATAATGTACTCAATATACTTTTCTTTTCTCACCGCAAGATGTTTTGATTTCAACGCACAATGACATTTTCCTCTTTACCTAGCCACTTTTTAAAAATATCTTATAAGTACAATTCAATGTTATGAAATAATATAAATATTCCTTACCTACCTAACCACATTATATCACACATTTTTAATATCAATTATAATGTTTGATACTACAGAGTTTGATAAGTTACAGAAATACGCCAGAAAATGGTAAATCACCTTCGAAAACACGGAAAACAGCTTCTCTCTCGAAGTTGATTGCGACGTCGCGTTCAAATCTGATGTTGCTTAGGAGTCATCCATCAATGTCTCTCTCAAAGAGCTATCGAAGGTAAAGCAAAGGTGCTATTACAGATATTAGCCGTTTCAATGGCACAGAAACATCTTAGACGAACAGTAGGTACCACCTCAACATCACTTTACTTACAGCCATAATAGATCATCACATCACCAGCCTATAATAGTTTATTGCTGGACATAGGCCTTTCCTATTGAGCGCCATAGATGGCATTATTGATAATTTGGGGGTTATTGCCCATAATCCCTACGCTGGGCATGCGGGTTGGGGATCGCAGTACGGTGGAGTTGTTCTGCAGAGAGCACCTGCCCACCCCCGGTGTGGTTCCCATAGTCGTCTCTTACGACACCCACGGGAAGAGTTGGGGTGGTGAAATTCTATGCCGGCACCACACGGCAAAAGCCTCCCTGTACCTAAAACCGTAAAAGCTCACGCTAGTGTTCATAAGATGGCTAATGTAGATGATATGTAAGTTGTAGATACTATAGCAGGTAAAGGAATTAAGGATTTGTTTGAGGAACACCACATTATCAAACGACTTTTTCTAGCGTAAAGATTGGAACAAACCATTCTAAAAGTACCGCTGCAAAAGCCTTTGACTGTTTCCACGTTATACCCCACTATTTAAACTGTGACAAAGACGTTCCAGTAGATGGATCGTAGATTGTATCAATAGAGAATTAGAGTACTAGTACGTATAAATCGTGTTTACATAGGTAGAATCCATACAATAGTCGCAGCGATTTGTTATTATAACTGAAAGATCAAGCGAATGTTATTCTGTTGAGGGGCCACGGGGAATAGTTTAATATTGTGCCGATACCGGCCTTATTGAGAGACAAGATAGTTTCGTTTGAGCATCATCCGCTTTGTAAATCCACTGCCTTGGACCTCCCCTAATGAGCGCCATAGCACTCTGTCTTGAGTTTGCCGCATCCAGCATCTGCCTGCAGTCTTTTATAATAATAATAATAAATTATTTATTTCAGGCAATACAATCAGTTATGGATGGTAAAAAGCTAATTCTAGGGCTTATATCAACAAATACCTTACAAACTAACATATATACAAATACAAAAAGTCTTAATAACTAAATAGTGCATAATCAGGTACGGCGACCATCAGGGTGTCACCCTGTCGACGGTGTTCCCTTGCAGGTCATCATCCCACCTGGCCGGAAGGCGTCCTACAGTACGATTACCGAGTCGTTTTCTCCATAAGAACACGGTTACCCCAGCGGTTGCGGTTCTTCTCGAGATATGGCCGGCTCACTGCCATTTCAGCTTGCTTATTCTTTGAGCTATGTCGATAACTTGGGTTCTCTGTAACTTTTAAAATTACGAGCAAACTTAGCATGCATTCAAAGGAGACGCATAAGAGTGACATCTTATGAAAAATGTGGTAATACCACTTGAGCTGCGAACATTAAACGATTTGAATATGCGAGGGTGAAACGAGGGCTAAAATAGAAGAGGGGTGACATTTCAAAGATATTTCTCGCTAAGCTAGCTCGATAAGGGTGAATAGTTTCTGATGAGGAATGTTTGAAGTGTGATATGCGTGTTGCGTTCATCATCATCATCAGCCTATGCTAGTCCACTGCTGGTCATATGCCTCCCCTCATGAGTGTTGCGGTGCGATGCGTGAATTTTTATAATACTATATGCGTATTATCAAAGCTTTTAGCTTTTTCTTCATATATACCGAAACTTAGCATAAGTTGTAGAAAAGTTCATAAGTTATAGAACTCTTGCATAGATTTGTGGCTTGGCCAATTTACATAAAACGATGCTTGCCTACAAATTATAATTATGTACTTAATTAGTAATAAGAGAACCCTAGTATCTAGATAAACCTTTATTTAAAGATTTAAGACGCTAGAAGATTAAAAATGTAACCTTTTGTTAAAATAAATTAAATAAATTTATAAAATCCGCCTACTAAACAGCTAAATAAAATTTGTACAATATGCGTTTTTAGGTAGGTACGTAAGAAGCGTTGGTCACCACTGTCCGTAGGACGGACAATCGCCTATTCCCGATTGTTCCTAGCCCTGCGTTCCTACTAGGAACAATCGGGAAAAAAAATCCCGACTGTTACTACTAGGAACAGTCGGGAATAAAAAGTTCCCGATTGTTCCTACCACCGCTAAACAATGAGTAAAAATATCTAAATAAAAAATTAAAAAAAGATAAAAATTGTGTAACTAATACAAATTCAGCTACACACTAATCATTATTATAAATGCGACAGATTGATTGGATGGATGGATTGATGGTTGGTATTTTCAATAGGTACGAAGTGCCTAGGTATACTTTCCTTTCTTACAAATGTTGATTGATAGAGATTCCTTACCTTACCAAGAAAATAATTATCTAATTATTCGCTTGATTCTATGTACATAAAAGATACATATTTAAGCTTCACACTAATTTATTCTACAATATATGTATCTAGGTTTACGATATCATTTGATGTGATAGTGCTTTCAAAGTTAAAGCATAAAATTAACATGACCTCTAGGTCGCATTTCACTGAAGTGTCTCGTAAAAGAACTGTTTCCTAAAGAAATGGTCCTGGAGACCGTCAAATTATTGCGCTCGTTACCGAGCAACGCATTGGTGATAATAAAACGGTACTGCGGGACGAATTTTGGGGTAAGGAGCTGGTTCTACTGATAGCGGGCAAGAAAATCATAGCTTATATGATCAGCTATGGCTGATGTTTGCTCTTAATTTGGAATGCAGTTTGGCCAGCTTGAAAGAAGAGAATTGAATTTTACTATTAGGTAAAAAACTACATAACATTTCGATGAAGAGTGCCATAGCCTATGTTAAGGTTTAACTAGATACAGGGTTCTCATTTGGTACATAATTATAACAGTCTTTTTAGCCATTTTGAAAATAAGTACAATAAAATCTGAGACAATTCGACAAATATCGAGAGCCATTAAAAAAAATACTAAAATGTTGTTCAAAACTCTATTGTTGCGTACTTAACAGTAATTGTTAATATGTATGGGATAATTATTAAATTTTACTCTATTTTAGACCATATAACCTCAACCTATTGAGCTGAAATTCATAGGAGTTTCTTAAAGACTTAAGCCCGTCGAGTTTGGATTCATTGAATTGGTCTATCCAAGTTCTTTGGTAAAATATTGTTTAAAAAATTAATAGATATAAGAAATTGTTTCTAAAATAGTTTTTTTAATTAATAAAAATTTATTTCTGTTCGATCCAAGAAGAGGCTGCTATATAGAAACCTGCGAACTGCATCTTCAATATTATATTTCTTCCAAATTCAACGCTAAGGATAAAACTCTTACAATTGTGTGGAGCGAAAAGTGTAATAAATAAATGAAACCGCTTCACGCTAACACTAGCAACACACTATAAAGGTGGTTACAAACGAGCGACTAGAGTTGACTAATGATCGTCAACGCGCACCAGCTGACGGGGATTTGTAATAATTTGTATTATTCAACGACTCCAATAATCCTATGGGAGTTTTTGAAAGAACTGCCTGCTGTTCGCTAGTTGGTCCTTCTCAAAAGCTTCAATAATATAATTTACCCTTTGACGTTTTTCTGTATTATTGTATAGACCAAACTTATGTCTTCGTGTAATAGATATCAAATAAGATCTTTCGCAGATCGTCATCCCAACAGGCCGGAGGGTGTCGCACAATACGTTTACCTAGTCGCGATCTCCACTCAAGAACACGTTTGAGAGACGTGGCGAGATACTCATGAGTGTAGAGAAGTGGAGAGAGCTTCTTCTTCTTTTTTGTAAATAAACTGTTTATTCATTCATTCTACATTAGTAATGCATGCTTTAACTAGACTTATCTAGGAGTATGTGGGTAGGTACATTTTAAACCGCATAAGGCCACACAAAAGGAAATTACGTGACGTGTTACAAAATTCAATAATTAATTTACGTAAGTTCTCGTAACACCTGTCTTTGTCATAGAATCATGAATAACGTGAGCAGAGCGATAAGCGGAGTAGCGCGAAAAATAATTTTATTGTTGGTTAATAAGCAAATTTGCTTTAAGTTTACCATTCATTTGAGCGGAAATATATATACTGTATATACCTACTCTATGATACAATGACTGTACTGTAAGATACACTTTATTGCAAAGCGAATAAAACGCAGGAAAAGAGATAAATAGAACTGCACAATAGACAGCCCAATCACTGATAGCAATATTTTCCAGGCAACCAAGTTATCTTGTTACACCGACTTTTATTACCCATGTGTAGGTATGTAGGTATATTTATTTAATAAATGTTTTTTAACCATTTTGGTCTACCTACACCTTTACGACGACGGCGGCGGTAAAGGCACAGTACACATAATGACCAGTATCGAAAGTAAGCCTAGTTGATGAAATAAATACCTACGCTCCATTATAGCAATAGGGTTGTAACTTTACGGCGCGCGCAGACACTGCAGCGCAGGTGGCGCGTGGGCAACGCTCATGAGCGGCAGCAAACCGTACCGTGTTTCAATACGAAAATGCGTGTGATTCCTACCTAGTAATTAAAAAACATTTCCTAATATGTTTATTCTTAATTATTACAAAAGATTCACATAAAAGTACTTGCGTCTACTAGGACACGTCGGAATTCTTTATTACCTATAGGAATTTTTGTATAAAATATTCTCATTCTACCTATCGACTTTAAACAACCTTTAAACCGCCTTCATTCTGGATTTTCAAATAAATTCAAGAATTTATTATGATCAATTACACGGACTCATTATTCGATAACAATGATAATAATAGTACATTTTTCTTATAATATTAATCAGTAGCAAGTTTAAAATACGAAAGCTCCGGTTTCGATGAAACTGAGTTCACACAGCTGTATACAACGCAATATTATCGAGCATTTTTCAAAAAACTAAATTAAGCATGACCGCTCTTCGCGACGCGACAACCGCTACTGACAGCACAGCACTCCGAAAACCCCTTAGAGCTCTCGTAGATGCGCATGCTTGTGTGAGTGAGCCGTTTCGAGCGTTTGTAGGTAGTTTCCACACTGTCTATATGTACACTGTGGTACTAGTACGTATATATCGTGTTTACATACATCCTTTAGTCATTCAATTAAATGTCGTCATTCAATGAACGCGCCAGTCATACAATCAAATAGCGGATACAACCAGATGACTGCGACATGTAAAGGTTTCGCGCCGCCGCCGCCGCCGCCGCGGCGCGCCGCGGCGGCTCGTAACTTTTATTTACCTACTTTAGGCGCTAACTATTTCGTTCATACAAGAGACTTTAATAGTTAAAAAAAAATTGAAGGCACACAAACTTTAACAACAACACTAACAAACAAAATCAGTGGCCTTATCGCTAAGGCGCGACCTCATCAAGACTTAGTACCTGACACATCAAAGGCACATAACCAAATCTATCTCTAATAAATCTACACAAAAGCGTACAGTTTTACACAATCAAAATACAGTTGCAAATAATCATTGCGAACCAAAATGATCCCTGAATAATCTTTTAATCCTTCAATCGGACTGAGGATTTGTAGCTAAATATTTAACTGCATAATTTTGTTGCAATTTGGTTGGAGTTGTGTACCGGTTAAGCCACACTCAACAGCTATCCAGTCTGGCGTGTAAAAATGCAATGATTGTAATGCATTTGTGGAATTATGCAGAATTTGTTGAAAGCTACTAGCGAATTCCTTTTGCTATCGTGAGTGCATAATATAGCTCGCTTAATCGAACTTTGTTTTGAATACCCTATGACACGCATGGCAAAGAAGTTAGCCCTGAGAAAAAGGAATCCGTAATAATAGATGTTACGGATTCCTATCGATGATCCTAGGATGGCCTTAATCGAAATCGATGAGAAGGCCTACTGTATTTTATATGTATAATATACATACATATGCTAATGAATTATGCAAAATATAATGAAATGGTACGAGAAAATCAATAATGCTTATATTTTCTTTTAATTACAAAATAAATAATAAAAGTTATTGATTTTTTCGTCACTTTAATGTTTTGTCTATAAGGGGTCTTTTACGACTGGTAGGTATTGTTTGAAACAATCAAGCTAACTGCGGACTGTTCTGCAGTGAGCTCGATTGTTTCAATTGTAAATAACTACAGGTACTAAATTGGTTATTAAAACGGTTCTCTAACCTACCGTATATCTTTCTCTAACCTACCGCGGTTGGATTATATCTAAATTCAAAATGGAAACATACGAATTCCGAATGCAAAGTTTAATCGCCCCAGGGTGTTTGAATGGTAAATCTCCGGATCAACCTGCCCTGTCCTCTGTATCCGATTCGGCACGTTTTATGTACCTTCTAAATGAAGATATCGATACCATTATCCGGAACCACCAGACCTCAAACCATTTTGAGGGTGATTTTAAGTGAAAAAGAGAAATTCTGTTTATATATTGAATTTGTAGATTTGATTGAATTTTTGTAAAACGATTATTGATAATTTGGAATTTTGGATTACTATTTTATATTTACCAACAAAGAAAATAACAATGAAATAACCAAATTAGAACTAGTATTTACAATTTAAACAATTGAGCTAACTGCAGGCCGTAAATATAAATTGTAATTAGTATTTATTTTATTTATTTGGTTACCCGGAAAATCCGCGTAAAGCTATTTAGACAGGATAATATGTTTGGGTCGGCTGTACAATATAAATCACCAGCAATACTTGGTCGTCAACAAAATTGTTTGTGACCAGCAAATTAATGCTGTTTCATAATTAAAATTATCGTTTTGGTCTGCAGAATTAATGATTTGGTAAGCAGGACTTTTACTTTCGCAAAACAGAATATTTATTGAGTAGTAAGTCTGGGCGTTACATGGCTTGCATAAAATTAATTTATACTGTCGCTATTCAATGTATGTATACACTATTATATTTTAGGTAATATTGAGAGTAGATTAGGAACATTACGATATAAAACATTCTAGATGATGTTCATACAACAACAACAACAACAACAACAAAATCAGACATAGGCCTCCCCTAATGTGCGCCAAAGGTGGCGTTATTTCATCTGGGGGTTAATGCCCATAATCCCCACGCTGGGCATGCGGGTTGGGGATCGAATGTCGATGTTCATACACCTTCAAGATAATCGATCACGATACTTATTGTTCCTTGCCCCCTCGTCATTCTACTCATAAATTGTGTCAGGTAATTCAGTGAAGAGTGTCAACAGATGTAGCCGTATAAGAAATAGCACCCGTACCCGAGATAAGCACCAACTAACGAGTCCAGTTTTGAATTTAAACCACCGAGACCGGAGACATACTAAAATACACACAGTAAAATAAATAGTTAAATTAAGATTGTCAAGGAGAGTTTTATCAGGCATATTATGAATGTAACACCAAAATGCGTTATTTGACTGCCTACTTTCTAAAAGAGACTTCCACAAGCCGTGGCTCTGATAGTCTTTCACGTCCCTAATTCGTTAGAAAAGTTTTCTAAAAGTCGTTCCATCATCTAAAATGGCTTCCCTCCCCAATTTGCGTAAACACCAAAGCGGCTGCATCCAATATATAAGTCCTATAAATATTTAGGGTGGGGACACACCTATCATAAACACTCATCTCGTGAAAGCCTCGTCCCCACATGCAAATTGGCTACGTTTATATTGTACGCACGACCAACTTCGGATCGGTATTATTGTCGACAAAAGTAGGAATGCTTTTATGCAATAAAATATCGTAAATGGTGTATATTTAATTGTGTAGAGTCAAGAAAGTTCTAGGGAATTGAATATTCATCCCAAAAATTTCCGATTTCAGCTTGACTCGACTTTTTGGGTACTTGCTTTTGTGGTTTAGTGGTACATTCCGTAATGAGGGAGGGCTGTGGGTTCAAGTCCCGCCAAAATCTAAATTTTTTGGGATAAATATTTAATTTACTAGAGATTACCCCGAGAGTGTTATAATTAAACTATTTGTACACATTTATTTTGTATTATTATTGTTTTCGATCTCTATAAAATACACAACGATCAAAGATGACGTTTGAAAAGGAAAATAAAAAAATTGCTTGTATGTTTTATACTGTTTTATTCAAAGAAATAACTTTGTATACCGTGAGCATTGATAAATGATAATCATTTATGTTATTAATCGAGCCAAATATTCCACGAGTCTGTTTAAAATTTATAATTTTCGTCACGACTTACAAAGTGACACTCGTTTTTGGTAGACGGAAATTGCTAACTTCTAAACGGAGCTTTCAAAACGCTTGTATGAATTTAAACTGTGGGAAACAGCATTAATATTAAATGAGGGTACTCGAAACATTTCCTAGTTTAGCTGATAGTTTTGGAAAATGAAAAGCAATGGTTTTGACCGAAGAACAGCGTTGTACCACAGTATACATATAGATCCATATGTATACTGTGGGTACCTAATAGAGCTATCACAACATAATGCTGAGTCAACGCCATTTTGTAGCTTTTAGGTATTTTATATGTGGGTATTTTTATAAGGTTTATAACTTTATAAAAATACCTAATATATGGTATAATTTATTATAGAATGTATGTACCTACATAAATGTCATAGTTTTAATCTACAATAGTGTATATCTTATCTTAAGCTACACGTATCTTCTAGAAGGTATCGAACACTCAACTCGCGGGATTATTGATCGATGGACCTTCTTTGCTAGAATACCCACCAATATTTATGTATACCTAATTATTAAATCTATGCTACTTGTATGTATTACTTATTAGATGGGTAAAACCTTTATAAACAATGAAAATACAATTATATTAATTATATTAGAACTAGTATTTACCATTGAAATAATTGAGCTAACGACAGACTGTTGCACTCAATTTATTAGATTAGATTTATTTTACCTGCACTGCCTCTTCACTTTTAACGATTGGTTGGCCGAAATCGCTTTAAGTTTTAAGGCCGACAGTTGTTTTAGGTACGTTTTAGTCTTTATTTACTCACAAGTTTCCCAGAATTATTTATGTTTATTTTATTTAAGTACCTATCTATTTATTTATAATGTAACAAGACATAATGAAAAATGAGAATCCAATCCTTTAGAGAATTTCTGATCTCTCCATAGCTCGCTGAGCCTACCGCCACTGTAACAAATACTTAGTTACCCAACTTAGTGACGTCAGCAAACCTAATCAGCAAACTAAAAGTTACATAGACGGAAAAGTTGTCAGATAAAAGACACAAATTGACACCGAGGGAATTCGGCAAAATAACAAGACTATTGTGTTCGATTGTTGTACAGTATCGCCAGCTTATCTGTGCCGATGTAAAGTGAATTAGTAAGTATAAGTATAAGTGGACTCGATTTAAGAATTTAATGTTTTTCTAATTAAGCGTTCTACCAAGTAATGCATACCAGGTTTATGGATCATTTTCAGAGAATTTATGTTTTAATACGTAAACTTTGCCTCTATAGCATTTGGACACACAAGGTCGTTCGTCTTTTTAGCCCCTTACTCTACTACTCGTTATCCTATACGGGAGGATATTGTTACAGACATTATTATTAGTAAGAATAGACATAACCACGAATGTTTAAAGCCTTAATTTACAAGTAGGTGCCGCTATAGACAAGTTAGCTATCAAATTCTAAATAACCTCTTTGATCTAATTTTAGTACTCACTGCACCCCAGCTGAGGGAAAAGTACAGATAAGTCTGTGGCACTGTAACCGCGGATTAGTAATACACTGCTACTATACTAGCTGTAACATTTGTTTCTGTTTTTCAGAGTGGAAAATGTCGAATATCTGTCATCTGTACATCGGCGAAGAAAAGAATGGATACATGAAGGTACGAAGTGCAAATATTTGTAAGATCTGCAGATAATTGTTCAGGGTGTTCTGGTCGTTTTCAAAATAGTTTAATATTTTTTTATGCATGTTTTTACATAGAAAGAAATGTTTTACTAGGTATACATAGAAAAATACCAGAACACCCGAACCTGCAGATCGTACAAAATTTTGACCATAAATTTCCAAGGCGTCTTTCATGTTGCAAGCACGCTGTAATGAAGACATGGGTTAAGTGTTTGTAGGGAATGGTAGATGGTTATTTTTTTGAGTTGGGTTTACTCAGACTTGGGTGTCTATATCAGTCCCCTAGTACCCATAACACAAGCTTGACTTAGCTTGCTTGTTGTTGTATTGATTGTCCAGCATTATTGATTATTTATTTATTAAGGAGCGAACATCGCTTTCTTTTGATGATTAAAAAGCGTAAACGGTTACTAAAATCGCAAATTTGGTCATAAACATCATTTCATCTCATCTTATAGCTGAAACTTTCATTATTAAAGAACACGTGTTAGGGGCAGTTTCCACTGGTGTTTTAATCGTGACCCATATTGTAAAAGGATATATAATTTTGCTTGCATGTTTTAAAATGTGTCATAAAAATCTATGCAATTCTGGCATGGCCACACACAAAATGTGTGAAGGTTTTAGCCAAACGCATTAAGAAATTAGAAAATTACGGTTATGCTTGAAAAAATTTGTTAGTATATGTATATATTTCGTCTAAAATGCGTTTCAACCGCGCTGTTTCATCTCTGCTTAGCTTGGGTCAAAAGGATGCTTAGTGGATTGTTTTTCATTATTTATTTACTACTAGCTGGGTGCCCGCGGTTTCACCCGCATAACTAACAGTGTAACTAAAAGTGGTCCATATGTTATTCCAGGTCATAAACTATTATTGCTCCAAGTTCTATCAAAATCCGTTCAGTAGTTTTTGCGTGAAAGAATCACAAACATCCATCTGTACTTACAAACTTTCGCGTTTATAATATTTGTAGGATTAGGATGTACTATAAACTGATTGAGATAAGGCAAAAAATGTATTAAATACAGCTGCGAAGTTATAAGAAGTGGCCAAGTGTACAAGTGCTCTTAGACACACTTGCGTGCGGCGCATCCATAAGTCTCCCCACTCCAGTTTCAAGTGATTAAGTGTGTAGTTAGTCAGAAACAATCTTTTTTATCGCTGAAACTTGAGATACTCAGGGATTATCAGTGTTATAGTCGCGTGAGGTTTAAGGAAGAGGATGTTATAGAGTAAATAACGTGACTCTGTTATATAAATCTACAAAGTTATTTATGAATGTTAGCGGGTTGACTATGAACCTAGTTTTTGTTGGATTCTTTCCTTCTAAATACAGAACGAAAAGTTGGTGTTCTACTTTTGGTTCTGTATTTAGAAGGAAAGAGCATTCCAGAATTGGATCTGAGATGTTTATTTTTTTGAATAGGAGTGTAGTAGAAATGCACTGCTACATGTAATTGTTTTTCTTCATTATAAAATATAAGGATTTGGATATTTGGTGTTGAGCTTTACTTTGGGTTAGTGGAATGACAGCTAAACGCATTGGTAGGGAAAAGAGTTGGCAAAATTCCTTGTGAAAACGACCCGGGAAAAACCTCCAGTCAAAATTATGGACTTTATCAGTATTACTGTGTTAACCAAACCAAGAAAATCATCTACTTTAAGTTTGAACTCGGTCTAATTTGAGAAAAAAGTACACGCTTAATATTAAATTGATTAAATTGATTCGCAATTTACCTACTAAATTGATATTGCAGTTTCAACCTACGAGCTTCCACAAACCATTAAACGATTTCACATTTCCTGCCAGTAATCTTCATTGGGGCCGTGGTCAGCGCGGCACCAAAGTAGGAAATTGAAAATGTCACATGCACGTCCTTTGAGGGTAGAATGGAACGTCACATGGGCTGCGCGACTGCATGATGATATCAAAATCGTGCAATCAAACGTGTGGTTTGCATTGTCATTTCTGGTAGAGATTTTGGCGAAGCGAAATCGGAATTTTATAGAGATGTGATGGGAATGATGACATGGTATGTTTTCCCTATCCCGTCTCATACATAGGTACCTATCTACATACATCCAGCATCTATCAAAAGTTGAATCGTCGCGTCGTTGTACTACACAGTATAGGGACGGCCTGACAGGTTGGATGACGATCTGACTGAGTTTTTGTGTTCTGTCTCCCAGCTATGCCAAATGGTCAGAAAGAAAAGGTCCCAATAGCTAACCTTATTTTATAACTTTTAATTAGCCTTCATCAAACATGCACAGGTCTATCCATGCATGTTTTACATCTGTATCTTAATTATTGTAAACAAAAATAAGTTTCTCTAAAATTTTGTAAATAAATAAAAAAATTAGTTTTTAAATTCTTTTGTACAAAATATGGGTCTACTGATGTCGGAAATAAAATATCTTGTTTGTTTAACTATTTTAAAAACAGCTGACCCGCAAAGCAAATTTGTTATTGAACTGAAATGGCTGTGGAAATGGCGGATCAAGCGCGGAGATCTTACTGGCGTCGGAGTAGTTTGGCGGAATCTTACGGGAAAGAGAGAATCATAGTCAAATCTTTACGTTAGAACAGGTAGTTCGCCTCTGTTTCGCTTGTCGTACAACGGGCAAGTCATAGCGAAACTGCGGTGCTATGATTTCGCGGCGAAGATGTTTTACGGACCTCAAGTCAGGCAGATGTTGGATGCGTCAGGCTTAGACAACACGCTAAGATGCACATAATGAGTATGAGTATACGTACTCTATGAGAACTTTGTCCAGCAGCGCACTAGCTGCATCAGCTGATTAATGTAAATTAAAGATGAAAATAGAGCCTTTTATCATAGGAAGGTTTATATTACTGACATAACATATTCATTAGTTTATTTATAATATTATGGAATATTTATCGGTGAATATTTTTAAACTTATGCGATCTGAACACATAATCATCTCGTGACCACAACAGAGTGCAAACCTGTTGATACGTCGAAAAAAATTCAATTAAATAAAAAAGTTAAATAAACGCGATAAATACCCGTTAAAATAATACATATAATTATTTATCGGGTATTTATCGCGTACCTTTTGTTTTATTTTGTTATACCTATTTACAATATAAGATTAATTAGTCACCCTGTAAATTTGTTTTTTAGTGGAACATTTTAATTACCTACCTTTCCGAACCTTAATCTCTTACATAATAATTTATTAAGTTAGCTGTAAATCCTTAAAATTTCATACATAAATAAACACATTTATACCTTACTTCGGAACAAAGCTAACTCGTGGTATGATACAGTAAAAGCTTTTAGTTTTGCGTGTCCAGATTGTTTCAGGGTTGACATTATTTAATATCAAAAATTAAGAGTGCGTTTTTAGTTAAGGTATTCACAGTCCAGTCTTGTAGTAGATAAGAATGATCATCGTGGAAGTTGTAAGTTTTATATTATCGTATATCAATGGCAAAAATGGGTTAACATTTATATTATAAGATCGCGACTATCCAATGAAAATCGGGTGACGAAAAGCGCTAACCTATTCCCTTCTCCTAATAACGGACAAAAATTAAGATGAAATAAAAATTATGACACATTATTATTTTTTTTTAACTAGATTGTATGAAATTTACTGTCCAAGTAGGTACAAGTAGATAATTATTATTTAAGCCTAAAGAAATAAACTTATTGAAATCAGAAATCCTACCTTAGCGGCCTTGTTACGTGTACTTTAAATGCATTTGCATTTTTTTACACTATAGGTAGCTGAGGTTGTTAACCCTGTCAAAAAAGGCTTAGCAACCCTATCAATGTGGTGTTCAATTTCCGAGGTAGGCTTCCATAGAGCCGCAGCAAGCGGCGTCGCTCGTGGCATTTCCTGTCTATGAACGTAAAATGGAAGTACTGACACTACTGTTTTATCAGAAAGGAATTAGCCAGTCACACAAGGGTAGAAATTTTGGCTAGAAATGTTACTATAGCCTCCGAAACGGGCATACTTGGCTCCCAATTTTGCAGCTTTGTAATTTCTAGTTCAAAATGTTGGTACATTTTGGCTTTAACTTTATGTACATAATGTAACTTTCGTGTTGTGTGCTCTTTAACAATGAAGAGCTTGTTTATCACCCTCAAAGAGAGAAAATCAAAGTTTTTGAGATTTAGTTAATTTTATTTATTTATAATAAAGAACTTATTCATTATTTGCCCTCAAATTCGAGAAATACAAAGTTTTTCAGATTTAGTTTAGTAGTAGTTTAGTTTCATTGGTCACATCCATTTTATTATATTAACATTATAGAATACTTACCTACCTGAAGACTATTTCCGGTTCCGGTCCAAAATAACGACTTTCTCGTTGTCTGTTTGAAAAAAGAATTGTACCAACTTTGCGACAAAACAAAGCAGCAAAGAACAATAACAATCGATGCTAGGGGAGAACAATACCAGAACAAATTAACTGTGACTGCTGCCTTGATAAAAAATCCTTAAAACAGCTAAGTGCAAGTTTTGTTTTGACTAATCAGAGTTCCTTCAACTTGCGATGAACGAGAATACTATCCAGGGAGATAAAATTAACCTCATAAAGTTATCCTTATGAAATCTTAGTCTTGTGGTTTTTCATATTTAATATGGTAGGTAGTAAGTTTGTCAAATTGAGATGTGTGGCGCCAACAGTCGACAACGGTTATTTTTCAACGAATTATAATTTAACTCTGCTCAAGTAAATTTCTGAAAGAGAATCTCATTCTCTCTACCCATAGACATGCCATAGACTTTCTCTTTAATTTACTATAGTTATCAACAAATGTGTATACCTCATTCTCTTTCATGTTTGTCTACGTTAATACAGTGTGAGTGAGTCTGCATAAGGTGCACAAACTGAAATGAGGGAAACTACGCCCTATTTTATCGACGGAAAATGTGTTATTTTTTTTTATTTTCTTTAAATAATTTTTTTATAGCGTTTTTAAACTTTTTTTTCGCTACTCGGACCCCCATGTAAACAAAACGGTGTAACTTATAAACTAAAGGATCAATTACTATGAAACAAACTCAGCAGTTATCGGAAATAACAGGAGCTCCTTACTGAATAAACATTGTGAAAAAAACAACGCTCAATTAAAAGCTATGATGTTTTTATTAAGCAAAATCAGCCTTTTTTTCATAGATTTTTGTAATAATTTTAAAATATCTCAATAAAATCATTACTTTTTCACATTTTTTTATGACGTTACTTTATTCTCCATTGTATTATCTATCTTATGGTAAAAATTGCTTGTTCCTATCTCAATCACAACATTATTTATCGACTGTTAAAGAAAGGTACTCTCCGATCATGCTGCATCTCTCAATCATAAGGATGAATAATTTGGGGTTATAAAAACAGGAATAGGTGTTATTAAAATCATTTATTGTTTAACATTTAATCTAGTGCATAAGGTTCTCAAAATGTCCACCTATTGCTTGTAAGCACAAAGTCGCACGATGCACTATTTGTTGCGTAGCTCTCCTTATCATGTCGGGGTTATTTTTTATTTCATTCGCGCAATTAATTATGCGGTCCCGCAGATCATGCTCACTGTTGATGGAGGTGCTGTAGACGCGTTGTTTCATGGTCCCCCAAAGGAAGTAGTCAAGTGGCGTCATATCAGGTGAACGCGCAGGCGTTGCGCGCAGATGGCACTGGTTGCCTGTTAGGAAACGCAGCTATGTATGCTGCACGTGCAGCTCTGGCACTTCCTCGTGCAACTCCATAGTAGTAATGAATGTCAGCAATATGTGCCGGGGTGAATTCGTTTAAACGCGGCATCGCACGATCAAAAACAAAGTAAGCAAACGAAAATTACAAAACACAACTGGCAACGGCGAATAGTTCGGAGCGACTGTCTGTCATGACAATTCACAGTCCTTGTGTCCTTTGCCCAGCTTTGCCTTACCCCCCCGCATCCTTACCCGCGCGCATTTTTAACAATAACTAACAAAAAAGGGTCTCTACCTGATGATAAGTGATAAAACAACGGTGCGTCACAAAACAAGACCTTTCTTTAACAGTCGATAAATAATGTTGTAATTGAGATAGGAACAAGCAATTTTTACCATAAGATAGATAATACAATGGAAAATAAAGTAACGTCATAAAAAAATGTGAAAAAGTACTGATTTTATTGAGATATTTTAAAATTATTACAAAAATCTATGAAAAAAAGGCTGATTTTGCTTAATAAAAACATCATAGCTTTTAATTGAGCGTTGTTTTTTTCACAATATTTATTCAGTAAGGAGCTCCTGTTATTTCCGATAACTGCTGAGTTTGTTTCATAGTAATTGATCGTTTAGTTTATAAGTTATACCGTTTTGTTTACATGGGGGTCCGAGTAGCGAAAAAAAAGTTTAAAAACGCTATAAAAAAATTATTTAAAGAAAATAAAAAAAATAACATATTTTCCGTCGATAAAATAGGGCGTAGTTTCCCTCATTTCAGTTTGTGCACCTTATGCAGACTCACACTGTATAATATAAGCTAGCAATAATCTTAGCTCCTAGTATTTTATAAAGTTGGCTGTAATGATTTATTCAGAAGTTATCCAATGAGATTTGATTGGGGAGATTAGTTCTGAAATGTTGGCAGCCTCCAATATTTTGTTTTATGTTTAGACTGATCAAGGTATAAGGTTGTATATTTGCTCCTATAAGTTGGTAAACATTAACTATGAACGTATTTGATTGGTAGAAATGCATGCGTGACGGTTGACTATTGTTCTTTGAAGGAGTGACTTGAGACTTCAGGCTGAGAGGATCCTATGAGGAAATCCTACGAAATATAAGTGCTGTATGACAATTTGTGAACTTTATTTTAATCCTGCAAGTCCAACCTGTCCGACATCCATAATAGCTCATTTATTCCCCTTTCGTCCCACCATCCGAATCCGACATATTAATTTATTCACCTAATAATCTGTAGGGTATTAAAGGAACAAACATACAACAATACGACAGTGGCCGTATAGAAATTATGATTAAACTCACAAACAGTTCGAAAAAGCGTGCTTTACTTTGTGAGATAGTGTAAAAGTTGTTTTAAAATTTAATTTTTAAGACATTTGATACTCAAATGGACAATATGGCCATTATAGTTTTATTTCATTTGACGGAACTCTAAAAAGCAAGCCCTATTTGCTGAATTCCCCGTCGAAGCATCAATGCACAACTTTCTTCATTACGGACTCGACAACAATGTAAATAACTCTCGACTTTGCTTCGCTCGGTCAGGTAAAAAAATATAAAAACGTTTACAATTTCTAGCGGAAATGCCACCAGCGATGTTTATTGCGCATGTAGTTAAAAAACTTGAATCTTTTTTATTCCTTACGTATGTTTAATAAAGGAAAAAATACTAATCGTATTTTCGAAAAAAAAAATGAATTTAGAGCACCGTCTCCTGTAGGCCAAGTACAGGGATTGTTCTCTAGGGTAGAATAGACAATATTGGCATCGCATCGCTATACATTGCGCACATTATTGAAGTTGAAGAAATTAATTTCAAATAATTTACGCATTCAATGACAAAGTGACGTAATTTTTCTCTATTCTACCTTAGACAAGAAAGCCCATGCTTGCCCTACTGGTAGCTACAATGTATCTGTTGCAGGCGAACACTTTCTTTCTATATCTAAATATAAGCTTAACTATTATTATAAGGAGTATGTTAATACTCTGTTCTTATCCCTACTAGTTATAGTTATAAACATTTCACAATCAAGAGTACTTATTAGGTCTATAAGTGTTTCACATTTAAAAATACGTTTCAAAACTATTATCAGTGTTTAGGTACTATCGGCAAAAGATATGCCTGTCCAGTTTGAAAATATTTTGCTTTGCGTTTGTTTTGAGTAACAGGTCACGCCTGTTTTTTTTTGTTGTCTAGTTTGACCAATACGGAGTCTGCACAGTCAACATCTGCTCAACAGAATTTTTTGTATAATTATTTCAAACAATAGAAGACTTCTCGCCATCACTAGGTAAACATCTGTTTAGTTTGTTCGCCCCGTTATTTTTATGACTTTAACAATTTTACAAAAGTTACAGCCCTGAGTTGCAACAGTCAGTTGGATTAGTTTCGTATTTGTATGTAATTAAAACATTACCACTATTACAGGTAGACCTAATACAATAGAGTAGGCATCAAGTAAAATTTTCATATTGTCATCATAATACTAATCTTCATATAGTTTGTGACGATCGAAAGTGACAATCGAAGTCCAGGCTAGGTTTGGAATGATCTTCATATAGTTTGTGACGATCGAAAGTGACAATCGAAGTCCAGGCTATATAGGTTTGGAATGCCAAACTGAAGCCGATTACGATTACCAGTTGAGTAAGACAATAGAGCCGCAGACCCACGAAATACGAAGCTCCTATTGGTCTTTAAAAACAAAAGAAAGTTAGAAAGCCGGGGGTGGCAATCGGACACTTCACAGAAAAATCATCCTTGTGGTGTCTAGGCAGATCTTTTGTCCTACGTGTTTGCAAAAATCCTTCTGTAAAGAGTAGATTGCTTGATAAGTTCGATTCGCTATTACTTACTAGTTTCAAGCTTTTGATCAGACCTGAAATCTCTATCGTCAGATGAAAACTGCGCTAAGAAAACTCCAGGCCCGCGTCGTAACTTTTTTATTTGATACGCAACGCTTTTTGGTTATCATCATCATCACCAGCCTATAATAGTCCACTGCTGGACATAGGCCTCCCCTAATGAGCGCCATAGATGGCATCATTATTTGGGGGTTATTGCCCATAATCCCCACGCTGGGCATGCGGGTTGGGGATCGCAGTTCGGTGTAGTTGTTCTGCAGAAGGCGCTGCTGCCCGCCCCCCGATGTGTTTCCCTTAGTCGCCTCTTACGACACCCACGGGAAGAGTGGGGTGGTGAAATTCTATGCCGGCACCACACGGCTTTTGGTTATGCCATAGCATAACTACGTGTCTGTGAAGTTAGCAGAGCATCTTCTGGCAGAGCATAAATAAATTAGAGTTCTGTTCGCATGCAGGTGAGTTCTATAGTTCCTGATAGTTTTCAGGAATAGTTCTGGCGTTTTTACCTGAAAAAAGTTAAATGAAATTATGCTCTGCTAACTTCGCGTAGCAGAGCATTTTTCAGGAATCCACACAAAAATTGGTATGAATAAGCTTTTCGATACTAAAAACAGTTCCTGATAGTTTTCAGAAATAGTTCCGGGGTTTTTACAAGACTAATGTCAATTTACAGATTTCATCAAGTAACTTTCTATTAGGGTTAGTCGTGACACGAAGTTCCTTAGACCTGCTCAAACCATAGTACGAATACATTGCCACGAGCAATAAGCGAATATAAAACTACAGTTATGAATTAAAAATATTTAAATGACAAAACTCCTGAAAATTTCATGAAATCGTAACAAAATCCTTAAATAATTGGTGAAAATGTATTGATTCAATGGGCTGTAATGCTCCTTTGAGAGGAGTTCTGATAGCATGCATGGAGAATACAATCAAAAACAGTTAGATCTGACAAAAAAAAAATACAATTCAAACACAGAACTCCTGAAATTTTCATGAAATCGAACTTTTAACTCGCTACAAAATTATTTAATGTTTGGTGAAAATGTATAGATTCAAGGGCTTGTTGTGCTCTTATTAAGACAGTTCCCATAGCATGCATTGAGTATATAATAGAAAACAGATAGATCTAACGAAAACAGTACAAATCAGACGCAGAACTCCTGAAAATTTCATGAAATCGAACTTTTAACTCGCTACAAAATTATTCAATGTTTGGTGAAAATGTATAGATTCAAGGGCTTGTTGTGCTCTTATTTTAAGACAGTTCCCATAGCATGCATTAAGTATATAATAGAAAACAGATAGATCTAACGAAAACAGTACAATTCAGACACAGAACTCCTGAAAATTACATGAAATTGGACTTTGAGCTCGCAACAAAATTATTCAATGTTTGGTGAAAATCTATAGATTTAAGGGCCTGTAATGCTATTTCTAAAAGAGTTCCTATTGCATGTATTGAGATAGCGATTGAAAACAGTAAAATCTTGTGAAAACAGCACGATTCAGATGGGTCAGTATGGGACTTTGAATTTTCAGGATTTCTGCGTCTAAATTGTACTGTTTTCGTCAGATCTATCTGTTTTCTATTATATACTTAATGCATGCTATTGGAACTGTCTAAATAAGAGCACAACAAGCCCTTGAATCTATACATTTTCACCAAACATTGAATAATTTTGTAGCGACTTAGCCCATTGAATCAATACATTTTCACCAAACATTAAATAATTTTGTAGCGAGTTAAAAGTTCGATTTCATGAAAATTTCAGGAGTTCTGTGTTTGAATTGTATTTTTTTTTGTCAGGTCTAACTGTTTTTTATTGTATTCTCCATGCATGCTATCAGAACTCCTCTCAAAGGAGCATTACAGCCCATTGAATCTATACATTGTCACCAAACATTGAATAATTTTGTAGCGAGTTAAAAGTTCGATTTCATGAAATTTTCAGAGTTCTGTGTCTGAATTGTACTGTTTTCGTTAGATCTATCTGTTTTCTATTATATACTCAATGCATGCTATGACAACTGTCTTAATAAGAGCACAACAAGCTCTTGAATATATACATTTTCACCAAACATTGAATAATTTTGTTGCGAGCTCAAAGTCCAATTTCATGAAATTTTCAGGAGTTCTGTGTCTGAATTGTACTGTTTTCGTCAGATCTATCTGTTTTCTATTATATACTCAATGCATGCTATGGGAACTGTCTTAATAAGAGCACAACAAGCCCTTGAATCTATACATTTTCACCAAACATTAAATAATTTTGTAGCGAGTTAAAAGTTCGATTTCATGAAAATTTCAGGAGTTCTGTGTTTGAATTGTATTTTTTTTTGTCAGGTCTAACTGTTTTTTATTGTATTCTCCATGCATGCTATCAGAACTCCTCTCAAAGGAGCATTACAGCCCATTGAATCTATACATTGTCACCAAACATTGAATAATTTTGTAGCGAGTTAAAAGTTCGATTTCATGAAATTTTCAGAGTTCTGTGTCTGAATTGTACTGTTTTCGTTAGATTTATCTGTTTTCTATTATATACTCAATGCATGCTATGGGAACTGTCTTAATAAGAGCACAACAAGCTCTTGAATATATACATTTTCACCAAACATTGAATAATTTTGTTGCGAGCTCAAAGTCCAATTTCATGAAATTTTCAGGAGTTCTGTGTCTGAATTGTACTGTTTTCGTCAGATCTATCTGTTTTCTATTATATACTCAATGCATGCTATGGGAACTGTCTTAATAAGAGCACAACAAGCCCTTGAATCTATACATTTTCACCAAACATTAAATAATTTTGTAGCGAGTTAAAAGTTCGATTTCATGAAAATTTCAGGAGTTCTGTGTTTGAATTGTATTTTTTTTTGTCAGGTCTAACTGTTTTTTATTGTATTCTCCATGCATGCTATCAGAACTCCTCTCAAAGGAGCATTACAGCCCATTGAATCTTTACATTGTCACCAAACATTGAATAATTTTGTAGCGAGTTAAAAGTTCGATTTCATGAAATTTTCAGAGTTCTGTGTCTGAATTGTACTGTTTTCGTCAGATCTATCTGTTTTCTATTATATACTCAATGCATGCTATGGGAACTGTCTTAATAAGAGCACAACAAGCTCTTGAATCTATACATTTTCACAAAACATCGAATAATTTTGTTGCGAGCTCAAAGTCCAATTTCATGAAATTTTCAGGAGTTCTGTGTCTGAATTGTACTGTTTTCGTCAGATCTATCTGTTTTCTATTATATACTCAATGCATGCTATGGGAACTGTCTTAATAGGAGCACAACAAGCTCTTGAATCTATTCATTTTCACCAAACATTGAATAATTTTGTTGCGAGCTCAAAGTCCAATTTCATGAAATTTTCAGGAGTTCTTTGTCTGAAGTGTACTGTTTTCGTTAGATCTATCTGTTTTCTATTATATACTCAATGCATGCTATGGGAACTGTCTTAATAAGAGCACAACAAGCTCTTGAATATATACATTTTCACCAAACATTGAATAATTTTGTTGCGAGCTCAAAGTCCAATTTCATGAAATTTTCAGGAGTTCTGTGTCTGAATTGTACTGTTTTCGTCAGATCTATCTGTTTTCTATTATATACTCAATGCATGCTATGGGAACTGTCTTAATAAGAGCACAACAAGCCCTTGAATCTATACATTTTCACCAAACATTGAATATATAATTTTGTAGCGAGTTAAAAGTTCGATTTCATGAAATTTTCAGGAGTTCTGCGTCTGAATTGTACTTTTTTCGTTAGATCTATCTGTTTTCTATTATATACTTAATGCATGCTATGGGAACTGTCTTAATAAGAGCACAACAAGCCCTTGAATCTATACATTTTCACCAAACATTTAATAATTTTGTAGCGGGTTAAAAGTTCGATTTCATGAAATTTTCAGGAGTTCTGCGTCTGAATTGTACTGTTTTCGTTAGTTATATCTGTTTTCTATTATATACTTAATGCATGCTATGGGAACTGTCTTAATAAGAGCACTTGAATCTATACATTTTCACAAAACATCGAATAATTTTGTTGCGAGCTCAAAGTCCAATTTCATGAAATTTTCAGAGTTCTGTGTCTGAATTGTACTGTTTTCGTTAGATCTATCTGTTTTCTATTATATACTCAATGCATGCTATGGGAACTGTCTTAATAAGAGCACAACAAGCTCTTGAATATATACATTTTCACCAAACATTGAATAATTTTGTTGCGAGCTCAAAGTCCAATTTCATGAAATTTTCAGGAGTTCTTTGTCTGAAATGTACTGTTTTCGTTAGATCTATCTGTTTTCTATTATATACTCAATGCATGCTATGACAACTGTCTTAATAAGAGCACAACAAGCTCTTGAATATATACATTTTCACCAAACATTGAATAATTTTGTTGCGAGCTCAAAGTCCAATTTCATGAAATTTTCAGGAGTTCTGTGTCTGAATTGTACTGTTTTCGTCAGATCTATCTGTTTTCTATTATATACTCAATGCATGCTATGGGAACTGTCTTAATAAGAGCACAACAAGCCCTTGAATCTATACATTTTCACCAAACATTAAATAATTTTGTAGCGAGTTAAAAGTTCGATTTCATGAAAATTTCAGGAGTTCTGTGTTTGAATTGTATTTTTTTTTGTCAGGTCTAACTGTTTTTTATTGTATTCTCCATGCATGCTATCAGAACTCCTCTCAAAGGAGCATTACAGCCCATTGAATCTATACATTGTCACCAAACATTGAATAATTTTGTAGCGAGTTAAAAGTTCGATTTCATGAAATTTTCAGAGTTCTGTGTCTGAATTGTACTGTTTTCGTTAGATCTATCTGTTTTCTATTATATACTCAATGCATGCTATGGGAACTGTCTTAATTCAAATTCAAATTCAAATTCAAATTCATTTATTAATTCAGACAATTACATCCATATTTAGAGTTTAGTATAAAGTTAGGTATAAGTAGTACAGTTTACAAACACGGTCAAAAATACGTTCGCGGTCAAAATAACACTCACATCAGCCAATTACAATAAATTTAATTGACATAATAAATTTGTTTAGCATAAGGGTTCATTAGACTTGACATCCAGTGCCTTTGCAGGCTACTGCAATGTCTGTCCAACAGAACCCTTAGCAAGCTGTTGGTGCTGCCCAGCATCCTGTGTCTGACGGATGTTATTTTGTGACGAATTACAGCGTAGAAGTCCTTCACGTGTGCGTCAGCAAACATGCCTGACGCACTACAGTGTCTGGGCAGCCCCACCATCGCCCTAAACAAATTATTATAAAGGACTCGTAGGGCACTGAAGGACGCTTTGGTATACGTAACCCACAGGCCGCTGGTATAAAAGGATTGACAGTAGGATTTAAATAAAGATACCTTGACATCTACTGAACAATGAGCGAACCTGCGGATTAACATGTTTCCTCGGACCGCCAGTGCCCTACGTTCCCTTTCTATATCAACATTATCTTTTAGGTCAGCAGTGACCCAGTGTCCTAAATATTTAAATTTATTTACTCGCACCAGTTCGAGACCATCCAGACAGACAGGGGGAATGTCACTGGGGGGGCGGCTGCCTGCAGCGAAGACCATAACCTCGCTCTTCTTGTTATTGTATTTGAGCCCGTGGCGATCGGCGTAGTCCTCGCATACAAGCAGCAGCCTCCTCAGCGCGCACACTGACGGGCACAGCAGCACCATATCATCCGCGTAGCTGATGTTATTGATCCTGTGACCATCTATAGAGCACCCCGCATGCATGCTGCTGAGCTCGCCGATGAGCTCGTTCACGTACAGGCAGAAAAGCTTCGGCGAAGAAATCCCACCCTGTCTTACGCCACATTCCAGCCCGTACGTGTCTGATACTTCATCCGCCCACCTTACACAGTTGTCTTGATGTGCGTACCAGTGCCTGAACAAACCAACGACCTCCTTCGGCATCCCAGTAGCTGACAGTTTGTCCCACAGTAGCTGATAGGACACCAGGTCGAATGCCTTCGATAAATCGAGAAAGCATCCGAACACTGGTGTCCCCCGTTTGGTGTAGTACGTGACGGTCTCCTTGAGGGCATATATGGCACTCTCTGTGGAGAGCCCAGCTCTGAAACCGAACTGCGCGTCGTGGAGCTTAAGGTGTTTACCCAGCTGTTTATCAAGGAGACCGTCAAGCACCTTAGCCGCTACTGTGGCCAGTGATATTGGTCTATAATTGTTCTTATCAGACGAGTCGCCTGTCTTGTTTTTGATAATTGGCACTACTATGGTCCGCATGAGGTCTGGAGGCATGTAACTATGTTTAATACATATATTGAAAAGCCTACTAAGAACATGAGGCAGATGCACCCCAGCGTGTTGAAGGTGTTCGATGCTGAGCCCGTCGTGACCTGGCGACTTACCACGTCGCATATTTTTTATAATATTTTTAATATCGCGAGCAGGGAAATAGACAAGTGCCTCATCACAACGGGGCACCGACTCGAACACCTTCACACCCAGAGTAGAGGCTGATTTAACATTTAGGGGTGCTTTTATTTTAAATTGGTGCATAAAAATGTTAGCGATATCTTTGTGGTCACTAGCACCCCCCACACCTACCGGGAGGCTTGGTTTTGAATTTAAATTATTAACACTTTTCCAAAATTTTGAGAAGTCTTTTTTCTGATGATGTTTAGCAATAATGTCCATTTTAATTTGATTCTGATTTTTTACACACCACTTTAATTTATTTTTAAATATATTAATAAGAGCACAACAAGCTCTTGAATATATACATTTTCACCAAACATTGAATAATTTTGTTGCGAGCTCAAAGTCCAATTTCATGAAATTTTCAGGAGTTCTGTGTCTGAATTGTACTGTTTTCGTCAGATCTATCTGTTTTCTATTATATACTCAATGCATGCTATGGGAACTGTCTTAATAAGAGCACAACAAGCTCTTGAATATATACATTTTCACCAAACATTGAATAATTTTGTTGCGAGCTCAAAGTCCAATTTCATGAAATTTTCAGGAGTTCTGTGTCTGAATTGTACTGTTTTCGTCAGATCTATCTGTTTTCTATTATATACTCAATGCATGCTATGGGAACTGTCTTAATAAGAGCACAACAAGCCCTTGAATCTATACATTTTCACCAAACATTAAATAATTTTGTAGCGAGTTAAAAGTTCGATTTCATGAAAATTTCAGGAGTTCTGTGTTTGAATTGTATTTTTTTTTGTCAGGTCTAACTGTTTTTTATTGTATTCTCCATGCATGCTATCAGAACTCCTCTCAAAGGAGCATTACAGCCCATTGAATTATATACATTTTCACCAAACATTGAATAATTTTGTTGCGAGCTCAAAGTCCAATTTCATGAAATTTTCAGGAGTTCTGTGTCTGAATTGTACTGTTTTCGTCAGATCTATCTGTTTTCTATTATATACTCAATGCATGCTTTGGGAACTGTCTTAATAGGAGCACAACAAGCTCTTGAATCTATTCATTTTCACCAAACATTGAATAATTTTGTTGCGAGCTCAAAGTCCAATTTCATGAAATTTTCAGGAGTTTTGTGTCTGAATTGTACTGTTTTTGTCAGATCTATCTGTTTTCTATTATATACTCAATGCATGCTATGGGAACTGTCTTAATAAGAGCACAACAAGCTCTTGAATATATACATTTTCACCAAACATTGAATAATTTTGTTGCGAGCTCAAAGTCCAATTTCATGAAATTTTGAGGAGTTCTGTGTCTGAATTTTACTGTTTTCGTCAGATCTATCTGTTTTCTATTATATACTCAATGCATGCTATGGGAACTGTCTTAATAAGAGCACAACAAGCCCTTGAATCTATACATTTTCACCAAACATTAAATAATTTTGTAGCGAGTTAAAAGTTCGATTTCATGAAAATTTCAGGAGTTCTGTGTTTGAATTGTATTTTTTTTGTCAGGTCTAACTGTTTTTTATTGTATTTTCCATGCATGCTATCAGAACTCCTCTCAAAGGAGCATTACAGCCCATTGAATCTATACATTGTCACCAAACATTGAATAATTTTGTAGCGAGTTAAAAGTTCGATTTCATGAAATTTTCAGGAGTTCTGCGTCTGAATTGTACTTTTTTCGTTAGATCTATCTGTTTTCTATTATATACTTAATGCATGCTATGGGAACTGTCTTAATAAGAGCACAACAAGCCCTTGAAACTATACATTTTCACCAAACATTTAATAATTTTGTAGCGGGTTAAAAGTTCGATTTCATGAAATTTTCAGGAGTTCTGCGTCTGAATTGTACTGTTTTCGTTAGTTCTATCTGTTTTCTATTATATACTTAATGCATGCTATGGGAACTGTCTTAATAAGAGCACAACAAGCCCTTGAATCTATACATTTTCACAAAACATCGTATAATTTTGTTGCGAGCTCAAAGTCCAATTTCATGAAATTTTCAGGAGTTCTGTGTCTGAATTGTACTGTTTTCGTCAGATCTATCTGTTTTCTATTATATACTCAATGCATGCTATGGGAACTGTCTTAATAAGAGCACAACAAGCCCTTGAATCTATACATTTTCACCAAACATTAAATAATTTTGTAGCGAGTTAAAAGTTCGATTTCATGAAAATTTCAGGAGTTCTGTGTTTGAATTGTATTTTTTTTTTGTCAGATTTAACTGTTTTTTATTGTATTCTCCATGCATGCTATCAGAACTCCTCTCAAAGGAGCATTACAGCCCATTGAATCTATACATTGTCACCAAACATTGAATAATTTTGTAGCGAGTTAAAAGTTCGATTTCATGAAATTTTCAGGAGTTCTGCGTCTGAATTGTACTGTTTTGGTTAGATCTATCTGTTTTCTATTATATACTTAATGCATGCTATGGGAACTGTCTTAATAAGAGCACAACAAGCCCTTGAATCTATACATTTTCACCAAACATTGAATAATTTTGTAGCGGATTAAAAGTTCGATTTCATGAAATTTTCAGGAGTTCTGCGTCTGAATTGTACTGTTTTCGTTAGATCTATCTGTTTTCTATTATATACTCAATGCATGCTATGGGAACTATCTTAACAAGAGCACAACAAGCCCTTAAATCTATACATTTTCACAAAACATTGAATAATTTTGTAGCGAGTTAAAAGTTCGATTTCATGAAATTTTCAGGAGTTCTGTGTCTGAATTGTACTGTTTTCGTTAGATCTATCTGTTTTCTATTATATACTCAATGCATGCTATGGGAACTGTCTTAATAAGAGCACAACAAGCTCTTGAATATATACATTTTCATCAAACATTGAATAATTTTGTTGCGAGCTCAAAGTCCAATTTCATGAAATTTTCAGGAGTTCTGTGTCTGAATTGTACTGTTTTCGTCAGATCTATCTGTTTTCTATTATATACTCAATGCATGCTATGGGAACTGTCTTAATAGGAGCACAACAAGCTCTTGAATCTATTCATTTTCACCAAACATTGAATAATTTTGTTGCGAGCTCAAAGTCCAATTTCATGAAATTTTCAGGAGTTGTGTGTCTGAAGTGTACTGTTTTCGTTAGATCTATCTGTTTACTATTATATACTCAATGCATGCTATGGGAACTGTCTCAATAAGAGCACAACAAGCCCTTGAATCTATACATTTTTACAAAACATTGAATTATTTTGTAGCGAGTTAAAAGTTCGATTTCATGAAATTTTCAGGAGTTCTGCGTCTGATTTGTACTGTTTTCGTTAGATCTATCTGTTTTCTATTATATACTCAATGCATGTTATGGGAACTGTCTTAATAAGAGCACAACAAGCCCTTGAATCTATACATTTTCACCAAACATTAAATAATTTTGTAGCGAGTTAAAAGTTCGATTTCATGAAAATTTCAGGAGTTCTGTGTTTGAATTGTATTTTTTTTTTGTCAGATCTAACTGTTTTTTATTGTATTCTCCATGCATGCTATCAGAACTCCTCTCAAAGGAGCATTACAGCCCATTGAATCAATACATTTTCACCAATTATTTAAGGATTTTGTTACGATTTCATGAAATTTTCAGGAGTTTTGTCATTTAAATATTTTTAATTCATAACTGTAGTTTTATATTCGCTTATTGCTCGTGGCAATGTATTCGTACTATGGTTTGAGCAGGTCTAAGGAACTTCGTGTCACGACTAACCCTAATAGAAAGTTACTTGATGAAATCTGTAAATTGACATTAGTCTTGTAAAAACCCCGGAACTATTTCTGAAAACTATCAGGAACTGTTTTTAGTATCGAAAAGCTTATTCATACCAATTTTTGTGTGGATTCCTGAAAAATGCTCTGCTACGCGAAGTTAGCAGAGCATAATTTCATTTAACTTTTTTCAGGTAAAAACGCCAGAACTATTCCTGAAAACTATCAGGAACTATAGAACTCACCTGCATGCGAACAGAACTCTAATTTATTTATGCTCTGCCAGAAGATGCTCTGCTAACTTCACCGACATCATAACTACTAGGTACAATATAGCGAGAGGCCATGTCACGGTAGATTCAGCTACGACCTAGCCATGAAAATTAAGAGTACCTATGTAAAATTGAATAAGTAAATTGATTTTATGTTTGAATAAAAAAAACTGAGAAATGAACTGAGTAGACGGCGCGCGGCGGTTTTGGGTTGTATTTATTCTGTAAATCTAAGTGCATGAAACGGTGTTCCTTCGACTTGTTTTCTACAGGACTCAATATTCACTTCCCACGTCATTAAAGAAGTCACTAGGTAATTTTTTAAACAAAGATCAAGACTTAACATTTTCAAGAGTAAAAGAAAATATTCATACCTCCCCTCATTTTTACTAACACTCTGCTATAACATAAATCAAGCATTTTGCTTGCTCCGAGTCATAATATTAAATGGCAAGAAAAAAGTGTAATGCAGTGAAATGTCATCAGTCCCTAGACAGAACTTCCAAACAATTAGATGGTGCTCGTTAACTTTACAACCAACTCTGTATTTTATCGTTTGAAGGAATATTTCATTACATTCTTGAATCATAAAAAGAGGGAGAAAAACTGTTATTATTATTATGAGTTAATATTTTTGTAACTTGTAGAGAAATAAACAAATGGAGACAATATTTCTTTAGTGCAACTTCGTTTTACATCGTCGGTCACTTCGTCACTTACCTACCATCAATTCAGTGTGATTGTGGTCAAACTAAGGTCTATTATTATCAACATAACTTCAATACTCTCAGTCATTTCTATTTACTTACTTACATTACTAATGTTTATATTTGAAAATATACAAAACCTTAATTTTTCGGTGAATTGGTACCTATTCAAAAGACTTTGAACCCAAAATCAATAAACCGTATCATGAATTCCTGACCCGATTTTCATGAAAAGGTTCACTGACATCAAGGACTTCCAATTTAGACCTCATCTACTTGAAAATAAAACCTACAACAAATCCGGGACTTTGTTATTGTTTGTTTCGTGTTGCCTAGTTACTTGAGTAGTCAAGGAAAGGTCCATGACCTATTCATTGGAAAATACATTCCTTTTTTGAACCTTCCATCGTGCGAATTATAATGCGGAATTCGAAATTTCGTATGAAAATGAGTGGTTATTGTGCAAATGTAATGCTACTTACATAATTGGGGGAATAATGTATGAAAATCGTGTATAATTGGCCAATTAGGAGCGTACCTAGTCAATGAACGAGCTGACACGTAAATTATTAGCTCTTTCGACGCAATCTGTTTAATGTTTGCTGTTATGTTTTTACAAGGCGCTTGCATGGCGCTTGTTGGCTTTATTTTGTTAGACGTAGAAAAAAGTATTTGTCGTTCACCTCGTTTTCTTTTTCTATCAAGTCGTTTAAAATGTAAATTACAAAAAAATACTTAGGTAGGTTTACTGAGGTTAGGTTTTTTTTATTATTATAATCATGCTTTTACGACCAAATCTTAAAAATTACTTTGTCTAATAAATAATAGTTACTTTTGTACTTGGTAATAAAATGTCATACCTAAAATAAAATTATCAATCAACAAAGTTTGCTTATTCGCACAGGGTGATTCACTTTGCTCATTCTCGTTTTGTTCAATTTGTTCGATTCCTATTCACCCCCACATATTGGAAACGTTGTTCGGGAAATGAGCTAAAGCCCTGTTCACCACAGCCTCAGGTTTAGGTATTTACTTTATTTCGATACACACGGTTCTGAAAAACATCAAGCATCCTGTGAAAAATGACAAAATAATAATTAGGTATTTGCTATATTTTGCTGCGCCGCCGCCGCGGAAGTCGTAATTGTAATACATAATTTAGCAGCCCTCTTGCGATCATGGCTCATATGCCATCTTTTACACAGAAGAATATAAATTTGCGGTTTCCGCTAATTCCATTCGTTTGTCACCGGATGTTCTATCAATGTCAATGTCAAAGGAATAAGATTTTTGGGATTTATGGTAGATTTTGAATTTGAGTTTCATACAGCTCCATCTATTTTAGTCAATGTCAACCACTTTTTTAAAGGTCCCATTGAAAAGCTCCCATAACACAGCTGAAAATAACAAAACATGCTCGCTTAAATGTTCAACTAGGTTTACAACCAGCTCTAGGTATTTGCTTAGTTTGCAGACGGGGTGGCAATGAAAAAAGGTTTTAGCAAATAAAAATCTCTTCTGCCCATCCGCGCGGAACACCCCACGTGCTTCGCTGACTGCGCCTTCTGAACTTTTTTACGAACACACTGTATAGTGAACGGAACACCCTGTTTGTAAAGGTCGATTGGTGGCAACACCCCATGTAATTGTTATTGTAAGAACCGTTACAGGCTTTGTTGGAAACGGTTTTTGCAAAAGTAGTTTTTTGAAAGGGCACGTTGGAAAAGTGCAGAACCATCGTTATAGAAATTGTATGTATTCGTTTAAAATATACAAGTTTTTACTAACACCAGTTACAATTTTAAATAACATGAATGAAGTTTGTTTGACTCCAATCAAAACCCTGTATGGTTAATGAAAAAACTGTGAGCAATATTATTGAATACTATCGGTCCGCTCCGGCTTCACACGGTTATGCATCAAAGATTAAAAAAAAACCTTTACATACACACTCACATACACGTTGGTGACATTATGTAAGTTTTCATACGGAACCCTAACTTTTCATCGGACTATACGGTATTTTTTTAAATCGGTCTTTTATTGTCCGAACCTAAACAAACAATAAAATCTTTCCTGTATAAAATATTACTATAGATGTAGACAATTAAAAACAATTCTGTATTTCAGCTGATGAACACCTTATCTACGGGTTTGGAGGAAATGCTGACAGAGCTCTATGAGGAGAAAAATTCATACAGGTAAGTGGAAAGTGATTTTTCTTTTATACTCTATTGTCTTTGTTTTTTTGCAAGAGATATTATTGAATTCCTCTCCCCAAACCTGTGCTCCAACCAAACTTTTAGAGCAATAGCGCACTAGCGACCAGACCGCGCGACAAAGACGCGCGGCTCGGTCGCGGACAAAACAACGGCTATAATCGTCAGTTGCAAATACAGCGCGGCTTTTATTTCATTGGCAGTCGTAGTTCTCGGCCATTGAGCTTCAGGCTTGTGATATTATACTAATTGTTAGGGAAAATCACTGGGCTGACTGGATGGCACTGACCTTTCTCAGGACCTTTTCGGGCTGGTGTCTTCGAAGTCAGATGGATCCACTGATGAGTTCCCTGGAACACTTGGTCTTCCACAGGCGCTGGTTTGGCTAGATTCTCCGGATTGGTGTATGTAGGATACGAAACAAGGGGTCACGTCGCGACTCGATAGAATATCGGAATACCGCGGACGCGCGAATGAACCCGAGGGCAAAGGCGATGTCTGATGCGACTGCGCTTCTTGGCGTGCAACGACAGATTGTTAGGCCGGTATCGGCCATCCTCGGCGCAACCGATGGTCACGTGAGTGGCTAGACCACCAATCAGCCGAGAGCAAACGGTAACACTATGTCAAGATTTTAACCTCCAAATTATGTGTACTTTGACAATGACAGATGCTACCGTAAATATAATTGAATTAAAGAAATATCGATCCCTCGTGATCATCATTATCAGGAACAAACTATATTTTAACTAAAGAAAAGTATCTATTCTATTCCGTAACGGAACACTAATGTATCAGCGACCTGGCCGCTAGTGCGCGCCTGGTCTTAGTGCCGACGCGACCTAATTGTAAAAACGAGGGGTTAACGGATCAAGGCGTTTGTTAGCTGCTTGGTTTTTTTTAAACAAAAGACAATCGAGTTTTCTTATAACCAAACTACCAATAGAGATAAAGGAGTAAGGGACTAAAAACCTCTCACTCAATGTCAGTAAATATTATCGTGTCATCATCTTTCCAAAGAACTTTGTTTGTTCTTTCCAAAACTGTTTCTTAAATTATAATAAAGTTTACTATTCTCAAGCAATTAGCTAAATATGTAAAAAAAATAAACCTGACTACGTAAGCGTCTTAAACTAGTCCGATTTTAGTTTTTAACTAAATATTGCTCATTACGGAATTAACGTAATACCTACCTACTGCTGAGTCAAAACTAAATGTAGAGTTAGATTTAGTTTCATATACCACAAGAATTATCTACGTGAAATTAAATTTTCCTAATTACCTTTAATTTTCCAAAATCTTTCAAATAATCGACAAAGCCTCATTGTAAATTTGAGTAGGTATGCACTCAAAAGTTGGGAGCTCGTAGCCATATTACGAGCAAAGAGATCCAGTGGTTCTTGGCCTCTTCGAGCTATAAGCGATGAGGCGATACTAAGTAAATGGCATTAGCTCAGTGGCTCCGAGGAAAATTTAATTATACGCGGTCGTGGGTTTGACTCTCGACTCCTTTGATATCGAACGCTCTGTGATTTGAGTAGGAATAGGGAGGTAAGTTATATAAGTTATATATATAGGATAAGTAGGTATTCTTAAGTGAAATATTTTTAATAATTTCGATGTCTTACGCAATAACTTTTACTTAAAAGACTTGTTATTTTTATTTCTATTATTATTGTATTGCTTCCTAAGACAGTTTTCTTTTATCTTGAATGTTTTTGATTTGCTTTATTTTATCCTATTTAGAATAAATACACCTTATAGGGTAAGCCTGTATAACTTTACACTTATATTAATTAATACTAACGAAAACTCACAATTTAAAAGGTAATGGATTATATATATATATATAAATATAGATAAAAAGGTTGAAGACAAGTGAACAATGAATCAAAGTGCTCACTTTACTTCCTCCATTGTTACTTATTTAATTTGTGTTTTTTAACGTGTCCAAGAGTCCCTTATGAATAAGTAATTATAATTTAATAATTACATAATAATAATTTATACATTAAAATTACCTAGTTAGGTCTAAAGAAAGTAAAGCACTTTGATTTTGATTTTAGTATGGATTTCGTAAAAACAACCGAAAAGATAGATCAACGCGCCAAAGTTAGAAAGTAATTGAGTTTAAACCGAAACAAAGCCCGTCACTAAATCACTAACATAAATCATTTATAAAATGATGAGTCTGTTATCGAGCGTCACAAATCATCGCCTCCCTTCCTGGGCTTTCATCAGAAACAATGGGCTACAGGGCTACATATAATAATGCTATTATCGACGCGAAAGCATAATGGCTGGGCGTTACGCGTAGCACTGAATGAAGCGATTAGTCTTATATTTTTAAAAGGAAGTTACGACTAAGACAGACTAACGCCAAAATTAGTAAGGCCAAAATTGTTATTGAAAATGATCTGACTACAGAGACCTTTTGCTGTGTTTTCATGAAGATGCACCTTGCAATGTCAATCGTCATTTGTTTTCTTGTCATGATAATTTCCAGACATTATAATATTGAGTTTAGAGTTTTCGAATATTTCGACACAGTTTCATGCGCAATGATCACGGAACTACTCAAATTTTGGTAAATATCGCATTATAATTGACTTTAGTGTTAATAACCTTGATACTTTCAAAAGTTTTGTATTATAATGTTGAATCAAAGATCGTTAAGGCGCATACAGCACCTAAACTAGCGCCACCACCTACATACTTTATGTTATTATTCTGTTTAACAAAGGAATTTTCAAAAATCCATCGTCCAGTTTGTGATACCTATCATAAGCTTTTTTTTTAATGCCTCTGTAATAGTTTTATTCTATTTAGTTTAGGAAGAGATACGAAAATAGATTTTGGTGGCCACCAAGGGCAACTTCGTATCTCTGGACGGACGATGGATTTTTGAAAATTCCTTTGTTAAACAGAATAATAACATAAAGTAGGTGGTGGCGCTAGTTTAGGTGCTGTATGCGCCTTAAGGATCTTTATTAGAATAACCTTATATACGTAGGTTTATGAATATAAACATGTTGTGTACGTATGCACAGAATAACTACATAGGTAATACCATTTGTTATGTAATAAACATGGCTACTTTTGTTCCTAAAATAAAGTATGATTAAATTCGATGGATAAAACACTTTTTAGCTCGATTTTGCCATTATTTTATGCCTAAATTTTTTATTGTATTATATTTAATCATGCAATATAAAAATTAAATTATCCTCATTGTGCAACTAACAGATCCCGAGTCGATCCCTAATAAAGCTACTAATATTTTCAAGCACCTTGTTTTTTGCCGATGCATTTAATAAATACTATGTAAATGAATGCCCCCCTTTTGTAACGAAAACGAATATATCACAGTGCGTAGTTTTATCATCGCTTTTCCCATAAAATCCGGAATCCACAGATTTTTCCATACAAAATCCTTCGTAGTCATTCCGAGCGCTATCGCATTATGCAACTGGCGTGTTATTATCATAAAGGCTCATAAAGGTATATTTTCGTCTGACAATGTATACTTTTGAACATGTAACACGGTATTTTGGTAGAGTTTTCCTACAAGTTTTAACTGGCTTCAAAATAGAAGGTTCTATTTACGGCGATTTTACCATCATTAGTGGACCGATTTCATTGATTTTTGTTTGTATTGTATAGGAAATTATTGTTTTATATAGGTCATTATTGTTTAAGCCGCCTGTAGTTTGTTTTGAACAATCTGCAGGTCGCTTAATTTGTTTATTAAATTGTTATTTTCTTTATTAGTAAACTTTTTTTAAATTTTTGGTAGTAGTAGTAACAATAAAAGAAAAATTAATAAATAATGATCAACAATCCACACAGCATCATTTAGTCCCAAGCTAAGCAGAGCATGTGTTATGGGTACTAAATGACAGTTATACAATAGATAGCTATTATAGAAAACGTCTAAAACACCCTACAAAATATACGTAAACAATCAAGTACAAAAATTGTGTCGAAAAAGCGTTCGTACGTTCTACGAGTATATTTATCTTTGTTTACTTAAGTTTGGCGAGATACCCCTAATGAATTTATTAAAGTAGGCCAGATGAAGTAATTCCATAAACTAATTAAAATTATGGTTCGTTGGTTAAACATTTTACGCGTTGACACAGGCAACGTTGCGGCGCTGTTTACTTAGGACAAAGGTACATAGCTCAAGAGTTCCAATTAATAAATGAGTATAGCAATAAACCTGACTCTCACTGAAATAGACACGTCAAAAACAACAAAACATGCCTGTAACAGACCCCCGAAGTTCCGAACAAAGCATTGCTTATGAATAATGAAACACCCCTAGTCGACCCTCACACCTATACGGTTATAACCACAAAATTTCAGTTTTGTGGGCGACACGACACCCCACAAAACTCCGCGAAAGAACGAGCGAGCTAAGTGTTTTTTACGGCTTTTAATACGAGTTTATTAAAATATTTAAAGCGTAACTTTCCCTGGATTTCCCCAAAGACATCTCAAAGAGTCCCCCGCTCGAACTAAAAGCTAGGTGCGAGTGGGATGATAAATTAAAGCGAGAGTCGCAACTCGACGCGTGTTAGATTAATGAGATTTCAGATTTTTTTAAGAATTTTCACATCAAAATATGAGATATATTAAAATGATATTACCTACAGATCGCGAACGTTTATGAATCTGAAATATCTTACAAAGATATTTACGAAATAAATAATTGAAACATAAATAAATAAAAGAACATCTTTTCAGTTATCGCTAAAAATAAAGACATAATAATTGCAGATATGAATCAAAAAAATTTCAAATGGGAGAAAGCTGGGTGAAATTATTAATAAATGAAACATAAACAAAAATTCCTTCTAAGTTTTGTTATTTGTTATAATAGTAGTGTCGTGTATTTTTTTGTACTTGTTTTTAATTTACATAAGATATCAAGGATTTTTGAAAACAATTATGACACGGTTAGATAAAACCTAACACAAAGATATGACTGTATACTACCTATATACCACCTATGGTATCTGCACAAAACTGCCATAATGACACATTCTAAAAATATATTATCCATAAGATTTTTCTAAACATTAGATAAAACTAAACCTATCTTCGAAATTCAAACAGGAAATTTAAATCAAATCCAATCGATAATATTCTTCGAAATTCAAACCTAAAATTGAATTCAAACACATTCGTAATAACACTTTCACTGGAAATCACTTTTCCAAAATACCCGTTAGAAGAACAATGAAGTTGAATCGGCGTGGGTGTGAAATTGTCTAGGGCTCGAATGGACTATTAGATTCAGGCTTACGTCTGGTTTCCCTTGCCTGATTTAGGGGTTGGGGGAGGTTCTGGCTTCGACAGCTGACACCGATACTTATAAATGTGGCCATAATATCCAGTCGGTATTCGGAGTTTGGCTAGACGAGCCTTTGATTCTGTTTGACCTTATGCATCAAGAATCTTTTTTCACATAGGTAATAATGAATTCGCATCGCATTTATTAAAAAAAATAATAATTGAGTGGATAGGTCAAAAGGGGCGTATTTATCCAGCAGTGGAACAGTAACGGTAAAAATAAAATAAATATTAATAGTATGAGTAAAGAAGGTTTGTCCATTAACATACAAAAAACTAAAACAAAATAATGTGACAGTTGGCGGTCTTACCACTCACGAGCGATCTCTACCAGACCAGGTTTGATTTTATGTCGTCGCTCAAATTTGATGAAAATTACCAAGCCATTTCAGTGAGTTTACAAACTGTTGTTGATTCTTTTACCAATAGTAGATTTCTGCTGTGTAAACCTCGTAACCAACTTTAATAGAAAATAGTATATGTTCAAAAAACCCATTTTTTAGGCACAAAGACTTTACTTTTATACACAAATAGAGAAGATGCAATCCTCTATAAAATAATTTCCACGACTTTCTACAGCTGATTATTGTCCTGCACTCATACAATACAAAACGCTGCAATTTCTTACTGTATATTGTGAAAAATACAATCGTCCTACCCCTTTGTGCGTCTAGACATTGTTGCGGAGGCCACAGAACAAATAGTAGTGCAGAGGCCTTTTGTGGTTTTGAGCCGAACTACTGCGCTTTTAGTTCTTATGGCCTCCCCGACAATCCGGCATATCCCTTTCATATTGCTGGAAAAATAGGGATGGGAATGATCCGGTGGATTGGGGATTTCAATGTCGATATCGGTATTTTTTTTACGTTTCACGTTTTTGGATATTTTTACTTACTCTCATTAATATGGGTGTTAGCGAACATTTTATGGAACATTTAGATTTTTCATAACAGGTTTTGTTGCTAGGTATACGTTATAACAAAGTTCTTTGTTTATTCATTTACACCAAATTCATACGTAAACAAAGCTATATTTACCATAATTTGTATTTTAAGTTATCTAATACTTCGGCACAGTTTAATTTGTCACGATCACGGAACAGGTGAATAATAACTTCAGTATTACCATGATAGTTGGTTTAATGTTCACAAATTTGTATAACATTATAACTTCAGATTAATTTTCTTAAAGTCTAGGGCCTAGGCTAATAAGAGCTGAGAGCTAAAGTCTAGGCTTTAGCTTGCAAATTAAATCACATTGCTATCAAATATTTTTTCTATTCGAATAAACAAAGAAAAGTTGTATCTGGATTCTTATTTCTAGACATTTTGACATCGATAGCTCAATTACCAAGCACATCCCTAAACAAAACGGCCGTACTTTGAGTGATTGCGAGCGAACTACAAACAATGCATGTGGAGTCAATCTCGCCATTCACAATACCTACCGACAAATGTACATAAGCATGTAAAGTTAGAGCTGCATCAGAGTTTATACAAAGTTTGTTTTGCATACCTGCCGTATAGCTGTTCCTGCTTTGATTTACATGGAAGTTCAGTTTGTTAAATTCCGACACTAGATAAATCGCATCTCAGACACAAGCAAGAGCCTGGTTATAACTATATTTGGCAAATCCTCGAAACATATATTGCTTCGAGCAGACATAGAATTTACTACTAATACTTTTCAAATAGTTTTTAAAATACTAACTAGATACGTAGATAACCCGCTAAAATTCATAATAAAATAGCTACAATAGAATACAGTAGAAATAGTAACGAGGTATTTTCCAACAGCATAGCAGATTATAATTAACTTGAATATGTTTTTTTTTTCAGCGAGCATCTCCTAGTATACTTTCTTCAATTCCTTCTGCATACCACTCGCATATGAGTTGAGGTAGCCCTTGTTATCAGTCTCAGACTATCAAACGCAACGAAAGTCTGACAAAATTTTTTTGCTGCGAGGGAGTGCGATAATTATTTCCAAATTATCCGAGGGTGGCCGCCAGCTGCGCCAAATTAAATCGAAAATGTCCGATGGCCAACGATCGTTTCCCTACGTAATGGCCACATCAAAATCTACGGCAAAAATGTGTTGCCATGTTGCCAATGCCGTGGTTACGAAAGCTAATGAGCATGGTTTATGGGCAGGGGAGCCGTGGCTCTGTCAACTTAGAAAAGTATAGGTAACCCATAGGTACCCATTGATGCGATAGGAATCAGGAGTTATAATGATATATTAAAAAGTATTTTCCATCAGTAATGAAAGAATGTTACCACAAATTATGCACTTAATATTTTTATTTATATCTATACTATTATTATAACGAGGAAAGATTTGATTGTTTGAATGGAATAGGCACAGAAATTGCTTGAAGCTGGTGCGGACCGCTGGTATATTATATTTATGGTAGAGCCAGATTATAGGGCAAGTTCTTACTTATCCAAATTACAAGGTCTTGAATTCAACCATACAATTATGATGATTTTCGTGCCTAAGTCCAGCATCTAATAAATATGATTTGATGATGATTACGATGAAAATTATCTTATATTTAGATATTTACTATTTAAATACCATTTAATCCCATGTGACCTTGTGAATTTGATATTTCCATCTCTTCCACAATCTAGTGTTACTAAAACAGCGTTATTTTATCAGCATCATAACAGAGTAAAGTGTTGCCAACTACTCGAATCACAACAATGATCATAACCATAACGTTTGCTTGCTACGGTTGTTTGCCGCCGCCAATTTCTTGATGTCTTCGGCCAATTTCCGGGATTTTATTGCTGTGGTTAAATATGAAGAAACTGCGCGTTGTTTTGTTTCTTGTGATTTAGTATTCAATGTATAGACGACAAATCTTGTAAATAAAAGAGAATTAATTATTGAAATAAGGTACATTGCCTACAATAAAATAGCTTTTTCTTTTAACCCACTTCGAAAATAGGCGGTGATTCTATGTTCGCTAAACATCCTTTTTTGCGTTCGCGGATTCCTCTTTCAATTATGGACCGATTTTGATGATTCTTTAATTTTTGTATAAGCCCTATTGAGCATGGTCCCGGTGCGAATAGTTAATAATCCTGATATATTTCCAAATGATTAATATTTTTACCGCAAAATTAAAAAGTGGAAGGTTTTATTTTGAGTTAAAAGAACAAATCATTTTTTCGATGATTTGATGGGCCATAAAATAACTCTAAGCTTTGAATCGATCAATCCCACCAGGTTTCTTGTACACAATATTATACCTATGTAGGTGTTTTGGTGAATAGCATTAATATTATTTCCTTTTGATAGGTACTTTATCTCTCCACGCACTGAAATCCACTCGCAGTAATTATTCAACAACATCTGTTGGTTCACAGCCGAATATTTTTTGTCTTACGGGTCTCTGAAGATGAGGATTACACGGGATTTGCTTGAACGCTCATAAAAATGCGAGTAATTTTATATTCTGAGCAAAACAGACAATTCAAATTAGACGATTTAATATACGACTGGTTTTATCTCTCGATGCTTTTTATTTTGTGAAGTGTTTGTAGGAAATATGAGGATTTGTTTACAGCATTTTATGAAACTGGTTGCTTAACTGATTTATGATATAACTAAGGAGTTAGCTAAGACTTTGGGTTACGATACGATAATCTAAAACCTTCTAGGTCTAGTTCTTGACTCAACATAAATATTTTTCCATTTTATTCTCAGAGCCATTAACGAAGCCTACTAAGCTTATTTCTGCATTTGTTTTTTCCTGAAGAATTGCTTTTGGACACGAAAAGGTTTTTTTCTATCAGACGCTAGTTAGTACTAATCGTTTCGACCATAGACAATTTAACTCAGAGCATCGCACGAGGAGAATGATTCTCAAACACCTCAGGGCTTGCGGTCAGTGACATGGCACATGCATCACGCCCTAAACACGATTAACGACCCTGCTAGAGTGTCCATGCTGCTGATATAACGGCAATTTTATGCGACATATTGCCTTCATCCTATGTTTTATAGCCATCCTTAATTTTTTTGGATTTATAGTAGCTTTACGAGAAACTATTTTATAATTTGATTTTGAATTATAGAAACTATTTTTTTTTCTAATTTGACTTTGGAATATTTTTCTAATGTTGAAAAAGAACAAACGGTACGAGTTCTAAATATAGAAAGCTATATTAAACTTGAACTAGTTATTTTAGGGATTTAGTACTACCTCTAAATTATTACGAATTTCGCGTGGAAGTCTAACGGCGAAAATATCAAATATCTGCAGATCGATAAATTTGTTCCGAGACGGGAATCGAACCCGCAACCTTCTGCGTCTCAGGCAAACCTTTGCCCAGAAACAGAAGTCGTCAACTTATACATAAAATGATATGTCAAGCAAAAGTTTAAATTATGAAGCTCCAAACGAAACTTCTAGACACAACATATTGCGGAACAAACAAATGCGACGCTACAAATAAGGGTAAAACCACACTTGGCGTGTGCGGTCACACACAAGTTCGTCCCATCTGCCGAATGAGACGGCGCACGTGGCTTGGCAAGGTTTCAGACTGCTTATGATGTCAACTGTGAATACAAATCGAGGCAAACGAACATGAAGCAAACACAATAGCTGTTGTTTCGTAGTGGTAAATTAAAGCTAAAATAAATACCAAGGTAAAATTGTGAAGCTACACAAAAGCATAGCCTAGTGCGCAGGGATTATAACGATGTTTACACCTAAAATCGCACCGCGAGATCTGCAGTTAAGTACCTCGTGAAATTTAGTATCATTTAGTCATCTGTAATCGATATTGTGGTATATAAGTTATTTGTATAAAGATGTTTCTGAATTATGTCATTATTTATAATACTTATCGTCAATAGAAATGGATTCTTTTTTGCGCAATTTAGCAAGATATCGATCTTGCTAAATTGCGCATCGTGTAGAAAAACCCTTATCCCCAAAATGAATGTTAATTGGTCACCCCATTTAATCCTGGGTGTAAAGAGTAACTAATGCGAAAACCTTGTGGCCTGAGGCTAGTGAGAGATTTTTAAACATCATTTAATTTAAATTAATGCAAAGCTGTGCTAACAGCATAGGATGGGCTCTTACGCGGGAGCTTTCATAAGTTTTCCTGGTAACATGGCTGCAACTGAATCTATCCGTCTATACGTAAAAGTTTTATATACTTTTCGAATATAACTTTGAATTATATACATTTCCTTATGCACTTAAGCATTGCTTAAGTAATGAAATGAAAAGTATCTTCTAAAGCACACGTGTTTGGTTATCCTCTTTTTATCGCGTCAAACTTTCTTAGATGTTCTTTAAAACCTTTTGCGCTAAAAAATAACTTTATAACTGAACAGTGAATAACAAAAATGTATTCACTGTTCAGTTATGAAGAAGGCCACAGTAAGCTTCCACAGTCTGCCACGCTAAGACTTATGAAGTTATGATAGACATTGAGTACTCTACCACTACACAGAATATTAGCAGCAAAACGTAGCACCTTGTGAAATAACTTCAACGCTCATAAAGGAGAAGTAACAAGTATCGTATCCCGTATATTAATATTTCATAGCGCCAGCGCTTTAGCGGGCATTAGCATAAGATATATGACGTCTACCAGGTGTGAACCAAGGACTTACGTATAGCGAGTCGATCATGCGTTAGCATTAGCACCCAACAACTGCTGATATTTTTCATCAAGCATTTTAGGTTACAGGTTTGATTCCCGCCTCGGCACAAATGTTTGTAAGTTATGCTTTACTTAATTAATTTCACGAAAAGATTAGCAGTTAAATTTTCACTCTTGATTTATTTCTTCTTTACGGCTTTGATCATGTTTTTACCACACATGATCAAAGCCTTCAACTGTCATGGCATCCAAACATAATACAACTTCTAATCTTAAAGCAATCGGATCAAATAAATGAAAGCATCTTCAAAGATGAACCAGTAATTCCAAAGAATCCCAATTAACACAGTGAAATTTAACCAATAGGTATTCAAATCAATTTGTGCTATTTATCGAAACAAATCAAAATGCGTTATTCCCGAATACGATTAGCCATAAATTCATTCGTGCATTTAATCGATACGATCAAAATCCTGAATACATGCCTGCCTATTCCACTCTAAAAATTGAAGAGTAAAAGTTATTCGAGCTCGGGCAGAAGTGTACGATACAATGCTCCCTGAACACTCGAACCTCTCCGGATAAATATCATTTGCAAATGAATATTAGAACATTCAGAGTATGCTAGGCAGTTTGGCTATATTCTACGAGTTTGTTCGTACGAAATATCAGATAATCTAGACGATAAAAAGGTTTGGGACGAGTTTTGCTTCAACTCGAAAACTAACAACCTAAGGTTTCTCGTTCGTTTCTTCTTTACCTTAAAAAGATTGATGTGAACAAGAAATCAATGTGATCACTGATCACTTAAGTGTAATTGATCATCTTAGTTTTACTTATGTAATTTGAAAAATGTGACGTGTCGAGAAATAAAAAAGCACTTTTTTATTTTTACAATTTATATCAAACCCATTTCAGGATCATTTCCGCTGAAGACGTTCTTGATTCGTTCATGCAACTGGCAACAAAGAATTGTAATATTGTGTCAAATACAGACTTTTGTAGATCACAAAAGTAATAGTTGTATTGACTTGATTGATTTTATTAATTTGAATCGAAAATTTTAGACTTGATTTTTATTTGTATCTTAATAATCTAGCTAATCCTAATTGCTAAGTTATTTGATTAGTCAAAATGAGCACTGGTAGAAAAAATGAATTATATTCTGGTATATAGTCATCATCATCATCAGCCTATAATAGTCCACTGCTGGACCTCTAGGCCTTCCCAAATGAGTGCCATAGATGGCATTATTCATCATTTGGGGGTCATTGCCCATAATCCCCACGCTGGACCTGCGGGTTGGGGATCGCAGTACGGTGGTTGTTCTGCAGAGGGCGCTGCTGCCCACCCCCCGGTTCCCTTAGTCGCCTCTTACGACACCCACGGGGTGGTAAAATTCTATAGTGTGCCGTCACCACACGGCGGTATATAGTACCTATATATAATAGTAGCACATAATATAACTTGCTGCCTTACAGTAAAAGTTTTCAAATAACACTTTACCAATAAACAGTTGAGAAGTCCGTATTAAATCCTTGGCGTAAGTTTCACATTAGATTAGTTGCGTCCCTTGTGAGTGCATATCCCTGTTTGACAAGAGATCGGGTAACTTATACCGACTCCCGACTTGTGGGGAGAAACTTCAGCAACCCTTTGCGAACTAGTAAGAAAGTTGTATTCAAATTGAAACGGTAGATAATTATAAATCAACTGATACTCGGGGATTCGGATTTTGGACTTACTAACTTGCATATTATTTCATCTCTAAATACGCTGAATTTAATAAGTATTTTGCAAAGTTTAGCCCATGCAATGAATTAAAAAAGCTTTGAATTGAATTAAATTAATTATTCGGCAATTTAGGGTTTTTATGTTCTCATTTTCTTTAAAGTACATAGTTACAATTTACTGTGGGAAATATAATTTACCTACATTTGTATGTTAAAAATTTCATCAAGAGAGCTGTAAAGTTTTATATCGAGACATTCCTAAACCGAGCTTGACATATTTTTGCTCAGCATCTTTCTTTGCACATAAAACAAAAGCACCTTAGCACTGTTCCAGTTAAAATACTTTCATGCTTTGTTTTCTCTGAAAAGACTCTTTTGAAAGCTCTTTAGCATATTCAGTACCAACCTCATTTTTCCAGCGTTTCTGCTTTTTTGACGGCTTTTGTTGTAGGTATAAGTTAAGTATATTCGTTCATAGAGTAGTAGAATTTGCATTGAAGCTTATGGTCGTTTTGTAGATTAAAGCCCTATTTAACCCTTGCTCGGCACTTTGGTATTAGAACTTTCACCCGTCTCAGTACCTATGTAATACAATATACTCACTGTCGAGAATCGCCCGAAGCGCGCCCGTATCGTGTAATTATTCGGAAGTTTAGTAAGTCAGAAGGCATTCATGTACAGATGGCACATCTGTAAGCTCGTGTTGGATTTTTTGGTTGTCAAGTCTTTTTGTTGTTTAGAATTGACAAGTGCGCAATATGCACGATATAATATATATATCTATACTAATATTATAAAGAGGAAAGATTTGATTGTTTGTTTGTTTGTATGTTTGTTTGTTTGTTAGTTTGTTTGTTTGTTTGAATTGAATAGGCTCCGAAACTACTGGACCGAGTTAAAAAATTCTTTCACCATTAGAATCCTTAATTTTCCGTGATGAACATAGGCTATATAATATTTTTAAAAAAGTTAGGGATCCGCATGAAAAATTCAATAATTGAACCGTGGGCTGTATATTCAACCTCTTTTTCTATTATGGCGCGTCAGAATAGAAAAAGAGGTTGTATAGCGCACGGTGCTTGCTTTTTCTCTACGGCCAGTGTCAGTTTTTGGAATGTCGAGTCAATGTCAAAAACCCCAATGCTGTTAAAAAAAGTAAAGATCCGTATGAAAACTGTGAAACCCATCGTTTTAGTGTGTATAATTTCTGAAATTTTTGTTTAATACCCGTGCGAAGCCGGGGCGGGCCGCTAGTGTTTATATATGTTTACTCAAAAGGTACAATTATTTATGGTACGAATAACATAATAATTTTAAGATCCGCCTGCGACTCATAAGTTGCGGGTTCGATTCTCGCCTCGAGACAAAAATAAATATAAATTGTTTTCTACATATATGTACCAATAAAAAATATGTATCTATGTAATATATTGTATAATGTATATCAGTCATCTAGTACTCATAATACAAAATCTGCTTAGCTGGGGTGGATGATGCTGAATAGATTGTCCATCATTATTTATTTACTGCTTTTTCCGGCGACAAGTTAACACAGCATTGAAATATCACACTAAGACCACGTATTCTGTCGTCGGTTTTTCTATGAGACCTTGCCTAACCAAAGAAAACATTCTTATTGGTGCAACGTATTTAAATAAAATAAAGGTATAAATCCATTTCTATCCCCGCTTCCATTTGCCGTCGCGGGAAAGCACGACACCACAGCACCCGGGATTTAATTAGACGCAACCGCACCAAATGTACCGGAACATACAGATATAAGGGAGATTTGTAATGATGCATTGCCAGCTCGGTGCTCGTTGTAGGGGGATATTTTTGCCTGTGTGTATTTATCAGAATCAGTATCAGAAATATTTTTATTGTTAACTGTTGTACAGAAAAGATCTTAGGTATAAGGTGTACAGTTTCAACAGCTTATCTTTAGCAGACATACAATAATACAGTTTAAAATAAGATCTAGGTAGATAGATATATCTAGCTATATTTGGTATGCTTTATAGTTTATATAAGGCAGAATGCATTAATTATTGGGAGATGCTGAATGCGGGATAAGGCCTCCACTAAAAGTGCACCACAGAGTGCACATTTAGTGAAGGCCTATCGAATCAGTGGACGTATACTAATAATTATGTGCTGTTGCTGTTGATGATAAGTGTCTTTCCTAAGCAGTCTAGAAAAAAGAATATCGTATTTTACAGAAATACATACAAAGTTATATGAACCGTGTGTGCTCTCATTAAAATATTCCTCATTACTTGATGACGATAAAGAAAAATGTAGGCAATACAATTTAAGGGAGACTTATTTAAGTAATAAGAAGTAGTATTTAACAACAAGAAAATTATAATTTAATTACCAAATTGGAACCATTGAGCTAACTGAAGACTCTTGATAATAATAATCTAGAGATCTATTGAATGAGACGCTATTAAAGATATCTTGATATTTTGTACAACTAAATTTTTTTTTTTTATATTCAGGATTATATACATTTTTTTAAGGTTTATTTTTGTATTAATGTTTTCTTGTGTTAGCCAAATTACAAACGATTTTTTCTTTTTTTTCATTCTCTACCAAAAATCTGCATACTTTTACTTCAAAATTGTAATGGTTACGTTCAAAATTGGCTTCATCCCGTTTATCTTAAAAAAGAATAACTTATGTGTGGTCGGCCCATGAAAGTCCTGTTACAGAAGCATGTGACACTTTTAACAAAACGGTTTTGCGACAAACGAGTGTGGTCTGGACTTTTAAAGGGTTGGCCAGGAGTTCAGAACGTGTTCTGAAATTGACGTTTTTCTGGGCATCGATCTTTGTTAGTGATTCACCGTCCTTTTAGTTTACAATAGATTGTTCAATCTAATTTTCTAAATAGAAAAAGCGACTCTTATGGAAGAGAGGGTTAACTTTTATACTTTACGCAAACCATCAAAACAAATCAAAAATCAAATCATTTATTTTGCACAAGTACACATTGTATGGTAGGTTACAAGTTGAACGAAGAGACGATAAATGTTAAAAACAGCGGCGTAGTCTCTAGTCACCAAATCTCATGCATAACTAGTTCTTAGGGCTTATCAATAATAGTCATCATCTGCCACTGCTGAATAGGCCTCCCCTAATGAGCGCCATAGCATCCTGTTTTCAGCTTGGCGCATCCAGCATCTGCCAGCAGTCTTTCGCAGATCGTCGTCCCACCGGCCGAAGAGCGTCCTATACTACGTTTACCGAGTCGCATTCTCCACTAAAGAACTCGTTTACCCCAGCGGTTGTCGGTTCGGTCGAACATATCAATAATAGCAGTTCTTCTAAATCCGATAATCAGGATCTAAACCTGATCAATCCGCAAAATGAGTGGAACTTCCTAACGACGGATCTACGTACAACAATAGTCTGTGATTGCGAGCGCGGTGCGGTTGCGCCCTAACCGCAGGTACGTACCTAACCTATCTACCCGGTAGTTATGTAGATAGCTAAGCAGTTAGGTAGGTAGTTAGGTATAGACACCACACGCAACAGACAGGAATTTACCCTCGCGAATATTTAATATGGGATGCGTGATTAGACGTGTATTAATTAGAAAGTCTGCGGGAACTTCGGAAACTGATTTGAGTACGTAGAGTGCTTTGATTGGAAGGCTCAAATTCTTTATATATATACCTATGAATAGCTAAGGTAATGTGTCGCCGAAATCTACGTAATATGTAATCTACTCTACATTTTTATATTTATTATTAAAAATTTCAACAACCTTTCAGTGCTTACATTTTGCAAAAAATCACATTTTATATACCGTGATATTAATATGAGTTTCCAAGATAAATGTATCGCAAATAGCTGCAAATCGGTCCGCCGGGGGCCCGTGTTGCTCTATGCTGCAAATAGCTGAACGAATTATCAAAGCACTTTGCACACTGCGGTCTCCACCAATCATTTAAAAGCTCTTTGATCAATAAAATTAAATGAAACAAATGCCGCAGAATGTCTGCTTGCCTGTTCGACCAATCGAAATAAAACGATACCGTAGCGATACTCTCAAAAGAAAGAACCTTGATTAGGCTCCCTCGCAAGTCGCAAGTAACGTCAGACGGAACTCAAAGACAAGTATGGACCTACTGTTTAGGTAATGGACATAAGAATTTACATACAAACGCAATTGGTGTGGTTTATTTTTTAAATACCATTATAAAAAAAAAGAAAATCACAATTATAAAACTAAATTAGCACCGGTATTTACAATTGTAACAATTGAGCTAACTGCACTGTTGCAAACATACTACAGGCACAGATAAAATAATACTAGTATACAGGTAGCTCGAATGATCCATATCAATAAATAAAATTAAAAATTAATAATTACACAACACAAAAACGCTTCAGTTGCTTTTGTATACAAAAAGCTCTATTCAATTCCTCAGTTAGGAAGAGGTCGCGGGACTCGTAATTCAATTTATTGCGTCTACTGGCTACCCTCCAGTCGCGAGCGATAATGCAATTTCATTGGGCTACTTATTGGTCCTTTACCTTTTCATTTGTAAGAAAATGCTTTTTATTGCAAGAGTTCAAAGGCTGATTGACGTTGAAGTTTTTTGATTCTGTACGATAGAGTAATAATACGACGATAGTACAAAGTAATCAATTAAGGAATAAGTGTCCAATTGGCTGTCTAATCCCTCAAGGGCGATCTCTCCCAGACAACCTTGTCTATAGCACTTTGACTCTGATTCTACTTATAGTATTTAATTGTTTTACCGGTTTTCAAGTTTACCTTTATCTTCCTAACCAGAAGGGAAGGGGATCTGGAAACTTAAGCACGCAATCCAGTTTTCCAAAAACTTCCCATTTTATATCGGCATTATTTACTTTATGGGTATTTGATCAACCAAAGAATAGATTGTATTGAAAAATTCATAATCTTAGATTATACCTGTGATACTGTGAAAAAACTGTATTGAATTCCAGCTAAGTAGTATATGAAAAGCGGATGCTATCCGTAGTAAACCTTATCTTTTTTTTTATAAATCTTTGTGAAAGGAACCTTCAAGTTATTATTATACACTTACTTACCTTGAACATAGGAGAGTTATAAAAGGGCAAAATACTTATCAAATCCAACTTTTCTCTTCTTTTTTTATTATTTTTTTATTTAGTCTATGAAAACTTCGCTGGGATATTGATTTATAGACGTTATGTTCGAAATAAAAAGTGACTCATTTTAACAATACTGGGATGTATGGGATTTTAAATTTGCCTTCCCTTTGTATTTCTTGAAAAGGGGTGACTTTTAGAAATAGATGTTATTGATAACATATTACTATCGACTTTATCATAAGCAATGTGCTCATAAGTTTATTTATTTTATTTCTATTCTAACAAAAAATCTCATGGAGTCCAAAGGTGATCGGAACACTGGCTGACTTTAATCTGGTCAACGAATTAGCGTCGCAATCCAAAAACTTGGCAATACTGCCAGCATTCTGCGCCCTCTTCCTACTGGTGACGGCTTAGATTTTTAGAGAATAGATAGCTAATACTATTTGTCATTGTTTTATTATGTTAAAATTTTCTTTGTTAATAAAGAAATATGTAATTTTGAAGTAGCGCTGTTTCGCAACAAGTTTTCTAGCTAAAGTACCTAATAGGAAATTAACTGATCTTTTCATGAACGCATTATGTTCTATATTATTTTGTAATAATATTGAACTCGGAATAATTGATTTTCATTTTATCATCTCAGTCGTTATAATATATTATCTCACAAGCATTTGTTAACCCATTCACTGCCCAGCCATGTCAGTGAGATTTGCGTTTTCAAGGACAATAAAACGAAACTATTAGATACTGCGCAGTTTAAACTTTTTACGTATAACCAGACCATTGCGTTGAAAAGTTCAGTAATATTTTTGTCACCAAACAAGACTCCCTGTGGGGAGCCCTTTCATTTCCAAGGCGATTAAAAAAGTTGCCGCACTGCTTCCCCTCGAAAATAAAGAGTTTTCTGTTTATTCATATTATTTCCTTGTTTCGGTAGGGTTTATTGTAAATTTCAATATTTTGATCAGTGATGTAAGGGGAGATTGGAAAAAATCACGAACTATTTTTGTGGGTGACTATTTTTCTTGTCAATTTTGTTTTGATGATAGAGCAAAGATAAAAATACCAGTTTCCGCTATCGAAAAAATCTACAAAATCCTATAACGAACAAAACGCACAATATTGGTCTAAAATAGAAATTGGCCAATGATTCATATCTTTATGAAAAAATAAAAGTAAAATTTTAACTAGTAAGTAGCCAAATTAGAACTAGTATTTACAATTTAAATAATTGAGCTAAATATAGACTGTTGCGATTTTCAATATTTACTATAAAAAGAACCTCGAATTCTTCATGTTCTAAGTAGGGAACTGGCAACACAGAGACGTTTTACCAGTCTGCAGTGGCAGTAAGCGCTCTGCATAGTAATGCCCATGCCTGGATCTTACAGATTTATAGTCAGCAAGAGCGAGAGTGCTTCAGAACTCAGTCGCCGGAATAATGTTATGGATTGTGATGTGGAGCGTCCCTCTGATAAATATTTGTTAGAAAGGTATGTAAAGTACAAGGTAAAAAAGTACATATTATCAGTTTCTTTGCACATCTTGTCAATCATTATGTGACAAAACAACAACACCACCATGTAGGACTTATATCCTATAGGAAGTACAAAGTATGATTAAATTATATCTAACTATGTAATACATTGTATTCAGTCATGTAGTACACATAATACAAGCTCTGCTTATCTTGGGGCTAGATGACGCAGTGTGGATTGAGTGGTATACCAGTTCACTTGTGGACTCAGTCGTTATAAATGCCTTGTGAAGAAAATTAAGAGTGTAATGTGTGCTAATATTACACTCTTAATTTTCTTCACAATCCACACGTCATCATCTAGTCCCAAGCTAAGCCGAGCTTGTATTGTGGGTTATAATACTTAACGATTAATACACTTAATACAAAATCTAACATGGTTAGATATAATTATATCTTAAACATCCTCTATTTTAAGCTTGCCTGTTTGTAATGTTCTCTTTCTTTATGTAAAAAAGTATAAGTAAAGTAAAAAATAATAAAGGGTTTTGCTATTCTAACCAAAAGTAAAAAAAAAAATAGTATTACTCCTGTGTAGCTCAGCGACCTAAAATGGATCTTGTTCTCTGACTTCAAGACTGGTCAAGAGTTCGTCAGGCATGTCATATCCGAGTTGTCTATCACCAGCTATGGGAGTCGAGTTCGCAAAAATCGGCTCTAAATTCATCGATCAATCTAAACCTCGTCTGGCAGTCTGGTCTACTCCTGATGGCTTTCCCATGTATGCACTCATTCGCGTTCTTGACAGCCCAATCCTGCAAAATTCTCTCGATGATTTCATTATATTTCCTGAGCAACTGACGTAAACTAGCATATTACATCAGCCACTTAAAATACAAAAATACTTTATTATATACAAGAAAAAGAAAAAAACAAAAGACAACATAAGACAAGTATAATGGGCGGCATGATCGCTTAGAAGCGATCTATTTTATGCAATGTTTGGACGTAATTAATTAGGTATTTGAATTTAAGAAAGGCAGTGTGTGTACCAAACATAACATAAATTATGTAACTCTAAATTATTAGCATAACATATGGATACTTAAAAACAAAAAATAAATAAAATGACACAAGGGACAAAAGTGAGATAAAATAGGAGTAAGGACGTATTGATTCAGGAAGCTATTTCATCCCATTGAACAGTTAAGTCGAGTTTGAAAATTTTGCTCTACCAAATACCAAATACCTACCGTCCTAGCTGGAATGTTGGTCATTCATGCATTCCTATCATAGTAGGATCTGAAGTAGATAGACGTCTAGATAGTATGTGGTTGTAAGTCACGAAGCGTCTTATTTCAATGGCGGAATGATTTATGTTCTCAATTATGGCGTCCCGACGGTGCCATTTTCACGCCTACGCCACCTAGGTGGCGGAAATCGCCTGATCTTTTCATTTCTTGGAAGACAGATATTTATATCATAAAATTCGATGAAGCGGCGGAAATAATCTATTCTCAGTAAGTGAAAAATCCTTATATTACTTATGTTCATGAAATAACCATATTGTGTGTATGTTGTAGGTTCTTTATTCAAAAAGAAGTCTAAATAAAAGCTTCCGTAAGTAAAACTTATGAGACCTAGCCAAAAATAAGATTTTAAATTGAAGAAACAATACGAAAGAAAATCGTTTATTTGGTCCACACAAGATTAGTACGAAAATAAATATAATAAATTTAATTATCCTCCAAATAAAAATAAAATAATCGAACAGCGTATGAACAAAAAGGACTCAGCATAATTTTACTTGACAGGAGTCGAACAACGCTAATATTCAATAATACAATAAATACTGAAATACCCCCCCGTCCCGTTTAAGTTAATCTCAAATCAAATAGGTAAATTTTTTTACAACATCTCAACATTTTATACAAGCTTGTTAAATATACAACAACCATACCACCTTAGAATTTATCTCCCCAGTTCAAATGGAATAGTCTAAACTTCAGACAGAGTATACTATTCTCAGCAAAGCAGAAGCTTACTGTTACGACCTTGTAAGATGGTACAGATGAGTTCAAGACGACCCAAAGTGTCCATTGTCGAGCAGGTAAGGACATAGAAGTGGCTAGGATTGGATATTGGCTTTAATATTTATACGAAGTGGAACCCAGTGGAATTGAATACAGGATAAGGTAGTTGAGTATTCTACAGTCTCAAACTAGTTTCGTGGCACTTGCGAAGTTACTTTAGTCTTGCTAGTCTGGTTTGTTTTAATATTTTAAACGGTTGATTCTGTACGCTTAGTGCCACTGGAAATAATAAGTCTACGATACAAGTTCTGGAGAACCATTGACTTGTAATAAGAAGGCATTGCTCTATCTATTCACTTTTATAACATCCATGGGAGGAACTTGAGTGCCGCTGTCTAGTTAAAGTTCGAAAAATCACTCAAAACCATTCGAAAATTATCATCGAGTTCAAAAGAAACTTAAGATCGATGTACTACGAAATAATGTATGAAAAATAGTGCCTCTTGATCAGGTAGGAGGCCTCATCATCATCATCAGCCTATGTTAGTCCACTGCTGGACATAGGCCTCCCCTAATGAGCGCCATAGCGCCCTGTCTTCGGCTTGTCGCACCCAGCATCTGCCAGCAGTCTTTCGCAGATCGTCATCCCACCTGGCTGGAGGGCGTCCTACACTACGTTTACCAAGTCGCGGTCTCCACTCAAGAACACGTTTACCCCAGCGGTTATCGGTTCTTCGCGATATATGGCCGGCCCACTGCCACTTCAGTTTGCTAATTCTCTGAGCTATGTCGATGACTTTAGTTCTCTGTCGGATGAATTCGTTACGAATCCTATCCTTCAGTGAAACTCCGAGCATAGCTCTTTCCATAGCTCGCTGAGCGACTTTGAACTGGTGGACCAACCCTATCGTGAGTGTCCACGTCTCAGCTCCGTAGGTCATGACTGGTAGGACGCACTGATTAAAAACTTTCGTTTTCAAACATTGCGGTATGGATGACGAGAAGACTCGACGTAGTTTTCCGAACGCTGCCCAGCCTAGCTGGATCCTCCTCTTGGCTTCCTTCTCGAAATTGTTTTTACCCAACTGCAAAGTCTGCCCGAGGTAAGTGTACTCAGAAACAATTTCGAGAAGGTGGCCATGTACGATCACCGGTCTTGGATCAATGTGGCCATTGATCATGATTTTGGTTTTATCCAAATTCATGCCAAGACCGATACATCGGGAGGCTGAAGCTAGACTGTCCAGCATCCGGTTCAGCTCCTCTAGCGACTCCGCCATTAAGACTATGTCATCAGCGAATCGCAGGTGTGAGATGTACTCGCCGTTTATGTTGATGCCCTTGTCTTTCCAGTCCAGCGTCTTAAACATATCTTCCAACGCGCTCGTGAACAGTGTCGGAGATATAACATCCCCCTGCCTCACTCCTCTGCGCAGTTGGATCGGTTTAGTCTGCTGGTCCTGGAGGCTGTCTGCTAGTCTGCTGGTAGGAGGCCTACAAAGCACAAAATTTATAGGAAGGACTCGAAAACGTCGTAAGTTTTTCGTAAGATAATGCGCACAGCCCGTACTCTGCTTTATTTAACATAATATATTTCTACAAGGAGGTTATTTTTTTATTCTTTTTATTACAAAACACTAAATTGCGCTACTGGATTTCAGACAAAAAATAGACAAATAAAACCTCCACTGTTCCTTAACACTTTAGTCAAATAGGTGGTTAAGCAAGCTTTACATGTTGGCCTGTGGCAATGTTGTTATAGCGACAGTTTTAAAAGTACTTTAGATATGTTTTCTAACCTCCAAAGTGTTTTAGTTTATATAGTTATTATGTCGTCTATAGTTTATATAGTTATTATGTCTATAGTTTGGTTAATAATCCCTTACGTGCACAGCTGCGATTAAAATAATCGAATAGTAGAAGTATCGTGGCAGACTGGTTGGGTGGTAAGGGTCAGTATTGAGACATAAATCTACGGCACTTGCTGAGCTGTTATTTAATATTTACGGCCTGCTGCACGCTGTGTATTTGGCAGGAAGGAATTATGTGGAGCACAAATAGTGGGTACTTTGCCCAATACCCAGATAAAAGTGTTGAAGCAGCGATCGATAGAAACACCTACCGGTTTTGTAGCAGAGGCTTTCCATATTGGATGCGTTTTTAATGACTAGTAGAAGCACAGGCGGAAAAAAGGACAATTCGCCCGCAGGCTAATTTATGAATGGGTGAAAACAAACTCTAAGATATTTTTAGCTTCCAATATTCTTTTGTGAGATAATAATAAAAATAATATTAATTTTCAATGCAATGTTTGAGAGTGAGAGTTAACTGCAACATTTTATACGGGTTTCGAGAATTACTTGCGTGTAAGTAGAACATAAATTTTTGATTCAGGCACAGGTATACCCTACTTTATTTTTATTGGGTTTAGTTACTAAGAATGTACAATGTACGTCCAGTAAATAATCTCAACCAATTTATTATATTATAAGAAAAATAAGGCAACCGTTTATTGAGCTAATTGTAATTCAGTACGTGCCCCAGAAAGTTGGCGGTCACAGCTTACTGATTCGTTTTGCTACAAAAGTGTTTTCAAACTACGGTAGAATAGAGCAACAAGCAGCTAGACAGTTCACACAAGAAGTCGCGTAATTTAAAAACCCTTAACTGTTAGGGTTTTGCTCTTACATACACTGGTATGTAAGAGCAATAAATACATAATAAAAAAATATCTGGGCTAGTATAACCGTATTTTATAGTACCTACAGATAAAGCTTTTGTAGATTATGCATAAGTTAGAGATAGCTAAAAAAAATTTCGTTTACTTCCTTATTTTGACGCCTCGCAGCGCCTCTAAGGGATGTTATGCACTACTACGATTAAATTTATGTTTCATTATTTTTTGTACGCTTAAGCGAGTAAGTTAATGTCAAACGAGCTCACGAAAAGCTTTTCATATTCGTATTTTGCACGCTTATACTACTTTTCACCCGAACAATTTTTTTTAAAGTCTAAAGTATAAGTAAATGACGATAAAAACAGTAGGCAGTAATCAAGAGACAAGCTTACTAAATTTCCGTACAATAATTTGTCGAAAATTTTATAGTAGGTACGACATCATGAATTGATTTTTAAATGTTCAAATTTGCAATTTTGAAACGCAAAATACTTTAGCTCAAAATGTCAATTTTTACGCGATAAAAACAGTTGTTTCAATTAAGTTTTACGAGTAAATCGGTTGAATGCCAAAACGTTAACTGCTCTATGCCTCCCAACTCAAAATACTATGTATGATATTTGTTTGTTTTTACGCCGGCGCGTAATAAAGATTTATTTTGAATTGTAGACTGGTAGAACGTTATTTTGTCTAGGCTTCTTGTGCAAGAGCCTACGTTGGCAGCGCTGCTGTTTGTGTAGGTGTATACGTGAGGTGATTTAGGCTCTTTGGTATCTAGGCACTATGAATTATTTTCTTTTTGTTCGTTTTCACAGCTGGCTCTGACTAAGCTGTCTGTGAAAGTTTTTTGTTTTGGTCCTTGAATTATTTTTGGGAACAGGGCAGGAAATTTGTATTTTGGGCAAGTTAAACGGAAATGAACAAGTATCAATAACATAAGCTTCAAAATAAAAAAATAGTCCTAAGCATGATCAATAATCTTCAAAGATTTTAATAAAGGAAATTTAATACACTACTTACACTAGCGTCCCGCTCCGGCTTCGCACGGGTGGACTGCTGACAAAAACCTTCCCCTTATAATCTCATCCACTGAGGGTCTGGTACTTACTGACCACCTAGTCATGCGATGACGGCAAAGATTTTAATAGTTCTATTGAAATCTTTAGCTGACGCCGGTACACAGTTTTTAACGTTTGCGGTAGTCATACATAGCCCTCAAATTGTACCCTCACCGTATAGATTATGTTCTTCATAATATTTTTTTTGTATATTGAACCTAATACAAGAAAATAAAAAAAAACTACTACAGAACCTGAATTTTGTTTTAGTAAACAAACACCTCAATGAAACCCAAACCTAATTACAAAGTATTTAGAATCATGTAAACAGTAAAACAATAAATAAAATACTTTTCTCTGTTTACACAGCTGCTTAACTTTAAACTTGAAGAAGCGTGGACTGAAAAAGCAAAATAAATACGCATACTCTCGTGAAACGTAGTACCAACGTAAGCTGCCCATAAACTGTGCTTTCGGCTATCGACTCGCCGCAGGCACACAGCTTAAGGGGACTAGCTGGTTCTTTGTTGGTCACTTTTTATTGTTAATAGGTACATATACTAATGCATAGAGCATATAATAGACATCTATATGGCTCGTGGTCCACCAGCAAGGTCTATGGAAAATGATCGCGAATGCCCTTGAATTTCAATTAAATCACCAGATTTAGGCCTTGCATAACAATTAAATAAATTGAGCTAATTGCAGACTCTTGCAAACAATCTTCAGGAAGCTCAACTGATCCATATCAATACCAGTCGGAAGCGTCCCCAAGACGCTGGCTGCATTGCCGCTGTATAGCAATGCCGATGCTCTGGTATGGTTATTCCTTGACCGTATTTAACTTAATTTCCCAATTGAAGTTTACCAGCCAATATCTCCCTGGACTATGTTGGATCGTCGATTTATCAGCGGACAGTGTCTGCTTCACGAGTCATTGCGTAGAACTTTCTACCGAGAACGATTAAGATTTACAACGGGTCTGTCCCTAAATAACTTAAATAGTTGGACACCCTAGAGATACCCGCATAGTTGTTCACCTAAAACTATGTGAGGAAGTTTAGGAAGTTTTAAGACCCTCTAATGTAGGTAAATGTTGAATAACTGTGCATTTTTTATCAGAACTAGAAACTTTATTATCAAATGGAAATCATATAGATGACCGACTGGAATTCATATAAAACAGTTGAGCTACATAGTCTTAAGTAGGTTTCAATTGTAAATACTTGGTTCTGATATTAAACTTTCGGTTTGAGGTGTCATTATTTTTGACACTGAAAGGTTTATTACAAGTAAGTACATATGTTACCAAAAAGGAAACTAATCTTATACTTAATATAAAATAGATAGTTCCTACTTTTTCGAGCCCTATCTCTGTGGATATTTTATTAATAAGCTTCCGCTGTCAGTCCATCTGTTGTGTTCTTTTAAAAAAACCTTTAAAAACTTTATAAGGTTTCTATTGCGAAATACTTATCTACGATAGAACGGAACCCTCCGTGTGCGAGGCCACTCGCACTTCCCCGGTTTTATCTTTTTATATCTAAGCGATTCCGCGGGCGAACCTTAACTAGACGATAACCTCAATTAGTTAACTCATGAAGCAGCGATTTTCCGCCAACATTTCCCCTCAAAGATAAACAAGGAACGCAATTAATTATTACTTTGTTCAGTAACTAATATAGCGAACGAAACCGATACAAATAACAAAACTTTTCCCGACAACTGCTCGTATCGATATCGAAGTTTCTGGGTTATGTTTATGATAACGCCAAAATAATTTATATACATACATAAAAGAAGAAGAGTGCTGTTATAAATAATTAAATAAACATTGCTGATCCGCAAAGTATCCTCTAGCCCCAAGTTAAGCAGAAGTTGTGCTATGGGTACAAGACATAGATAGTTTTTATTATTATACATAGAAAACGACCAGAACACCCGAACAAATATCTATAGATCGACATACATTTGTCCCGAGACGGGAATCCTACCCGTAACCTCCTGCTTCGCAGCCAGATCTTCGCCCACCCCGCTACAGAGGCCGTCGTCGTGGCAGTAGTTACGTAAGCAGTTAATATATTAAATCTATATTTTACAAATATTATAAGTTTTGTTATTTATTTGCTTCGTTTGATTGTTTATTTGCTTGTTTGAATTTAATAGGCTCCGAAACTCCGAACTACTGGACCAATTTGAAAAATTCTCTTACCATTAGAGTCCTAATTTTCCCTGATGAACATAGGTTAGGGGTAGGACATTATTTTCAAAAAATTTAGGGATGCGCATGAAAAATTCAATTTTCGTTAAATACCCGTACGGAGCTGGGGCGGTCCGCTAGAAAATAAATAAAATAACAAATGCCTGATTGAGAATGATAGATCTAGAAAGGTCAAAGTGCTAGAAGCGCTACGTTGTTCCGTCCCTACGCCGGAGTGATTAATTTTCTTTAGAACCTACGTAGACACTTGACGGACATTTTTCTTCAGGGTTGCCAGGATAACTATTTTATGTTGTATTTTTTTTAACCGTTCAGTAGGTTAATGCCCATGCCAGATTTCGTTTATATATGCAATGAAAAATAAGAATCAAAATTAAATCAAAAAAGCTTGACAATAGATATGCTTACTTACTTAGTAAGCATATCTAGTGTCAAGCTAAGCAGACCTTGTGTTATGGGTACTAGATTACTGATATATTTATACACAATATTTACAAAGAGATGACTTTATTATACATAAAAACGACCGTAATCTCTGAACAAATATCTGCAGTTCCTACAATTATTTGTCCATGGCGGGAATCAATCTCGTAACCTCCTGCATCGCAGGCGGGCCTTCGCCTACAGCACCACAGAGTACGTCTGACAAAATGACTTCCTAATCATATCTTGTCTGAGTAAAATATCGACTACTACTCTTTTAATGAACTTTAAATGAGTAAGCCTCTTCTGATAGAAACGTTCAAGTTCATTATTTTCATACATTACAATTTGTTAAACATAAAAAGATTAAAAATATTTTTTTCTTACAGATTAAACACAGCATTTTCATCCACAATTACCACCCCTAACTGCCAAGTACCTACCTAATGAATAAAGCATAATGTTGCGCCCCTGAGGTTACAATATAATGTTTACTGACCGGGCGGGGGTTTAGCTTACTTAGCTAATATTTCATGAGCTTGCATAGTTTTCTTGCTTCATGGGCTTGTTAAATTGTAGCAAATTTAAATAAGGAAGAGCGAAACCTCCTGGTAAAAGTAAAAGTATTATTATACTAGCTGGGTGCCCGCGGATTGACCCGCGTAACTCCCGATTCCATGGCATTTTCGGGATAAAAAGTTGATGTTATTCCTGTATCTGTGTACCAAGTTAAAAAAAAAATCCGTTCATTAGTTTTTGCGTGAAAGATTAACAAACATCCATCCATGCTTATACTTAAAAGGAGTCTTTTCTATTTCAATTTTGTATAAAATTATCATGCAATTCGCGAAAGAAATAAACATTATTTGTATTTGTGATTAATTTGCGTGTTCGTTTCTGTGATTTGGTAGATGTAGACATATTTTTAATCCTTAAACAAACCGAAACAAATAAATAAAGTAGAGAGAAGACCTTTTCATTTATTCGAAGTCGACTGAAACAGCAGGCATTTTTTTTAGTGATATGTGAAGTCTAATGAAACATTTTATTATTCGCTACATAACCAATACCAAAATGGTGCCTAAAGATTTAAATGTATGTATTATTATAACTATCTTTTTATTTAATGACAATGAAAATAATCAGTTACATTAACTTAATAACTCTCCCTCCATTTTTCTCATAATGATTCATTAAACCGCATTCTTTCAATCGCGTTTATAACATCGAGCCTTTGCTTTCTCAATCGATTCCCAGAACTCTAGGAAGGTACGAACCGGTACAAATCCAATCAACTCCTTCACATATTCATCGTATTCAGCTGAGTCACAGAATGTAGCCGCCCTCCCTTTCCTTGTACACGTGACTATTAGAAACTCTATTCATCTTAAGGAACAAGAAGCTACGTGCGAACCTATTGGTGATATTCTTTTCAATTTGCAACCCTAGTAAAAACCAATAGATTGGAAAAAGACTACGTACTTATACAATAGTTTTTGTCGCCAGTCAGTATTTTACACTCTGATAAATCATTAAGAAGGAGCTCAAGTAGATATGTCTACCTAATGAACTGTTTAATCCGGGGGTTCATGTCTATTTTCTATAAAATGACGGCCTAAGTATTTTCTATTGATTGTCGATGGGTAGAATTGCATCAAAATAAATCACAGGAATAAAAAGAAGTACCAAATAGCTGTCTACTTTGAACTGATTAATCCGTAGGTTCATGTGAATTTCCTATAAACCGACTGCATCAGCATTCTAAACATCTTTCAACGTTCTTTTTTTTTCAAAAAACACTTGGCACACCGTTTGTGATCTTTCCTCTAAAACTGACAGAATTCTGCTTCAGTCTGCAGCAGTCTAGGGTTGATTAAACAATACACTCTGATTAGACCAATCACATTTCCATACATTGGATACCAACTGAATTTGAAAGAATTAATTTCAAATTATTTAGGCAGTCAATTACAAGTGACATCCCGCTGTCCACCGAAATAACACCTTTTTAGTTCCTGTAATTAAATACACAGTCACAGAAACATTTGGTACTTTCAATAGGTACAACCTAATCCTAATTACGCAAATCCACACCTACTAACATTGACAAAAGAGAATCTAACACCAGTTAATGCGTAATCAGTATTACGTTCGAATAATGTTCCCAAATTATGCAAATGTCGAGCCGTGCTGAACTTCATACAGTTACAACGTGTAGGATTCATTTATTCAGATGTATGCTAATGACATTGCCCAAGTTTGGGATCATTCATATGTTTATTGAAGAACTTGGATTAACACTAATCGTTGAAGAAAAGGCTTTATGATGACAATCAAAACTGACGAATTTCAAGAAATGTCTTTATAGTTAAGTAAAAATTTTACATGATAAGTAGTTGTCAAACTATTTTTTTAAATATTATTTTATTTTTTTAATTTATTGATATTTCGTGAATTATTAAAATATTTTTATTATAATCTGCTTTGTTTCGAGTAAGAAAAAAATTAAAGTTTTTAATTGATCAAATAAAAACTCTACCATTCACAGCATTATTTAGCACTAAGTTAAGCAAGGCTTCTATTTTAGGTAGTAATTAAAACAAAAAAATTATAGAATTTATAAGATATAATGAACCTACCTAGAAAATATCCAGGACTAATATGTGCAAACATTTGTCCCGAATCGGCAATCGCAAACCTCCTCCGTCTCAGGCGGACCATCGCCCGCAACGCACCACGTTATAAATTCAAGTCATAAATTCCAATGCTTTGAGACTTTTGTCCAAAACACTTTACTACCCTGCATTGATTAAATGAACACATTAATTTTCACCAGTTCTCTCTGAAAACTGAAAAGCTGTTTAAAAGCTCATTTGGACCACATTAGCTCAGAGTAAAATTATTTAATTTTACCTACATGTCATGCGTAAAATAAAGCTTTTGTTGAAGTACTGGGGATTACTCTCACAATGCGGGCTTCAATGTAAATATTCATTTATCGGTCATTCATGCGCGCCGCCCCTGTTACAATTAGTTGCTATAGACAATGTTGGGTATGGAACACGTACCTACTCGTACTTCTATAATAAAACTGGACAAATGGGAGTCGACCCCCACATGGATGGTTCCGTACCCTCGAGCGTACACTCGAGCTCTTTCGCAAAAGAAACCCAAAAAAAGTTTTTTATGAACTTTACATGAAATAGAATTGACTAGATTGAACTTAAAATTTTGATGCGCTCGTCCGCGCCGGTGATTGGCATGTACTTTATTTAAATATTTTTATTTAATTTTTCCTAAAGCAGCAAAGGCAAATGCTCTAGATCCCATTACACAAGCTCTGCTTAACTTATGGTTAACTGAGCTTGACGATACAATGTGGATCGTCCAGCATGATTTATAAAAAAAAATATAAAGAAAGTGAGTGGAAGAGTCCAGTTACTTGTACCAATCAAGCTCAAGTGACATTCACATTGAAATATCCTCATATACTCATATTACGGTAAGTATTCCAATAACGAGTGGTAATGGCCACTGACTCACGCATTCTTATCCTTGAGATGCCTTGGTTTCTCAACTTGGTATTTTAGTAAGATATTACTATCCTAAAAGTTTTGTAATTTTTACTAACGCAGTTTTAACTTTTAACACTATTTTATTTATTAATTTTAGGGAAAACATCGGTTTGGTTTTATCTCTTTCTATCTAATTTAGATAGTACTTTTAGAAATACTTTTAGAATAGTAATGTCTCACTTAATATATTGTTTATTAATAAGGACACCATAGGTTACCATAGATAGCTACATTTAAGAAGCATAACTAAAAGCTACTACCGAGTGGCTAAATTAAATTGTTACCTATGTTGATTATCAATAGATTCACACTCATTATGTTTTTATATGACCAATTACAAACTGAGTCTCTTTAAGACAAGAGAGAAAAGGTGTAGTATTTTAGACCTTCGTAATCATGAGCCGATACATCGTCACCTTCCATCCAGTGATATTGTGGTAAATGTATAATAAAAATATGTATATGAACTTTAATGTAATTTAATATAATTAAGTATGTCAGTCATCTAGTACCATAACACGCACGTACCCATAACACAACATCTACTTAGCTAGGGGATTGATGATGTGTACAATCTACACAGCATTATTTAATTATTTATATAAAATGTGATACATTTAAACATTGGTAATATATGTAGGTACTTATCGAACAAAATTTAAGCCCAATGAAAAACTTTATTCGGGTGATCTGATCAGATACCATTTTCGTCAACATCCTTGCGTTATGAAACAACATCACAAAATGTCTTGACCAGGAACTTGAGTCCATATCTGTTTCGCTGACGATTTATTTATATTGCGTTGATTACGCAACGTTTCTCGGTACCTTTCGCCCACGTGTTGTTTGCCTACTAGGTATAGGTAGGTACCTAGCAGTAAAGCTGCAAACCTCGATATGGCGTGAATCTAAAATTGTATTTGGCCATAATGCATCGGAACGCTTTTCTTAACAGGTGAGGTAGTAAACAACGAAACTCCAAATGAGTTGCTTATAATTATTAGCTTTAAATTAAAACGGATGGTCAAACTATGTTCTTTCAAAAAGGCTTACTATAAAATAACAGATTATTTAGACGTTAAATGTTTGGGACTAACAATCTAAGAAGGTAAAAGATTCTTGTTCTCTTCTTCTCTTTATCTTAAAAAGATTGAAGTGAAAACTTAATCAAAGCGATCACTTTATTTCCCTTTTATGTAATTCGTATTTTGTGACGTGTCCAAGAGTACTTAGTCTAAATAAAGCAGATTGATTTTGATTTAATAGAGTTTGAATGTTTCGGTATTTTGAGAAAATGCAAGATGTACATAAAAGTGATTCTCGTTGATAACTAAAGACATTGCTAATTGTAAATGCATCAGCTTGTAACGTTTTCAAAAAGTTTTAAAGTAAGTTATGAATGCTCCTGTAAAAGCTGCTTTCTGTATTTGATAAATTCAAGATATTACTAGCCCGGGGGTAATTAAATGAGAGAACCATTGAATATAACCTACAATAGGGCTAATGCGCCAATATGTATTCATGGCCGCTTCATTAGATCCACTCCCGAAGGCGCTGTAAAAGAATAGATAATTTCATTAAAAACAGCGTAAACTTTCGCTCCAACGTTTTGCTCTTAAACATTTAGGTGGGGCAAAGTAAAGCATATTATGTTGAAAGTAATAAATAGAATTGGTTTGATTAAATTTTTGGATACATTTTTGTTGACGTTTTCAACTTTGTCTCAATTTTTAGATTTTTAGTGAAACCCGGGAGACATTTGTCAGTTCTAACTTAACTTTCAGCTGACTAAAATAATAAAGCGTTGGTAGGATCTATTCTAGGTAAAACCTGCGACTTTGAGGTATTATGGTTGACCCAAATAAAAGAGATCAAACTACTTCTTTGCAACCAAAAAACAGCAAAAACACCGCACTGTCCACACCGATCACTATCAATCCCCATTTATAGTAATACCTTAATTTGGAGATGAAAACAAATAGCAAGGACTGTCGTAAATAAATTTTACTTTCATATGTTAGCGAGCCATTCTATGTAATAGCCAACTCGTTTAAACTGACCTTTTTGCCATCCAAGTAGCGATCGCCCCATAAAAGGATGTCCAGCTAACTTTATTCCACATAATGCCCCCATCTCTTTGAAACGGAAAGTTGTATAACATTTTTTCAGATCTCATCCCTTTTAAGGCGACCGCGGGCGCTTTTTATTGCAAAGTCCGAATGGAGCCCTGTATACATAGAACATCAAAGGATTTGCCGCCAGTGATGCATATTTTTTGTTTACAAGTCGGGATAGATATCAGGAAAATTTTGGCAGTACCGACGAAACAAACGGTAAAACTCGCAAATGTTTTGGTTTGAGTTCAAGCACCTCGGAATAATTAATGGCGTCGCATCGCTGACCGAAACGCAATAAAAACACGAAATTGCAACCCGTATAGCAGTATAGGTACTTGGAGTTCCAAGTTCAAATTAAATCCTGCGAGCGAGTGCACGAGACGCAGGCAGTCAGTTAGTACCAAACGCAGTGCGCGCGCGCCGATGTCCCCGATCGGTCGATTGGCTCGTGCGATCGCGTGTTCCAAACCACCGTAACTACAACAAATGTGGAAATGTAAAATAGCGGTTCGTTAGTGTTTGTTTTAAAGTTTCAAGGCGAAAATTGTGGATGTGTCGAAATACATACTAAAACATGCTTTTGTCATGACCTATTTTACTCAATTGATGGATAATGCACACAATACGCTCCTCCTTGTGAAGTTTGAAGACCTACAAGGAGTAAATTGGTATAATATCTTAGGTCGCAAGCATGCCTTTATCCTTTCTTATACCATTAAACCGTATTGTACCTAATATATAATAATACATACTTTAGTAGTAGTAGTTATGTTGGTGTATTTCTATCAAGTAGAGCGCAAATAATGTTTTTTTATGAAACATAGTAAAATTATAAACAGCATTGTTCCATTCCATTTCGATGATATTGTATTATTATATGTATGTATTTTCTTAGAAGATGAGATTGTGTGATCTATGATTCCTGCCTACTTGTTACTAGTGAATCATTTTCAACGAGGAACCGAATATTAAATCAGATGATCTAATAGCCACCCACTGGCAACCATTTGCTAATTTAGGGCATTTAAGAACGATTGGTGGATTCACCTAGCAATAAGTTTTGCGACCAATTGCCCTTTTATATATGAAAACAAAATTCAGATCGACTATCGCCTATGGAATTATTTTGATAATCTAAACAATTTTTAAGGTTTCGACCACAGAGGTATTCTGAAATACGAGTATGTCCTACACTCTAATGGTCTCGTTTAGACTGTCTTTTTTTCAATCTCTAAATTTTTATCTGGTGAGATAGCTTAAAATTTGAAAAATAACACATTTCGTGCGCTAGTACAGATTAAGAGAAATAAATTAAAAGTGAAAATGAAGATTTTCAATACAAATTTTGCTGTCGAAATTTCAAAAGAGACCTATCACGTCAAAACTGTTTTCAAATGAAATTTTATTGGGTGTCGTGGTAACATTCAAAACAGTTTAAAAAAACTGTCTACTTTTCATACATTTTTAAGTACATTGAAAAGAGACGAAAAATTTACCAGAAATTTACCAACTCACTAATCTCCAAAGTAACAGGCACCTTTAGTAATTGTATAAATCGGACAAAAATTCGAAACCCTCGGATCTTGTTTAATATCACGTCGCTCACGCAACTCCCTAAGGAGCAAAGAAACATTCAGTGTACCTAATCTTAGCTCAAGAGTAAGGAGCTTAAGTTACAAGGTGTCGTTTCACTCAACCTTGGCATTCTTGCATCGGAAAGAAGGGTTAGGTACCTACAGAATGTCTAGAGGATGAATCATACAAACAAACTCGTAATATTGTCGCCCTATGAACCGCTTATCATTATTTACCTACCAATTTCACTCGCTGTATATATTTCATTTTGATTTATTTTATGACAGTAACGTAAGTTAAAGAAGATATTGTAAAGTTATGATTACTCATCGGACGTCCTAGAAAAAAAACAAAGGATGAAAAGTAGGTTTATGAACATAATGTAAACGAAACGAATTTCGCAGAATATCGAATATTCGGTGGCGCTATCAACCGAATGCCGAATTCCGCTTCTGATTATTCGATGAGGGATCCAGTGTATTTCACGCGAACAGATTTTTGGAACTGTTAGGGGTTGTTGCGGGTTCGATTCATGTCTTGGAACAAATGTTTGCACTATCTGCAAATAGTTATTTCGGTGTTCTGGATGTGTTCTATGTGTATTTAAAAAAACCAACTAGGTATGTAATTTATTGCATTAAGTATATCAGTCTTCTAGTACCGAATTATAACACAAGCTCCCTTTAGCTTGGGGCTAGATGATGCTCTATGTATTGTCAAGAATTTATTTTTTATAGGTACGTATTGTAAACAGGAAAGATTTGATTCTGTCATTTGGATTGAATATGCTTCGAAACTACTGGACTAATTTGAAAAAACTTCACCGTTACAATCCCATTATCCCTGATTAATATATTTGGGCTATAGAATTTTTCAAAAAAGTAAGGTTCCGTATGAAAACTTCAGTAAGGAACAAAATTTAAAATTATTTGAAATCTCTGTTAAAAACTCGTGCAAAGCCGGGGCGGTCCGCTAGTGTTATTTTTATTCTAAAAACGCGTGCGAACCCTCTGGCTGAAGCTAGATTTTAATAGCAGTATGATTGTGATAGTGTGATGCATCATCACAATGCTTTTCAATGGGCTTCTGTTCATTTCATGTTATTAGTAACAACCGACCACATTCTGACCTAGTCTTACAGCACATTACCCTATATATATTGATTCCTCCAATCAAAAAACCATTCCCTTCATTATCGACCAGCCTTCAATCAATTCCTTTCAATTAGGCATGATTCTTGGATTTGATCCAAAAGTTTTATAAGTTTTAGTAGAATTTACCCTACTTTTTGTGCAACTTAAGGTATTTCATTTTTCATTTCATTTCTTAAGGTATTTGCAAAGTGCTTATTGCCTACCTGGAATTTTATTTTTGCAATCCACATCACTATGTGATAGTGGTTGTGCTTTTAAGAAATGATTATGCCACCTAGTGTTTAAATTGGAAATTAGTATAAGTATACTTATGACAGCAAGGATGGATAGGTATCTAAATCACCAGTATAATAAATACGTGATGTTGGACAATGTAAGTACATACATAGGTCTATCTCCAAGCTCAGCAGAACTTATGTTGTAGATGACTGATATACCTCGTGGCTTATTTTAAGGATTTATAAACTAGAAGGATGTTCTTACAAGCAGCGGCAATTTTTAAGTAAAAGTACCTACCTACATATTGTACAGCACCTGTACACATTTGTTGTTTTGTGGTCAATGACACTGGAACCTTCTTCGACTCCTTACTGATTGCTTTATTACAAACGCTTGCATGTTGGTAAATCATTATTTTGAGGTTTATGGTGGTGTCAAATGGAAAATACTAATGTTGGAGCAGAGATACAGAATGCTTGGAAAAGAGGACAAATAGTCATTCTTTGTCCTCTTTTCCAAGCATTCTGCAAAGAGAGTAAATTCTTAAGTTATCTAAGCAGAGAAACTCCTATTTAGAAATCATGCGTTAGTCCACAAGATTTAAAAGCTCATAAAAAGCTAGTCGACCCTGCTAAGCACCTATTAATTCAAACAAATTAAGATAATATGAAAATCGCAATTAAAAATAATTGGTACTTAGTCTTTAATTATTTGAACAATTTTTATTTTCCTTTAGTCAATTTCAAGTGGTCAAACAGTCTTTTACTGGAATTTGTTCCAACGTAAAAATACACATTTTTGTGTGGGAGTCACGGATAATTCACTATTTCCCGTTGTTTGTCAGAGGGGCATATTCTGTGGGTATGCAGTGACCATGTGGCGTGACGACTGGTCGGTTCTGACTTCAGTATTATACCTTACCTCATCATCGTTGCAATCGTTTACTATAATTGCGCGGATTTCCCGATATCACTGCTTTTATTGTATAAATTTGCAGCAATACTTGATGGGTGTTAAATGATAAACTAGCGATTGGTGGAGTATAAAAACTTTTGCTGATAGGTACGCTTCTTTGAATGTTAATTATACGTATTGAGTTTATCCAGCAGTTTTGTAGTTCCTATGAAATTTAAATCCCCGTCAATTCTTTTATTTACTTTTACTTTTATTTACTTATCTAAAGGACTAGCACCTAATTCTTTGTATAGACTCTTGTTCCTAATGGTGTGACATACGTGTGACATTAAACATTTTCCTTACCAGTGAGCCTAAAAAGTGATTATGGACTGTGTAATCGTAACACATTGGAAGTTATGACCACGGATTTACAATCCTCGGAATAGTGTAAGTGAATATTTGAACACAATTTCTAACAAAACAAATCAGTGACTTGATGACAGAAGAAAATTTAACAGTGAAAATGTTGATAACGAAATATACGGCGATACTGCTGGAGAGTGCGAGGATAGCTGACGCGAGGAGTAGTGCCTCCAGGACCAGTGAGTGGTCTTCGTCATCAGACAGGATCACCGGGAAGCGGCCCGTGAGGCGGCGCCATTTTGCTCACAGGTAACCTTTATATATACCAATCAAGACAGATTCACATTACACATCCACATTTCATAACTTTCCAGGGTAATTTTTTTGCTATACAAATGGCAATATTGTAATATAATATGAATATGAATCTATTAAAGATTTAGGTACTCATAGAATTATTTTATCAGGATGAGATTAGAACTGTACGCAAAGCTAGTTTCTCCATAGGTTTTTGTTATATGTCTACCGCAGACAGACCAAAAACGGCGGCACAAAACAACTAGCAATCACAAAGAGCATTAGGTATTCATAGTATGCATCACTGCAGGCACATTAAAGCCAGTAAATACAGAGTGGGCTTTATACGAAAATTGCATTTTTATAAGCCCAACGGTATACGGCTATACAAGCTTTTCAATACGTAAGTTCAATTTGGCTCGCAATGCTGAGGAATAGAGGTATTTAAGAAGTTGAGCGAGGAAATGCAGCTTATTTTAGAAATGTTTATATGGATCTAAATTAGGAATAAACCAATGCTTAATGAACTCATTTACACATCAGGTAGAGTTTTTATACTCATTGTGAAGAAAAGGCAGAAGTTATATGATAAAAATAATATTTTTGGTAAGCCAACCAAATAAAGCATAGAATTGGTACAAGACAGCAATGTTGATGAAACTACTAATTCGTTTGATGAAGAATATGATATGAAAGAAATGGTGGACCGCTCTTAAGATAAATTGGCTGCATCCGTTACATGAACCATTCGTTTAAATCTACTTTGACAGCTCTTATTACGGACAATTATTTTCATGATCTCATAGATTGATTTGTCCCTATTGCATCTATCTACAACTGCAAGTCAAATAAGGTAAAGTAGGTAAGGTAAGGTCGATTGAATTTAGAACAAAATTAATGTACCAAGCATGGACGAGACAAAATGTTCGGACGTAATTCAATGAAATAAGTGGAGCATAGAAAAATTTACCGATAATTCTCATAAGGTTTTAAAATCCTTGTCCTTAAACAATTATTACAAATGAAAGTAATAGTAAAAGTCATTCGAAATTTATATTTTGTACTTTCTGTAGCGGGTAAGATTCCCGCCTATACCTAATGTTTTATGATCATATTGATTATTATTATCCTAAAGCGTCAGATTTCAGAGAGCAAAAAAGATCGAAACTATTTAAAAAAACGTCTTATTTATGTTTATTATTACTTAAGAAGAATAGCGCGAAAAAGCGTGAGAAACATTTAACAAGAGATTTTTTGAATTTAATTACCTACCCTTCCATAGACCTTTTTTTACAAACTTTGTAACGGACACTTTAGGAATATGGGGCGGTGTAACTAAGTCTGATACTATGTACCTCTCGTTAATTATCTAAGTTACTTACTTAACGAAACAAAGAAATTCTGATTCCGCATTGACATGTGTGTGAGGTTGTACGCGTAATCCAAAATGCAAATTCTTTAACAGCTAGACGGGCTTAGCTCAGTATGCGTTTCATAGACTTTTTATATTCTTTCAAAACGCACTGAGCTTAATTCCAGAACTGACTTATCAGCAAAACCGTTTACCTACTAAATAAGGTATTAGCAAAGGCAAGGTGCTGCTAGTAAATAAATAAGCCATTAAAATTACGAAAATGAAAGGTGCAACGTGCAACCAAGTACCTACTCGTAGTCCGGTACAGGAAATCAGAAGTCTGTTTATGCAATGGAAACTGCAATAGTTGAGATAATGTCGCGTGCTGACGGCTACAAATGAGACCGTACGTTTCTCGTTGCGGATGATCGGACTAAGTTATTTTTTATAGTCGCATTGATGGATGTAAATGGAAGTCGCATAATAAGAACATGTTTATTGAGTGCTGAATAATCTAAAATGTTATCTTAGTTCCTAACTTTGCGTTTGAGATGGGTTTGTCGCATCGCATTGCTTACTGTTGTCGCCTTATGAATATCAAGTAACAGTTCTTTATTTCGTTTAGACCTTACAGGACTCTTGGATCCGTCTCAGAATAAAAGTTAAACTGCGAAATAAAAAGGTAACAATGATTTTTTGTTCAGTTCAATCTTTTAAAGGTAAAGTAAAGAAGCGAACAAGAAACAAGGTAAAGCCTTATTAGGTTAGTAGTTTTCGAGTTGAAGCAATACTCGTCCCAAACATTCTTGTTGTCTAGATTTTTTTGAAGTCGTTTGGCGGCCTTTATCATATTGATGATAGGTTACTTCATGATTGTGATTTTTACATTATGATAAAAAATACATAATATACCTAATAATTATACAAATCATGTCAAAATACAGATTGGGTTACTTAGTCTATATGTCTAAATAAAACGTATACGTAAATGTAGATACTATTGCAAAGGATTAATACAGCAAAGGAAAATAAAAATCTCAGCGCCATGTCTAAAAATAATCTTAGAACAAAAACGACCAATAATAAATTATGGTCCATGCACGAAGTAGCGCGTACTGCAATTACTCTTGACTAGCTAACGCTCGCGGCTTCTATTAGTCTGGAACAATCAGCCTGTCACTCGAATTGATTTCAATTAGCTATTATAATACTTGTCATGTCAGGTAGCTAGTAGCTACCAACCAAGTCCAAAAGTTACCTTAGTATTTTTTTCAATCTGCTTTGTATATAAATGTTATGTATTTTGTTATGTATGTATTTATATTTTGTATGAATATTATTATGTTTGCTGTAATTATTTATATTGTGTTTTTTGCTGTTCAATCTTCTAGAGTATATCGGTTTAAATAGATAAATAAATAATGCTGGACAATTCAAAGTATCTCTTCAAGAAAATCTACAGTGAAGAGGTATTTTCAATTTTTTATTGTTGAATTAAGTTCTTGATATTAGTAAAACAGTAGGTATAGCATAAACTGCATATAAACTTGTTTATGATAGAAAATTATTATTCTATTAATACTGCTTTGAATTCTACCTCAACCGAATTTCGCACAACAACGACATTAGTAAGGTGCATGAAACCATGAAGGGTTTCAGAGCATGACCACTGACTTTGTCAAACTGCTTTACTACGAACAGACATATTCTCAGTTTTATATGAATATCTTACAAGAACGATGCTATGTAATGAAAGGGGAGGCTATTACTCACAGCGTGCAATCTCGACACTGTAACAAGCTATGGCTTTCATAATAATTATGTAGCATTATACATTGCCGGGGATGTAGAGAAACATGTAGTTTTTCCGGAGTATTTACATAGAGAAAAGCATACAAAACACCTATAGTTTTTGAGTGTAATAATCGGCTAAATGCACAGTAACAGATTTTTTAAGGGCGCAATATAAACAGACCGGGTTTGCAACTAGGAAGTTTAACAGTAAGTACATCATGTCTTATAGCCAGCTCAGCAAAAATGTTAGAAATTAGGTTAGATGACTTTCAAAACACAAATCAACAAAGTTCTTACAGTCATTTAGTCTCAACGCTTTGTAAACTTGAGCTCTTGAATTATACGCCTCTTCACTCGAATAGAAACGATTTTCTATTTAATATTATGTTCCTAGTGGCGATAACGGAGTTTATTACCAGCCACTCCATTAAAAGTTTCCCGGAGGAACGGGCAAGGTTCAAACTGCTTTTACCGACTGCCCAGTTTCAGAAGAAAGTATGTCGCGAAGACTCGATGCGAAGACTCTTTGGTTTGTTCTAGAAACTTTAGATTTATATTTGGAAATAATTTTGGGTACAGGATAAGTTTTTTTCAGGGCTACTAAAGGGAAATCAGTTCAGGTGGTTCAGATGTTTCAACAACTATGGGCACAGTCGTTGTACATTTATTTTATAATCGACTAAAATGCCCAATAATACAATGAAAGTATTTAAAAAAATCTATTTTCCTGAAAAACTAAAATAACTAGGTTTTTCCTTAATAAAGAACTTATTTTTTCAAAATGGAGCACGTAACTCCTTACATGACTTTTCATGAAGTCTCACGGCATCAGACTTCCACTTGGTAACCCTGAAAATAAAAACAAAACTCAGCCTGCATTAGTTCAATAAGCAAGTTTGACTGGTCAATGAAATCTCAAGACAAAATGTTCAAAAATTGTCTAAACGAGCGTTACATGTAACGACAGAAAATCAAAAAATCGTCACTCAATTTATGCTATTCTTTAGCAAAAACCAAACTTTTGAATCTTAAGTTCACTCGAAAAATCTTGTTAACATAAAAGCTGTCGTGACTTTGTGTGCACAGGAACCCATTAGGCATCCAAACATCCTTCGTAAACTCACTTCACACAATGCAATTATTTAGACAATTAACCTTAGTCTGGAGACAGGTGCAAAGCTGCTAGACAACCCTTAACATAACTGAGAGACCACTTCATCCCCATATTAAACTATTTACTGGACGCTTTGAATAACTTCTGAGTTGTCTAGTCGTGTAAGCTGACGGCGTTTTCATTCTGTATTAAAAAGGTAAAGCTTTGAAAATAAAAGGAGGTCGCGGTCTTCAACCCCGTGGTACTTGGATGAAACTGAACCCAAAATAAACTTTATTTTTGCCTAACTGATGACTTCCAGGTATGCATGTAAAGATAACGAAGTCTACTCGATACTCTTGTACGTAGGTGTTTTGAAAGACGACATTATCCGACAAAAGATATGCAGTGAATAAACACAGTATGATTATGGTGTCTTATTACAATATGGCTGACAGATAATTTGCTTATTATAGCTGATCAACATAATGATTAAACTTAAATTCGGTATTCATTATCTGATAAGGTAATATGCAACTATAGATAATTATGATTAAATTAAAGTGCTTTGTCTGCCAAATCTCTTAAATTTGATGATTTGTTTCCTTATTGTGTGTGGTATCTATCGTGTAAGGGTATCCCACCCATGCAAGTAGTATCCAATATCCCTAGGCGAACCCACTTAAACTTAAAAATACAAAAAAAAAATAAGTTTATTGTAAATCTGCGAAACCACACTGGTCCAGTTTCAGCAAAAGGTTTTTCACATTATGGGTATGAAAACGAGCTATTTTTCCAGGTACCTACCAAATGACTTAAGCGATGTGAGAACTAGGTATCTAAATTTCAATCTAGAATTGAATAAGACAGGAATTCACAAAATTGCGTCAACGAACCCGTATTAGCAAGGAAACCGCATCTGGCCTAATCGCCTTCTCCATATCCTCAACTGTTTGTTTTGTTTCTGAAATGGACTGGGCAGTCACCGAGGAGCTTTTAGCAGCCATCTATTTCGGGCCCGCGGAATTCCTGCTTCAAACTCATCACATAATGCGATGTGCATATTACCGCATAAGTTCTCTCCAGGAATTCTCTGCCAGTGACTTTATGATGATCTTTTGTACTTAAATTGCTTGAAGCTGCAGCTGCATGACGCAGGTTAAATATTAAGTTTAGCGGGTGTGGACTGTACTGAGTTACTACCTACCTACCGAAATAGGTTTAATTTAGTAGGTATGATAATGAATGTCAGTCCTTGGCTAGTTGAGGACTGCAACGGTAACATTATTTCCATAATGACCGTATGCAATGCTGTGGGTAGTCTTTATTATACTTACAGAAAGAAAAAAAAAAATAATGATTCCCTGAATATCGATTTACAACTTATGTCACCAGAGATATAGTTTTGGTGTTTTGTGACCACTTGGAAATATGTCTCCTTCTATATGTCACCTATTTTCATCCTGGATTTTCCCATCTCATTTTGAGTTTCAAACAAGATTTTTTTAGATCTAGCAGCACGAGATAGTACTCTAGGGTAGAATAAAGAAAAATTCAGTCACTTTGTCAAAAAATTCGTAAAATATTTGAAATTAATTATTTCAACTTCAATCATTTACGCAATGTGGCCACATATCGATGCGATGCCACTGTATATTCAACCCTAGATAACAGTCCCCGTGCTAGGGGACAGATCGAAAATAATAAACGAACGTGCCATGCTGCCAGAATCTCATATACTTAATGAACATTACAAATTTATTATTATTATTAAGTAAGCTGTCACCAAGCTTCCTTATTTTAGGTACCACGCTGTATCTTCTATCCAAGTATGAAGTTGTCATTGGCAGTTCTCGTCTCTTTCATTTATCAACTGACAACATGAAATGTAATATAATTTGCAACGTTCATTCGAAATCGATGAATTTAACAGAATGGAACGAAGGCCACGTCAGATCAAATATCTAATGAGAACGTAGGTTCCGACTGACTTTGTTAGCTGGAAACACACCTCCGCTTGTGCCTACTTACTTTAAATAGGTACCTGTGTTTCCGTTGTAGATAAACAACGTTTAACGCAGATTTTTTTATGTTCCACAGGACTCTATAAACTGACACGGACACTGGCCGAAGATATACTCGTATTATGTTCATGAGATTTTCACGGCCAGGTGTTATTTGAAGCATCGACGCCACCGACGCAAGTTTAATCCATGTTTCCTAAGCTTTTTATTTTTGTATTGACGTTAGCCAGTGTTGGACTGGATTCAATAAAAAAATTTAGGCGGTTTTAGCGGGTTTTAGCGGTTTCGGCACCTTGGGCGAAAATCAGGAAATTCCTGCTTTGATTTGGGATAATGTATGATCTGCAGGTATTCAGGGTATTCTGGTTGTTTTCTTATTTTGTATTAGTTATAAAAAAAAACATCTATCTATGTATTATATTGTACTAGGTCACTCATCTAATCCAGTACCCATGACACAATCTCTGCATAGCTGGGCGCTAGATGAAGCTACATGGATTATCCAGTATTTATTATTTTGTATTAAATAACAATTTCAAACAAAATAACAATTATTCAGGCAGGTAGGTATGAACCGTCAATCCGGTGAGTGGCGCCCCGGGCTACAGACAACTGGAAAAGTAAGTATCTAGCTCGTTTCGTGGTGTTCCGTAGGTAGAGCAAGTACGTTCACTTATGCCAAGTTATAATATTGACAGTAAATTATTAGTTGCCGCTGTGTCAGTAACAGTGACTTGAATCCTTAAAAAATTATCTCGACTGAATGAAACTGCCGTAAAATTATGCGATTACCAATAAGTTTTTTAATTATTCTAAAATTTGCCTGAGAAACAGGTTCCATAAAAACCTAGTTCAGGCGCATGTATTTTTCATTTCTATAGATATTAATATTAATTACTCTTTTGTACCACCTCCTTACGTGTCCTTACCTAAGTAATTTCTTGAATGATCGTATTTTTTTATAATATAATAATAAATAATGCTGGACAATCCACACAGCATCATCTAGCCCCAAGCTAAGCAGGGCTTGTGTTATCGGTACCTACTAGATGACTGATATAAATAATACATTGATATTTCTTTTATTATATACCTAGAATACCCTGAACAAATATCTGCAGATATTTTGATTGCACAAATATTTGTATCAGTCGTCCAGGGTCATTCATCTTTAGCCACGTTACCAACTTCATCAGTATCATCAAATCAGCCCATAGAAGGCAACATAAGACTCCTCTAGGCAATGTCACAAATAACGATTTGAATGCAGCTTGCATTGTGTAAATTACCTATGTGTCTTTGTACTACAACGTTAGTACATTTTTATTCAATAACTCGAGGTTTTTGGCACCGTTTCTGCGCGTTCTTGCTTTGGTTTGCATAATTCAATAAGGAATCTTAGCAAGGATTGCGTCAGAGCAAACAATATTGGAGCTATATTGGCCGTAAATACGAAACTCGAGTTAATGGATGGAGCAGTTTTGTCATGGGCCGCAATAACGCTGGCTCCAACAAATGGGGCGCTTATTTAGGTACCTATTGACGGGTTTTAATTGAGGGCTGAGGAAAAAATGGGATGTGGCCATATTTGGCAGGATTCTTGCATTGATAGCATTGTATCCGAAATCACTAACTACATCCTGCTAGGCGCTTTATATAAGATATTCATCAATCTTCTGATACTGACGATAGATGACTAACACTTGAATACTCAAATGCATTACAAATTGAAGCGCGTCTCAACTCAAGTAATGTATTTTACAGTTTAAGGTGTAAATATTTTGTCAAAAATGAGTATTCGAAAATTCGCCACCTAAGATGATAATTATGGTCTTCTACCTCTACATATGTTTTCATAAAAGAGAATCAAGTAATTCAGTCACTGATGTTGTGTATAAATTCGTCGCCCTTCGTTTTCCAGTTCGCCCATCGAGTAATGCAACGGATTAACATAGTCCAATGCCAATGCATCTTGCCTTGCGTAATTGAGTGAACATTTGTATATAGCAATTGAACGAGCGTATTGTCACCGGATTGTAACTAACCAATTGATAGTCCAGTCAATTAGTGCACAAAGGAGTGGGTGCGGAAGACTCGAAAATAGCACGTATGAGTCGGAACTTTTTTTGGACAAGTTAGGAGACAAATAGGTAATAAAAGTTCCTATGCGGTTAACCCTAGGAACGCAGATTATTAGGTCCTGTCTGAAAACCAGCGTAGCGACTAGCTTTCGTTTGTAGCGGTATAATACTGAGACAGGGACCTATTTATTTTGAGCCCCTTGTAACACTGTGCTTGTTTTACGTAAGCTTGGTTGTTAGTTATTATTTTTTTTTGTACCTGCCTGAATAACCGTATTTATTTGTGTAGGTATGTGTGTTACTGGGTTTCAAATAAATTTATTTTCTTTTTTCTTTTCTTCCACATTTTTAGATATTTGCTTACAACTCAGTAAATTATGTGTCATAGATTTAATTTTATAGTACATAATCAAATATTATAACACCTACATCTTTGGTTTTATACTTTTACTTATTTCCTGCCGTCTTGTTTATTAAGGTTTTTCATACTCGTAACTTTTGTTACAAGTATAAATTTGAATGACATCTCAAGCATATCTAAATCTTGTTATATCATTGTGTATCTTTGCTCTCAATCCACACACAAGTTTACATCTACTGAAATGTGGTTGTACAATTTATGCAAAATTGTCAGTAGCCATCCAACGTGATTGCTAGTCGGGTTCGCCCGTCTATTCAAAACTTGACCTGGAATTCCTAACGAAGGAGCGATTTGTAAATTGTTAACCGACATCTTTACTTCCCGAAGTACCTAAGTACTGCTAAATCAAAATGATGGCATCAAGATGTTCCACAACCTTGACTAATAGATACTTAATTTACGTCACATTTCCACCACCCAATATGTACGACGTACGTTGCAAAATTACGATGAATGAAACCTTTTCTTTGATTGACAAAGCAAATGTCTAACCACTTTTGTTTCAGTTCGAAATAGTTCCATCCCATTATGATCGGGCGTGGATACACGCGAGGATATTTTGATTGATTCGAAGTAAACATTTTCAATACCTTTAAGGCTGTCAAAAATGTCATGCATATTCTCAATTTCATAACTTCAGGGTGTATTATAAAATATAGGTTAAAACGATTGGTCGCAAGTAATAAAGACTTTGAGCCCCAATGGGAAACGACGTTGTTTCTCAGTAATGTTCGGAACGTAATGGCCTTTCCTAAAAGCTTGTCCTTCCAATTTGCGGGACTGTCAACAAAGGTGTCATCTTTTGATCTCAAGCCATTTTGACCTGTTTACTTCGACAGCGATAATATTTCAGGCTCACTCACGGAACATAATAATAATTTTAATAATACTAAAGTCCTCGTACCTAAAAATTATCTTAAAAATATTTATGTACCATCATACCTTATGTATAAGATCCCCACTAACCTCACTAGTCATCAATTTCTGTTTCACATAACAATTATGTGCCTACGAACGTTCATTGGCCTGACTCCCAAGACAAAGAAAAAGAAATAGAAAAAATATTAATAATTGATTGATAATTATAAACATACCTAGATCTGGGTGTAAGCAAATGGAAACTGAAAGTGTTATCAAACAATATGGACGCAATAATAATGGATATGGGTCATCGGTTCTGATTATAAATCTTTCTTCCGCTTTATAAATTTAAATTCGAGTTCCGAAAGTTTACTCAATCGATCTGGACAGATTTCGATAGCATACCTAAGCATCGCTATAGAAATGCTTTCACATAAATATAATTTTTTATCATCTATACCTTATGTTTACAATGTCGGTCTACAATATGGCTCACTACTGTAATATATTTCAATAATATAATAATCACATATTTAAGTTATCACAATAAATAAATATTCCTATTTATTTCTGTCACAATATGTGTGCTAATATTCTCCAAACATCTTTAGGTCATATCCACATAATAAGGAACTTACGGATCTACAAACCCTCTGGCCCGCTCAACCAAGCATTTCTCTGCAAATATTTGTTTCAATTAGGTGTCTCATCCCCTCCGCCCTTCGCCAAACAAATGATGATCGCTAGACATTTGCTAGATCACGAGTGACAGATATGGTTACATTAGTGATTCGTTTTGAACTGTGTTTGGGTCATTAAAACCTTCAGAACAGGGGAAAATACTATTTAAACTTCCCATTTAAAACAAACAATTTTCAGGACAGGAAAAAATAAGGGTTTGACTCAATGTTTTATGAAAATAATTACTACTTCTTTTCGTTCTAAAGAACACTCTCAACGTTGTGAAATGTGGAAGATATTTCATAAACAAATCTTGTCATATTTGGAGAGCTTTGTTAGTCCCAAAGTTTGCCAAATTATGTATTGTCTTCTGCTTAAACGAAGCCCGAAAATAAATTGATTAGGAGTAGGAACCTCGTTTTAACAAATTCTCACTTTAGTGTAATACTAACCATATCTATCTACACCCGTGCAACTTTCCTGCAGAAAAGTTTTTTATTTATTTTGTATGTACTTATAAATTTTACTTTATATAGATTTAGTGTAGTACTCGTTTGAAAAATGATCCTACTACTTAGTGTAGTGTAGTAGGTGAATTTTTAAAACATGAACTACCTACAGTTTTTAAAATGCACCTGTAGTGTAGTAGTACTTTAGTGTACTAAATCTACACGGGAGTTGGGAGGGACTGTAAATACAACAAGCGAGAACTCCCGTGTCGAAATTCCGCCTCATCAGTTTATAGCGAAATGAAAGAAACAGTCGACAATTTCTTTGCGAAGTTTTTCTGTCGTCTGGACTCCCCCTCACGCCCCTGCGTTAATTAAACGGGACTTAAACTTTAATGACTCAAGAAATAATTTTTCAACTTCAGCCTAGAGGCGCTCGCCTCACCTGGATTAACAATCATGTCTGGAAAGTTTAGGTGTTAAAGAAATTTTTGGACTTTTGTTATCGTAATAAGTATATTCAGGAAAATTCGTAGACGTTTCGTTTGGAAGTGAATGAATTCATCCAGACTAAATTCTCCAGTATGACTCAAAAAGCATAAATTACTGGTATTCTTCAATTCGCGCTGTGATCGTTTCATTGCGCTCCTGTAGTGAACGGACTACCGTGCATCACGGCTTGCAGAGATAAAAACACAAGGCGCTGAGGAGAGCGTTTTGCGTTTGGTCCCATTTATATCAAGAGATATAATAGATACCTGATTGAATTATCTCTAAAGTTATTAATGTATTGATTTAATATATGTTGATATTTTGCACTTGTTTCATAAGAGGACGAGATTTTCAATTTGATAAAAACTAGCAAATCAAATCCAATATGCATGCATTTAGATCCTGTGTTTAGTTTTGTAAAAAAAAATACTAAATATTTTAAAATTATATTGTCGAATGTCCACTATAATTTTTGTTTAATTAGGTACTTGTGTTTTCTTTTTTTTGTTTCTTTACCTGCTCTAATTCTGACCCAATATGCATTCATAAATTATTTATTTTTTGTTTCAGGTAATAACAACATTTAGGATGTTCTTGTTTTTATTTGAAAATGGTGAGTAACAAGGCTCGTTAGCTGGAGTCGTTAGTATGATCACGAATAATACGCATATGAGACGTTCCAATTATAAGTAATAAGACTAATCACAGACAGACAGACACGCAAGTCTTGGAGTATGAACTGATGAAACTATGAATGAGCAGAAGCAAAAAGCTTCATGTTATTACACCATATAAATCACACACATTATCATTGAAATAATAGAATAGAAATTAGAAATAAGAATGAAAATAGAAAGAAAAAAATAATAGACACTGAAAACAATTAAGTTCTTTTTGGTTGATATTATGTGACATCTCTAAACATATTTTGCATTTTCTCATTATACTTTGTCACTTTATTTTCTTTGTAACTATCTGGTATGTTCATGGGCAGGTAGCTAATTATCACTCCCGTATCTCCAACGTACTCCCCAAATGTATCTAATAATTTAACTGTACAATCTTCTGTGTCGCGCACATAAGAACCTTTCGTAGGTGCTTCGTTAATGAAATCACTCTGGGGTACAAAAGAGCCGTTTCAAAGTTTCCATTGGCTAAGTGAATATTCTAGACGGCTACTATAGCTTGGGACACGTAAATAAAGCGAATGGAACGTCTCTGTATGTTCAACTATAAAAGTTTACTACTTGGTACTTACATAGATTGGAACGTTATTTTACTTTGTCTAAGATTTTAAGGTTTAGGACCTATTAAACTTTATCGTCTTTTATATTATTTTATAAAAAGGAATCATCAAATTGAATTCTAATATCCATAGATATTCAAATCAATCCCAAAACAAGAACCCGATTTTTTTTCGTGAAATGATTTAATAATGACCTAATCAATCTAAACTAGAAGATTATAAGAAATAAGTATAGTCGATTATTTCTAATCTGGCAGTGTGTTCTTTGTATGGATGTTATTATAATAAACATTATTTTAAATGTTGGTATTAGTGTATCAGTTAGTATGATGTAATCTTAACACAAGCTTTACTTATTGTCCAAGAGTCCTGTAAGGTCTAAAGGAAATTAAGCACTGATTTTGATTTGGACTTAGGGGCTTGATGACGAAGTGCGGCTTGTCCATTTTTGATTTAGATAAGTATGTTCTCTTTACGCTGAAGAGAGTAAAGAATATATCAAGTACAAGTACAATTTGCATGTCTATTTACAAATTGCCTGGCCTAGTTTATTGATTTAATAAGATGGTGCTTATTTACGGGCCAATCCTTTACCGTGCTCCACTGAACATTTTGATTGGAAGTTATTTGTTCGCACTGGATTAGATTACCATGTTTACGTTATAGCCTAGTCAGGCAGGAGGTAATGAGGTTTTTCCATTCTATCAAGGTTCTGCATTTCTTTATAGATCTGTATGCTTGGGTATTTATATGTATAATTAAAAAATATATGTAATGTATTGTATTAAGTTTATCCGTCATCTTGTAACTATAACATAAGTTTTGCTTAGCTAGTTGATACCAGAACAAGCTGTGTGAATTGCTCAGCCTGTTTTTTATTTATTTATATCAGAGTTGTTATGTCAATATAATGTTAATTACCTAGTTAACTAATTTGTTATTTTACAGGAGTAGGTTATGTAAAGAAATCATTTTCTTTTGTTTTAAATACTTACAAATTTATTAAGATATCTCTAAGATACCTCTGTATGTAGCAATGCGTAGTAATTCTAAAATATTTCAATGTTTTTATTATTGGTGTCAAAACATTATATTCCATCCAGTTTAATCTGAGTATCTTCGAGGGTATTGTCTGGTTGTTAATATAATTTGCACTACTCGCAGTTAGCACAATCGAGCTCGTCGCGTTTCTAATTGTCAGTTTCTTCTTTGGAACTTTCGGGGATAACACTATTACGAGAATTGTAGGAATCGCTCGTATAATGAAGTCTCGGAAAAACATTTTCAATAAAAAAGTTAGGTCCTTCGTATTCATCTGTACCGTGTGTCTTTGTTTTGTCATTTGCAAAGTTTTATTTTCGAAGTACTGTAATAAAAAAACTAAATAAATATTGCTGCACGAATTCACGCAGCATCATTTAGACCCAAGATAAGCAGAGTTTGTGTTATGGGTACTAGATGAAGATGACTGATATATTTTTAATATAGATATACTAGACAGATAATATTTCTGTTAAATAGGTATATACATAGAGATCAGCCAGGCCCCGAACAAATATCTGCAGATCGTACATACATTTGTCTTAAGGCGAGCATAGACGCCACCGCCTCGTGTCGCTTTAAATTTATATAGGTACGTTTTTAATGAATAGTACAAAGTCAACGGTCACTTTAAGATTTGAGTTTCCGTAAAATATAATGGAGGACTCAAGAAAAAGTTGAGCAAAATAATTACCCGGACCCATTTAATCAATATGGACCCCCAGGTTTAAATCACCGGCTGTGGGTCGCACTCGCCACTTAAAAATAATTCCACCCCCATTACCCTCGTTAATTTCCAGGAAGTAGGTACCTCCCCAATTGTTCCTGGTATTTAGTTTAAGACTGAGTGGTTTGGAATTGATTATTTTGCATTTTTCTTTGCTGATAAGTAAAGAAAAACAAATAAAATACAATGATTAAATGAATGAATGAATTGAATGAATTATTAACAAATAAAATTACAATGATCTAACTAAATAAAAACTAGTATTTACAATTGAAACAATTGAGCTAACTGCAGACTGTTGTGAACAAAAATGGAAATGGTTTATAAAATACTAGCTGCCCGTCCCGGCTTCGCATGGGTGTTTTACAAAAAAATCGAAAATTATATGTATTTGTCTACACGCACGCACACACGCACACTTGGGGTTATATTATTGAAGTTTGAATATGGATTCCTAACTGTTTTTAAAATATTTTAGCCTATGTTTAGGACGGATATTGTAAGATCCTAATGTTGAAAGAATTTTCAAATCGGTCCAGTAGTCCAGTAGTTTCGGAGCAAATTCAATCCAAACAAATAATCAAATATTTTTTTTATATTATTTATGTACTTATAAATTAATATTGAATTTTTTTAAGTGTATATTATATTTTCGCAGATGACCGTACCTACTATACATATTTTTCATTCATATTTTGTTTTAATGGCACTCTATTAAGACCTTTATTAATAAACAACTGTGACATGTTTGAAATTATGTTCCCAAACTCATCATTTTCCAACTTTTGAAGGTAGCTTCCCGTTTCTCCGGCTTCAATGTTGAACAAGTGAAGTTATTAAAACTCGTTTAACTTTACGGGAGTTTGCTGTCTTTAACATACACGTTATTTTACCGGAGCTTTTCATGGACCGAAAGATTCATCACCAAGTGGAGAAATGTGAAAATAATTATTAATACTATTTAACGGGTATTTATCGCGTTTATTTACCTATTTTTTTTTTCATCCCGTTACCACGACAGTGTGTAAACCTGTTGAAACGTCGGAAAACGAAAAACATAGGTAAATAAACGCGATAAATACCCATTAAAATTGTACTAATAATGATGTGTACGTACTAATAAGAAAAAAAAATAGTACTAATAAGATCGCGTACGTTTAAAAATATTAAAATGGGAAAAGTATGAAATAATATCAATGACTAGTGGCTAATTGTAATAATTCGTCCAAAAATGCTCTACGGTTAAGAGAATCAAAGAATCATGCTTTCTTTGATTTTGAATATAAACATTTTAAAAATACAGACTTACGTAACTCCTAATCACTTTTTCGCCCAGTAAATGTTTACGAATCCGCCAGGAATTCTATCTTCATACATAGCTATAACCACAGTCTATAGCCCTCGTGTTTGTTCTGGCTCAGCAAACATCAGGATAAAGAGCGGAAACGTTATTACAACTCTACCCTCCCACCACAACCCTCTCAAAACACCAAAATTACCGGAGTTTCTTCTAAGATACCATACATTGCGTATAAGGCACCAACAAGTTTTAGATTTAGATTTAATATCGCGCAATGGATTCTAAATTCGTATATTTGAAAACGGCCGAGGGAAAATATTAATGAAGGACTAATACTTGAAGCATACTCCCATTTTGGTTTCAATTTAACGGTTTCTCATAGTGGTGTTCCAGTTTTGGTTTTCAATTGGATTTCGGTTCTCATTATTAAGGATTTTTAATTAATATTGCTGTAGTTAAATTACATACGAACATACTACTACAGTAACAAATAAATAAAGCTAAATAATCTATACAGAATCATCGAGTTCCAAGCTAAGCAGAGCTTGTGTTAAGGGTTAATAACCTAATTATATTAAAGAAACATATTTTTATTACGTATAGAAAACACAAAAAGGACACTCATGCAAAGGAACATTATATGCAGGATGGTAAAGAATTTGTCTTGAGGCGGGAATCAAACCTGCATCGCAGGCGAACTTTTGCCCACAGAGGCACACTGGTCGTCATCATAATGACGTAATTACAAATTTAACAGCCAAAGGGGACGTTACGCCGTCAATCCGTCCCATGAGAATTATCATAACCATACCATTATGTCATAAAACCATAAATATGTTGTAAAACCATAAACAGAGGCGACGGACCGTGTCATAAATTGTGTTGAATTGGGCCACTTCGCAAACTAGAGTTGGTAATGTTGAGAGGCAAAACTTTTTTGTAGCTGGCAATGATGGCAAGATATAAAACTGTGCTAAATCGGCTTGGATTTTGTGTAGTAAATTTTATGACAATATACTTGGGGATCAACATCTAGGATTCATACCACAATAGGCAAATAGTAAATGCAAGGTAAAAATACCAACAATTTGGCACGGGGTGTCTAAATGGCTTTCTATTTTCTATTTATTGGCTTTCTATTTACTATTCAAAAAATCACAAAAAACATTAAATAACAGGAAATTACTAAGAAAACTGTATTCTTCAAGAATTTCAACTATTTAATCAATTTCAATAAGTTTAATTTCCGGACGTGCCCAAGAGTCTTGAAAAGTCTAAAGGAAATAAAGCACTTTTTTGGTATACTTATTCACAATATTAGATATTTAACCTCTCTTTCTTCCATATAGCCATATAGCACATAAATTAATTTGAACCAAGCTCCGTCTTCTGTATCTATTCATGAATTAATTAGAACCACGTTAGTGTCAGTTATTAGATAAGTCGTGACGTCACAATTAATTAGTGTCACTGTAATTATTGCCAAGTATATCGTGATTAGGAGATCTGCTTATTATGTTGATGGCGTATCTGCTGCGTTTGATGGTTTAACTTGAATTGACTGCTTTTGTGACAAAAAGTTTACGTTTACAACTTTTACTAAACTTACAGTAAAGTAATAAGTAAACTCTCTATCAAAATAGAAGTCAAGTTATATCAAAAGCAGCCTCAAAGAAACCTTTACAAAGTGAGAGTGAAAAAATTTACTAGTTTATAATGATTAATGATAATGACTGAGTAGGAAGTCAATTAAAAAAAAAAGTTATTGAATCTGAATCTGAAATAATTATGTAACCAATGTAAAAGTTTAAGTACTATAGGTTTTTATTATCATATACATACATTCTTAATAATTTATGAAGTACCTACATATCAATATAACGGAAGTACAGCTATAAAGAAATACATTTTCAAGAATCGTTTGGTCGTATCGTATATTTTTATCTCGCAATTATTTTGCGTCAGTAAATGTTGGATTATTAGTTACTTTTGCATTATGATCAAACTGGCCTACTTATAAATAACCAACACTTGTTTTTGTAGTTAAGGTTTTAAAATAATTCGTACATTAAGTTTAAAAGAACTAGGTATATGTATGTTTTGTTACCCAGTCATCTCTTCAAGTATAAATGTGAATACTGAAAAATTACCCGGTTTTTCGAATGAGTTGGCATCACAGAGTTTAGCATAATAGTCCTAAATATGGCTGGACGCCTGCCAGTCTTACGAACTGAATAATATAATTTACAAGATCAGTATCATACTCCATGTTGGAAATCCTATTATCTTAAATGAGTTACATAATTAAACAAAAAGCTGCTTTATTTTTGGCGGCTTTTGTGGTGCAGTAGGCAAGAATCCGCCTGCGCCGAAGAAGCTTGCGGATTCGTTTCTAGCAGCGAGCCAAATCCTTACAATTATTTATGATGCAAGTATTTGTTTGGGGTCTGAGTTTAGATATTAGTTTTATGTGTATCGGTATTATTATTATCAATGTCTATCCTAAATATAAGCTCTATACCTATTGGCGTCTGTGTGAATAATGTCCAGTTAGTTTTATTTATTTAATAATTAGCAATAGATAAGTTTTGTAAGCTTTCTTTCCATAAATAAATATAGGGAGTGACACTCCTCTTAGACATCTTAGAAGGATGTACTGTTTGTACTGATTTATCTTTAGTTTTAACTCATGTTACAATGTAGCAATGTATAATAAAGCAATACAATAGAATGTTAAATTTGAATTTAACATAACCTTCATTGGTTCTATTGGTAAAATTTTATTTAAGTATTAATAGATTTCGTAGATAGAGATAAGTAGAACAATCATGGTAAGCAAAGCAACAGTGTTACTAGCACTTACGTTTAGGATATAATTGATATATTTAACATCATGGTACCCCTAAACACACTATTTACTTGTACGAAATAGCATATTATATAATTTTATAGCAAAAGCATCTTGCAGACCGCTTGGGAACGCACCGTTGACCTTCAACGGAGGACAGGCTCAAAGAAAGGCACGAAAATAACACCAGATTATGCTATCATAGTGTCATACTCTGTTGACGACGAAATGTCACGCGAATAACAGTCTAGACACAATAATTATAAGGATCAGGCATTAACCGTTAAATTAACCTGGATAGTGATAGCAATGTCCTCGTTAAATCCATAAGTTTGTTGGAAGGCAGCCAAATTAACAATCATATTTACCTGCACAAACCCCATTGACTGTAGTGAAAATAGTTTAGGTCGTTATCACGTGTAGTAAAGTAACTAAGCAAAGAAGGGGAACTTACAAAAATGGCAAAAGGAGGAGTTATATAAATATAATACAGGGTAACTTAACGGTTCTGATGATGACAATGAAGATGGAAACAAGCAAAAGTGAAATATTCTGTGAGTGAGAAAACAACACCAAAAGATTAAAAAAATAAAAGGTTAAACCAATTATTTTAAAGGTTTTAACTACTTAACTATCAGGCTCCTTCCGACAATGTAATTCAATACAGCAGAAACGTATTAGTAGCGATATCGATAAAACCGGCAATTGAAACATACGTGATCACAAGTCTCTCGTTCCAAATCGACTTTGAAGACTGCTACTGCACAAACTCATTTATTTGAATTAGCTAAAAACAAACATTGTCGCACTCCGCAAATATCATGTTGTGTACCTATTTGAAATCCTCCGTGTTACAAGCATAACAACCGCACATACAATTTCGTACCATAATTACGTGAATAAACATTGTAATTAGTTTCTATTGTGACTTAAATTAACAACATGTAATGTTTTTCGTATTCAAAGGTAATCGAAAGGATAATGCTTTTAGTTTAAGGATAAGTAAAATCTTTAACTGCCTTTATTTATTTTGGACAACAACTTGTATTTTATCATCTACCTGTCTTGATGGCAGAAATGAAATAACTTTTTGCTCTCATATACCTACTTGCAAAGAATCTTATTACTTACAAGTCAAAAATATGTCTCGCACCAAGTTCATCAGAAACTTAAGTAATTCTTGCTCGTAAACCAAAAGACCCTATAGCAGGAGGAACTTATTCGGGTCCTTGTATTGTGTGTGTGCTGTGTTGTAGTGGTGTGCTCAGATGCTCAAAAAATCGGATAATGACGTGTTAGGGTGAGTACCGAGCCTAATCGGTGTTTCCATACGTGAGTACGAAAACAAAAAATTATCCTCGCGATACTTCATGGGTATTTTCTATATGAAATTGTTTTTACATAATCTTACATTATATTTCACACAGCATGTTCTCTTAAACAATATTGATTTATAGTTTTTTGACTATCCGGAAAATAACCAATAAATCTCCTTCCCTCCTTGTCGTTATTCAATACTTCATAATCTCCGAAGGCTAAAATTGTCTGCGGTACACATAATTATAGTTTCTTGTTATATATATTTTTTTATATACCTACAGACAAGTATCATCTGGGCTGACTTTGTCTAGTATAACTATGAATGCCACTATGACGACCTGTGCACGGTGGCCGAAGGCCCACCTGCGATGCGACGCAGGAGGTTACAGGATCGATTCACGCCTCGGGAAAAATTTATTACGGTCTGCAATAATTTGTTCAGGGTTTTCTGGTCGTTTTCTATCAATATTAAAAAATATCTATCAACATTATGTAGGTAATCGTATATGCATATCAGTTATCTAGTACCCACAACTCAACACAAGCTCTGCTTAGCTTGGGACTAGATAATGCTGTGTGAATTGTCCAGCATTATTTATTTATAGGTATTATTTATACTTACAAATCAAATATTACCGTAAAATACCTTCTCTACGTTAAATAGTTGTTGTGCATTTAAAAGATATTAAAGTTGACCATGTTAATGTGGTTCAATGTCACTGCACTTTCAATTTAAAAGTTCACACGTTTATCTTTGTGTTGATTCTTGTTTGTAAAAGTCAACACTCTTGCGTATTATTTTTAGCGTTCCAATTTTTTGTTCGTTTGAAAACTTATAACATTTAAATTTTCGAACGAACAATCTGAAAGATGAATTCGGATGTATTTTACTTTTAAATATTTAAGAATCTCTTTGGCTTTGATTACACGATGCCTTAGCAAAAATTTCTTTCAAACTTAAGGGAAAAAATTATTGAAGTTAATTTCAACAGCGGAGCAAGTAGTTCCGAAGATTGTTTCCAAACTACAAACTTTCAATTCAATAACTTTAACTGTGATAATTCAACCAAACCAGATATTGATATCAACGTTTTAAGAAAAACGATTGTATAGTTTTGTAAAAAAATATCTGTATGAATCACATCATCACATATAAGAGCGGGTCAGATGTCAGCTATTGTGTCGTGCAGTTCGCTTTCATGTGAGACCACATGTCAATGAAGTGAAAGTTGGAAACGCTAATATTGAATAGCATAACGGATATCACGTTTATCTTTCGTAATAGCAGGCTAAAAATAGCAATATCACGGTGATCTTCGTACTTATTATGATATAAAGTAGCAGATATATCAATGAGTCTTTATAGAATTGTACTGGGTTCAGGAAGACGAGATATTTTATGTTAACAATGCCATCCATGAAAGAAAAGTTTTGAAAAACTGATAAAAATTACAGAAAACAACAAGCTCAGAGCAAAATAAGCAACAAACCAAAAAAGAAAATAACGATCTATACAATAATGCATTATTGTACACGTACATACCAGCGTATAGATAAAACTTTAAATTCGCGTTTCAAAACGGATGACAAACGAAATAAATTATGAAAGAAAGCTTTCCAAACCGTAATTCTAGAATTTCCTCCGTTAACACCAGTGCTACAAAATATCTTACACTAATATTCTCTTATTTAATCCCTTCTTTTAAAAACAGGCTTATAAAGGACTTTTAAATACGAATCTAAATACGACCCTTCTGATTATTATGTCGACGCAACTCAGTTCCTAATCTTCTTATCTACTACCTACCAGCCAGGTGCAAAAGGTGTTGGCTTTGCCGTGGGCATTTAGAAATACCCGATCGACCTTGTCATGGTGAGTGTGCCTGCATCTACTACGATTAAAATATCATTTTTACAAATATAATAATGAGGATCAAAATACACTAAGTATCTAAAATATTTTGTATATCTTTTGGGTCTAGACTAGACGCGTCCTTATTCTTATACAGTTGTTTGGTTTGGTACATATTATACAATACAATATCTCTCTGCTTACATTAGGAGCTATTTATTACAGCATCCTTTATTTAGCTGCGTGAGGTATACGTTTTTGGGGAAAATCAAAGATTTTTGGGATGAATGTAGAATAAGTAGAAATTAAGGGAACGCTGCGGGCATGCGTACTGCAGTGTGACGGAGACGGCGAGTTACCGTCAGTTGTTAGCCGGTCGTCGCGGCGAGCGTTGCTCCTCTGTCGCTACCGTTTTCCATTGTACACATATCAAATTTCACGTGAAAATTTGATATCGTTGTCGAATTTTGGTGAAGTGCTTTCCGAAATTGCGTGATCGGTAATTTTTACCTTGCAATCTGTTTCGTGCTTTGAATTTTGTTTTGCTGTAGTGTTTTTGTTATAGTGACGGTTGTGTTTTGTTATGTGTAGTGTGTAAGTATTTTTTTGTTTTATTTGAGTATTTTTGATTTAGGTAGATGTTTGTAATATTATTTTGTTTCAAAGTAGTTTGACATTGTTTCTGTATTGCCAACAGAGTTGCTTTATCGGTAGTTGATAACTCTTATCTACTTACCACGTTGTATGCATCATATTAATCTACTATCTAACCTACCTATTGCATTATTTGGGACAACTTACCTACTAGGCAGGTTACCACAATATTCTAGGTAACTATGATAACATTTTATGAACATACTCACGTTTATAATCCTGTTGCGCTGCAAAATAAATATAATTTTTAAATTCTTCTATTGTTATGATTGCACTAATCGGAGTTTTTAGGAGACTTACATATTAATAATAAAAAACTAGATAAACGTTCTCATACCTGCTATTACGTAGCTTCAACTACCTAGATTTTCACGTAATTGCCAACGTCTTGTAAACAAACAACCGGCTCTTTTAAAGGAGAATAAATCGATCGCAACAAGTCCCCACAAGTTAGATGCTTTTTATTGTGAATCACCGACTGTATGAAATGCAAAGACAAAGAAGGGATTTGAATAAGACGAGGGGCTCTTGAAATTGATCGCTACTCCCCAGACTCTGGTTAACCAAACCCTCGCGTAGGCGCGCTTAATATGGGACAAATTTGATTTCATTGTGCAATATTCATCATAGTCCTCCTCATAAATACATACATAAACGGACTAAAATTCTCGTCTAAAATATCATCTTGAGAAAGACCAGTAGTAAAATTAAATTGGACAAATGAAGGTTGGATCAACGATCTGATTATGACAGGACAACAAAAAAATGAACCGGTTTTGAATTTCGAATGGTCGTTAAAAAGAGCGCGTGCCATGCCTATTCGTTTTCGGATCAGCAATATTCGGTTGACCATTGAAGCGGTAATTTGGACCCATAATGGTGCAAGACCCTTTTTTTGGGTCTCATTGTTGTGCCGACTTGTTCATATGGGGTGTAGGTCGTTGACATTGTACTTTCCCGTTATTATTTGCAATTTTTTCATCAAATGTCGGATTAAACAATATATCTTCTTTAATCGTATTTTCTACATTGAATGGGTATCTACTTGCTACATTAGTTAATATTTATTGCCATAATCTTATAAACTTTTATATTATTTATTAAGAACAACAACGTTCTTAATTCTATTGTTTTGATTGAAGTTGGTAAATGTTTCATACCAACATTGATTCCATTAGTAGGTAGGTAATTATCAATACGGTTTTTATGTGATTTCTATTGTTTTTATCATTCCAATGACACATTTTCTATTCTGCTGATTATTGCGTTATCATCAGATAATGTTTCGTAACCAGCAAGGTTTACAAATCAGCCAAGTGATAAACATTTCAAGTCGTCGCGTAGTCGTGCGTTTCCAATGCATTTGCCGCGCTATAAATGACCTGTGAAACAAGATGATTTTGTAAATCGAATTATTTGTAACAAAACTTGAAAAACTTGTAATTTTTTTGTTAGTAAACATATTAATCTTATGGAAAATTAATCTAACGTAGAAATAAAGTATTTATTGTAAAATTTTCCTTTATATTTTTTGTTGAATAATATAAATACGTAACCCTTATAAAGAGGCATATTCAACACTGGGGTGTGCTTTTACATTTACAAAGCTCAAATATTTGAAGCGCAAAGAAATTGCATTGATTTAAAAATAAACAATCAACATGCATTTGAACTGAATAGCTTCTCGTTAGAATACGATGCAGGTATAATTTTCTACGAACTAATCAGTAAAAGAAAACAACGATGAAAACAGATGGTCATTACTGCTGCTATAATACAGCTATCAATCATATTAATTTACAGTTAATTGTTGAAAACAATGCGATCAAAAATACCGGCCAATGTACGTACCGGCAGAGCACGCACAGTGTACAAGTATCAATCAACCTGACGATATTGAACCTGCCTGATCAATAACTTTTGGAAAGAAAAATATTTAACCAAATTTTGCTCTTTTGTTATTCTAATATAGACAGGTTACAACACAATACGAATATGTTCATATTTGCCAGCCCAGGAGCGTTTTTATGTCAGAGTGCTCCTCCCCATTTGTAATCTTTCTTGGATCCACAAGTTAGCTGGTAGCTTATATGTAAACTATGTTTTCCAGTGACAAACCGGCTTTAAGTGAATGCGCCCTAACCGAGGGCAACAATCTGCGATAGGTTGCTGGAATTACGCAATCGGCCTCCTTTTCGCACGTGTTGTCCATATTACTACTGTTCTGTAGCTAGCTGATAGTTTCGCAATACTTTCCAGCAGAGATGACTAGCAGTTAATTCTGAAGCAGGAAGACGACAGTCTCGGTCATTTTATTACAACATTTATAACACGAGCTTTTAGCGGCGTCTTCATAACGACCTACATAGGCTTAAGATCATCGCCTTTGGGCTGTAATGTTGCATTAAATGTGTTAATAATAACGGCTAATAAATTTTGTGGTTATATTATTTTATAAATAACAATAACACACTGAGAAAATTTAAGTCTCTCGAGTAACAAAATAGGTGATCAACACAAACAGTGACATGTTCCAAGCGAAATGAAAATATTCGATACAAACAAGTTCGCTTTTTGTATTGGAATAAGCATTCCACTTCGACAGGCTGTGTATCAATTGCCGTTTTTAGATGAATGTATTCGTTTTCACACGCTGCTAGAATAAAAATAAACCATCCGATATGATTATTGTAATTGCGTCGCGGAGGCACGCTATTTCGTAACCACGATCGGGCACATTCCAAGCAAGACGGAGCAACGCCCCAAGATTCCCGACTAGACAAAAACTACAGGTTCTGCTAGCTCTATAAGGCGGGCTATGTGGGCATGATTGTGGGTATAGGTAATCAGGTGAAGGTGGTAAATGAAGGTGAACGGTATGATCTAATCGAGGTTGGTTTTATTGCCAGACGTAATATTTATTGCTAAGCCTAATTTAACATAATTTGAGATGAATTGCAGAGAAAATAAGAAGAACACAACCAACTTAAAGTAGTTATAGCTAAATTATAGCCTTTTATTCTTAACATTGCTCAGGTGAAAAACACCTTGATATATCTTCACCTATGCAATAATAAGATGAAGTACCTACCTAACAAAAACACTCATGAAACTCAGTGTCGAACTTCACCAGCTAATAGCGCTTCTAATTACGTTTCTTGCCGACAGGCGAGTCTCGTCTTCATAGCTTTTTAATTACCTTCGTATACGGCGGAACATTCGCTAATGTTTACGGTTAAGGTTGCTCCGGAATACACTGGGTCCATTGTTCTAGCCTCCTTATATTGCGTGTAGCGGTCCGTTTCATATACGATGCCAGACGATGCGCCGAAAATTCTTAGAACGTTGAATTTATTAGCCGTCTAAGGAACTCTTTATTCAAATTGAGACGAAACCCTCTTGCGGCGCCTTTACTTGAATAAGGATCGCAGAGGAATCATTTTCCCTAACCGACAAAAAAGTTTCATAAAAATTCTTGAAGTCCTGAGTGGCTGAGTGTAAAGTCTTATCTTCTTCGAGAGTGATGGAGGTGATTTGTCATATTCACTGCTTAGTGACCTACTTGCATGAGGGTTCCTTTTACTTTAATGTCTGTTACAAAGTGGTTGGAGGGCTGATCGGTCGACCCCTATGAAGAAATCAATCGGTTTCACGCGGAGATACATTTTATTGTTTTATCCTACTTGATCTTGGTGTTGAGATTTCATTGTTGTGTTTTGTTATAAACTTTCTAAACCGTCGTCATTTGGTCCTTACTTCGCAATAAAAAACGATTTCTGTTTATGTTCCCAAACAAACAAAGTCTTTTTACAAAAGTCTGTAACACAGATTGGCATGAATAGAATGTTAATGTAATAGAATGTTCTCGGTCCTTAAACAGATGATAAAAGATTTTTTGCTTCTCTTTTAAAACTCCTTCCGCATCAACTTTTTGTACATTGATTAATGATCGCTCCATTTAGTCGAGATGTTCCAAATTATCCTGAACGAAAAATACTTTGTTCTTCACTGATTAAATTTTCATCATCCTCTTTTGCAAATATTGATTATTGAACTGTTTGAAGATAAATATTAAAAAAAATGTATAAGGTAGTAGCGCGGGTTGAAGGTCCGTGTGCAACTTAGGAAATAGCGGGTTCAATTCCTGCCTCAGGACATAATGTTTGTACGTTCTGTGGATTTTTGATGCGGGTGTTCTGATTTCTATTTGAACTAAAAATATCTATCTATCCATGTAATATATTTCATTAAGTATCCCAGTCATCTAGGTCCCTTAACACAACCTAGCTTGGGCCTAGATGCTATGTGGATTGTCCAGCATTATTTAGTTATTTATTATGTTAAAGAATCCTATTGTAAAATATTGTTTTTTATTATAATTCACCTATAGTAATAAAATAAAATAAATTGAATGCTGGATCCACACAGCATCACCTAGCCCCGAGGTAATCAAACTAAAAGAACCTAGTAAATTTATTACTCCTCATAATTTATTAGCTACCTGCAAGTATTAAGAGGTTAAAAAGGGCCAACAACGAAAACGCACTTCAATCTTTTTATATATTATCTTTAATCTGAAATTCCGAAGTAACGTGCGCTCAAATCCGCCATCTTGTCAGAAGCGAAGAACCCATCCACGCATTTGTACGCAACACTACTGTTAAAAAGTCTTCAGAAAAACGATTCACTTTTAGATTTTTACTTTTAATATGGCCCCTTTTTACACCCCTTTTTGTAAAGTCGCAGAAAAGGTTTTAAAAAGCTAGTTATCAATGGAAAATTTAATGAATACCCAAAAAACTACTTTTTCAGAACACTACTATACTATTATAGTTATTGATAATTAGAATACCAGTTTTTAATTATAGTTTTTAGGTATTCAAAGTATCTAGGTTTGAATTTAGATGGACCTTGATACCCGCAGGTACCGTAATAAAGCTAACATAGACATAGACATATAGCATAATCATAATCCATTTGCACCTTTAGATTCGGCACATAACACAAACGATAAGCTGCGGACCACACACGTCGTTGTTTCTAATTGGACAACTTTTTTCTATATCATCCCAAACTCATTTTGAAATACCTTTCTTGATTCGTATTTTTTCTACTGGTTCTCTATTTAATTTACAAACACCACAATCAAAACTAAATGACTTAACAACATTTCAAGCCTTTGATAAATGCCTTCCTTTATGCAAATCTACCTCAACATGTGTAACAAGATTTAATTCATCAGTATTCATACCACTAACGTTAAGGTAACTGCTGACGGGCCCGCATCGTTTGCCTGTGTCAACTCCGGTTCTGTTTGAACAACCTGAGGTGCATCTCAATAACCTTATTCTGTCGAATCGAATACCTGCGTCTTATCGGACTGTTTATTCAAATCTATATTGAAGAACATGATGATGCGTCGATAAATTTGCTACTAGTCCGGAGCCAGATACGAGTTTTCGATATTGGTTACGTGTTCCAGATTTATCAAGATAATAACAAATAGATAGAAAGAAGATAAAAAAAATTGTCAGCACGACGCCAAAGACAGTCTAACTGCGAGCAAAAAATAGCGATAAAGCGAAACAACCCAATAGCCTTGAAGTTGCTTTGCTCAAGTTTTTTGTACACTCATCTATGGCATGCGTGACGTGTTATTGTGCCCTCATTCAGTACCAAGAGAATCATTTAACGAACAAAATCAAGCGATGTTCCGGAAATCGCATGCGCAAATAGGTAACCTCAATAAATAACAGAAAAATACCAAGCAAATTTTCTGCAATTTCCTAAACAGCTCCGGTTTCCAATATACAACGTTTAGGCTTGGAAAGTGTCAATAATAGAAATATCGAACACAAGTCGGAAGTCCCAAGACACATTGCGGCTTTTGCCTTCCTGCGTGCGGCGTGCACAGAATACATATTGGCCGGTTATGAGCCCTGCCATAGTTTGATACCCTTCACTTAGATAAAGTGCTGTTTTTCTGTTCGCCTCTTGAAATAGTTGTCACGATCTCTCAGGTATTTTTATCTATGTTGTGTAGTTCTTGTTATATTGTAAAATTTAAACTGATTGTATCAACTGCCTGCATGTAGATGCGGTTTCTATTGTTTGCAAAGTGAAGAGAATCCCATGAATAAGATAAAGCAGGTTTCTCTTGTTAGGCTGGTGATTTCAGTAAAAGTATATTGTTTTTATATACCTGTATGTGAATATGCTTTATAAATTAAAATTACTTCATTCCTTTTGAACAGATAAAAATAATCTATTTGTCAAAATTAAAAAAATACTTCTAAATTAAAAATATATAACAATCGCTTGGGGCTAGATAATGCTGTGTAACATTATTTATTTATTTATTCAACCAACAGACAGAAAATAATTATTTGTGTTACTTAGTTGTTTGTGAATTTGTGATTCATGGCTGTACCTTTCAAAACTCCTACAAGCCAATCCAAGGTTTCTAACAGTAATCAGCACCAACATGCCTACTGTGTTTATTATTATTGCTTAAGACAGTAGGATCTCATCATTTTCGAATGAAACATCGTTATTAGCAGCTGTTTCTTTCTCGATAACATTCAGGTTATAACAAAACTTACGAAAAGATTTGTAAAGATGTGTAGTCAAAAGTAACATAAGTTTTGCTACATTTCAAACAAAACTTAGTCTTAAAGGTACCTATCAGACTTACTTTTGTTTTCCCTAGCTTAACATCTATATCATCATCATATATGATGTTAGGCTAGGGTAGCTACTGTCAATCCACATTCCTGTTTACGGATGATTCACTTGCATATTGACGTTTACGCGACACGTCGTGAATGTTGTGCAGGTCACTTGTCTGGTATTCCATCAATGCATCTAGGTTGGTACGCATAAGATAGACCTATTCAAACGATGTAAACATAAGTGGATATTGAGATTCTATACCTAACTGAAGTAATTTTAAAAGATACGTGTTTCTTGTTTTTACATAGCTGTTGACTACAACAGCTATGTAAAAACGTAGTCCCGTAGTCTACTACGACGCAGTTTTTGAGAGGAACATACTTTTTCCAACACTTGATTTTTTTCGGAGCTAACAATCTTTCTAACAATTAGGTACAATGTAAATTTTATACATCCTCTCTTCGCCATTTTTTATAGGTAGATTATCAATAGACACACAGAGCATATACGAGTATAATAAAAAAAAAACAAAGTGAACTACAGATTGCGCATCGATACAAAAATATGTGTTTAATCATATTTTTGTACTGTATATTTGTGTGTGGTTGTGACCTGCTAACAGCTGTATATTAGCAACTTTAGAAATTATAAGGAAAAGTTCACATTACTTATTAATCAGCCGTTAACATGCACCTGCCAATGCACCTTTCTGACCAATATGCTAGCAGAACAAATATAGTATCGTAAAAACTTACCCGTTATAATTTTATGGTAAACAAATAGCAACAGTTTGTCTATTTGATTTTTAAAAGCGATAAAAAGTTGGACGAATACTATATAGATAATCATAGTTGGTGTATGTTTCCTATTCAAAGTGTAAAAGCATTTTTAAAAGATAGGTGGAAGAGTTTATAAGGAATAGTAAGAAGTTGACCGTTTTAGAGGTGCAATTTTGCATAGGTGCATAAAGACGATCTTAAAGGGTAGCATTTTGATGGGTGTGTGTAACCAAATTCCAATCCATAAGAACTGTGCGTCCATTTCAAGCCCACCCTAGTAGTCTAATGTATTTAACGTAGGACGACCTAATGAATCATGTAGTTAGGCGCAACATGACATGTAGGCTACATATACTCGTACAAATGACTTCCCGAAGGAGATGCTAGTAAAGTAGAATTCAGCAAAATATAAACGCATCAACTTATATCAATATGGAATATCGATTTGGTCGGGATCTGTATGCTTTTAAAGGTATATTTCTGAATCATACACTCACATCCCGCTAAGTAAACACTGCGCCGACAGTTGCAAAACCGTTTCGTATGACTAACTCGTGGTAGAACGGACCATGTCTAACGCTGGTTGTATAATCTCTTTCCGCCGTATTTCACGCTTTTACTGCCAACGGAATATTTAAGTTATTGATCGATCTTGATGCTATAAACCAAGTAAAACTATTAGTAGCAAAATTGCTCTAATTTTGTACTAAACAAAAATCTACAAACAACTGCATGGTATATGCCTGCTCCCAGTAATAGTAATAGTAGGTAATAGTAATAATCCCAGTAATAGTACTTAAATGGCTGCTCCATAAACTATAGCTTGTTGTTCATACTTATAAGGAAAGCACTGAAGTGTGACAGATTCAAGGATGGTAATGCAATAAATAAATAACCGTAGACAGAACATCTTTGATTGTAATTATGCAAGATAAGTTTATCGATCGAGCGATAATTTACATCATAACTTTTGCAATGCGATTCGCGAGATACAAGGTAGCTTACAAAATAATCTATAATATGCTGTAAGTTCTATGCAGGTCACTGGTCGGTTTATTACCGCTAACTAATATCAAGCTAGCGTTGGTCCGGTAATGGAAGATTGCAAATCATATTAGACATCATAAAAAGTTTAATGATCTTGCAAACTTCCTGTCTTGTAATAGTTGTAATATAAGCTGTCGACTCCTCGGATGTATGGACCATCAAGAAATAGGTAGCGTATCTAACATCAATGATACTGATGGTGCAAGGACATTATAAATAAACGAGAGCAATTAAACAGAGACCATTTCAAAGAATCTGATCTTATCGCTAAAAATAGGTTAGAATTTAATATGCAAACGATATTCGAACATGTCAATGCAATGGATGGCTGAGTCAGTAGGTACATCAAATGAAGAAGCCAAAGAAATCGCAAGCCTCTATGTGCTACCTTAAATCCTGGTTTTCATAGCTCACTTCATTGAATATGAAGCCCTATTTTGCTAATCGGATGAAGATAACTTTAATAATACAAAAGCGTAGCTTTCTTGTTTTTCAACCCCGGGTCTCTCTAAGTAATAGTTCTTTGAAGGATGCTTTCCTATATTAAACTATTTTAACATAACATGTCATTAATCCGGTACATAAATGGCGATACTGAAATATTTGAAGTAAGGACAGAACGCTTGTGAAACAAGTTCTTATATTTTCTACTATTCTTTTAGAAAATTATTTTCACTGTAATTTTCTTAAAATTTCCTATTTTTTCATAACTCATAATTGTTAAACTATTAGTACGTCCAATCATAAAACAAAGAAACAAGGTCGCCTTGTTGCTGAAAACAGAATGAGGTTGATAGAGGCTGAACTAGATAGAGATTGATGATAGAGGAATGCAATGCTTGATAATGTTTTTTTATTAAATCAATATTGCCATCTCTCATCATTTCAACCAAATCTTACGACTGGCGGATTGCATCGTTGAGATAAGAAACGTCTTGCGCAAGGGTTATATAACTAAAAGACCGGCCACAGGCTACAGGCAGTTGCAAATCATCAATGTCCGCGACATCTGGGTCAGAACTCAAATGCAGGCGTGGCACCGCTTAAACTAACTGATGGAGGATGCAAAAATCGCCGGACTTCAAATGCAATAAGCCTTAGGCATTTTTTGTAGTAAACATTTAGTTGGATAATAATAGTTATTTTTACAAGGAAGACAAATCTGTACACGGGAGACGTTCGTAGGAGTAAATATTAAAATATATTCGTACTCCTGTGGCTAAGCGACCTAATGTAGATCTTAGTCTCCGAAACAATACTTTGCTAAACATCTTGGTTCTGAACTGTCTCTCGCCAGCAATGGGCATACTCGGAAATATTAACCTACAATTCTCTAAAACGAACAAAATTATCGTCATAACATTTTCGAGTAGTTTTATACGAATACATGATACTAGAGTAGGTCAAGGCTGTTGCTAATGAAGAGTTTCCTTTAGTCATTTACTACAATGGTCATACGCTATTGCAGGATACGCTACTTTGGGTTTCAAGATATGTAAGGTCATATGGAAATCTTTGGAAATGGGCGATTAAGTGCAAACATACAAAAGATACAATAAATCAGTTAGTTTTTTGGTAGTTTTTACAATGATGTTACTTATGATTTTAAGTAAAATTTTATTGCAGCAGTTAAGTTTATAAACGTGGTAATCTTCACGTCCTGTCATTATTTTATTTGGAAGGATGTCCTTCGCTTTTCTAGTATTATCTAAATTGGCATTTGACAGGTATTTCCTGTTACTAAATAAGGTGGTTGGAATGCTTCGGATAAATGAGTAAATAGCACATTAGCTAGAAAACACATATTTTTAATTTTGCAGGCAAGTATTTTCTCCTATATTATGTGAGGACCTATAACTGTGTCAATTAGTTCAAACGTTTCGATGATTCAAATGCCGCGGAATTTGTATGTCCATTAGCCTAAATTGAAGTTCATTGTGCCATGGCCTTTTCATTATATCTTTGCTATGTCACACTGCAACCAACTCGTTAACAATGAGTTATTATATACTATTCATTGACGTGACTCTCATTGTTGTCCCAAGTAATTGACAAAAGCAACTCTGTTGATGACCTTCTTCGCTTCCCTAACCTAGATTTTTTTCCTTTTCAGACAAAAATGTAGGTAGATTGATAAGATCCACTGAGTAAAGTAAGATGTCCATTGATCAGGCATCACCCTTGGTGCCGATCAAGCCGCAAATTTTGAACAACGGCTCTTTTATAAAGAACAGCCACAATCGGAGCAGCTTTTGTGGAGTGTCTCCGTCGAACGGGACGTTCAAAACCTTCGCGGTGAATCGCAAGAGTTGGAGTGGGAACGTGTCGTTGCCTCTCCAGCAGTTCGCGCCTGAAGGCGAGCCACCACAGCTGGCGACCTTCCGTTCGGGGACAGGCACCTTCCCCAGGAATCGGGAACGTAACAATAACACCGCCTCAAGCGGAATATTAACGCCAAACGGGAACTCCCTGCAGACGGCGAGAGGAAATGAAGTGAGGAGGAGCGGAAGCACTAACGGCCGGCGCTACGCTGAGATCGGAAACTGGAGTAAAAGGTGAGTCAGATCGCCGTTGTTTGCGTTTCTCATTTGTTTTTAACGACTGTTGTACCACGGAAGAAAGCAATTAACGGGCAAACGTTAATCTCGGAATTGATTAACTTCTGCCGTATTTCATTTTCTCGGCGACCCCTTAGTGGATGCATAGCACTCACTAACTTTCTTGAGCCTTATTTATTTTCTTTTTCATCTCAGAGTAATTCTGTAACAAGTTTTCCAATTTCATTCTCTCGTCGTTTTCATTTCCTCCCGTTCGGCAGCGGCATCTCGCCCCTTAATATTACTTTTATTAGCTGAAAACGTTTAACAAACATTGGTTTCAAAATCTAATAAAGTTGGATTATGTTTCAACAAAGGGATCGGTTTAGCGATACTTTTCGGAACGTTTGATCTTGATAATGTATTAAATCATGGGAATATTGACCTCAGTTATCTGTTATCAAACCCATAAGCTTTTATGAAAGGAACTCAATGTTATTGACGATAAACATTAGCCGGAAACTTATCCGAATATTTACCGCATTTATCTAATCAGAAGCTTCATTATCTTTTATTCGTCGGTGGAAAGTTCGTCCATATTTCTCGCTCACTCAATTTGGGGGGTGCCTAAGTTAACGATAAGACGATGTCCAATAATCTGGCCCTAGTACTTTTGGTTTTTATTATGGCCTCGGTCGTTTATCTCCCCATGACTCCCCATCACTGACCAGGATGTTATCGGTGCAGATATTTAGCGAGTTTCTCACTCACTATTTATAATTGAGTGTTTACCAGACCCTTGCCAATTAATGAAACTTCCTTAAAGAAACCGATCGGTTGATTCTGCTCGTTCTTTAGTTCCAGTTGAATGCCCCGCTACTTATATCCATTTATAACTGTTAAGTTGTAATGCTCGCAGTCATCGATTTCTGCACTTACATAATTTGCATGCAATACTTGCGTGAACATTGTACTTTTATTCTTAGAAGTTCAAGCAGGTATGTTTATTGTTTCTGTATTTGGACAAAGAATGTTCATTTCTTTTTTATTATTTTTTATACTATACAGTGCGTTATTATGATCTTTTAAAACTAACGCGAAATTTTCATCATCGTTTAAATTGTTCTCTTGTTCTGTGATCGTACTGATAAGTATTGACTAGGTATCTACTGATCTCTAACAGTAGTAGGTAACTATAATAAGACTGAATTTAAACGATTTAATAGTATAATACTCCTAAGTTTCTGTTTGTTTCCCTCCTAATTGTAATGTGTATCAGAAGATGTGCTCAGAGGTAAACAACCTAAAGCGTTTATGTTGCAACACAATACTGTCCATTATATCTCCACTGCCTCGGATGCCTCTTGATTACCTGTCTATTATCTTCGGCTTGCTTAATACGTTTATCTTCTAGCTAGTGCGTGGATGTTGTTTTATGAATTTAGGGAATTAGCCACGAATCTGTGTAAAAGAAAGATATCAAGTGATTGTTATTATTGACTGCTGTTAAAATTATCAAAAACTATTCACGGTAATGCTTTACACTATTGGTTTAAGTTAGTTATATTGTTATAAGTAAGTTTAATATACTAAATTTTAGTATAGGTACTAAACATATATAGTAAACTTAAATTGTATATAAGTATTGGTTGTTATTTTAGTTTAACTTAAGCTTAATTTTTAATATTTATTGTAATTACCTAATTTTGTTTAATGGAAGAGGTGTTTATAGGATTTAAGATTAGGTAAGTTACCTTTTATTATTTATACATAAATATGGCTTCTAGATAGAAAAACTATGTTTACAGGCACATTTAAAAAAGTTACTCTAACTAATTTAGCATATAATTATCATATCTATGCATCGTAGACTCTCATCATCTCATAAGAAGAAATTCAATGTTGGTACTATTAATTAAAAACTATAATGTATTAATGGTGGAGTATCGATACAATTCTTTAAATAAATATTCTGTGTTTCTATCTAATTCAGCCCAATTAGGTAGTTTTCTACCTTCTTTATATAGTACGTAGATTTAGGTTGACAGAAGAATGTGAACAACTGGAACATGGAAGCCATGCATCATTATAATGATTGGCTTGTCTAAATGAGGTTGCTCCAGTTGAGAAAGATCGGTTTTTGTATTGTCTTACATCTAACTATATACTGCTATGTGAGTTATCTTAGGCTGGTTCGAGAAAAGCAACGGTATATGTGGTTGGTAGTTATTGAGCGTGTTTATATTGTGGATGTTTAACGAAAAGATATGGTCTTACAGAAGACAATAGTTTATCGTGACTTAAAAGCTGACGCTGGTAGGTAGAAACGAACGAATAATAGTAGAAACGTACGTATTTTGTCTACTAAATGCATTGATTGCCCAACGATTTAGAAGTAAGCTGCTAAAGGTAATCATTAGTATGTAGCACAAGTATACATATTCAAATGTTCTAATGTGCTATTGTAGAAATGTCAAGATATTTATTAATCAATGTTTAATATTGTCAAAATTTTACAATATTAAACAAACACTGTTGATAATTAAAGGACATCATCTTTTTTGGTCCAAATATGAAAGTGCCGGCCAATAAAAAAATATGCTGTATTCCGTTAGAACTTGTCCCCCTGAGTATTTATTATTATGACACCAAAGCTGTAGGGTCATTGTCCTTGGTTTTATTGGAGTTCAAAAATTCAACATCTTCATACATTTTCAGTGAATTTAATAAAGAAAAACAAATGATTTGTTCTACCATATTTTTATTTTGAACATCGTTTAGTGAGATACATTGGTTCTTGACCTATTTTGGACATGTTGATCTTGTTTTATGTTTTTGAGGATTATAAATAAAACTAGAGGGTATATGTGCCCGAGCTGCAAGCAGCTCGGGGGGAGTGCTTCGCCTTAGGCGGCCTTATCGCATTGGAGTTTTGACTTTTCATAACTTAAAACGTCTTTAATTTGATGGAAATCGATATCCATGTGTAAAATCTGCGATAGTAAACTGTCAGCCATCTTGGATTTGAAAATGGACATCTTTTTCGTAATCTACGTGTTTGATTTAGTCGAAAACGATACCCATTTAAATGGGTGTTGGATCACACAGCAAGGCTCGCTTCGCTCGCCTTGCAGTATGACAGTTGTCGAATTGCGGTTCGCTTCGCTCACCGCAACAACAGCGAGCGAAGCGAGCCGTGCTGTGACCTCCCACGACCATCCTCTTCCAGCAGGCGGGGAGCATTACGGCGAGCGAAGCGAGCTGCAATGCGACTAAGGGGAGCGAAGCGAGCCGTGCTGTAACCCCCACGACTCCCCATGAGGAGGGTCGGATTGCGGTGAGCGATGCGAACCGCAATTCGACAACTGTCAACAACACTGCAAGGCGAGCAAAGCGAGCCTTGCTGTGTGACCCAACACCCATTTAAATGGGTATCGTTTTCGACTAAATCAAACACGTAAATTACGAAAAAGATGTCCATTTTCAAATCCAAGATGGCTGACAGTTTACTATCGCAGATTTTACACATGGATATCGATTTCCATCAAATCAAAGACGTTTTAGGTTATGAAAAGTCAAAACTCCAATGCGATAAGGCCGCCTAAGGCGAAGCACTCCCCCCGAGCTGCTTGCAACTCGGGCACATATACCCTCTAGTTTTATTTATAATCCTCAAAAACATAAAACAAGATCAACATGTCCAAAATAGGTCAAGAACCAATGTATCTCACTAAACGATGTTCAAAATAAAAATATGGTAGAACAAAGCATTTGTTTTTCTTTATTAAATTCACTGAAAATGTATGAAGATGTTGAATTTTTGAATTCCAATAAAACCAAGGACAATGACCCTACAGCTTTGGTGTCATAATAATAAATACTCAGGGGGACAAGTTCTAACGGAATACAGCATATTTTTTTATTGGCCGGCACTTTCATATTTGGACCAAAAATGTATGAAATCCCGATGATGTCCTTTCTCTTAATCGGTCATCTGACTTAAATATTAATTCATGGACTTAAATAAACTTATTTCTAAAGGTGTAACTAGCACCGTTAACCGTAGGTTACTATAGAAAGACATGACGTTAATGAAAATTTAATGTTAGTAAAAGAATATATCCTTGATAGAGAAAAATATAGAACCAAGACGTCTTTATCCTATTACCTATAAAAATGTCGTATCAATCTATCTATCTACCATCTAGGTTCCACCTTATATTGCTAAAACTGAAAAATCTGCACGTGTTCACAGAATAAACCAAACTCTAGTTCTAAAGGATTTGGGCACCCTTTATTGATTGTGCTCAAAACATACACCAGACATAAGCCTCACAGCAAGTGACTGATGATACATATCAAAGGCTTTTCGTGTTACTGGCACGTGTGCATGACAAAGGATTAAACTAGTTCAGCTATGTCAGAAGGTACAACTTGCAAAATACTATACGCTCGGCAAATAGGTAAATAGTTGAGTACAACTTCAATAATGTACGCGATGTATGGCGATGCGATGTCACTGTGGTCTATTCTCTTCTAGAGATTTTGTTGGTCAAAAGTTGGTTCATTACAATACATATAAATGTTATAATAAGGGCTTTCCCATACTAACATGAACGTAACTTACTTTTGAAAGGCTAGCTATATTTTCCTTGGTATTAGGTATTGATCTGAGAGTATTAGTTTACATTTATATTATAGTTATAATTATTCTATTAATTTTGCGCAATATTTGTAGATTATAAAATAGTAAATATATTTATTTTGAAAGGTATAAGGAATTAATAAAAAAAGAAACCATAAGCATATACTAACTACAGTACAAAACACGACACCAGAGTTAAAACAAAAGAGAAAAGTATCAACATGGTAGTAATAAATAAAAAAAATAAACCAAAAAATAATCAAAATAGTATAAATAAATAATAATATAATCAAACAATAATACCAAACGAAGCCCCGACAGAGCTACAACGTATTTTTTCTACTTCAGAACTTAACAAAAGCTTGGCAGGAAAATGATTTTTCTTCCAAGACCACTATTGTGAACGGTTTTGAAAGCCCCTTGCAGGCTCAGAGGTTATTACGCACTACAAAGACTCGCGAGGCGCTGTTTTGCTTTTTACTTCCAGTTCCTAGTAATTAGAATGCAAAATAATAAGCCTTGCCATAGCAAGGCTTAAGAGAAGGACTCTTTGTTTAAAAAGAAAATTACCAGTAAATTACATGTATTTACAAAAAAGCACAAATATAAAAAAAAAACAATTAGCCTGACAAAAAATCTGAAGAAGCTTAATTCATCTAAGGGAAAAAGCCATGTAAATTCACAGTGTTCACAAAACAACTTCATACAATAAGTTAATGCTACCGTAATAATGTAAATGGGGCAACAAACCTGCCAAATACTTACAAAAGATAAACCGACCTATTTATGGGTAAAATATACAAACACTTTCACGTTTCAATAAGATTCGTATTCACAAACACGAACGCCTTTTTCCAATAAAAGGATACAAGATCAACACCTGTAAGTAATGTATTCAAAGTAAATAATGTTGCGAACAAAACACAAAGCGAGCGATTATGTATAGCCGGAAAAAAAAACAAATTTGCGTCAAGGTGTATGTGAAATTTCACTTCGGGAACCTATGCGACGTGCGACATTTTCTAATGAATTCAAGCAATAATATGTTAAGGGTCTAAATGACTGTTCCAGTGAATGATGTTTTGCTTCGGCATTTTTTTTTTTAAATGATTAAAACATTGATTTTATTATTTTATATAATATATACTGTGATAGAAAAACTGATTTTCTTGTGTTCTCCTTATTATAGGAATGGCCTGTATCTCGAAAACAGATTCTTGATTTTCCCTGTACATTATCTTCGAGCTTATATTGAATATTCGGTCTCATTGCGTATGCGGGGCGCGTGGCGAGGCATAAATATCCGTCGCTCTCATTACAATAACTTCGTCTGCCTCGGACGTCCCCGAGGCTGTGGATACCGCCTCTCAAGGGACGTCACTCACGGTAATGGAATCCTAGACCGATTTCCCTGGTAATTATTTAATGCGGTTAAGGCGGAGGCTCTATTGTTTCTTGGAAGACGTGCTACTTTAAGATGATTATGGACAAACAGAAGTTTTATGCAACACTGGATGTGTTCAACTTCTGTTTTTAAAATTTAACTTCTTTTTTATCTGGTTTTTCTCTGCTAGAAGCAATATTTGAGGCTGTGCTATCAATATCCTACAAATTCACCTCAGTTCGCAAAGTTAAGATACAAATTATTTAAGATTTTCTATATTTTTTTCTTTATCCTTTGACAATTTTTTTCGCTTTGTATTCGGGGCGTTTAAAGTCGATGCAACGTCACGGTCTGGTGGACACCACTCGTCCCGGTTGGACGTGTGGATGCTACTAAGTTACCCTGTATCCCTGTGCACCCCTGTTTCTATGGAACACAGTATTGTATCGCACAGTAGCTGCAGCAGATTTGGTTTACATGTCACTTAAATGGCTTCTGGAACCCATACGTCCCCGTTCTGATAAATATTCGAATACCTTTGACGACGCATGTAAGCATAGTGATCATACATCATCTTATCTACATTTATAGCATGTATCTATTAGTCCACTGCTAGACGCTAATCTGCAGCTTGGCTTTTATCATTGTGGGAAGTGCTAGTTGTCCCTATGCTGATCGTGTGAATTGGGATTGCAGTTTGGTGGTAGAATTTTTTTTGCAGAGGGAGCTTTTATCCACTTTTAGGTCACCGGAGTTGGGGAAGAGTTTCTTTGGCCAAGATTAATTCTTAAGTCGCACCTAACGACCAGCCAAGAACAGAACACCCTAATTTCCCCAGTTCTTAGTAAGAGCGCCAGAAGTAAATCAAGCCAAGTTGTAGATTATGTAGCGAGCTGAAGCTGAGTAACAGAGTGGCATTTGACAAAGTGTTGTGTGGGTGGGTCACTTAATGTTTACTGACAACAAAATCAATTCATAGACAAAATACTGAAATCCAGTATACAACGATGAGTTGATGCTACTGATTGATTTAACCATATTGTTGCTATTTTACATTGCATCCAACAAACTGTACAGACAAACTGACCGTCCTGTTTGTTATGTTAATTGCTCCTGATTTGCACAATAAAACAACTCGCACGTCCTAACGAGTCGTCTGCAGACGAGTGCTAATCGATTTATTGCTCGATAACAAATTTACACTCGATTTAAAATGAAATAACTTGTTTTCTAATATTGGAAATTGCTTAAGTTAATGACTTTAGATTTGGTGGTCAGTTTTATGAAAGTTACACCTAAAGAAGTTACGGTAAGCTATTTTAGCGGTAGCACGTGAACGTGATAGCATACAGCAAGATCAATAAGTGGATATAGGACAAACGTAAAAAAACTAAAGTATAAAAGAAGATTGCTTTGACCAAGTACCTTACCCTATACTGAACACATGCATCCCACTCCGCGCCGCCCGGCTGATTAGGTGATTGGCGCCATTATAATTGGGTGCAAAGTGGTAGTAGTTGACTAAGCCAATGTGAACAGGGCACTTTACAGATTTGTACCTCGCACCTATAGTCGACCTGGCTTGGCCTAGTTAAATGTTACGTTACTTAGTTAAAAATATGTTTAAGTTGCTATCAAAGTTAAGTATATCTACAAAAAAAAATCCATATTACTCGGCTGAATTTGTCATGAATGCTTTCTAGGTAGCTATTTTAAGTTATAAATTATAATACTTTGAATTTACATAAAATATTTTTTTAAAGATGCCTTATTGAGTCAGACTAACAGATTTGTAAATTATCACCACCCACAACTGAAACCTCAGTTTATAGATGTAGAAAGCGTGGAAACCCAGTGTCTCTATTGAGTCACAGCTTTTGCATTCATTATGGATTCACTAAGAATACCTTTTTCTGCAATGAATCATACTCTGTTTTAGTTTAAGTTAGATAGAACGCATACCAACGTTATATTCTTATCAATATAAAAAATAGGTACGTAATAACCCTATTGGCTGTGGAAATTTTACTTAGGCACCGTTAAGATACGTCTGGTTTCACACTGGCCAACAGCTTATTTACTTAATTTTTTAAGGAATATCTACAGCTTTTAACTTGACACGTACCTATAATCGGAAATTCTAGTTGAATCGTTAACACTTATTTTATGTTGATTATTGCAAACTTTGCCTGCGTGTTAGTGAGGATGTGACAAATTATAAATAGATAGTGACAAATTATAAATAGATCCTGTCATCTGTCTCTCTGTCAGGCCTTAAACATGCCTTAGACTAATGATAAAGATACAAACAAAGCCTCTGGCAACCTCGCTATGCAGACTTATTCACCTAACACAAGTCTCACTAATCGGCTCACACGCTATAGCAGCACAATCAAAAGATAAACGCTGTGAACCCGCACACATTAATTAAAGCTGAGGCGGTTTGAAGCTTGATTGTTATATAGCAAACCTACTCACTATCTCCGTTATATCGCTTATGAAGTCGACACACCAGAGTTTGGCGACATAGTCCCGCCGCCGCAGGGGCATATCAGTCAATGTTTCGGCGACTCGCCGACTTTGGTGTCATAACTTACTTTTAATACCTTTAGTATTAAATAGATAAATAAATGAATAATACTGGATAAAAGATAAGTAATACAATATTACTAGACATAAGAAAGTTAATAGATTAATAATCTTGACTCTGTATAATGCCATTATTGTTAGATAACCAGCATGGTAGCCCTTTGAATGCCTTTTTCAGCCCCAAAAGTCTAAACAAAGACAAAATAACGTAATAATGGCCGGGCCCATATTTTGTTGTTGGTGTTTGTTTGTCAGTAATCCCATGAGCACCATATAGACTGCCATTCAGTCGAAGTTTAAAGCAAATAATAAAATTAAGCACAAATACAGAAACATTTCATTAATACGAAAAATCTTGAATTACTGGACTGCTTAAAAACACAGTAAATTAATATCGAATGATCAGGCTTTCATTGCCTCAAAGTTCTGGTTACTCCATAATTGATTTTCTTTGCCGACTCTGTAATAATTCGTTTTGTTTAAGGATTTTTTGTTTGTATACCTCGATATTGAACTCTTGATTTGTTACTACTATAAAGTACTACTATTACTATAAACCTAAATCTGCCGTCCACTAACTACATTATGTAACTACCTTCTGATATAGTTTCGGTCCACCTTTTGTTCTGGTTTGGCGTCAAAAAAAGGCACCTAATTAAGAGACGTGTGGTCATAAGTGCAGTCACTTCAAAGTTCAAATTATCCATCTGTTTTGCATGTGACTGAGCACCGCTACTGGGTTTATAAATAAATCCATCAATATTCGGTTTAGTGCTTTGTCAAACCTTTTTTAAATTGCTAGATTATCATCCACAAGTGATAATATCATAAGAAATCTCTTGTTTGCGCCCGCCCAGTGGAAAGGCTAATATTGAAAATTGATCAAATTACAGCCTTCAATGCCGGATTTAAAGGGTTTATTAAAAAGAAACAAAATCTGTTGGCCTTTCATTTACGGATATTGGATTAAAACTGCTGAGAAATTGAAAGGTTCGAGATTTCGGAGCGGTCTGCGATTAATGGGGAATTTGAGACAGTTGTTTCGTTGGGAAACATAGAAACGTTTTTTTCTGAAATTAATGATGTTGCTATTTCAGAGCGGATTATTTTAAGCTTTTTCATTATTTTAGAACTAAGTAGGTATTTTTTGATGAATTTGATTGGGCAATTCTTTTCTCATTCAGTCCTAATCTAGTTCAGCTAAAAAAGTTCTTAAAGAGCTCACATAGACGGCTAAAGTCGACCACTCACACCAAAAAAACTGGACTAAAACGAGAACCAACTACACCCTAACAACAGATTGCAACCGAGACTTCCAATAAAACCACTGCACTTAACTTTATGCATCCAGGCAATTCCCTTACCACCTTCAAAATAAAGTCTATTATTGAGCTGAAAATTAAAAAACCTTTACGGCTGGGTCTAAAGCTTTAGATTCAGGTACAATTCGAAAGATTTTTACGTGTAACAGATCGCTCGAGGCTAGCTGCCATTTTAAAAGTACTGCAGTACTTTACAACTTTTTAGTACAAAGGACATCCCATGGGGTGTCCTTTGTGGGACCTAATTGAAAGATATTGCAGGGGTTTAATCTCGCAACGATTCGTTGTACTGGATTAAAGCGCTTTATCTTTGTATACCTAATTCGTAGTGAGACTACATCGCGTTACGCCTAGTCAAAACGCGATTAAGACCTTTTGAGAGATAGGCCTTTTGCGATGTAGACATTTTGAGAGGTAGACCTTTTGAGAGGTAGACTGTCATAGAGGTAGACCTATATAGAGGTACCTACACCTTTTCGAGAGGTAGACCCTATTCTTACTGAAGAGGTCCGCGTAGGATGACTTTCCCATACAAACGTAGGTAGGTAATTCAAAAATAAATCAACATCGAGCATAATTTTAAAATATTTTTCTATTTGAATCTTGAATAAATAAAATTACATTTGTATGGGCAAGTCGCCCTCCGCTGGCCTCTTAAAAACTTAAACCTTTTAACTTGGATGAATATAACTTATGTGAATATTAGATGAAATAATAAAATTAGGTACTTATAAACTTAAAACACAACTTCACAAACCAAACTTAACTTCAAAACTTAAAACAAAACATTTTTTTAATTTTGCAAATATTCTTAAAAAATAATGTGCTGCAATATCTTCTCGCAACTTTTTTAGTTCTTTTTTTATATCTTGCATTAAAAACAATATCTCCTTTTTTTCTTGAATTGCCTTCAAATAGATCATGCTCAATTTGAACAGGAAATGCGTTAATGTTAGATTGCCTCATTCGAGCGTTTAAACGCCTGTGCCATGCCAACCCTCTAGGCTGTTATTCGTACGATGAACTTCATAAGAAAATAAAAAAAAAAAATATAAGAAAAATTAATTTTAGGCCAAACGCGATTTAGACTTATTAAGAACTCGGTCTAAAGCTATCTAGACTAACGGCAAATTAGTCTTAACGCTTATTTGACTAACGGCTAATTAGTCTCAATGCTTAATGAAAATGATGTTTAGTCATAACGCGATATAGTCTCACTACGAATTAGGTATACAAAGATGAAGCGGATTTTACCAGAAGGTATTTAAATGTAATCAATCATATATGTTACTTAAGCTTTATTTTCGCAAATTTAATCAATAACAAAATTGTACTATTTTAAATTAATTTAAATCCATAAGGTAGGTGTGAGGTATTATAGGTAGGTATTATGTCATCTTTCAGCCATATATTAAGTAAACTTACAATCTTAAATGAATATAACGAATAGCACTTATAGCGCTATGCGTTTCTGACCTTAGATTAGAATTTTTTTTTTCGAGTGGACTTAATGCTGCAGATGGCCCTGACAGCGTTACCGGACTTTAATAAAAATATTAATTTAAAATCTTATGATATATTTTTAGAGTATAATTAAATATATGATACTTTTGCGCGTCCAGTGCTTTATGAAAGCGTAGTCCGTGTCCAGCCTTCCTGCTATTAATTTCAGATAGCTACCCCCCTCACCAGGCGACCAACAAAAGTACACCATTTGATTATATACGTTGTTGTTTTGCTATCAATATTACAAATATTAACGACATAACATTAGGACACTGATAGAATATGCGCATACTCTTAGTGTATATCTGCATTTGCCAACCCATTGTAATCCACACTGATGTCAAAACACTGCGCATTGGCTCAGCGAACACCATTTCTAGCGCGAACACAATTCTTTCAAGACTAGCAATAACTTAACCGTTAAACGTGGAAAGAAACTTCTAAATATAACCGAGATTTGGGAATTTGAAACGGATACCGTTTGACCTGATTTGTTGTAATAATTTAGATTAAAAAATACGTAATAATGTGTCCCTAGTGTAGTGTGCCATTAAATTTAAAATACGTTGAGTTTTCTTATTATTTTAAATGATGGTAAAACTTAGTGCAATTATATTATTATACCAAAATATGTTTATATATTTTCACAAAGCTGCAGACACTTGTTATACCTATCTATGTTATATCTATGTCTACTAGGTAGGTATTGTATTGAACTGTCTAGTCTAGTAAATTTACAGTACGTCTACATGTCGCTGATTAAATGCCAAAGGGCCACAATGCAAAAAAAAGTAAAACTCTTTTTATTGCAAATATTGGATCAGAAGCGCCGAAATTTTTATATTCGAAAAAGACACCCGTGATTCTAGCGTTAAAAATGGACAAACCAGATATACGCCCCTTTCGCATTCCGAGACTTTGGTGAACAACTTCCGAGCCAAACGGCCATCTTTTCGTTTAAATCCTCGCTTTCGGCGTAAGTGCAAGTAATTTATAGACTAAAGTGCCATATTCTGGAAAGCGGCCGTGTGGAATATAAAATATCACGTGAGTACAAAATATTTTTTTCTGCAAAAGTGCCATATTCAATAATAAGTCTGTAGTGTACCTAGAATACCTACATCTCAATCATACGGAGAGGACCGGAGGAATCGAGCGCGCCGAGATCACTGGAGGGTCGCGCGTAAGCGCGCGATATATTTATGTTTCGCCGTCCCGCTCACACACGACTAGCGCTGTCTCAACATAGCGGCTGGATGTACTTTCAACACTAGGATACCTACGTTTCACGCACCGAGCCCTGTGATTGGCTGCAATCGTATTTCTTGCTCTTCGTTCGATAGTATAAGGAATGATGTAAAATTATTTAAGTATATGACCATTTCTCAATAAAGACACAGTTAAAATTGATTCGACTTTTCTTCCTGAAATAACAAGTGAATAGGCAGCTAGGACCTTCCCTACAATGGTGACCCCGATAGAAAGTACTCCGGATTTGGGAACAGACATCTCGCCAGTATCTATCCAGTCAAGAATTCTGCCTTTTTGGAGAGAATACCCAAGATTATGGTTTGCGCAGTTTGAAACCCTCATCGAACCGTCGAAGCTAGGAGACGACAACAAATTCCGCTATGTGTTAAGCGTTCTGCAGCAAAGCGACGTCCAACAAATCGGTGATATCCTCATGAACCCGCCAGCTACCGGAAAATATCTAGCGCTGAAGAATAGATTGTTGTCCGTCTATCAAGAGTCCGAAGCAAAACAATTACAGAAGCTTCTCAGCGGTCAAGAATTGGGAGATCAAAAACCTAGCCAGTTACTGCGAAGGATGAGAGACCTAGGAGGCACTATGGTTCAAGACGATGCCTTGAAAGTCCTGTGGCTCAACCAACTACCACAGTCAGTTCGAGCAGTTTTGTCAGTGAACGACGAATCATCACTGAATACATTAGCTTCGATGGCCGACAAGATGACAGAACACATGGAACCCCAGATCGCCGCCGTATCAGCATCTCCAGCATCATCATCAGCACAGAGTACCAGCCACGATCCACATATAGAACTGATTTCAAAGCAAATTGAGAAACTTACGATGGAAATCGCAGAATTACGTGGAAGAAGGAACTTTCGTCAACCAAATAGATGGCGCGGCCGCTCTCGTTCAAAATCGACCAATAGAAGTGGAAGAAAGCCGACGGACCCAGACTGGTTATGCCGCTACCATTACCGTTTTAGAAAACAAGCCAGAAGATGCGAATCCCCTTGTGCATGGAAGAAACTTCAAACGCCGTCGGAAAACTAGAAGAGGCATCGAGTTCGGCGGGCATCGGTGTCGACACATATAAAATGAACCGCCTGAGCGTCACTGACCGACAAAGTGGTGAACGCTTCCTTATCGATACGGGTGCCGAAATATCAGTCATCGCAGTAAGATTGAAGAAACCTACACCTACAGAATTCAAGCTCTACGCAGCAAATGGAAGTTGCATACATACCTATGGAGAGAAGACACTTCAGTTGAATTTGGGCCTACGCCGGAACTACACATGGACCTTCGTCATCGCCGACGTCAAAAGATCTATTATCGGAGCGGATTTCCTACGTCATCACAACATACTAGTGGACCTACGAGGAGGAAGATTGATCGACGGGCTTACCAAGCTATCTATCAAGACACTCACTACCTATTCCAGCGGTTCATCCATACACATCATCAACGAGAAACATCCCTACGTCGATATTTTGAGGCAATACCCGGATATTCAGAAACCGATGTCAATGAAAAAACCGCCGCCGCATGACGTCACGCATCACATAGAGACAACCGGACCTCCCATACACGTCCGACCACGACCTTTACCGCCAGACAAATACATCGAAGCGAAGAAAGAGTTCGAGCGCTTAGCAGAGATGGGTATCTGTCAACCATCTAGCAGCCCTTGGGCCAGCCCTATGCACATCGTCAAGAAGAAGAATGGACAACCTACGAGTCTGCGGGGATTATCGACGCCTCAACGCTATGACGATCCCCGACCGCTACCCGATACCAAGAATACAAGACTTTACATTCAGACTACACGGGAAGAAAATATTTTCAAAAATCGACATACAGAAAGCCTACTACTGGATACCGATGAACAGCAAAGAAGACGTCCAGAAAAGCGCCATAACCACACCCTTCGGCCTATGGGAATTTAGGTCGATGACAATGGGCCTTCGTAACTGTGCCCAGACATTCCAACGCTTCATGCATCAAGTACTACGTGGCCTGGATCATTTCACATTCAGCTACATCGACGATCTCCTGGTATTCTCATCGGACGAGCAAGAACACAAGCGACATCTGCAAGAAGTTTTCAAGCGTCTTACAGAATATGGTTTGAGCATTAACACGGACAAATGCGAGTTTGGAAAAACGACACTCAACTTCCTCGGCTACAGAATATCAAAAGAAGGAATACAACCGCCAGAAGACAAGACAGAAGCTATAGCTACGTTCCCAAGACCAAAAACCATCGATGAATTACGAAGATTTCTCGGAATGTTAAACTTCTACCGAGACACTCTACCTAAACAAGCGGAATTACAGCGAGAACTCAACAAATACCTGCACAATACTAAGAAGAAGGACAAAACACCAATCATATGGACACCAGAAGCAGAAGAAGCATACAAACAATGTCGCGACAGCATCAAGGAAGCGGCTACATTGGCGTATCCTGTTCCTGGAGCACCGTTATACATCATGACAGACGCCTCGGACAAATGCATGGGTGCCGTTCTACAACAGAAGCACGAAAACACATGGAAGCCAATAGCGTTCTACTCGAAGACCCTCAGCGAAGCTCAGCAAAAGTACAGCGTGTATGATCGCGAACTCCTAGCGATATACACCGCTGTAAAACATTTCCGACGCTACATCGAAGGACTCGACGTGGTTATATTCACCGATCACCGACCACTTACATACGCCTTGAAGAAAGCTCCGAGCAACAGCGACACCCCACGGAGAGAAAGACAGCTACAATTCATAAGCCAGTTTTGCACCGAAATCAAGTACCTCAAGGGAGAAGACAACGTAGTAGCCGACGCATTATCGAGAGTAGAAGAAATAACATGCACCTCAACCATCAACTATAATCAATTGGCGCGGGATCAACAAGAAGACGAAGAATTGAAGAAACTGAAAAGCAAGAATCATTTGAAGTTTGCTATGAAAACACTACCAGGCGTTCAACTTCCTATAACATGCGAGATGACCACAGGACGAGCACGACCATACCTACCTACATCGTATAGAGAAGCAGCATTCAAAGCACTTCACGAACTATGCCACCCTGGGATTAGAAGCACAAGAAAGCAGATGGCATCACGATACTTTTGGCCACGGATGAACACAGAAATCGGAGAGTGGACTAAAAATTGCTTGAAATGCCAGAAGAGTAAAATCGCACGTCACACAATCACACCACTCGGACAATTTGAAGAAGCTGGACGATTCGACCACATACACGTAGACATCGTCGGTCCCCTACTACCGTCGGAAGAATGCCAGTACATCGTAACAATGATGGACCGTCGCACCAAATGGCCGGAAGCAGTTCCAGTACAAAATATCAACGCAGAAACAATAACCAGAGCTGTCTACGAACACTGGATATGCAGATTCGGATGTCCACTACGCATCACTACGGATCAAGGACGACAATTTGAGTCATCGTTATTTCAAGCCCTAATGAAAAGGATGGGAGTGACACGCCTACGTACAACGAGCTACCACCCTCAATCTAATGGACAAATAGAACGCTGGCACCGGACTCTAAAAGCAGCACTCATGGCACGCGGAGCTACCATCACATGGACGCGAGAACTACACACCGTTCTACTAGGACTACGAGCTTCACTGCACAAAGAAACCGACCTGAGTCCGGCCCTGCTCACATATGGATCAACGCTTAGGTTACCTGGAGATTTCTTCGTGCCTACGAAAATAAAAGAAAATGAGCAAGAATTTGTCAAGAAAATTACGGAGACGATGGCGACATTATCACCCAGCGGACAGAAGCATGTACAACAGCGCACATTCATTCACAACGATTTGAAAACCTGCACTCACGTTTTTCTACGCGTCGACCACGTTAAAAAACCACTAACGCCGCCATATCAAGGACCGTACAAAGTTATCGCAAGACAAGAAAAGTGCTACAAGATTCAACTCCCTACGCGAACAACTGTCGTATCAATGGATCGTTTGAAGCCAGCCTATACATATAACAAGACCAGCGAAGAGCAGGACACCTCCACCACAGCGTTACCAGCGTCGATCATGACTACCCCAGCCTCGATGACAGCAACGACGACAACAATGCCAGCAGCCTCATCGGAACAGCCCTACGTCACGCGCTACGGCAGAGTCGTTCATCGTACCGTACGATTCACTTGAAGGGGGGTGATGTAGTGTACCTAGAATACCTACATCTCAATCATACGGAGAGGACCGGAGGAATCGAGCGCGCCGAGATCACTGGAGGGTCGCGCGTAAGCGCGCGATATATTTATGTTTCGCCGTCCCGCTCACACACGACTAGCGCTGTCTCAACATAGCGGCTGGATGTACTTTCAACACTAGGATACCTACGTTTCACGCACCGAGCCCTGTGATTGGCTGCAATCGTATTTCTTGCTCTTCGTTCGATAGTATAAGGAATGATGTAAAATTATTTAAGTATATGACCATTTCTCAATAAAGACACAGTTAAAATTGATTCGACTTTTCTTCCTGAAATAACAAGTGAATAGGCAGCTAGGACCTTCCCTACAAGTCCACTTTGTATTTAAATACTATGAGATTTGTATTATTATTTTTTAAATAAAAGTGCAGTACTTTTGATGCGTCTGTTTTGTAAACAAGAAAAAGCTGAATTTATCAATAGAAATTAGACATCTTTCTTTTGTGGCTGTATCGATGTTTGTGAATGTTGTGTTGTATTGTAGGTTTTTTTAAGCCACTAATTTTAATTATACCCTAAACATTTTTTATAACTTATCATTGCGGGAAATAAGTACCTACGCAAGCATACAGCATGCTTCACTCGCGCGCAGTAGGTACGTTTGCGTGCGTAGCTAATCCGCGCACTGCGGGAGTGCTTAAGTATGTATGGTTGTGCTAGCTACTTAGTTGCTAGTTACTTAGCTTGTTGCTTGTAATAGAAGCTGGGACTGTCAGCATTTTTAACAGTGTCTTCAGAACCTGAAGCCGCCTGTTGTTCACGCCTCTATCTCAGTCTCCTCTGCTTACATCGGGCATTCTTACCTATTGGGGCGTTAGCCCTATCGTAGGCTCAAGTAGTGGCAGTCGAGGGACCAGCCACTGGCCTTGCCTCTTTCCCTGCCTTGTTTAGTTTTTTGGCATTGGATCTGACGATCTTCCAGCCAGCAGTACTTTCCTCCGCAACCTATAAAGGAGACAGTAGAAGCCTTCGAGGCCATAAGGTTCGCGGCCATGGGCTTCTACTGTCTCCCCTGCTGAGGGCGCAAAGTTGTCATTTTTCTTATCAGTCTGCATAGTTAAATGGATATTTCTTCATCTTCCCGGTCCCCCACCCACCACGGAGTCCAACCAGGGGGCGGGGTGTAATTGATGTATATACCAGGGTTGGCGGTCCGATATAGAACGGGTGATCGCGTTGCCCACGAGCCTCAACGGCACCACTATACTCGGCGTTGAACAACACCGCCGAGGTAAGGCGTGCACCGCCGGCTGCAGACCCCATCGACCACCCTCTCACCGGCAATGGCAGAAGGCCGACGTTCGATCGTCGACGTCAAAATCTCCGGCAGTGTTCGTTTGTGGTAACGTCTATTTCTTAGAGAATTAGACCAATATCATGGGACAACCACGTTAAAAATGCCCCACCAGGCTCGCCCTAGGGATCGGTGACTGTTGCGCTAATCTCCCCTGGGGCCATTCGCACCTTACATACATAACTTGAAGAGGTAAGAAGTAAGGCAGGTCTGTATCTATACTATGCAAGCGGCTGATCTAGTTGACTAGGTAAGAAAGCAAGCTAGGCAGTGCAAATATTAAAGCATGGACACAGCCCCCCGCCACTTTTTTCATTTCTGCTTACCTGATATTTAATTTTCATTATTTATGATGTAATATTTAACTTTAATTACTACTATCTCTTTATCTTGTTTCATTTTTACTAGTTCAGTGTATTTAAAAAAATATTTACTATTTAGTTAGTTAAGTGAGGGTTTTTGAGTACAAAACTCATTTTTCACAGGTCTTTTATGCTGATTGACTGAAGACTGAATATTGCTTGTTACACATATTCAGTCAGTATACTTTAGATTATAATGCCATTAAAATTGTGATACTACCTTAGCTATCGACAAGACAGATATTTAATAATAACAATAATCTACATAATTTAGCTTTAGAGTTTTCATTTTTGAAGTATTTATTTTTTTATGTGCCTCAAGATGTTGTTTTATTGTAATTTTATTCCTAATATAACTTAATTGTTGCCTGTCATCGTTTTTCAGAGAAAAACGTTAAATAAATGTTAATTATTTTTCAATTATGTGACGTTTTATTGAATTTATTCACAAATTCAACGGCCATTTTTATAAGCAAAAGGGACTCATGTGATATTTTACTCTTTTAGGTGCAAGCTGCTGCACTTCCTAACGAATAAATAGATAAAGCTTTAAAATACGCATCGAATGATATATGATTCATAAATATAGCACGTATAGATTTAAAAAAAAATTAAAAATATCACGACGAAATCTTTGATGAGCTCTCCTGTAAAATTTACCTTTTTCGCCTTGTGGCCCTTTGGCATTTAACCAGCGATGTATAGGTGCATGCGCAGAGTACCAAGCACTCCAATACCATACATGTTTAACCACAGTGTCCGTTTCTGAATTCTGATCGACAGCAAATTCCCTGGACTCTGCTCCCCTCATAATGCCGGAATTTAATAAACACACCAAACTCTGTGTTTGGATTATACACACTGATCGGGCACTGATTGAAATTTCTGTAATAGTTGAGCTGTGCGTACTAATTATACGCGTTTATGGATCCAACAGGGATTTGGGAAAGCCAAATTTAGGGTTGAAAAGACCCTATAGCATCGGTAGGTGCTCTTTAATAAATGTTATAATAATTATTGCTTTAATAAAGATTTATGAGTTAAGATTTGGATGATAACTTAAATATGCGATCATTAGCTTCGTTTGCTGAAGACATCGAGTACATTACTCTGAATGGCTGAATATGATGTTACAATCAAAAACATCCCAGCCTGTGTACCAAAGCTCTGGATTAAACAAAATTGACAATACTCAACACAACACCGCTCATAAAATATTCATAGGTAGATGCCGAACAAAGAAACAAATAATGAGTCCAAACAAGTTTGCCAAAATTTGCATTTACAAGGCAGGTGCTGATGGCAGGTGGTGGCCTGTCAGATTTGCTTTAACTAAATTATGTTACAGTACAGTCTAACCACAGGTTAATGTTGCCCAAGTTAACAGGAAAACTTCATTTTTAATTGAGCTATAGTACCATAAACTGATAATCGATACAACGACCGAGGTCTTTAATTTGCAATCATATAAATCTATAACTATGAGAGTAGCCTAATTAAAAGGCAGTAGGTTTTCTCCTATTGCTACTTACATGTACCTACGATATTTATAATTTAATGAAACCCCAAATTGAACAAAAGCAACCCACAATAGGGCGAGCGCAAAGTTGATTCGATTCGCTATACGAGTATCATCCCACAGGGATACGTTTTGAAATTCCAAATATTGAATTTCAGCCCAATAATAAAATTGTATGCATGCGGTGATTCTCCATTATTGTGTTGTACTACTATAATGTATTGTTTACTGTTCGTTTGGCTGATTGACGGGATGTATGTGGGGTATTTTGAATAGGCGAATGCGTATCCGAAGAATTTTCAGGTATTTTTTAAATAATGGAGTATTTTGTACGATACTTCTAGCAATGATTATGAAAAGATAGCTATATATCTATTTCCAACGTTAAACAGACGTAGGCTTAACGTCAGAATTCCACCATCTTCCATCTATCCATCCACACGTCCATTCACTGAGATTTTAATGCGGAATTCTGAGATATTATTTCAGTTTTTTTTTATCAAATTTAGGACCTACCTGTATCTATCGAATTCTTTATTTAACCAACTAAAGCCAAAATATTTATAAACTCCCAAAGCTTCACGGGCCATAAATATCAGTTGCTTATAAGGTCATGTTCAAACCTCGTTTTGAATAAGAACTGCCTCTAATTACGACCCAGAAGGCGTTTGTAGTAACGGATTCCGCCCACATAGTATGCTTGATATAGTTCCGGGTTCAATACATGAATTTATTGGTGAAGCAAGATCGTAATAATTATGTACTTGGAAGATTTGCAATACTGAAGGGCTCGTAGCTCAACCAGGATAATATATTTTGACGAAACAAATGACAAGCGTTTTCTAGAAGGTTGATCTAAAAGTACGACCAGAAAGTGGTTCGCTTATAGGAAAAACGAAAACGAATCACTTTCTGGTCGTACTATCTCCAGCTATTAGTAAAGGTACTAACCATCCTCATAACAAATTTGCAACTACTTTCCCGCTTCATACGGTAACCTTTCACACATGCACATGGTAAGGAACCATGATTAGAATATTAACTAAGCAAAGTGGTTTTGTAGCTATTATAGAACACCTATAGTTGATATATTGAAGCCATTTTGAAGACGTTATGGAGCTGTTTGCATAGCAATTAGGCATTACGGCTTCATAACATTTGGGGTTGAATTGAAATTAAGTCGGGTATAATGCAGACATTGTTTACTCATGTACTAGACGAAATTAGTCTAGTTGTTATTATTACCTAATCTACATTTATTGCTTTAGGGCGTAGGTAACATGTCTACTTACGTAGACCATTCAACATCAACATCAACATCACCAGCCTATAATAGTCCACTGCTGGACATAGGCCTCCCCTAATGAGCGCCATAGATGGCATCATTATTTGGGGGTTATTGCCCATAATCCCCACGCTGGGCATGCGGGTTGGGGATCGCAGTTCGGTGTAGTTCTTCTGCAGAAGGCGCTGCTGCCCGCTCCCCGCTGTGTTTCCCTTAGTCGCCTCTTACGACACCCACGGGAAGAGTTGGGGTGGTGAAATTCTCCATCATGAAATTGTCCATTCGCGATAAAAACTCTGTACCTATTTCATTTCATCTTTCAGATTGATATGTTTCAGTCTTGTCTTAAAGCAAATCAACCCCCATAAATGAAACGATCGAGATTTTCTGGCCTTTTCACACAAATCATCATTGCTTATTCAAACGTGCTCACCCCCTTTCGATTTATTAGGTGATGAGATTAGCAATACTAATGCAATTTATCGATATTATATTCCAACTGGCAATGAGATGGAGGCTTAATTCTCCATCCGGAAGTTTCCATTCTAAATCAAACATGGCGCGAAGGGAGCGCATATTTTAATATCCATAATGGTATTTCAAAATCTGATGGATTTATCCCTTTCGCTTTAGATATGTTCAGGTGGAAGCGGTAAACTGGGGTATCATTGACTATGGCATCTGGGCCTTATTCTCTATGATTTAAGAGATTCCTTGTTCAAACCGGGTCACAAGGTATTTTAAATACAGTTTTGTCCGATTCCACGCCGCTAACATGTCTTATATGGGTAACGCGTTTGGATTGGCAATCTATACTATTATAATAAAGAGGAAATATTTGTTTGAATTTAACAGGCTCCGAAACTACTGGATCGATTTGAAAAATTCTTTCACCATAAGAATCCTAAATTTTCCTTAATGAATATAGGCTATATAATATTTTCAAAAACTTAGGGATCCGCATGAAAAATTTAATTTTCATAAATACCCGTGTGAAGCCGGGGCGGACTGCTAGTATTGAATAAAAGGCCTGTATGGTTTTTTCACCCTACTTTTTCAATTTTGCGCAAACGGCGACTTAAGTAGGTAGTGTCGCACGTGTTGCAATTACTTACATATTACTCTTAATTATTATATTTTTAACACCAGTACGCGACCTACTACCGCGAGACAATTTAAAAAAATTTGCTACCTCAACCGTGTTTTTGTACTGATAGTTAATGAACAAGATATTTTGTGATTCTTATTACACCATACAATACAATCTATACAGACAATGCAAAATGACAATAAAATACAAAGTGTCAATACAAATTGAGGTGCTTTAGATATGCTACTTAACAGCACCCTCTATTGGCGGTACTCTTTCGTGGAGTTTCCTATCGTTTATGAATCTTTAAAAGATCCCAAAAGATTTGGACTAACTCTGGTACGGCTTATGTGAACACCATGCCAGGTGTTCTTTGAACGAGTAAGTATTTAAATTGTAAGTGATATAACACAGCTTATTGAAAAAAGCCTGGCAACTTAAGATACTTCTTGTTTACGTTTGTTTATAAGTCAAGATATTTTTCATATTTTCTACTACAAATTAGATAATCATAGGTATAGAGAATCATCAGTCATCATGATTCTCTATCTAGGTCTCGAATACCCAGAAAATGGGTAGCTGCTGTTTTCGAGAATTAGGATTCCTTCAATCCTCATCGGCAAGAGAACTTCTTTGAATTTATTTATTTTAGTGTGCTCGAAGAACAATCACTTTTAAACTCTTTATAAATGATCTTTCATTAATGTTACTTATAAACATTTAAGTATCCTGTCAGACAGATACGATAGACTACCAAAAACGTGATTGTGACAAAAAGTATCTAGCGACAAATTAAAGATAGGTAAAAACTAACCAAGAATAAATAAATAAATAATACTGGACAATCCACACAGCATTATTTTGCCCCAAGCTTGTGTTATGGGTACTGGATGACTGATATACATAATACAATTAATTTATTTCATATATTTTTATTATTATTATACATACAACGCCCTGAACAAATATCTGCAGATCGTACAAATATTTTGTCCCGAGGCGGACTAGAGAATATCATCAGCCATTTCCTCGTACCTGGTACACGTTAGGGTGCCCACTATCGATGCACGCTCAGTCCATTTCCATAAAAGCCTCTTCAATCTCGAAAAACGTTTCGGGAATTTCAATTCGCGCTTAGCGTTTCTGCTCCTCTCGTTTATATGCAGATCTTTTTTGTGCTGTAAATATTTAACGAATATTAATTGAATTTTGTAGTAGTTGTTCCGGAATTTATGAGTTTTTGGGTGTTATAATTGTAAATTTTATATAGTTCTGCATAAAATCTTTTATTTTTATGTATATTTTTCTAACTTATGAATATCTAAGTTTTCTGAGTGAAGCTACATTATCTATACTAATATTATAAAGAGGAAAGGTTTGTTTGTTTGAACTGAATCGGCTCCGAAACTACTGGACCGATTTTAAAATTTCTTTCACCATTAGAATCCAATATTTTCTCTGATGAACATAGGCTAAAGAATTTTTATAAAAAAAATAGAGCTTCGTATAATATTTTTTTTTTTTGTTAAATACCCATGGGTGGACCATGCTGGTATAATATAAGAATCGAATTCGATAAAAGTAAAATAACAATTTATATAGAAACCCATCGTACAAAAATATGTATTAAAAATGTTTCCAAGGAAGAGCTTGTCGTCATACCATAAAACCTTGTCATACCTTGTCACAACGGTTCTGTACTCACTGACGACATGCCTACCAAATTATAAAATTGTCGTAGACGTAGAGAAGGTTATTTATTTTCTGTGCTCACTTACATTTTAGTTTGTCTACTATAAAAAAAAAAAAAATATGTAAATATTTCAACACAATAAACTACCTCTATATTCGTTATACTAAAAAAAACAAAAGTAAAAAAAAAATATCACCCTGGTGTTACACAAGGTAAAGATAAAATCTTTTTTGTTGAAGCTAAGAAGTTGAAGAATTTTGCTGTCGACATTATGTCTTCTCCCAGACTATAAAAACGTATAATGACCGGTACTAAACTAGTTCCAACTTTGTTCCAAATATAGACCGTTCCTATTACATAAACACTCGGTAAAAGTGTCACCGATCTATAGCGAGGTCCGCTCTATTACGTAGGGTTGTCCATCGCAAATAATAATAATAAGTAAATGATTTATTTCAGGCAACATAAGAAAAGTTAAAGATGGTAAAAAACTTATATCAACAAATAATGACATACTTTTAATAAAATTTGTTCACAAGACAAAATTTAAAAAAAATCGCATTAGTTAACCTATTGTTATTTGACGGTTTGAAAATAAAGGTGCAATATTATAAATTATTTATTGCGTATTTGTCACCAAGATTTCCATCGATCCTTTTTTTTTAATTTGACTTGCATCGATCGTAGAGTCGCTAAAACAAAAAGACTGCAAAAAGTAAGCAATAAATATCCGATAAGTCTTGTAACTCATATTATGCGTAGGGTCGTAACGAAGCCGAGGAGGACCGCTTGTATTAGATAAAATATTCTTAATATATCAGATAAATCTAGGGAACTATATACAAAACCAATGAGCCCTTGTGACAAAAACCTGGTGGTTTCCGTCACTGTTATTTTTGCTAGCAAAATTAAAGTTACGAACAATATTGTTTACCTTATTGACCAGGATTATTTCGTTTCATATCAGCACAAAACTATTTGAAAGATTGTAAGCTATGTTGACAACCCTAGCTGTAAATGGCTACTATAAACGTATAAAGGGTTTATCGGCCGCTCATCGCAATTGTGTTGCGACATCGTGCCATTTTAGACCCGAGGTTGGTCTATTACTGAGATCGATGTGACCAAAACATTGTGAATTGTGTGTGATATTGGGTAGACTCGTGCTCTTCTCCTTTTAATAGGCCTTATGAAATAGGTTTATCTATACTTATATTATAAATAGGAAAGATTCAATTGATTGTTAGTTTGAATAGAATAGGCTCCGAAACTTCTGGACCGATTTGAAAAACTCTTTCACCATTAGAATTCTAAAATTTCCCTGATGAACATAGGCTATAGAATATTTTCAAATAAGTTAGGGATTAGCATGAAAAATATTTTTTATTTTAAATAGCCGTGCGAAGCCGGGGCGGGCCGCTAGTTTTAGCTATATATCTAATAGTTATGTAGCATTTAAAAGTAAAGGTGAAATGACTATGACACTACAACACAATACACAATACTAATGATAATGACACTACGCGGCACAATAATCTAAAATGATATGTTTTAAGATCAGTATTATCGATTTCGAGAATATTGATAATGTGTGATTTACTACTAAATCAACAAAATTATTAACAATCAAAAGAGTTCAAAAAGAAAATTTTATGGAAGTTTGTTTTGGCAAAATTATAAATAGCAAATATGTTATAATAATCTGCGTTTAACTACTTAATTGGAACAAGTTGAGGAGGATATCAAAAGAAAAATAAATTTAATGTTGGTTTAATGTTCATAAAAGCTCCAAGCATGAACTTTTCATTATTCAATAAAGGGTTCCCTTTTGTTGTAAATGGAACGTACGAAATGACGCAGCGTCTTAAATAATAGGCATCTTAAAACGGTAGCATTCTTCGCTTCTCCGTGGACCGTATCGAATAGGACACATTGACTTCGATAAAAGATCGCGTGCACTCGCCTAAAGGGCAGTGACCTCGCGTCTCCGAATTCGGTAGATGCCATCCGGACATTAGTTGAATGTCGCTCTTCGATTGGGTGACTTATCGAGCAAAGTTCCTATAATTTTTCAGTTTCATCTTCCAGGTTGTAAAAATAATACGATTTCTTTAGTTTTGTGCCTAAAGTTTGGTTTATAGTGGTAGGCTCTAGTCAAATGCCCCACATTTAAATGAATGAGAAATAAATCTCTTAAACGGTTATTTTACGCATGGGTGCCTCTACGGCCAATTGGATTTTGTTTCGTCATTCCATAGAAAGCATGGGCCAACTCAGCCAACCTATTTGAAACATGAATTACCTACCTATACTTACATCTACTTTATTTGCCTACCACTTAACAAGCGAGCAAAACGAAAGACGAAATGCAAAACTGGGAACCTAATTAGATTACTTCCCCAGCGATATTAACGGACTTCTCTCAAGCAGCCAGCGCAGAGAAAATTGCTTTGACCGCATTAATTTGCAGTATAAAGTTACCTGTTGAGGGACCATCTCTGGAGACCCCTCAAAGTAACTAGGCGGGAGCTAAATCGTCTAGAGTAGCGACATTAAATTGTCTAGAGTACATCACAGCAATTCCTTGTTTACGTTTTGAGTTCATGACTTTGTTTACGTTCTTGAGCTTATCGATAATGGATTGTATAAAGAAACTGTGATGAGTATTGGGTATAAATATGCAAATCGTAAGAAATTTTTAAATACTTTTAATTTCACAGGTTTGTTCCAACTTCGAGTTTTTTCAGTACTTAATTTCAAACAAGGTATTATTTTTACAGAGTTCAAGAAAAGCGACATTCACCTTGAATGTTGCTTAAAAAAACAAAACAATTATCGTCTGTAGATCAATAGGTACCAATTTATGTTTTTAAAAAAGGCAGCCTTGGATAATGTTTGAGCCAATCAGTTTTTTCTTCGTTACTGTTTACCAATCGTCTGTTTTTGATGTTGCTTACTTTTATATTTAATTTACAAATGCAATTTATAACCATATTTCCTTTATTTTCAGGTAAACCCCTTCTCTTACATAATCAAGTGAATAGCTTAGCTACTTAGCTATAAACGCGTGAGTAAAATAGTTCTGGAAATCTGACTTATCTTATCGACAAATGACGAACGAGTAGCTGATTCAACTGCAGTTCATTGGCGTCTATTTAAGTACGTAAGGTTTATCTACCTATATTTATCTGCACTGAACTTTTTATCAAAGAATTATATTTGCCTGTTCAACATTTACAAAAGTGTTAGCGAAACGATGTTTGCTGTTTGGTTTGCCGCAATAGCAATAAAGTTATCAAGCTGCCTTTGTGCTGTTTGCAAGCCCGTTGCCGCCAACCTAGACCACTGCAGCATTAATGTAAAGTAGACCTTAAATGTATCAGCAAAGTATTCATTTTTAATTATTGATTTCTTCCTGCTATATTCCACGCTGGTGAAGCAATTATAAGGCTTAAAGTAAGAAGTATAGAGTGTCTGCTTCGAAAGTGTCGCAACTTGCCCTATCGAATTTCACAGACATCGCTCTCGCCTCTCACATAAAGTGGCTAAAATAAGTCTTCTGATGTCGAGTAGGAAGAGCACATTATATAGAGCAGTAAAATTTAGACATGATCATCTCCGTATGGCTGTTTGATATGAAATGCAGGAGTTTATTGGAACGGCCGACAATTAGGAGACAAAAATAGTATTATGATGACATTAAGCTTCGGAAATGGTAATGGTTTTTAAAATATGGTCGCTTTGTCATACATTCTTAATATATCTAATATATGAAGGACATTTTCTAAGACATTTTAATACCAAGTTATTATTATGTATTGCATTAATCACAGAACAATTATAAAGTACCTACTACATAAATACCTACTCAAAAAGAAAATTAGAATCAAATAATAGAAGCTAATTAGAATTATTATTTACAATTAAAACAAATGAACTAACTGCAGACTGTTGCAAACAATCTACAAGTAACTCAACTGGTACTTATATTATGTATGTGCTTGGTCACGGTGATCGCCCAGCTTTATAAAAAAACCCAAGCGACAAAACCATCTTTGGTATTAAGTTTTATGAAAGATTTTTTCAATAGGACGACACTCCTAGAGCCGGGAAGGTAATTTAATACCAATCCCAGGTTCCTTTCAGATCCCTCCACCTGAAATCGAATAAAACGTTATCTACTGAAAATATTTTCATAATAGAAGGTAAGCGGGAAGCCTAAACTCAATATAAAAAGGGTCAATAAGGATCTTTTCATTATTATGCTAAATCTTATTGTGTCCCTTATCCTTGGGGATCAGTCACCATCTTGAAAAGGACTATAAACTGTCTTTGGTTCAGAAATTCCGGACCCCCTGTAGATGGACAGCTAACATATTGAGATATAAACTCTACTCGAGCCTTCATTCAATATTTACTTGGTCTGTTTGTTTGAATCGTTTCACTGAAATATTGCTGCAGTTTTTTGTGTGTATTTTTCATGGTAATTTTCGACTGATGAATTTGTCTACCGGGAAGGGAGAGTATTATACGGAGTATGTATTTGGGGAGGATTGTTTCAATTTTGTGATATTGTATGAAGAAAGGTGAACAATAGCTATGCTTTATATTGATATTACCTGTTAGTTTGGAATACATAGGTTAAAATATACGTTATCGTTATTGATCTCTGTTCTCTGATTGTTTCTGGCATTTATTTAAATCCTAATACGTCGCATAAAGATCCGGGACTCTTTAAATGTTTCCAACTACAGATTTTTGTATATCCATCCCTTGTAATATTTACGAAGCTCCAATATTTCATAGCAAAAATATTTTTCCAGAAGCTGTCAACATCCACGAAACATTAGTTTCGGGTGAGAGGGCGCCTCAGATTTTCTTTGTAACTCCTTCAATAGCCTCAAGCCCTATGCTCCCCTGTATACATTTGACAGTCTCCGTACACCCTTACAATCTATTTGTAAGAAGATGAGTATATAATTTCACCCCTAAGAAATCATGAGGTATTTTTCAAAGTCGACTCAGAGCTTCCTGTATATTTTTTATAGTTATGTTGGAATTAAATTCATATTGTGTCAACGCTTTCGTCAATTTTTATACTGTTTGCTCTCTTCGGGTACCAAAATTAGTTTTCGAACTTCGGTTTTAGTGAAATACTACTGTGTAAGTATGGGTCGAGATCAAAATATAATCAAAAACCTGTAGTGAGCTCAATTGTGCGTTTATTTTCCCAAATCAGCCATTTGTGTAAATAATGAGATACTAAAATGCAAATCGGTAGTTATTCTGTATAATAGAAAGCAGCCGGCGAACTTAAAAGTGTAGTTTACCTATAGGTAAATTTACCACGCTGAGTGAAACTTTTTTAAGTATCATTAGAACGTACCTTAATTTTCCTCTGTATCCTCGTATACACACAAAGAGTGACTAAACTGTTTTATTATCAACCTGTTTCAAAAGGTAGGGTCCTAAATTTACTTGTCGGCGCACTAAATAGTAATTAGAACCTATTTAGGAGCTTACATTTGCCAAAGCTCCCATGTTTGTTTATTGTGTAATGTTAACTATAATACCGTGGGAAGTCGTTTTATAGTTGCCGTTTCATTTCTACCTACTAGACCACGCCCTAGTTGATCAAAAACAAATTGAAATTGTGCTAGAAATACTTTAAATCTGTTGTTAGCAAATATCCCCATCGGGGGCGTATATTTTCCATGGCTCTTTAAAAATCTCTAATTTTAAAAGAAGACATGCCCGGAAAAATTATCCTGCCACAATTTGCAACCTGTTTGTGGAACAATTACGCTAAGGTTACATTGAATCTGGCCCAGTAACATGCTAAATGAAGTAGATAAAATTGGTTCGTCTTTGCTTCATTGAAACAAAAACGTTCATTCTCCAAAAATCCTACATCTGCTGCGAGTCAATTGTTTACTCACACGGTCATTCACCATTGCCATTGTAGCCGCTTGCGCTCGCCTTGAAGATACTAGGTCGGTTGTTTAGTACTTGAGCGATTGTGCGAATTATGTACCGTTGGTGCTGTTGATGGAATTGTGATCGGGTGTTTTCTTGTAATTATCTTTGGAAAGTTGGATATATTTTCTTGATATGTCTAGTTTTGTAATAGATACAGACGAAGTGGCCATGCGATGATTTTTTTTTGGTACATGCACACCTATGAAATTCCAAAATAATTGTCAGGTAAGTAAACCAAGATCTAAGCACAAAAAGTTATAGTTTTTTCCATTAAATAATGGATACTTGAAAGAAATTCATTCAAACACCTGAGACAATATTATGTCTTCAAAATAATGCAAAATGCATATTATAACAAAATCGATTATCATAAAAAAATAATCGCTAAAGCATTACATTTTTATAACGGCTATATGATCATTTTGATTGTAATTTGACGAATTGTGAGCACTGAGGACAGTGGTATTTTTTATTTTTATATGTAGATCTAGTTTAGTAATTAATAGTGTTGATGCTGTTTGCTTAATCCTTTCGGATAAAAACTTCCGCCATCTTGATTCAGGAATTAATAAGTGGGTCAAATTACCAGTTACAACATTTCAATAAATAACGTTGGCTTAAACGCAACTACTTTGTTTACGTTATAACAATGTGTTTACATTTCATAAAGCGCCCGGCAAAAGGTTTTCATCTGTATTTTCTGATGTGGAAGAAAGTGGGTCACTATTTTCTTTTAGTCCGAAAATAATATCAAAACTTTGCTCAACAGTATAGAATGTTTTGATATTAATATAATGTATCTCGACTATCGGTATTCATCATCACCATCAGCCTATGTTAGTCCACGGCTGGACATAGGCCTCCCCTAATGAACGCATGGGCATAAATATTAAATTTAAATATCGATATTACTTTTATAGACACCCTGGTTGCTTCATTGTTTCTGACCAAAACAATTCTGGAAAAAAAATCAGGAAATCAAACTAACTACCGAATTTTAAAAAAATCTAATTCAATCGTATTATTTTGCTAACTAACTAAACCATAATAGTAAAGTTTTGGTTTTCATTTAACCAAACCCATTATTGAACATTCAATTGACATCGGCCTTGTAAGCGGTTGCCAAGCAGATTAGCGGTCGCATCGCTCTACTAATCGCCAAGGTGATGGTTTCCAGTTCCGATAACCGAATTTGATTGAAACAGGTATATTAGAAGCTATGGATTATCTTCTAATAGTTGAGGAAGTTCTAGAATAGGGTGTTGTAATTTATTTCGATAGTTTTAGGTCAACTCAACACAGCTTTGCTTTATTCAGAGTTTTGTACGTTCCAAGGATTAAAACGGAAATAGAAATACAGAAATACAAGATTACTTTGTTAAGCATATTATAGCAAGCGGCAGATTTTAACATTCTCAGAAAATTTAGTATCGAATGATGTACAAATAATATCCAAAATATCATATCCAAGATATCCAAATTCAGTGATTTTTATTACACATCATCATCATCATCATCACCAGCCTATAATAGTCCACTGCTGGACATAGGCCTCGCCTAATGAGCGCCATAGATGGCATCACACGTATATATTATATTACACGGTTGTTGATAATACACTCGTATTTCGCTGAAGCAGAATCTAAGAACTTCGTTTCTTCTTTACAAACAACAGAAACTTGCAATTTGTATAGCTGACTTCTACCTGATTTACTGCAAAATAGTCGGAGATAAATGTTTTACTACTGCGCTGGCTAAGCCAGAGATAAATAATACTAACCAAGCTAAGTACCTTTAATCCACTATCTAGATTAGACTCTAGGGTAGAGCTCCATTGTAGAGTGCACTTCGATTCAGCTCTTTTCAAAACAACTTAAACAAAAAAACCTAAAAAATTGTTTTAGTTTTTTGTTAGCTGCAGTAAACCGAAAAGACAACATTATTAACATGTTATATATTCTTATATCGTTACCTTACTATAATTTTTTCTCAGTCAGCTGAATTTAGACCTTTTAGTAACATTGCATAACATAAACCCATTTAGAAATTTGCGATACTTTCAAATACGAGGCAATCTCGAATCATCAAGCGAATTTATTCAGCGTCAAAAATGAAACTTGAAACTCCAACAAATATCCCTTTGAAGCGAAACCTCGCGTCTGTGAAATGCTTGTGAACCTTTATCTAGTAGATATGTTTGCTAAGATAGTCTAGAATCTTTCCGTGTAGCGTTTGCGTAAGTTAAATTGAGGTCTTATCCTTTTGGAAAATGGAAGCATATCGCCGGCGCACTTCACAAAGGACTTGGTTTACGACTTGACAAAACGTTTGCTATTGTTGCTTTATTGAGGAGCAAAATGGCAATCACTCTGATTTTTTGGATAAGAATGCTCATAAAATTTGGTGGATTTTGATGTCATGATCATGTTCCAAGTATGATAAGGTGACCTAGATGTTAAGCCGGCCGACAAATTAATTGTGGTTAAATAACAAAAACATAGGTAGTTTCTGGTATTTTCTTTTTATTCAATGCCACCGTCTTTAGTGTTCTTTCATGTGCAGTCCATCCCAAAGTTTCCAGGAAGAGATCACTCGTAAGAATAAGGCCGCCTTTTATAGTCCCTCTACAAGAAGTATGTCTGTTTGGATTGTTTTCTTGTGTGTAGTAAAGTATTTTGAATTCAATTCTATTCTATTTTGGAATTTTGTAACTGGTAAACTAAAAACATGCAAACCCTCTTTTTATGTAAAGACAAAGACCGAATAATTATTATTTTATGATAGTAGGTACATATATATAATTTAAATCCGAAAATCTTTGGATACGACATACGGCCGTGTTAATACTTACCAAGTCCCTTGGTAGATCATAGAACCTTGATGCCATAAATACGTCCCGTTACATAAGATGGGGTCCCACCAATAAGTATCAATTACTTATCGGCAAATAAATTAACTAAGGCATCAATAGGCTTAAATTCGGAAATTAAACAATCTCAATAAATGAGTAGGGGTCCGGCAACGTTTTTCCATTAAAATTCCGATCAGCTGACAATATCGAAGCAGCATTATTCCACGCTGATACTCGTATCAAAGAGTCAGTTGCACGATACCGCGCTTCCTGTACAATATATTCGAAAGCCATACAGTTCAGTCACGGTACAGTTAATACCACGTTAATATCACCCACAGCACTACGCAGTGCGGCATATCCGTAACACCTGGCTCCAACGGACTTGCACATGAATGCAGCTGGACATTATTACTGCCGTGAAATGGATACTAACATTATAATGCTACAAACGCGGCTAATTATCCAGCTATCTTTACAGACATTCTTTATAATATTGGTAAGAAGTTTCCACTAAGAGCGAGCGTAGTAAAGCAAACGGGCGTAGCAACAAGCCTTTGTTGCTGCCGTGTATTCATTTACATCTAAAGGTTTTTACAATAAGGAAATTATTTTACCACCGTAGATAGTAATTAAAGAAACTAATTTACGTAGAAAATTGATAAGCCACGAACGACTACAAGGCTGTCAGTGTATTTGTTTGATTAGCACTTAAAATAACTGACCTACTTTAAAAACACATGTGTTTCGAGAGCGCATCGTAAGTAAATTGGCGACAGTTGTCACCGTGCTGGCAGTAAGGCCGTTCAATTTTCAATACGTTCATTCAGTAGTTGAATAGAATCGTGAGTGTTTACACGTCTTATTTCTAATCTAATACCAATCTTATTGCTTTAAAATAAAGGTTGTCGTGTATCTGAGTAATTAGTTTACAGTGACGAATGATGTGGCGAGCGAAATCTTCAATGTTCAGTTATTTTCAGTGCAGTGTAACAATTTCGCGGTGAAACTCGTCTCTGAAACTATCAAATTGAGTTGAATGTTTTATGTGGTGTTTTGGCAAAGCTTGTTATCATGGATCACGAGGGAATCAAAGTCTGGAGGATGTGAAGAGAAGTGACGTTGAACCTTATGTTAAGACATATGAAAGAGAAGATTATTGCAGGTAAATGCATACAGACAAACTTTGACATTGGGTATTATTTTGGTCTTGGGGTATATATTTCTGTATGAGATAAGAAGTTTTTCTTATTTCTATTTATATACCAACCTACATAGGTAAATAAACTACCTATTTCTTTATTATTAAAGTTTTTACTCTCAATGTAAAGTCAGTATAAAAATACCTATTAGGTTATCAATATTCTAAATCTAATATTATATTTCTAACTGATACATTTATATGGTACATTTTAACATGAATATTTAATTTTTTAAATGTGCAATATGTTCCTAAATTATTCTTTATGCATGAAAGGTCTGTAAAAACATGGGACCTTTTATGTTGTGTATGGATAGTGACGTTTTATGTCACTGTCAGTCGCGTGGAAGTGACATAGTAGCCTGCGGGGTCGTTGATTTTACAAATTGATGGGTGTATTCGCTTCGCATCCATAGTTATTCATACTTTTACGTCTAGTCAGAAATTCATGAGTGCTGATGTAATTTACCTAGAAGATAGTACAATTTTATTTTACCTGTGAAAGAAATAATCTTGTTTTATTTTATTCATTTAATTGTAATCGTTTTAATGAGTCTGACGACATCAAAGGTTCAAACCATTCCATGATCGATTTTCACTTTTCCTTTTATAAATAGCTTTATTTGAAAAAAAAAAAAATATCGTCCTCACTGCCATAAAATAAATAGATTAGCTAGAGCAAGATTGTCATCATAATGAAACTTTATCGTAACCTCATTTCTTTTGTTTCCAGGTAATTGTGGAGTCATTATATCACCGTACCTTTTCAACGAGTAAGTTATAATTAGACCAAGAAAAGTTTCGTAAACAGACTGAAAAGTTACCGTTTAAGAAACAGTCCATTAAACGGTCCAATTTCATTCGTAAACAAAATAAATTATGATATTTCCGTGACTTTTCCGAACAATATATCATACTTTGCAATATTCTGAAGGCATCCGGAACGCCTGGAGCCTCGTTTAACATAAATATTTGCAATTAAAATTAAGCTTCAGCACCCTATCCCGGCTATTATTCAAATTGTACGCCACAGGAGACCTCAGAAAGTTTCAAATTAATTAAGAGGGCCATAAGACGGCCCGTTAAGGAAATAACAATGAAGGTAGACCCTTTACTAGTATCCATATTTATTGCAGTCCTGAGGACAATTACGTTTTACACTCGCTAAGTTTCCCTTGTCATCATCTCTGGAAGCTGCCCCTGTCATCAAGTCTGTGGCTTTTAGCTACCCTCGCAGAGAGTTTGTCATATTTTCGCGCCGACATAACACCCTGCAACCCTTCCGGGATGCATATTCATTGGGGTAATGTCTGTGGCAGTATAGTCGTAATTCCCTGAAAGGTTTAACTTTCACGAGAGGGAAATTCTAGAAATTCTTCATCTGTTTTCATTTAGTTTCCTTCACATTAAATAACAGTTCATCAAAATACAAAATTTAATAATTTTTGATTAAATCGGGTGATTTTGCTGGTAAACAAATTACTATAAATATTTAGCTACTATTGAAGCAATTAACCTAAGAGATTGTGCAGATTGTGGCAAACAATTAAGAGGTAGCTCAGCTGATCTATTAGAAAGATCCCCAAAACTGCAGTTCTAGACATAAAATATATAAGTATTTTTGTCACCACCGATATTAGTCGCCATAAGCCGGAAAATGGCGTCTAGCAGTTTCAAGATCTGCAGGTAACAAATCAACCTTTACTAGAAATTCTTGACAAAATATATTGCACTACGTTTTCACTACATCGAGCAATTCTCACTGAAAGCGGATCCTACGTTCTGAGCTCAATCCAATTTTCTAACCATTATTTATTTGTACATTATCTGAAGTAGAAGTTTTATATCTGAAAACCCAAGCTAGAATTTATGAAATAAGATCTTATAGTATCATAGAATTTTATACACACTTTCATTTGTACACGTTGATATGTTTGGCATTGATATGGATCAGTAGAGCTACCTGTAGTTTGTTTGTAACAGTCTACGTCTTTATTGTTTCAATTGTAAATAGGAACTAGCAAATTTTTTAAAGTAATTTTGTTGTTTAGAATTTTTTATTTGGTTTTGCTTTCTATACATTTTTCACTCTGGGTCCCATAAAACGACTGCATGTCTACCGCGCTGACGAATTGCTTGCACTTTTCTTTGACACCGAGCAGACAGTGCCTATGCATTTTCCTGTGTCTGTGAACTTTCGTTGAATAATTTCAAAAGAAATTACGCATATATCCAACATGTGAAATTGCACGAAAGCCGTTGTAAATTTAAACCAAAAACAAACTCATGGGCATGAAACTATAAATAAGTTCGGAAGGAGTATCAGAACAAAATAAAATGAAGCACTCCAATCAAGCAAGCATGCCAATCAATCAAATAGTATGCTGGCCATCGCCATTACGGCTATAGACACCAACTGATGAACCCCATTGTAAACAAACCAAAATAAACGGAAAACGCCGTCTTGTGTGGTCAGATGTTGCAAAAGTCACAATGGGATTGTCAACAAAAAACACCGGATCACATTTCGTAGATAAATTTCTTATATCACCAACTTATTTCATTGATTTGACGCAAAATTATTATCAACATTTAAATCAAACTACAAGCACAAAATCTCGCCAGTGCTGCCAACATGTAAACATGTAAATTTTCCAGTAAGTGTGGGAGGATATTAAAAATGTTTTAATTCTCATATTTTATTGATTTTAAATTATGAATCAGGTATATAGGCATTTCTTTATCATCCTTTATCACCTATAAAATAATATGTATTAAGTATTCGAAATATAATTAGGATATTGAATTTCAGTTTGTAATATCTATACAATAACTTAGCTTTAGGGATACGAATTTCGAAATATGTTTGTTTTTTATTTGAGCTAACCTCCAAAATAGCTGAACCCATTTTGATAATAGTTACTTTTACTGACGATCATGCTACGCAGATGTTATATCGAGATTATCGATAGCCGTGGGGCATAACTCAAAGTCAATATTTTTTCAGATTTCCGGGTGACGAAAATTGGAATTTAAATTGAATTCGCGAATCTCATAATTAAAATAATTTGAATCCCACTAAATCTAGTGTAGCATGAAGTGTGCATGAAGATTTTTCATGTAAAAGCATGCGGGCATTATATTATGTAGGTATACATAATTTTTTATTTATAATGTCTCAATAAACAATGAATATGAGAGTAATGTATATTTTTTCACATAACATTTCACTGATCTTCCCAGTAACAATCATAAGATATGGCTGCAAATGTACATTTGCAGCATATTTTTTTTATATATATATTGGTTAGGCATTTCCATAGGAACAACGTATGCGAAGCCGCAGGCAGAAAATGTTGTCAGCCAGTTAATAGGCACAAAGAGTATTTTATTCAAACTAAAATTAGACATGGGATGAGACTTTGAATGTGTTTATCTTTGTTACTTCTGCACACACACTCAGAGGCCTGAACAGATTTTGTTGAAATTTCTTCGATTAGCAAATAGGGGTTACTATTTAATCCCGGGAAAGTACAGTGTTCTGTTCTGTTCTTGTGGGACAATAAAATTCACTGCAGTTAGCACCATAAAGCGGTGGCGTAAATTGAAAATTATAAAAAGTAGGTCTAATAAACACGATTACCGTGGCTAAAGCAGGTAACTAAAATGATTCATTATAATTTACATATTCATATTAATAAGCAGTGATAGGAATAGGTAGGACTTATTTACCTAAACTTCAAGGAATTGTGAAAAGAATCGGAGACTTCCTTACAACAATTTTTTTTTCTGGTACTTTTGTCCCCAGTTTGGGTCATTACGAGGTACATTAAATTTTAATGTTATTCGGAATAAGTAGGTAGTTGGTCTGTGTTAACCTAAAGTTTGCCAGTAGACATAACATAACATATGTAGAGTCGTTACAACCATAAAATTGTATGAAAATTTAATTTTTGGAGAACATTTTGTAATTAACTTGTTGATCTTAAAACTATCAATCATAATCTCTGTCTAAGAAGTTTTACACGTTTTCATATTAATAAGTGAACAATTATTAGGAAGAATATTTATAAAAATTATGGGTAATTTTTTCTTCTGTTGGCAACTCTCTATACACTGACACTCAATGTCATTCCGCCATTGCTAAGATTCAAGTTTGATTTGACAGGATTCTATCCGTACTTTTCATAAATCCATGCTCATGGGTATGATTCGCACTTTCCTTAAGTTCCAAGCTTTACTGTTAGTACAAGTAGGTACAATTGAAGTTGAGTGTCTCCTTATTCGACATCAAACAATTAGTTATGCAGTGAAAGAACATAATCTAAGTATAGGTTCTTATTTGTAAACGATATTTGTTATCCGCAAATACGCCATAAGTTGATTACAAACATTTCAGTCTCAATAATAAATACAAAGAAGAAAAATGAAATTGTATCAGAATTCTCCGCCAACGTTTTATGAGACCTTTTATATATCTTCAACTCGGTAACTTTGTCAAAGAATATGAGAGTAAGTACAGTTAACCAAATTGCTTTTATTGTGACGACGTTTTTGTTGTATCTTTTTAGGCCGTGACACTGACAAACGATTTTATTAGTCAAGTGAATGTGCTTGTTTCAAACTTTTGGCACATTCTTAGGCGTTTTTAGAAGTAAAATAAAATTGTGTATTTATTTATTTGTAGACAGGCACTTCAATCATTACGGGACCCCCAATGCAATAGAGAGCAAAATATTTTTATTCAGTGCTATTTCATTCTTGTTTGTTAGATTTTCCGAGGAAATTACTGATTTAACTAACTGATTGATATGGATCATCCATGTATTGTTTGGAACAGTCTGCCGCTGGCTCAAATATTTTATTTCTCTATACTGGTTATAAAATTTTCTATTATTCAATTGTATTTTTTATAGAAAATTGTTTGACTGAATGTCTAGAAAGATCTAGAATTTCAGATCAAAAATTATTTCTGCATGACCGGTTTAAATCGTCCCTGACGCTGGAGTTATCTTAGCTCCTGGCTATGCATGGCTTAGTAAATACCAAAACCGAAGTAAACGGTAGATAGCAAGCTCGTTAAAATCTATCTACCAAATGAACATTCCCAAATACCAGCGCAGCGGCAAGTGAGTCACGAAACGCTGCATACCTCTGCATTCAGAGCAAAGCAAGCCATTACTATTGCCGTTTGCAATATACTTTATTGTCATCAATAAGCAGTTTAAAGCTCGTATAAATTTATGTTTATGTATTCCATAATCTCAATGAACGATTTTCTATTACGCAATGTTGAGTTGCTAAGGCTAGGGCCATAAAATTAAAAGTAGGCAGCTAGTGGAGAAACGCAAGATAAGAAAGACGTTAGATGAATTAATAAATAATGTTGTATAATCCACACATCATCATCATCAGCAGATCTTGTGCTTTGGGTACTTATGACTGATATACTCAATACAATATTACATAGATAGATATTTGTTAATATTTATAGAAAACGACCAGAACACCCTGAACATCTTTATATGTGTATAAATGAGCGTTTTTTATCTAGCAATGACTTATTTGTATTGAATTTTGCCTTCATCTGTATTAAATATTGCTTTCATCGAAGGGTCTACTTCGATAGGCTAGTGTAAATCAAAATAGCAACCGTGTTGTAACAGACCTTTGCTGAGTGAGTCACGATACAACCGCTCGCAGCATACCTCGCCAGACCAGCCCATTAAATTTTATCTCTATCTAGTTTCCCGAAAGTGATCCGATTGGCTACTGGCCAACATCACAGCAGACAAATATTTTGGAGCCAATTCATTGGAGGCTAGCTGTCTAGGACAGTTTCAGTTCAGGACAATATACCTTTTAATCGTTCGTCATAAAGATTGGTCATAGGTGAAACAGTGTACTTTATTGCCCCACTCTCCCGATGAGTGTTTTATTGCTTTTGTTTGATTTTACAGGCGAGGCCAATTCAGACGAATGAGTCTACAATTTATCTTTGAACTTCGTCAGAGGTAGTATATTTCTCTTACAGTTCTCTGTTACCTTTACCCCAAAATGTAAGTTTAAAAGAACTGCATATCGGTTTTTACGCAGAGATTTGTGGTCCAATTTGTTTAAATTCTTCTCTCATAGTTGATAAGTCAGAGCTTATGTAACCAGGCGCCATGGACATTCTAATCCAACACTAATTATACTTTAAACTGTACCAAATATAAACTTGTGACATTCATAAATCGTGGTCGTATATATGTGTACCCGGAAATAGACAATTTGGGTAATTTTATAGCTCGGAGCGACTATATTATCATAATTATTACCCTGCTCGTAATCGTAGTCATTGACTTCCAGGTAGGTTAGTTACGTAATGATTATAACTAAGTTTGATCCAGCGTACTGGTAATTTTATTTTTATTGTTAAACATTTTGGATAACTAGAATCTACTATGTACGAGTACTTTCACAAAGATATAATTTTGTTTCCGTTAGTACTTATTTAAAATGTACACTGATCCATATTAATACACACATACGTGTGTATTAATATGGATCAGTTGGGCTACCTGTACTTTGTTTGCAACAGTCAGTTAGCTCAATCTTTTCAATTGTAAATACTAGTTATAATTTGGATATTTAATTGTAATTTTGTTTGTTAGTAAAAGTTAAAATGCTTTTTTTTTTATTTGAAATCATGATGTGTTATCAAGAACGTGTGTAACACGTTCCAGAGTCCATTATATTCCATTAAAGTACTGAAAAGGCCTTCGGATAGAGTGAATTCTTCCCCAAATATCCTAAAAGCTTCGCGCCAATTTACAGCAAAGAATTGCTGTTAGCATTCACGAGTGTACTCTCGTAAAAATACTCACCTACATACTCCACACGTCCTTTGGAAAAATGTGGCAGCGAAAGAGTAATGTACAGACACATGCATTTTTCACTTCTTGCTTCTGCTGCGTCACTGGCAACATTGCGACCTAGCTTAAGTAAAACCGCTTCGTTACTCGATAATCTGATTTCAGGGTTAGATTTTAAAGGCTAGGTCTATTTTTGTTTTCATCCTTTCTGCCATCTTTTTTGTTCTCTTGACGTAGACGACGACGAGACGATTCGAAATTCGAAGACCTATTATTACCTACTCAGGTATAGGGACCGTATGTTTGTGAAATAAGCATTTTCGTTGAGTTTGTTTGGTTTTGTAGGTATTGAGCGGTCATGAGCTGTTATTAATATATGTTTTATATTTTTAAGATACTTTATAGGCAACGTTAGCGATCATCTATTTGTGCCTACACTAAGAATACAAAACCACGTCTTTCTGGCTATATCATACTTTATTTCCACTTAAGTGATATGTATTTTGTGACGGTTCCAAGAGTCCTGTAAGATTTAAAGGAAATAAACCACTTTTATTTTGAAATCAAAGTGGTTTAATTCCGAAATCCGGAATTTCTGAAATCAAAATTGATTTCAAAAAGTCTTTAAGAAAGACCTAGCTTCTCAATTTTTCACTACACCATCAAGCTAAATGCAGGTAGGTAGCTAAAGTCACGTGCGATGCGAGCGACCGAACTGTCGTCGCGTAAAACACTGATAGCAGAATAGGCACCTCGGAATGGTCGGAGCATGACGTTGGGTTTTAATAGACGGAGGCACATCGCGGAAAGCGTGTTGCTTATCAGCTTGCAGCCTACAGATAATACATGCAGTATTTGTATATAAGTATACGGAATTGGATTTCTCTTTTATGTTAGTAAGGTTTATAAAATTAGGTGGGTTGTATACTTACTGCTATGGTTCAGCGACCCGAAGTGTGTCTTGGCCTTCAATAATATATTACGTAGCTATTTTTCCTTGTCCTGTGTAATAACTAATAACCCACCATCTCTCGCTGGTCTACTTCCTCAGGTGGGATGTGAGACTTATATTTAATTTAAGTTAATAATAAAATTATTACGCTCTTCTTTCTACTAAGCGGGTTTTCTTTACATTCATAATTCGCACCGCTAGGGTTTAGAACCCTGCTTTGCTGTCTTTTCCAGTCAATTACAACCTGGGTCCAGGGTCTCTTTAAGACATCAATTCAATTCAATTCAATTCACTTTATTAAGCACATAAATAACATTACAGATTTTATTAATCTAATTTTATTAATCAAGATATCTTCTTGATATTTAATACATCGTCGGCCACATCGTCATTTTCCATCAGGTGAGATCGCGGTAAATCGAAGGTTCATGGAAATAAATCTTTTACATTCGGAAAAATATTTTGAAAGTTGAAAGAAATATGGACGACCTCTGTGGCGTGGTGGGAAGTTGCGGGTTCGATTTCCGGCACGGGATAAATATGTGTACCTACGATCTGTAAACTTGTACCGGGTGTTCTGGTTGTTTCAGTGTATAATAAAAAAATATCTGTTATAGTATTAAGTTTGTAGGTAATCTAGTACCCATAACACAAACACTGCTTATCTCGGGGCAAGATGATGCTGTGTGGCTTGTCCATCTGTATAAAAAACGAGTACTTTCTGTTTTTCTTCTTGACTTATTTATTTCATTGATTTGCATTTTTAATAATTTACCAGTAACGGTTAGATGCATGCCTCTAGAATAAGATTCTATAAAGTTTTGTATCAAATTCCAAAGATAACCGACTGAGTTTACATAATTCCGCATCATTGCAAAGTTCGTTGACTCTTGACCTATGCTCATCGTTCGTTATGCCATTTCTTGTACTAGGAAGAAATCTATGAATATCCGTACTAGATTAGCTCATTGGTTTTATGACTCTGCTGGTATAGATTTCATGCAATGTAGCTCTTAATGCAATATCTGTAGTGCCTGCTTCGTATGCTATGAAATTATGACACAAATGTTGGATGTTCTGGTTTTCTTCTATGTGTACTAAAATATGTCTCTATATGATATACTAGTGGTCCGCCCTGGCTTCGCACGGATATTTAAGAATTTTTCATGTGGAACCCTAACTTGTTTTTAAAATTCTATATTTTTTTATAGTTTTATATTAATAAGTACTTAATTAATAAGGCTATGCATAGGCATGAACATAGGTTCATGAGGAAAAATTTAGGATTCTAATGGTGAAAGAATTTTCAAACCGGTGCAGTAGTTTCGGAGCCTATTCAATTCAAACAAACAATCAAATATTTCCTCGTTATAATATTAGTATAGATCTTTTTAAGTATATCAGTGATCTAGTACTCATAATACAAGCTCTGCTTAACTTGAGGCTAGATGATGCTGTGTGGATTGTCAAGTAGGAGTTCATTATTTATAGACGCAATTTGCATAAAAAGGAGGGATAATCTTATCTGTCAAGTGTCAAGGTATATTCAAGACTTTCGACGACTTATTTTCTCCAGATAGTACTATCGTTGGATTAAGCATTCGATGTCCATTAGTTTGTCATTATCTTATCCTTGCGGTTTTAAGGTTAGGCTAGGACTTTTATCAAAACAGATTTCTCTAAGAGAAAATTCTTGAAAGGTCAACTGATATAAAAAGTTTGTAACGTTTGTATCATTTAACTACAGCATTTAACCTCGGGCCGTGCAAGGCTATATTAAATTTTATAGAGACAATATCATCAAATCAATATAAGAGATTTTTCTATTTTGTAAACGTCATCATTCATTTAATTTTTCGTTGTCGCAGACACTATAGCCATCCTCACAGACAGGGTTTTCCATTACATAAATCTTAAGATATGTAACAATCAACAGAAATACGAAGATATCTTAAGGGTGACTATGACTACAGAACTGTACTGCAGACTGCAGACGACTGTACTGTTTGAGCTTCTCATTCGCCATAATGGCTTATTGTACATATTCACACATGCTTTTGTGTTTAGGGTATGCAAGCACAGTGAAAATAAGATAAGCTACAGCACTAGGTACTTCCGAGAAATTAGTATAAAAAACAAAATGGTAGGTAACCCACCTACCATTTAGGATCCTTCTATTTTCATCTTTCTGGTTGAAAACTAAGCAGTTTTAGATTTATTTTGTTAGCCATCTGAATTTTATTCTTATTAAATAATTATCTACAGTTTTTTTGTTTGATAGGCGAAATCTTGGATAGTAGACTAGTAGAAATCTTGGTTTATTGAATTAAAAAGACACTTTCTTCATAAACGTACCCAACTCAGTTGATTGGCTATAAAATAGCACCCTTGTGAAGATCCTTCTATTAGTAATGAAAATACTCTGGGTAATGATTGTAGGGTTTCAGAGTGCCCGTTTATTTTGCTGGCGAAAGGGTTCTTAGGAGTAAACAAACAAAACGCCCTTTTACTTTGATGCGGTATTATCGAAATATAGCAGGTTTTTTTTGTGGATAACGGTAGTAATAATGTATTTATGTATAAAGCCCGCCATTATCAAAGCATAAAGGTTTTGATACAATAATTCTATTATAATTGTTCTACTGGTACTATGTTTGTGAGGTTTCATAGATTCATGGTATCACATACAATAAATACTTGAAACTTATTATTTTACTAGTTATTTCATTCGATTAAAAAATACATTATTGTGTTTATGATAAAGTCCTTGAAAGTTTACTATGAACAAAACATTTACCAAAAAATGAGTTTACAAATTTTAATCCTGTCTTTTAACTTCACCTAGGGGTTCCCAGCAAAATAAGGATTTGCCGAGGGTAGATAATGAATCCTCTCACAGAACATCTTTCACAGGAAATGGTTCCAAAGTGTTTTTCTATTTTCTTGCTGGTTGGTTGGGGGGCGCTTTTCGACAATCTTTAGTAGGAAACGATTTACTGACTTACAGGCCATCAAATTTTGTAGTAAAGTAGTATGTAGCGGTTATTACCCCTATAAAAAAACAAGAAACCTTATAGGCGATATCAGATCTACCCATAAAATAATTCATATTTGAATTTCAAAAAATGGACCAAATCGTAAATCGTTACCAAAATATTTAAACTAGTTTTTTCGTTGTTCTTAGAAAATTCCTACGTATCTTACCAAATTTCTGACGACGACGGTTATTTTCATAGAAGTAAATTTTGTCAGATAACTTTCTTTACTTCAATTGAATCGCAATTCGCGAGTCGATTTGTCGAAATCCTTATCCCTTTAGCTTCGGGGTGATGCAGGAAGACATTTCAGTGCAGTGGTGCATGATGTTTTATGTACTGTGAAGCTGACGACGGGGGTCTCACCCCTTCGCGCTTCTATTGAGACATCTGTTGGGGTAACTATGGATTGAGCCTTCTAAGTCAAAGGGAAGAAGAAAGAAAGGCAATGCTAGCCGAGAATTGAGCATAGTTTACAAATTTACGCTAAAATCTGGGTTTTCGAAACGTTCGGTGGTTACATACTAAAACTACTGTTACAAAGAAGGGAGAGAGAGAGAGAGAGAGAGAGGAAGATTGGAAAGTACTGTGGTGGTGAAACATAAGAACAGAAGAGAACTGGCTAGACTCATTCTTAAGCAAGTTAATAATCGACTTTGTTATGGAAAGCGACAACTCTATGTGTCCGATATGCGCCTTCGAGCTTTCATATTATTAGTTTTTAAATTTAGATTGACAATAAAATCTACTTTAATAAACTAATGTCCCAAAATATATCCATTTCTTAAGGGTTATTTGGTTAAGTGCATTTTATGTTGTATTATGTTTCATTACTTTCCCTTACTTATTTGAAAAAAAAAACTTTCTTGGGAAATTACGATTAAATAACCAGATTAGAACTATTTACAATTGAAACAATTGAGCTAAACGCTGTTTCAAATAATCTACAGGTATCTCAACTGATCCATATCAAGAAAAAATGTTATTTACTTCTAAAATATAATTTTATTATTATTTTCATGGCATGTAACCTAATTGAATACTTTTATGAAGTCCTTGAACTTTTAACTATTTTAGAGTTCTACATTTCTAATGGCTATCATGACATTTTACATTATTATTCTCTAGTTATCTGACTCTTGGACGTTTTGGTTTAGCTGTAAGTCCAATCGTAAAATAAATAAATAAAATAAAAGGACGTACTTGCAAGGTTTTTTGTATTGATAATTTCTTAATTAGAGTCTGCTACTGTGGGCGACAAGCCGCAAGAGTCAGTAGATTGGTCGCTAATCCAACTTATCTCTGACCTACTTATAACAATGGAGATAGCACGCACACTTTGTTATGTGATTATCTTAAGTGTTTAATTATAAGCAATACTACCAACAATCAGTCATCAGTTAGCTCTAGTATTAACAATTATTTTAAATACTTGTTGTAATTAGTTTTCTTGTTTATTCGTAATATTCTTTGTTAAAAACAATTATATGTATAATTTCAATTAGCATTTAACCTAATAAATCCCCTGTAGGGTAATGCGTATAGAATACCAAAACAAATAAGTATAATTTAGATAATGTAATGCTACAAAATTGCCTAATATTTGCCATCCTTCCCTAAGGGCTCTGAAAATATCGACTCAAAAAGGACTTTTCCAAAGATACCTAAGAAGGTCGTATCTCTCTGCCCACTCTCTAGACAGGGATTATTATATTTTATCTTATAATGCTGCATTATTTATTTCTTTACGTTGTTATTAGCTTGTAAATGGGTTGTATTATGAATGATTTATACCGCAGTATTGTGACAAAATTAAGCTACTGTTCTGGCTATAAATTAATGGAATGGAACCCAATTATAAAGCCTTGGCTGATTCCTACGCTCAAACTTTTATGGCCATATTCCTGAATGGGGTTTCGATACAATAGTTATAGAAAACCCATAAATGTTTCCAGTTTCCAAATGTAGCTGTAGAAAGATGTAGTGTTGTGTTATATATGTAAGTAATTTTAATTTGTATTTTGTGCATTTAATTCATTGCAATGTTGGATTATAAATCTTGTCAGATTGGTCATGCTGTTGGTCATAAATAATTTTATCGAAATAATATCACTGAATACAAAGTATTGCAAAGCCAAATTAAGCTCTCTTTTATCCTGAACTTTCTGCCATTTTAAGTTTAAAAATGAATCCTTATAATAACAGCCATACAAAACGTCAAACTATGCCAGATAATATCAATAAAGCGGAGCAAGCAGACATTTCCCTCATTAAAATGATTTATGCCTGGCTCCAAGCTAGGACCTAGATAGTTCCTGTATGGGAATTCCGTTCACAAGTACTTCGCAGACTCATTTGGGCAGCACGTGCGGCTGATGTGATCTCAGTATGATACTTACTGGTCTGGTAATACTGTTCTACGTAAAGAGCATAGCTTAGACCAGTAAAGACTTTCAAGTATCCGACTGAGGAGTTATTTTATATACCCAATATAATAATTATGCTAGATAATCCACTCAGTGTCATCTAGCCTCAAGCTAGGCTCAGCAGAGCTTGCCCGCCAGCACCGGGACACACCAATAATTTAACAAACATTCAAAACGAGCAGAATACTAGGAACAAATATCTGCAGATTGTAAAAACATTTGTCCCGGGAATCGAACCTCCGGTGTCGCAGCCGGACTTGGTCTGTGTCTTTTCTGATGAGCAAGTGTTATGACGATCTGTTTAGTAGGAACCAGACAAAAAATACTAGCATGTGAAGGCTTATCAATAATCTATGAACCTCATCTAATATAATGATGGACCGTCAGATTCACAAATAATATTTATTTTTGTAAATAACGGACATCTTAGTTAGGCGGGCTATTCTTAGTTCTAAGTCAAAATCAGAGATTTAGAATAAAGTCATAATCAAAGATTTAGAATAACTTGCATAAAATAGCATTAGCAACGAAAACTACTAAAAATAAAATTTTAAATCAACAGATAAGAAAACTGATTATTTTTAGCGAAAAGGAAAAATCTTTTAAAAGCCCCGGATGCTGTTTTACGTTCCTATAATTAAATGTTGTTAGATTCACGTGGCGTTCTAATCACCAACGATAAAACACACTGCGCACAGAATCACAATGGCCCTATAATTCAGATGAGAATAAAAATCTCGTAGGTTTAATAAAAGTTAATGTTGGCCGCCATATTTTTATGTAAAATGCAAGATGCTGTGGATGGTATGTTCTTGCAAAAATTCAAAGCGGAGTAGAGATGAAATTCATTATAAACAGGACGGGACCTACTAATTTACCTTCAGCGAGTCCACTTTACGATATTGTTTGAGAGGTACAGTTAGTATCTACCTACGTAAGTTGGACTAAAACCGATGTTGATTTACCCAAGAATTTATAACAGTACTGTGTATTTTATTACACAGGTCCTCTTCCTCCGAGATACACTCATCAGGGTAAACATAAACACGTTTGTTGAAACACATAAGTTTCGCTTCTCCCGACTATTATTATTTAGATAATGCTCAACGGCTTGCATCGTGCGGTATTCCAAAGGAAAATTTTAATAAGGCAAATTCCCTGCAAGAGGGCTTCAGGGATTTGCCTTCAAATTTAATATTTTGCGGCTTGGTTGCCTCTTGGCTTGTTTAGGAAGACTGGGCAAACTGCAGTTGCTAACTTCATTATAAATTCCACTCAAGAGCTTAAATAGTTCAAGTCGAAAGCTTTTAAAAATTAGTGATGGGATGGCATAAACAAAAGTTAGAAATAACTTGATTTTGTTAGATAGGAGGTAGAAAGTATTTAGTTTCCAGTTGCAATTTTTCATTGTAGGTCCGTCGGTATTTCCCAAAGCCATTATTTTATTTATATTATATCCTATTTCAGTTATATTTATTTAACATTATTATATTCTGAAAACTAAACTCTTTCCTTCAAAGTTGACTTTCATTTACATATTTTGCGTAATATAGTATGATCATCAGCTTTACAGCATACAAAGTCACAATAGTTAAATAATACTCAAATAGAATATTAATACATTAATAAATAATTGATGAATTGTCTTATTTTAGAATTTATCCGTCAGATATTTTAGTAATATTGTAATAAGCTTTCTTCAGCCTCCTTTTAATTTGGTAGTTCCAAATGAAATTCGGCAAAATAAATTTATAAGGCTTTGTTATACCCTCTTGCAAGACTGCACGATTCAGGCCTCTTAATATAAAAGTAAAAGTAAAATATAAATATTAAAATAATATAACACAAGTCAAAATTATAAAAATCAACCATTAAGAACGTTAAAAATCAACTCACTCATTTTTCCAAAAGACCAAAAGATCAATAAAATCCAAGTCTTATTCAATTTCTTTACAAATAAGATTCAAACCGACTCCGCCCAGTTTAGAATCGTCGTCAAGTGCTTATTGCGTCAATAAAATGCTTCGAAAATACTCCAAGCGTATCCCAGACCGGCTTTGGTAAGAGGCATCCACATACAACCCTATTTCTAGAAGCTTTTGGTTCACAATGCCTTTGTTAAGCTTTTCAAGAAAATTGCACTGGAATGGAAGCTATTGGTCTAGGCACAGAATTCTCGTAGAAATATAGATGTAATTTTCGAATCGATTTGAGCGTTTCAAAGTTAAGCGAAAGTTATCTTCGTTGAATAAGATTTGTAGGTAAGAAAGGGGTGGCTGGCTTTCAGTAGTAGGGAAGTATCATATAAAAAAATAGAAGGTCTATCTGCAAGTGAAACTTACCTAGCAATACAAACTCTTTGGTGATAATAAAATTAATTTGAACCTTTTTAGAAAACCTTAATATCTTATTATTGTTCTCTGCGGTTTAAATTCAGTCTAAATTTAATTTGGAACGTAAGCTTTTGGTTTTGCGATACAAGAAAATAAATATTATATTATGAAAAGTTACGTATCGTAATTAATTATAATTTATAATAAAAGCCTATTTTTAATTAGGGATAAATAGACAAACCATATACAAACAATAACTTCTTGTAGGTATTGACATATTTACATAGAAAATGAGAAAACATATCTGCAGCCGATTGTCTTACTGATTTGAAAATGATAAGATTTATATTTTTGAGTTCCACAATATTTACCTTCTACTAATTGGAAAGTGAATTGCATTATTTGGCAATTTGCAATAATTAAGAAACATTGGCATTGACATTTAGCTTGAAAAGTGAAACCGCACACAAATTATGCAAGTTTGTGTTAGCCAAATTAGCTACTAACCTAACCTTGAACTTAAATCTATTTATTATCGCTCGTACCATAATGAGACAAGTTTATACTGATTTGATACTAAGCTGATATTATTATAGAAATTTAGGTTTTTTTACAAAAGGAATCTGCTGTCTTTCAGCTAGAAGGGACCCACGGGCTCAATCGAAGAGGATGATCTTTACCCCACCAGATAGGCTATAATAATATAGATCCTCTAGTGTTTTTAACCATCAGGCTTGTAAATGCGGATATAACAATATAAGAAACATCCAAAAAACACTTTGTCTCCGATAAAAAAATTCACGATGATATTGATGATATTCTTTAATTCATACTTTAACTTTGCATCTACCTACATCTTAAATTGCACTACCATCCGTGGCTTAAGCTTTTTAACTGCGAACAAGGTAATAACATGAACTATTTATGTCATCCGGTATCATAAGACCAGTATGCAAGATGTCCAATTTCTGCGACCAGTCAAGACCACTTTCACAGGAAACTGGATAGTGACAATGACTGTTATTATCAAAGTAGCGTAAGATCTCGGTTACATCCTTAAGCATCTCTAACGGTAATGTAGATTGTGTTTGTAATCTAATAGACTTCAGAATTAATTAGGGCATTCATGCCTTCCCTATGGATCTGAACTTAATTATTTTGAACATTATGTATTATGTATTTTGAACGTAGGTCCCACGGCCAAGGTCTCAGGCTAAAGATCCCTCTAGCTATTATGAACTTTTGACGACATCGTCAAAGGCACAGGGCATACCTGCACCAAGTAAAAGGAGGTCTACTTTCTATTCAGGAATAATGATAATGATTATATCTAGAATGATAATCATCATCAGCCTATAATAGTCCACTGCTGGACCTCTAGGCCTCCCCAAATGAGGGCCATAGATGACATCATTATTTGGGGGTTATTGCCCATAATCCCCACGCTGGGCATGCGGGTTGGGGATCAGAATGATAATGGTGATGACAAAATAACAGATTCAGAGTAAATTTTATGCGAGTGACATTATTACCTTACCGTTTAGCGTGAAATTCCGTTACTCCTTGAAGTTACGTTCTGCTCACATAATTTTCTGGGGGCAAGTGTCATAAAGCCAGTAATTTGCATAACTCGACCTGTTAGTACTCACAAATTGATTTTTTTCTGCTGATAAAGCGTATAATTATGCGGAGTGAGACATCGTGAGCTGCTTAATCTAAGGATTAAGAAGAGGGTATATCAAGGGGAGGAAACATCCCTCTGGTTAATATATAATGAGAGCCTCTGATTCTCTGTGTTTACATTAATTTAGAGAATATAAATACGTTTTATGTTTGGCAACATTAATTTGACTTAGCTTTAAAAAGTTTGCTATGTTCTTTTGATCTTTGAATTGGAGGTTTACTTCTTTCTTCAATTTCTTCGAGTTTTGGTTACTTACTTATAATTTCAAAGATATTCTTTGATAATTTACTTTATGTTAGGTAGGTACTACATTTTCAAAGAGGAATTCATGGGTAATTCCGGGTTGACTTACCCCGAGCTCCATTAAAACTGAAAGGCCCTCATCACCTTTGTTTTGGGTCAGATAAGTGTGAACTCGAAGATAACTGCTGGAATTTTAGAGGCGTTATAATCCTTTATTTATATTGATTTACATACATCAGAGATCGGAATAAATTTTGAAGTAATTAAAATATATGCGTACTCGGAAGGCAACAGAAGATCCGGGATTATTCCTAAACTAAAATTGTATTTCCTAAACTAAATCTCAAGGTACAAGCAATGAAAAGCGTCTTCAAAAGCGATAGAATCACCGCCGCCATTTGAAAAATCACAAGGACAAGCGTATTTAAATCCTCTACAGAATTATTTAAAGTTAAATTTCTCTCTACTGAAGGGTTGACTAAAAGCTGTCGGAACCACAGTGTAAAACCACCAGCAGGGTGTACAAAGGTTTTCGTGATCAAAAGAGATTCGTAAGCTACATTCTTTTCGATTTGATAATAGATTAATACAGAATTTTACGAGGATAACGACACGTTTTGTAAGCTCAGGAATATATGCAAAGCTTTAAAAAAAGCTGTGAATCGTACCGGTGTTTTTTTCACAGAATGCCATATAAATAACTAGCGGCCCGCCCCCCGGCTTCGCATGGATGTTTAACAAAAAAAAAATTACCATGTGGAACCCTAATTTTTTTGAAAATATTTTATAGCCTTTGTTCACAGTAAATTTAGGATTCTAATGGTGAATTAATTTTTCAAATCGATCCAGTAGTTTCGGAGCCTATTCAATTCAAACAAACAAACAATCAAATCTTTCCTCTTTATAGTATTCGTATAGATAATGCACATAAAAGAAACTGCATTTAAAATTTTATAAATTTTGGGCTGTAGATGTTAAACGCTTAGAGTAGAGATACTTTGTATTAAGACACTGTGACGGCTTTAGCTACGTGTAGTTATAATTACATTACCGTAGGCAACGACGGGCTTCATATTCACATAACCCATTCAGCGGATAGAATATTACGTAAGTAAGCATATTCATTATTACAACGTAATTTTCCGGGCCTCGTTTCAACAAGAACCGGTTGTGGCACTATTGAATATTCTGGAAATAAAGCTGGCTTGGGTATCAAAAGCAAACTAAGACGTTATTTCTCAGGATCGTTAGTACTATAAATTAAGTATGAATTTGAATTCCGTACAACCAGAGTGACTTACTTTTATCGTCTTTAAATATCCCTGGAATTAGTGTCACTATGTCCTAAGTTCATCCATACAATAGTCGAGTGAGACTTCTGAATATATTGCTTTCGTGATTTTTGTTGCGATTGTTTGTTGAAATACATGGGTTTTGCAAACTTTAAATTGTCTACTAGATTACATGCATCAAGCATAAAACAACCCTTCTAGAATAATGCTACATAAAGCACAAAAACGCCAATAAAAAAAACCTTAAATTAAAAGTCAGGCAGAGTCAGAAGGCTGATTTCAGTTTCAAATTGTAGCAAACCTTTTATATTTGTTCGGTCTAGCGTTTGGTGGCCGAAGATGGAGCACACTTTCTCGGCAGAAATTATTAACCTTGGTGTAAGCTTGGTGTAACTCCAAAATTGGGCTCTTAGCGGGAAAAAGTCACAGTCTAAGATCAAGGACTGTTTTTTTCTCCCCGCGGCAAACTCACACGTGAAAGTAAAGAGTTACCAATTGGTACGAGAGGCTACTGAGTGTTTTTCGCTGTTGTTTACCAGGTTGATGTGTTGATAGGTTTAAGACCATTGTTAAACGGAGTACAATCAGTCTGTTTCGCTTATTTCTTCTTTCCCACGTTACTAATAATTTTTAATGAGCTCTGTCTAAAGAACACTATAGAACTTTTAACTTTTAAAATATTTTATGGCTATGATAGCAAAACTCTCGCACTTATACTAATATTAAGAGGAAAGATTTGATTATTTGTTTGAATGGCCCCAAAACTTCGGACCGCACTGAAAAATTATTTTGCCATTAGATTACTACATTATCCTTAATGAACATAGCTATAGAATATTTGCTAAAAACTTATTGTTCCGTATGAAAACTTAAATTATACAACTATCCTTAAATACCCGCGCGAAGCCAGATCGGACCACTATAGTCTCCAATAAACCTAGAACCCAGACAATAGAATACGCTTACAAACATATTTTCCCATTGCATATTCCCTGCGTCTGCCGACTAAATCCTTCCATTCACAGGAACATAGAATTGGCGGATTCTTTGTGACAGCTGCTATGCGATTCACGCTCTATTCAACTGAAATAGAAAAGTGCTTCAGTAAAGTCATCCAGATTTGAATGGCAAAAAGCGTTATATTTCGAACGTTAACATGTAGCATTTTTAAGATCATTCTAGAATTTATGGACATAAATGATATCGAGCGTAGTATAGTAAATAATAAGGCTGCTCTAAAAGCAAATTCGATAATATTGTGGACCCTAGCGAGGAATTCACCGAATACCAGCAGCCTCGGGCGAACAATAATGAAGAAAAACAAAGGCGGTTTACGGTGAGACAAAATAGCAAAGCCGATGATAAATTAATAATAATATATATTTTTTAGCATTTATTTTAAAATGCTGTTTTTACATATTCAGATAAAGAAGGCGATAGACATTTTCATTTTTAATAAGATAGATACTATAAAACCAACACGTCAATAACGATGCAAACACCATCAGATAAATTACCGACATAAACCAAACACGGTACCGCATTAAAATTAATAATGAGGGTTCCCTAGTGCAACCTGTGACGAAGCACCAATTATGATGTTTTTATTAATTACGCACTTCGTAAAACGCCCGGCCGTTATGTCATCACTGGGCCTTTATGACCCGGGGGTGCCAAGTTTCTGATTTGTTACACACACCTGGTTCTATTAAAGATAGGTGTACTTTGGTCATTTATAAGTAAACTGGCCTGTCGTTATCCCATAAGTAACCATGACTACCATAACAGTAATTCAATGAACATCCCTGCCTGGAGTTAACCAGATGCAGGGTAAGGGCTTGGTAGAGAAATTAAATGTTTCAATACTTTTTCTGAGAAAGACATCTACTCTAGCGTCTCGTCTTTACACCATAGCATGATGTGCGTGCTGTTTTTGTCTCACTATCACAGTTTGGTTCAGAACCCTCTGCCCACAAGCTCACACTTGCGTGATTTGTTATTAATTACCAGGCCCGTCATCCCTCGTAATGACCGCAAGCGAGGGTGTTGAGATCTGATACTGATTTGTAGTCACTGTCTGGATATTCCGGGTGGCTGGAATCGTTATTTTGTTACTGAGTGATACTTATAAAATGAATAAAATCAATTCTCGAATAAAAGCATCAGGAAATGATGTTGCAAAGAGTGCGTGTTGTGAAAGGTTTAGCTCAATCAGGCCTGTGGTTAATAGATTCAGGTCAGATTAGATTAGTAGATGGATATCTTTCACCTATAATAGCTATAAGCTTTTGAGCTAGTTTTGCTGATATTAGATTATTGCTGGTATTTAGATAAAATATTTCTCAAATAGTTTACTGTCATATAAAATATATTTGACGATTTGAACACACTTTTATTTAAAACTGAGCGTCATAATTCGTTGCAGCCGCTGTCGTCTGTCGATGACAAATTGAGTGTCACCTCCACGTTAGCGGCGACACGATGTTATAACGGCATTTTTTTAACGTCAACCTATCCAGACGGGTTAAATTGCATTAACTGAGGAAGTGTCTATTCATTTTGTTATAGCAGGAAACTCAAGCGGCTCAAGATGCGATTTTAGAACGAAGTAACTGTTTGGCTTGTAAATTAATCTCAGAGCACGAATGAAATAGTAGAATTTCGTTTGTTGGTATGTGTTCATTTCTTACTTTTTGAAAATAGCGTACCACACACGGTACAAAGTTATTACTTTAGGATTTTCTACATTAAGTTACAGTTACGTTACCTAACTGAATTCCAAAATCACTTCAGTAAGTAATTGGCAAGAATGTCCATCGCACTCGTTGCGTTGTGTAGAGGTTTTTAATTAATACCAATGGCGGGCGCGCTCGGAGAATAAATCTTAGTTAATGTCCCTTTGGTCTGGCCAGCCAGCAACAAACAAGTGGCCATGGGGAACGACGACGACTCTCTTACCAAGAAGGAATGTACAATTTGTTTGGTCTCGATCAACCGCTATTCATCGATACTGTTTGCCGTCTCGTCGATGGCCAATTATCTAGAGCTGTCGGTCAGCCAGATCACATGTGCTCGTAAGCTGCAGTTAGAGAATCGATTACGTGGGCAAAGAATGACGTATAGGTGTAGCTGCAGATAAAGTGAGCTTTAATGAAGTGCATAACAGACCGACCATTGCGTATAACGGGTTTACGGTCTCTGCAATAGATTCATTACGTTTGAGTTGGTAATGATGAACCATTAAACGGTAGCGAATAGCAAGATAACTGGTTTGATTATTATACTTTATAACCTGTTCTTTCCCTTGTTTCAGGAATGCGACATTTCTTGAGCCGCATATCCAAGGAGTGAGAAGAAGAGACAGCAGAAGCTCAGACTCTGAACACGATGAACGATCCACTGAGGATGACGAACGATCACTGCTCCGAAGCTCGCCCAGGACGAGGTTACCTCCGCCACCACCACCGCCGCCCGACGACGACCCACCCCCGTTGAGACCGAGAGAGTTCTTCGAAAGACTGCAGAGCCAAGCTATGAGGGAGGCTCAAGAAAGGAAAAGCAAGCCCAGAGAGATTAAACTTTACCCACCCGTTGATGCAGACGGCAGTATCGGAGACAGCCTTAGTCAGGTAATGCGAACCATCCAAAGGGAGCTATAAACTTTCTGTTACTTATTTATCAGGACTCGTGTATGGGCTGTACGTGGGCCTAATGAACCGTACTGCGTTCTATTTAGTTCCGCAGACTCAACATTAAACTTTATCTTCAGTTTTATACAGTTCGTTCTAGTTTGCATACCGGATTGCATTACCCAAAAGGACCGATGCACCGGAATTCCGCGAAATATTGAGCCGATGCCAAATTAAGTTTTACAATTTGTATTTGGTGTATCCTTTCACTTACTTTTATATTGCTTCTATCTGTATTTGAATACGAGATACTAGATGGGATGGGAGCAATATTTTCCAATTCTCGTCGTGGAATTAAATTTGCGGTTTGCTGATAGGCGTTTTGTGGGGAAACGGTGACTTTGATATTCCATTTGCTTTATTCGTGAACGCAACGCGACAAAATAAACATTATTGCTGGGGTGCTCTATTTATTTGTCGAGTCACGAGACACGGTATCTATAATAACATGTAGACGAAACTAAAAGTCTAGATTTTCTTTATGTAATTTCAACAGTATCAGAATTATTCAATACGTTCATTGGATCTGTTAAGGTACTCTTCAGTGGGCTTGCCTGGTGTTTCTGCAATATTTGCGTTGTCTCGACACGACACCAACCACTCGACTCGAGCGCTCTAGAGGTGTAAAACTCAGAGTCAATTGTGGGTGTTGCTTTGTGCATACTTGAAACCCTACCGAACCCTTCAACGATTGTTGGGGCTTTCGGTGCATTGTCGTGTACATTGAACTCTGCAAATGTAAATGGCGGCATTGTGAAGCGACACAAAAGTTTTACTTGTTTTTTATAGCTTCTTTGTTGCGTGAAGAAAATCGCAACCAAGCGTAGACGTTCCGCCTGAGGAGGCTGTCAAAATTATGGGTAACTATGTAACAATAATAAGATGAACTGGAAATGGAAGTGATTTAAGCGAGTAAACGATTGCTTTACTCAAAGTTTCACTTACACTTATTCTACTAATTTCCATTACCAAGCATTAATTTTGCACAGGCACCAAAATGGTGTAGCGTAAGTAAAAGGATGTTTCCAAAGTGTAATATTCATTACACTACACTTACTGGTCCATCGGAGTGCCTATTAACCCTCGAATTAGGACCCAGCTAGAAAGTTAACTGCCTTTTGTGGGGAGAAGATGAGACATTTGCGGGACGACTTGGAATTTTAACGTTACTGAGACGAGCATTGATATAATTTATTTTTAGTGGGAGAACAAGTTTGAATTCACGGAAAATTAGATAACTTAAACTCTGTTTCACAAAATATAGAATATCAATATTAAATCAATATTATCTAAACTCAGCTCGACAAAAAGGCTAAAGAATAAGTTTTCTTTGAATAATTGTTCGTAAAATCACAAAAAATATAACGCAAATGCAAAAAGCAAGTCAGTTCCGCACTTGAAAGTAGGAAGTCAGCATTTACCAGCAATTATTACGGCTATTGTCAACACAGGGCGATTATCGGACCCCGTTCCGCCCCGCCCCGTTTTGTCTCGTCTCAGCGCGCTTTAATCGAGCGCCGATTAAAAAATCCATCCCTAGTTTAATTTGCATGCACTGCCATCGATTTAGTGCAACAATAGGGTGATCTGTGCACTGGTTTCATTTAACGGTACTGTTGGTTGTGGAATGCTTTGCGCGTTTTGCTCTATTTCAAAATGTTGAAATCTGGTTGGAATTTTAGCAGTCTGGCGCTGCTCTAAATTGTTTCATTTACAGAAAAAAATATCGTTAACATTCCTGTCTGAGATCACTTAATTCTAGTTAGAGGCCATTCACTTTTTATTATCAAATCTACAACGTATCAATTGGAATCAGTATTTACCATAAAAAGATCAAGATCTATGTATCTCATTTCGCTTACCAATTGCACGTAAAAATATCAACTAACGACGTTGTTGCCAACCGTACGTCCATATCTCCCGGAAGCCAAAGGGTGGCGTCTGGGGGTGCTTACCGAGTATTGACTTGACATCTGACTTATGCGGTCGCCTGTCCCTTTATATGACTTAGGAAGGGCTCATTAGCTGAGGAAAGTTTTACCATCATGACTCGACAGCGAGTAATTACTGTTGCAGTAATATTTTCTGCAGATTCAAATTTAAAAAAATGATGAAAATGTATGATATCTCTAATACCTTAATTGTTTTAGTCTGTTAAATACCTACTGTTGTTTATTTTTTGTTAGTAAGATTTTGCTAATTCTTATATAAAGAGTGTAAAACGATATGCGCAGGTACTCGTAGATACTTACGTTAACCCTACGGGTCACGGCAGACGAGTTTAGGCAATTAATTAGCAGCATCCCCAAGTCCCCGTTCAAAACACGTGTCTACGGCTTTATTGATTTGAACCCCTATACTTGCGACTTGAGTGAGTCATATTACAACCCTCCCGATCATCCCTCTGGACCGCTAGGACTGCCCTCTGATTGAACCTTAAGAGTACACACAACCAGCCTCCGATCTTTAAAAAGTCTTGATGTTAAGGTTTGTGTGGCATTTCGGAATTAATTGAATAAATAGTTAATGCTTTGTAAATCACAATTTAAAAACTATGGCGATATCTATTAGATGACATGCGATTAAGATTGAGTTTCTTCAGCGGTAACGTTGTGAATTCTCTGCTGACAGCATTATGCCCTCGATAGCATAGTGTTTTAGCCTAGATATAAATTGCTTAATCTTTCCCGTCTAACCCCCTAGTGACATATCTTATAGTTCCTGCCGCAGTCGGTCCGCTTACAAGCATAGTATTTTCTCAAGTTTGTTTAGTAATAACAAACGTTCGCTGAACGATCTCTACATGTTTTCTGTAATGTCGTCCGTTCGATTGGAGCTCGTTAAAAGTTTTTAACGAGATGTTGAGGACAGCTTTTATTTTCTTGCCACTTCGTATTTTATTTCATGATAAATATCAGGAATGGCGAAGGCTGTAACGGCAACGTTGTCTCTATTCCGTGAAAAGCGAGGCGATCCTTAACATAATTTGCACGAATTCGCAGCTCGTGGAACGAAGCCCGAGTCGATAAAGGCTCACTCTACTATGATAACTTTTACCTAATTACTTCCCTCGCAGAGTCGTGGTCGCAGGTGGTCTACAGTCATCTCTAAAACGCTGTTTCCATTTGCACCGAGCGAGCATGTGCTCCCTTTGCACTTAGTTCGTAACTCTAGTAAAAGTGAAGTGTTATGCGACGCTAAGCGGCGACTGCTGTATATTTTCATGGCTGCGAAATTGTGAAGCAGCTGGGTTCGAAGTTTAAAGCTTTATACAAGATTGCTCATGCCACCTACTTTTGATAGCAAACGTTATCTTAGAGCTTTTAAATGTCATAAAATTATTTGCGCATCTGCGGCGCGAAATCGAAATCTAATATTCTGTCTGTCCACAACCAAAATTAATTATAATTACAATTCAACCACCACAACCCGTAATGGATTTTATTAATCCGCGCCGCAAACAAACGACATCGTGATATTAATTCTGCGGCAATGCGAAAACGCAACTGTTAGGTACGCGCGACGATCTCCGCTGAAAATTAATTCGACGATCGGTAACAATAATAACAGCTATGAATCATAGCACACAATGGTGCTGCCACCCGTCGACGGTTAAGGTGTTAAATTCTACCTCACAATACCACAAGCATTTCCGAATATCACACCGAATGCTGCCTCGAGTGCGTGTAGCGAGATTTATGCGGAAAGTTGGATTGCAATTAGTTTACTTCGGTGTGAGAGGCGGTCGCGTTGCGGAATGCCCGACTTCAAAATACTTGTGCACAAAAGCTATAATTACACCATTATGGTAGGATTTATGGAGTGTGTTTCGGCTTTGTTAGCTGTTCCCCGTATAAATGGTATTCGCTTAAATTATTTTTATAGACGATATTTAGGAACAAATCATATATCATCACCATCATCATCACCAGCCTATAATAGTCCACTGCTGGACATAGGCCTCCCCTAATGAGCGCCATAGATGGCATCATTATTTGGAGGTTATTACCCATAATCCCCACGCTGGGCATGCGGGTTGGGGATCGCAGTTCGTTGTAGTTGTTCTGCAGAAGGCGCTGCTGCCCGCCCCCCGCTGTGTTTCCCTTAGTCGCCTCTTACGACACCCACGGGAAGAGTTGGGGTGGTGAAATTCTATGCCGGCACCACATGGCTAGAAATCATATACCTATGACAATACAAAATTATTTTATTGTACACTAGAAAACGAAGATAAAAAAGACATTATAAAGTGCAATTTATGGGCGACCTTATAGCCTACAAGCCATCTCTTCCAGTAAACATAAATAAATCATCTACATTATACTAGAACTCCTACCCCTACACAGCAGCATACCTAACAAATCAAACAGAAGGTAAATTGCGGTCTCAACCGCATTGCAATAAAATATTCCTTTTCTCAATTGAAGAGAAAGCTGTTTCTTTTTTCAGGTGATATTTTCGTTTAAATTAAAACTTTGAGACTGAATGATAATTCAACCATTGCATAAACGTCCTTACATTTTCTATGGTAGAGGAAAATGTTTATAAAAGTTACAACTACCTACTCACGTTCTCTTAAGGCACTACCCCACCCCAAACTAGAGCCGCCAATTATTTTATATTATTGTTTCTTAAGCAAAGGAAATTTCACTAATTTCAGTGGTCATTTTGCCAAAATAGAGTTTGGTGGCCACCAAGGGAACTTCAGCCGAACTATATATACCAATATTTTAAAGGGGAAAGATTGCTTGTTTGTTTGAATTGAATAGGCAAAACAACTGATTTGAAAAATTATTTCACCATTATAACTCTATTAAACCACAGTGAAAGTCACAAATTATTATTATTTTTCGTCAATTAATTACGGTATGACATCAATTATTTAATTTTATTTAACCTTCAATTAATAATATGTTAAAATTTTGCACGCCTTGACGAGGCAGAATGTATTGGAACTACCTATTATTATTATTATTAAGACCTATTGTACCGAAATTCCTGCAAATAAATGATTTATGATTTATGATTATGAATAGAAGCACAGAATATTTTTTAAATAGTTATGAAATTTAATGAATGTAACCGAACCAGTATAAAATTTTATAATGTTTGATAAATACCCGTGCATAGTCGGGGTAGACAGCAAGCTATAAAATAAAACTATTGCCGAGGCATTAGAAAAAGCTCTTAATTATTTGGTATCACAAACTTCCGAATGAACTTTTTAATACCTGCTAGTAGGATACTACTAGCCGAATTTTCGGCTCGGCGTCAATACTTAACATAGACTAGCCAGCGCACAAGTATGGCCGCATACACAGGTGATTGCTATGCTATCTGTCTCATAACCACGTTAATCAATTGGTCCTGCATCTGACCTCTGGCCCGTAGCTTCGGTCTGCCGTCCCATCAGATTTTACTCCCTAGTTACCCAGAAGGAATAAGAGGTCGTAAAGTTTAAGAATAAGTTCCCTCTGCTAATAACGAGTTCCAACATCAAAGAAACAAATTTTCTCGCCCCGCCTTATCAAAATTTAAGCAAAATTACAAATCTCTAATTTCAAATTACTGCAACGACTTCGTCTCATCTTCGCGAGGCAAAATGAAGCTTCGCTTTAGGATAATCCGCTCATTCAGCCGATGTTATCCGATTAACATAAAGTATTAACATGGAGCCTTTGGTTTGCTCTGGTCTTTTGTAGAAAATATTGAATAGTTTGTAAAATAGTCAGGAAAACTTATTTTTAAATTTTTATGAAGACTATGAAACTATAACGATCAATCTGGCCATTGTGGTCCTTACATACGTCACTACTTTTATTAGTGACCTATAAAAAAATCTACTATCACTAGCTACCAGCTTCACACCCACTTTTCCGGGATAACAATCATCCTATGTCCGTCCCCACGATACTTTATAGGTCCCTAATTTTCATTAAAATCCGTTCAGAACAGACAGACAGACAGAATTATTTCGCTTCTCAAATATGGATAAGTATGGATCTATGAACCCGTTGAAGGCTCTTAGATTACGTAAGTACCTACGGCACGTCTTCGTAATTTGAAATTGCTCTACCTACTCCCTAGGAGAAATCTAATGTTAGAATAACTTCTTGCTTTCTCGCAATTACTCAATGTAATGAGAAGTTTTCCTTTCAATTTGAATCGGTACCTACCATATCGGTTTTGTAATGATCATAGTCAGTCCTTAGATTTTATAAGTTTATTTATCTAATTCTTTTTTCTTCTGTTTGTACATAAAAAAAATAAAAAAATAAAAAATTGTTTGTACACTTTTCTATTCATACTCATTTTACAAATTGTTTTAACACCCGTAGGTTTGCTGTAAGAAAACTCTTATAGGGTTAAGCTCGCCTTTGTACATGTCCATTATTTTATTAAACATTATGTATGATTTAATTTGTGTGTGCAATAAAGAATTTATGAATGATCATTATTCTCCGGATATCTGTTTAGTTCAGTGGACCAATCGAGAGAAAATCGTCATCATAATAAAATTAAAAACCCATTAAACATTATATTATTTATGAACAGAAACGACACTTTTCTTACAACACAAAAAACATCATTTTATTTATGTTTCGTACGAAGTAAACCTTTAATATTTCCCTTTGTACCTTATTCCAAAATTGTGGTCAACAATTTCAAAGCCCAGTAAAATAACAGCATCAAAGGGATCTATTTCACATTCATAAAAAACATCAGCGGAAAATTGGACACAGCATATTTCGAATAACTTATTTCGGTATCATGCTGAATATTATCCAGAGGCGGTGACCAAAAGGACCCAACTTTACATAAACAACGAAACTAAAATGAGAATATACGTAGGTACCTACACACTGGAAGAGATTGCGTTCAACCCTCTGTCACAGAATAACTATACATATTGCCTCTGTATATTTTGTGGAAGCAATGTTAAGCTTGCGCGAAATCAATTATTAACATTTCCAAGTTGGTGAACAAAGAGCCTCCTTTTGTGGGTGACGTCGTTTGTGAAATTTGTTTGTTTCGTTGCTTAGAATACAAAGAAAATTTAAACAATTTTCATCTTAAGCTAGAACTACAGATCAGACCTAGCTATTTAAACGTTCAATAATCGAAATACAAGCATGGCTCCATAATATCTATTGGGTGACCTAGGTTGTTCAGCGCCTTAACATTTGATGTTCTGTACTTAAGGCGCATACAGCACCTAAACTAGCGCCACCACCTACTTTATGTTATTATTGATATACGGAATAATAAGATAAATAAGGTGGCGGCGCCACTTTAGGTGGGGTATGGGCCTTAAGCACAGATAACATTATTATGTTACTCATGATACTTTGATATTACTATTGTATTGTTTTTTTAACAGCATTGGGGTTTTTGACATTGACTCGACACTCCATAACTGACACTGGCCGTAGAGAAAAAGCAAGCAGCATGCGCTATATATATATTCAACCTCTTTTTCAATTAAGGCTCCGCGCCATAGTAGAAAGAGATTAAATACATAGCACACGGTTTAATTATTGAATTTTTCATGCGGATCCCTAATTTTTTGAAAATATTAAATAGCCTATGTTCATCAGGGAAAATTTAGGATTCTAATGGTGAAAGAATTTTTCAAATCGGTCCAGTAGTTTCGGAGCCTATTCAATTCAAACAAACAAACAAACATACAAACAAACAAACAATCAAATCTTACCTCTTTATAATATTAGTATAGATATAGATATAGATATAGAAAACGAAAGTTGAATAAGCGACCAGAAACATAAGTACCTATTGTGACACACGCAAAAAGACAAGTTTCAAACAAAAATGTGAATAATTCTCTGTATCGCACCAGTATCAATTTTACCCTCATCTCTGATTTAAAAGCAGGGTTCCATTGCGTATTTTACAGTATTCAATGAAGGTCTGTCAAAAATTCACCATTCAAGACATGCTTGAATCCGAATTTAGTTAAGTAGGCAATAGTAAGTTAAACAAAAGCGATGGGTTCGAAAATCGAAATCTCTCTCACCCCTAATTGAGCAGAACTAGTATTGAGGCGATTATCCACTGCAAGATGTTGCTGACTACGGTAGCCCGTTTGCACCATCCCTTTAAAGGGACTTACCGACTAATATTTACCTACCTATTATGCTATTTCAGACGAGCCACACGAGACCACCTCAATTAGCGAAACGTTTTCACTTTGGAGCTTTATTTTATGTTTGGGGGATTAACGTTGCTCCTGACTTTGGAAGGGTTAACATAAAAGGTTATTTGTGGTCAGTAGATAGGATATTATGAAGATTATTATGAGATGTTCTAATATGGCTAAATATGATGTTGCACACTATTTCAAGCAACAATAATAATGTACATGTGATTGACACTAACAATATTGTTAGTAAAAAATATTATTTGACTCAAGGTAATTATTACCTTTCCAATTATTATAAAAGACAGATAGCAATTTCGCTATCCTATTATTTTAAAACAACAGCCAAAAACTTGGCTATAAAAAATGCTTCTTTTGAGCATTCTTTTAAATTGACAAACAATACCTTGGAAGTTATTCCAAGTCATTTAAATTAGAAATAACGACAATAGAGGAAGTCTCTAGCCCTATAAAGTCAAATATTATTAATCACAAGAAAAAACAACAAAAACAAAATTGTAAAATAAATGCAAAGTTTACCAACTTGGTGCACCAAAATATTCAAGGTTTGAGAAGTAAATTATTAGAATTAGAATTATACATGAACTCATTTGATATTGACATCATCTGCTTAACAGAACACTGGCTGAAAAGCTATGAGATCATGTTTAACTTTAGTAACCATCAGGTTGGTAGTTCTTTTTGCAGATCACATGCTATTCGTGGAGGCTCTTTAATATTACTAAATAAACTTATAAAATTTAAAGAACGTAAAGACATAGTTTGTTTATCGATTGAAAGCCACATTGAAGTAGCATGTGTTGAGTTGGAGCAAACTATTGTAGTAAGCGTATACACCCCACCATCAGCCTCTTTTGAAATATTTGAAAAAATTATGGATGACATCTTATTTAAAATATCAAAATCAAACAAAAATCTCATAGTATGTGGAGACTTTAATATTAATCTTTTAGAAGTGTACTCCTTAAGTAGTAGATTAATTAACTTATTTAACTCTTATAATCTAAAGCCACTATTTTTGGAACCCACTAGAATAACTGAAACTTCAGCAAAATGTATAGATAATATGTTTGTTTGCTTAAATGATAAAATTGTTAGTAAAAATATAATAAGTAACTTAAAATCAGACCACTTAGGTCAAATAATCAAATTACAAATTAAAGTTAAAAATAATAATGTAAAAAAAAAAAATAACATACATACCTGTGACCACCAGTCGATTTGAGCGGTTGAAATTGGATTGGGATTCTAAACCACCACCTTGTTACTCATATAACAACCCTAATGAGTCATATTGCAGTTTTTTTAACAAATTCACCACTGCATTCAATTCAATATTCACACCCAAGTCGATTGTGGTCTCAGAAAAACTCAACTTTAGTGAGTGGGCAACAGTAGGTATACATAAGAGTAGGCAAACTTTGTATGAACTGTATAATGAAAAACAATACAATTTTAGTCTTGAGTTCAAAGAAAAAGTAAAAAACTACTCAAAAATGTTCAGAAAAGTTTGTCAAATGGCAAAATCAAATTATATAAGCTCGAAAATCAGAAATAGTGAAAATGTAATAAAATCGACATGGAAAATAATAAATAGTGAGACTGGAAAGGTCAGTACTTACGATAATGATTATAACTTAAAGATTAATGATTGCTCAGTCCAAAATGACGTTGACGTAGCCCAAGCATTTGAAAACTTTTTTACTGACATTCCAATTTCTACTACAAAGTGCTTAAACTCATCTCAAGTTATCGCTGAGTCTTTGCTTATAGAAAATGTACCCAAATGCAAAAATAAATTTAATTTCAATCATGTCAATGAAACTGATATTAAAAAAGCTTTTAATCTATTGAATGTAAAAAAAACTGCAGATCTCTGGGGCGTTTCTGTTAGACTTATTAAACCATTGATTGATACACTTGCACCAGATCTAGCTTTTATATTCAATGAATCTATTGACTGTGGTGTATTTCCTGATCTAATGAAGCATAGTAAAATAATTCCATTGTTTAAATCAGGTAGTAGGTCTGACCCCACTAACTTTAGACCAATATCAGTTTTGCCAACGTTCAGCAAAGTTTTTGAAAAACTTATTTTACATCAATTGCTAAGGCATTTCGATGGCAATGACCTGCTTCACTGTAAGCAATTTGGGTTTACTCGCGGCAGGTCTACCACTGATGCTGGTGTAGAGTTGGTATCGCATATTTTTGATGCTTGGGAGAAGTCGCAAGATGCTTTAGGCGTTTTTTGCGACTTGTCAAAAGCATTTGATTGTGTACACCATGTAACATTAATCAGGAAACTACATCATTATGGAATAAAAGACAACTCTTTGGATCTTCTTACTTCATACTTGTGTGACAGGATACAAAGAGTTGACATTAATGGGGAACGTTCTTCGGGATCTGTAGTTACAATGGGTGTACCGCAGGGGTCTATCCTCGGTCCTTTCCTATTTCTTGTTTATATTAACGACCTCCCTCATCTCGTTAAGAATAATCACGAGATTGTATTGTTTGCTGATGATACTTCACTAATTTTTAAAATGAAACGTCATAACACAAATTTCGACGATGTGAATAATGCAATCTCAAAAGTAGTCAATTGGTTTAGTGTCAATAATCTTCTGCTTAATGAAACCAAAACGAAATGTATTAGATTTATTCTACCCAATGTAAAACAAGTTAAGGCCGATGTAAAGGTAAAAGAGGAATCTTTAGAAATAGTAGAAAGTACTGTATTTTTAGGAATAACTTTAGATAGTAGTAGTTTTTTTTGGGTTGGCAACCCTACTAGTAACAGCTGATCGCAAATGTTTCCTACGAATTTAATATAAAATAATTGTTTTTACGTAGTTCTAAAGAGCCCTTTCCGATTTCATCGCATATTTTTATCATAAAACAACTGTCTAAATAGTTAATAAGCGGATAAGTCGTGTTATTTGTGCGTTTTTGGCCAACGTAAAATCGTCGTTTTCCGTTACAAGTTTTTTTGCTAGCGTTTTGTGTTTTGAGGTGTTTTGTGCTTACAAGTGCCCTTTTCTCTTGTGAAGGAATACTATTTCCAACAAAGTTAACATCCATAAAGTCACGTAAGTCCATACAATCCCTTTCAAGACATAACCTAGACATTGAACATTCTGCCTTTCAGTACCTTGTTTATTTGAGTATTTACAAGACCCACTCCACTCATCTATAATGTTGACTCGTAAAGCCGACAAGATGAACCAGGTTTTACTGGAATTAAAGTCCGCTAAGAGGCAGATTGGTCAATTAGAAGCAGAATTAGTTGAGAATGAAAATATTCTCTTAGAAGCTTTAGATAATAATAAAAAGATTAAAAATGAAATGTCTGCGTTGCATTCTCAGTATGCTTCTATTACTGAGGAACGGGATAGGCTTCAGTTATTAGTAGATAGGCTCGATCAAACATGTGGCATTGAGTTTGAGTCCGTCCTGCAAAGAACTTCGGTGCTGGAGAAACAACTGTGTGACGCCCACCAACACATCACCCAGCTGGAGAAAGCGGCCGACATCTCTGCCACCGCGAAAACACAAAGTTTATTTGATGAGTTGATATCCGCTGAATCAAACTCTGGCCAAGTTTCTGTTGCGGGCTGCAACTTACACACTATGCAAACAACAATTGACCTGACTAAAGATGACTCTGTGTGTAATGTGGAGGCCCGCAGCAGAAACTATAAACGCAATATTAGCAAAGCTAAGTTAAAAAAATATGTGAAAATAAATAAATTTGTAGAGAAAACTCAAAAATTATTAAAAAACCAAAAAAATGTAGTAACAAAACTCAAATGTAAAAGAAAAGTTTTAGATAAATTAGAGCTCTATTCAATGCAGCTAAATTATAATCAGGCCCAATATGAGGCTGAAATGCTGGACCTGAGAGGTAAACTTGACCAGGCCGAGCACTCCCTGGAGCACTATGTCAGTCTTTATGAACGTACTACTGAGCAGACAAGGGAACTCAATCTGGCCATGGATGCACTGCTCAGGAGCCAGGTGAGTCTGGAGGGCAGGGTTCTGGAGGGCTGCGGCTGCTGTAACCCAGGCCCAGTCTGTGACCACTCAGGTCCGGACAGCACTGTGTCAGCCACATCCCATCTGGATCTCAGCACTTCATACTCAGGTATACAAACAATTATGTACTGCGATGAAATTGGAAAAAATATGGGTAAGTTTTTAAATATGAGTATGGAACATCCTCTAGTAAATAATTGTTTTCCAAATTCTAACCTGCATAATATTATGCAAATAATTGATAATTTAACCTTCAAAAGTAACACTAATCTGATAATTTGGAAATAGGGGTAATGTGAACAAATCTGACCTAATCAGGTATATGGACAAATTGTGCTCTTTAAACTTAAAAGAAATTGTGATGTTCACATTCCCTTACAGCGACAGCTTGCCACAATCAGAAAACAACCTTAGATATAAGCTAAATATGATGTTGCACACTATTTCAAGCAACAATAATAATGTACATGTGATTGACACTAACAATATTGTTAGTAAAAAATATTATTTGACTCAAGGTAATTATTACCTTTCCAATTATTATAAAAGACAGATAGCAATTTCGCTATCCTATTATTTTAAAACAACAGCCAAAAACTTGGCTATAAAAAATGCTTCTTTTGAGCATTCTTTTAAATTGACAAACAATACCTTGGAAGTTATTCCAAGTCATTTAAATTAGAAATAACGACAATAGAGGAAGTCTCTAGCCCTATAAAGTCAAATATTATTAATCACAAGAAAAAACAACAAAAACAAAATTGTAAAATAAATGCAAAGTTTACCAACTTGGTGCACCAAAATATTCAAGGTTTGAGAAGTAAATTATTAGAATTAGAATTATACATGAACTCATTTGATATTGACATCATCTGCTTAACAGAACACTGGCTGAAAAGCTATGAGATCATGTTTAACTTTAGTAACCATCAGGTTGGTAGTTCTTTTTGCAGATCACATGCTATTCGTGGAGGCTCTTTAATATTACTAAATAAACTTATAAAATTTAAAGAACGTAAAGACATAGTTTGTTTATCGATTGAAAGCCACATTGAAGTAGCATGTGTTGAGTTGGAGCAAACTATTGTAGTAAGCGTATACACCCCACCATCAGCCTCTTTTGAAATATTTGAAAAAATTATGGATGACATCTTATTTAAAATATCAAAATCAAACAAAAATCTCATAGTATGTGGAGACTTTAATATTAATCTTTTAGAAGTGTACTCCTTAAGTAGTAGATTAATTAACTTATTTAACTCTTATAATCTAAAGCCACTATTTTTGGAACCCACTAGAATAACTGAAACTTCAGCAAAATGTATAGATAATATGTTTGTTTGCTTAAATGATAAAATTGTTAGTAAAAATATAATAAGTAACTTAAAATCAGACCACTTAGGTCAAATAATCAAATTACAAATTAAAGTTAAAAATAATAATGTAAAAAAAAATAACATACATACCTGTGACCACCAGTCGATTTGAGCGGTTGAAATTGGATTGGGATTCTAAACCACCACCTTGTTACTCATATAACAACCCTAATGAGTCATATTGCAGTTTTTTTAACAAATTCACCACTGCATTCAATTCAATATTCACACCCAAGTCGATTGTGGTCTCAGAAAAACTCAACTTTAGTGAGTGGGCAACAGTAGGTATACATAAGAGTAGGCAAACTTTGTATGAACTGTATAATGAAAAACAATACAATTTTAGTCTTGAGTTCAAAGAAAAAGTAAAAAACTACTCAAAAATGTTCAGAAAAGTTTGTCAAATGGCAAAATCAAATTATATAAGCTCGAAAATCAGAAATAGTGAAAATGTAATAAAATCGACATGGAAAATAATAAATAGTGAGACTGGAAAGGTCAGTACTTACGATAATGATTATAACTTAAAGATTAATGATTGCTCAGTCCAAAATGACGTTGACGTAGCCCAAGCATTTGAAAACTTTTTTACTGACATTCCATTTTCTACTACAAAGTGCTTAAACTCATCTCAAGTTATCGCTGAGTCTTTGCTTATAGAAAATGTACCCAAATGCAAAAATAAATTTAATTTCAATCATGTCAATGAAACTGATATTAAAAAAGCTTTTAATCTATTGAATGTAAAAAAAACTGCAGATCTCTGGGGCGTTTCTGTTAGACTTATTAAACCATTGATTGATACACTTGCACCAGATCTAGCTTTTATATTCAATGAATCTATTGACTGTGGTGTATTTCCTGATCTAATGAAGCATAGTAAAATAATTCCATTGTTTAAATCAGGTAGTAGGTCTGACCCCACTAACTTTAGACCAATATCAGTTTTGCCAACGTTCAGCAAAGTTTTTGAAAAACTTATTTTACATCAATTGCTAAGGCATTTCGATGGCAATGACCTGCTTCACTGTAAGCAATTTGGGTTTACTCGCGGCAGGTCTACCACTGATGCTGGTGTAGAGTTGGTATCGCATATTTTTGATGCTTGGGAGAAGTCGCAAGATGCTTTAGGCGTTTTTTGCGACTTGTCAAAAGCATTTGATTGTGTACACCATGTAACATTAATCAGGAAACTACATCATTATGGAATAAAAGACAACTCTTTGGATCTTCTTACTTCATACTTGTGTGACAGGATACAAAGAGTTGACATTAATGGGGAACGTTCTTCGGGATCTGTAGTTACAATGGGTGTACCGCAGGGGTCTATCCTCGGTCCTTTCCTATTTCTTGTTTATATTAACGACCTCCCTCATCTCGTTAAGAATAATCACGAGATTGTATTGTTTGCTGATGATACTTCACTAATTTTTAAAATGAAACGTCATAACACAAATTTCGACGATGTGAATAATGCAATCTCAAAAGTAGTCAATTGGTTTAGTGTCAATAATCTTCTGCTTAATGAAACCAAAACGAAATGTATTAGATTTATTCTACCCAATGTAAAACAAGTTAAGGCCGATGTAAAGGTAAAAGAGGAATCTTTAGAAATAGTAGAAAGTACTGTATTTTTAGGAATAACTTTAGATAGTAAACTTCAATGGGGCTCACACATAGATAAGCTATCGAAGAGACTTAGTTCTGCAGCGTATGCAGTCAAAAAAATCCGTCATCTTACAGCGTTGATACTTCTAGACTAGTCTATTTCAGCTACTTCCATAGTATTATGTCTTATGGCATACTGCTGTGGGGGAACGCTGCAGATGTTAACACCATATTTGTGCTGCAGAAGAGGGCTATTCGTGCAATCTATAATATGGGTCCCAGAGAATCCTTGCGTGAAAAATTCAAAGAAATAAACATAATGACAGTAACATGTCAATATATTTATGAAAATTTGTTGTACACTCATAAAAATATCAATAAGTTCATTAAAAATAGCGATATACATAATTTAAATACTAGAAATAAGAACAAACTGGCTGTGCCCACTACTAGGCTACGTAAGATTAATGTATCTTTTAAAGGGCAATGTATACGCTTCTACAACAAAATTCCAAGTGAGTTGCAAAAATTATCTATAAATAAATTCAAACGGATTGTCAAAAATATACTTTGTAAAAAAGCTTACTATAAAATATCAGATTATCTAGACGACAAAAAAGTTTGGGACGAGTTATGCTCCAACTCTAAAACTAACAATCTAACAAGGTAAAGGTTTCTTGTTCGCTTCTTTACTTTACCTAAAAAAGATTGAAGTGAACAATTAATCAAAGTGATCACTTTATTTCCCATTTTTATTTCTTATTTAACTTGTATTTTGTGACGTGTCCAAGAGTCCTGTAAGGTCTAAAGGAAATAAAGCACTTTGATTTTGATTTTTGATTTTTGAGTAAACTTCAATGGGGCTCACACATAGATAAGCTATCGAAGAGACTTAGTTCTGCAGCGTATGCAGTCAAAAAAATCCGTCATCTTACAGACGTTGATACTTCTAGACTAGTCTATTTCAGCTACTTCCATAGTATTATGTCTTATGGCATACTGCTGTGGGGGAACGCTGCAGATGTTAACACCATATTTGTGCTGCAGAAGAGGGCTATTCGTGCAATCTATAATATGGGTCCCAGAGAATCCTTGCGTGAAAAATTCAAAGAAATAAACATAATGACAGTAACATGTCAATATATTTATGAAAATTTGTTGTACACTCATAAAAATATCTATAAGTTCATTAAAAATAGCGATATACATAATTTAAATACTAGAAATAAGAACAAACTGGCTGTGCCCACTACTAGGCTACGTAAGATTAATGTATCTTTTAAAGGGCAATGTATACGCTTCTACAACAAAATTCCAAGTGAGTTGCAAAAATTATCTATAAATAAATTCAAACGGATTGTCAAAAATATACTTTGTAAAAAAGCTTACTATAAAATATCAGATTATCTAGACGACAAAAAAGTTTGGGACGAGTTATGCTCCAACTCTAAAACTAACAATCTAACAAGGTAAAGGTTTCTTGTTCGCTTCTTTACTTTACCTAAAAAAGATTGAAGTGAACAATTAATCAAAGTGATCACTTTATTTCCCATTTTTATTTCTTATTTAACTTGTATTTTGTGACGTGTCCAAGAGTCCTGTAAGGTCTAAAGGAAATAAAGCACTTTGATTTTGATTTTATGGTTATTATGGATATTATTTTCGATTTTCTGTGAAATATGGTTTGGTTTTGGTATAAGAGCAAGATTGTTTAGAAATTATGGTAAATAAATATCCAGTTTTGTATTTACCATAATTTGTGAAATTTTGGTTGTATGAGGTCCTTAAATTGGTTATTTTATATCAATAAGATAAGTACTAAAATGTACTTGTACCAAAGAAAATATGTACTGATCTTAATCAAAAGCCAAAATAATGTGATCAAAATCATCCTCGAAGTACGACGCAATTTTTCAAACCATGTGTTCTCTTTTCCAGAGCCGAGAGAGCTTATCATCAGGCGAGGAAGGCGCAAGAGGAGACTGCTCCTCAGTCAGCTCATCAGGGTCAAGCTCCGAGGAACAGCCACCATGCGACATAGGTCTGCTGGAGAGGCTGATCAGGACGCATCCGGTGTGGTTCCTACCTGGCATCCAGAGGGCTGGTGCCTTTCATTTACTGCAGGGGAAAGAGGAAGGGGTGAGTAGCTTTTGTTAAACTTTTTGTAAGGAGATCAGAAAGTTGAGTACTAAAGCGTGTACTAATGTGCGCTACATAGAATTTGGTCCTTTTGTGCATGAAAACAAAAAATTTTGTTTGCAAATTACAAAAAAAAAATGCTAAGTCACAAAATTATTTATTAGCAACAATCTTTATCATAAATTAACATAAAAAATTACTTAAGAGCTAATAAATAATTGGTAGGTCTATAAAATTATTCTAGGGGTATCTAAGAAAACTTTACCGATTTAATATTCTGTTCTGGTTTGCATGTTTAGATCGTAAAGTTATGAATAACAGTGGGTTTGGAATTTAGTTGAATGGCAAATTTGAAAAACCATGAAAATCTGACAACCTGGTCAAAATAATGAAAAGTTAATACAATACTTAGGTACCTACCCACGTAAAACGGATCATCATATTGTGTCAATAAATTACTCAACAATTATCATAAAAGCAAAATTCTTATGCCTGTCATCTCTGCAGATTTTTCACGACCTTAAACTCCAAAAATTAGTAACAAAAAACATAAACATCATTTCTTAGAAATCTCTTCTTATCCATCCTGCACGCGCTGTCACCTAAAAATCATCTTTTTGCGCAGCTCTGTGATGTCGCAGCAAAAATCCTCCCTGAGAAGTGTAGCCATGACAATATACATATCGTTGGTAGAAGACAAAATTGACACAATGGGTTGGGTCATCTTTCTAATGTTGATAAACATAAATGTAACCAAAAACATCGGTGAACATCTAAACAATGTCATTCAATTCAGTATGTGTTCAACAGCGCTTTTGGAACGTAGCAAGGAAAATAAAATTTGAAATCAAGGTTAAGTGTGTCATTTCAGAACTTTGTGGTTCGGCAGTCCAGTCAGCCTGATACCATGGCAATCAGCGTCCGACTTCCAGCTGAAAAAGGGCCCTACATAGAGCATTACCTCATTCAGGCAGCAGGGGGACGCATCGGCCTCGAAACTTCAAGCAACCGCTTTGACAACATTCCTGAACTCATCGCTCACTACTCGCAATGCTGGTAAGTAATTTTGAAAGTTTTGGATAAGCTTTGATGATTCTTTGAGCGATATAACCTTGTTAAAATGAACTTAGTTACAATACCAAACATTACATTTTATTATGTCCAGCTAAAATGTTTTTTGTTATTTAAAAAAAACTAATCTTATGTTTAATTTCTCGTTTCAGTGACGAGTTACCAGTTCAATTACAACTGCCCAGACCCCTCCGAGAAGCAAAAAGTAGACAACAACTCAGCTCTCTCACTTTACTGGGTCAAGAATTTTGGGGCTACCCGATGGCAAACCCTAAAAACTACCCCAATAGTGTGGCGAGTGGAGTTGTTCCTATGGCAGTCACGCCTTCAGACACTGGATCAAGTCTAAGCAGTTTTAATACAAGTTAATATAATTGCATACTTTACAATAACTTTAAAGACATAACATAATTATAGTTAAAATAATAATGTTTTGCGCTATTGATTACCAATCTGCATATTTCAGGCACAAGAACAAACTCAAGAGAACATATTCTTAGCCCAGACAAAGATGATAACGTAGTTTTAAAGATGACACCCATTGATACGTCAGGTTCCCCACCGAAACAGACCTCGAACCTCAGCACTTTCAAAGGAAAAACGGCTCCATCACCGCCTGCAAAGCCATCATCCGCATTTATTAGAGCTCCACGACCCACCCCACCAAACACTTTGAACCTTATGTCGAGTACTGTAAGTAGTTTGAATTTTTGCGACTTTTGCTTTTCGGTGTCGTTTCTATTGTTTTTAATCTCCATCACGTATTTTTCAGGCGCATATAACACAGCCTCATACATTTCCAACCACCAACACACCACATTCTCCCACCCAAATGAATAGTTTTAAGACCACACCTCCTCCGCCCCCTCCCAGATGGGCTAAGCCCCTTCAATCCAAGACATCAATATCACCTCCATGTGAGGTGGCAGCTTTCAGTCCAATTAACAAGCCAACACAGAATGGAAACATCACAGTCACTACAACAGTAACATTCTGCGTGAATAACACTCAAATTCACAATCACCAAATAAACGAAAATATACAAAGCGAACGGCTGCAACTAACGCTTGCGTCTAATGCAAACAATAATAACAACGCTGAAACTTTATTCAACATTGTTGATAATCAGAAAGGCAATCCTGAATCGAATGGGGAGTTACAGGTGAGTTTATAATTTCAGCATGGTATTAAATGAATACAATGAATGTTTAGTTTGCACGATGAAGAGTAGTGTATGTTTAGTGTGGGTATGTAGATTTTTGTAATTATCTAACCATAACGTTTCTAATTTATAACATCGATTTCGATAATAATGTCATTGACCAAGAATCTTCTTCCCGTTCCCGTTATAGAACATGATGCACCGAATGTCACCAGAGGGAGAGTGCATCAGCACAATGACTGCAAACTTACATGGAAGCTTTAAAAGACAAATAACAGAACAGAACAATACCGAGCCCGGATCACCAGAACAACAATCGCAAACGAACACATCAGAAAACGATCCCTTGGTGAACAGTTTAACCAAATCAAGCAACAGTTTTGCTGCTAATCAGCTAGTCTCGCCCAACGGTTCTAACTCAGTTACCAGCGGCATTTTTTCGCCAACAAGTCAAATAAATTCCCCTGTATCTAACGATACAATTTCTTCAAAAAGCGGAGTGTTTTCTCCTCTCAGTCAAACAAATAAGAGTGAGATTTTCTCGCCAATATCCAGAAGCTCCCCAATTTCAAACAAAAACGTCTTCTCTCCTATGTCTAATCAGTCAATTTTATCTCCAATGATGGGGAAAGACAGGGATAAGATTCTATCACCCAACACCAATACTGTGAGCACAACGCCATCTGGTAGATCAAGGAGGAGTAAGCACTCCCATCGAAAGGAGTCCAGACATTATCAGGTAGGGTTTTCTCAAAATGTTTAATTTGTGTCTAACAGCATGTTTTGTCGAATAATATTGTGGATGAATGAATATTTAAATAATCCGCGACAGTATGTAATTTAAAAATATGTAAAAAATTCACAGGAGTCAGACATCTTAGAATCTCCAGGCGTATATTACCGAAGCTCACTGATGGATAAAGTATCAGACTACGAAGATATTTGGGGACCGGAAGGAAACAACAGCTGTTCATCATTCAAACCATTGAAACAAGAAAATAATAAAGAAAACAATGGTTTGATGAAAAGCAAGAGACCAGATCTATTACCAGATACTCTACGTAAGTAAAATTTCAAGATTATATCGAAAGTACCTTACCCTATATTGTAAGAGCATTATTAAACTTTTATTTTGGTTACAGCAAAACTTAACGCCGCCAAAAGTACCCAGTCAATTCCAGAAAAAGATAACATACACTTTCTGAATTCATCAGAAAGCTTAGATGAAAAGAAAACTTACTTCTCAGACAGTTCTCTGAAAAAGAGTGCTAATAGTTCCAATGAAATTATAGCAACAACAAATAGCAAAGGCGATGTTGTGGCAAAAAGACCGGACAAGCTGAATATTGCTATGAATATGAACAAAAAACTGACTGAAGAAATTGAAGCAGCTTTCAAAAATCGAGATAACCGCGAAAACTTTAATGCTGAGAGTATGGAGACAGTGAAACTTGAAGATGAGTGCGACGAGTATAATGGACACGGCTCGGAAAATGACAACGCGGGTAGCCCTTTTTACGCCGATCCTGTAGATGCTTTAAAAGAAGTAAGTGAAATAATGAATCAAATCTGAAAATAATTTAAAATATAAAAACAAAGGTAGACAAATAGTATCATATATACAATTGTAGATATGATTTGGCAACTAAAAAGTTTAGTAACGCCACGCATGCCTCCCAAAGACCGCGATTTGCAAGCATGCGTGGGGCCTTAGTCTACACCGCAGAGTACATTTTATAAGAGTTAATCTAACGGCGAGGGGTACCCATAGCGGGTATTATCCTCGGTTACACAATATGATAGACGCTAAGATGATATCTGCCAGTTGTAGAGGCTATTGCGACCAGACCCCACAGCTTATTATTATTGTTTCAGGCTGCGTTGCTAGCACCAGTACAACGAAGGAAGATAATTAGAGTCGGAATGAACCTTTCAAACCGATACTCTGAGCCCCCTCAAAACCATCCTTACTATCCTCTCAGAGACATGCACAGTATAGAGGAACTATCTCGTAAGTTGCTCCTCTTTTCTGAACATTAATGTATGAAGGTCCGCAGGTTCGATTCCCGCCTCGGGACAAATATTTGTACGATCTGCAGATATTTGTTCAAGGTGTTCTAGTCGTTTTCTATGTATACTAAAAAATATCTGTACATTATGTATGTGTAATAATATTGTATTATGTATATCAGTCATCTAGTACCCCTATCACAAGCTCTGCTTAGCTTGGGGCTAGATGATGATGCGTGGAAGGTCCGGCATTATTTATTTATTTATTTATTTATATCAATTTAATACAACAGTTGATCGACTGATATTTAAGATAGATCATGTATAAATAAATAACAGTTTCGTCAAAATCTATTTTACTTTCAGCATCATCTCCAAATACATCATCATCAGTCGACAACCTAGTGTCCCTGCGAAACAAGCCTAAAATAAAACCGGTGCAGCCTCCTCGGGTCAACAACAAGCCAACAACAGGCAAGAATGAAACTTGGACTGTCGATTCCAGTTGGGAGTTTATAAGTCAGTGTTACTACAATTCAACTAGCGCTTACAACCAAATGTACCTTAACTTTTGCTACACGTTTATCGATATTTTCACTTAATCGGGACATTAGTCGGTTATTGGTTTTCTAAATCTGTTTGGTTCTAAAGTTGGGGTTGTGACATGACAGCACAACACAAGCATTCAGAATTGTATGCTTACTGAATGTCACATCATGCAATATTTAATTTCGAAGGAATAATTATTCCTGATAGATTAAGAAAGCGCTTTACATTTTGGTTGCAAAGTTTTGTAGTAGTTGCACTTTCAAACTCCTCAATTATCTAACAATAGTTTTTATCATCATCACTTTCACAGTTTACAAACCTTTCTTCTTACTTCTACTTCTTTAGATTTATTACGAGTATCACAGTAAATAACATATTTCTTATTTCTACACTAATTCTAACCCGCACCACCAGTAAAGCAGTACTGCAGGTGCTGTCTATTATCACGGACACGTTTTTAAAGATGCCGGGAATCAGATATCGGTAGAAGATCATTCCCTCCATTAAAAAAACAGTTTTAAGAGAGACTTTATACCAAAATTAACTGAAAACGAACCTGCAGCTCACGCAGTACATTGAATTACCAATAGTTTACAATTAAACAATACTCGAAATATACATAATTTTAATAGTAAATTATATTTTGACAAACTTTGTTCCCTTGCAGACAAAAACAACGACTCTAACGAAAGTGGCACCTTCCCTTCGCTGGCTGAACAAGAGAGCAGGCTCAGTGAAGTTAATGATGGAACTCAAAACTTGACGGTGCACCAAATTGTTGCCCAAAGGTAAATAATGAAGTATCAGACCAGAATAAGGTTCAGCTACATGTTAGTGCTTGTACCGTGGCGTGCCGTTTCGGTCTCAGTGTCAGAACCGACCCCAACTCAACCCGTGGGTGGCGTAAGAGGCGACTAAAAGCTCCTAACAGAAGAGCATCAGCTTCCTTCTGTGTATTTGAACACCTCAACTGCGCACCACTAAACCGCTTGCCAAGCAAGCGTGGCGATTATGGCAAAACCACCTTGTTTGGCGGAGCTGTACTATCAGCTTTAGTATTAGGTAGCCTTGTTTAGGCTTGTACCTACATATAGCCGGCTATGCACGGTGATTTTAGACCGCGATTTGTTTGTGGACTTATGTACATACGAGTATACGCAAAATAAAACCAAATGTGTTAAAATATTAAAGTCGATTCTTTCATCTTTAATAACCCATGCAAATTAAATCAATTTTAAGATGATGCTATCTTGCCGAAACCAAACCTTGTTTTGGGCTGCTTTCAGTTCATGTTACCGATGCAACCTCTTACTCACTGTCAGATTCAGAATCAGATTCAATAACTCTAATTGTTTAGGCTTACAAAATAAGCACTTATAGACAAGTAAAATTTCATACAGTTAATTATTATAAAAAAATAAATAATTTATTATTGATTTCTCTTCACGTCAATTTGTTGTGGGCTGCACAAATATTATCAGCACCAATTTCGATTCATAGGTGCACTGTATCTTTTTTCTAGATTTCCAGAACTAAGACTGAATTCGGAGCCAATGGTCCTACCTGAGGAAGTGCGGTCTCCTCCTCGAGCCTCGTGCTATGACAATGTTTATGACTTGCGGCCTTTGTCAGAGCAGGTATAGACAAAACATCACATGGTTATTTACTTGATTAGTTTTACAATCGCTCTGTAATTCACCGATCATTGAGTTAGATTGTTCATCTTTTATTTTTTTGTGGTTGGGCATGCTCAAACAGTACGAAATTATTACAATAATGAATCATAAGACTTTATATATCTATATATTCTAAATATAGCAATGTTCGTGAAAAATAACTCTCATTTATTTAAAAGTTTTTCCGACGTCGTAGTACGCAACCGACGTTACAATAACAGACTATGTACGCACCCATCACGAACTGCCCTAATACGAAAAAGTGTTTTAGGAATGGCACCCAAAATATATAATCTTGCAGTAAAATGTTTAAATAGCAGCGACTCTGATAATTCGAATGTATTTAAAAATAGACTTAAGAATGTACTCACAGAGAAATGTTATTATAGTGTGAATGATTTTCTTCTTGACAAATTTTGACATTTTAATCGTATTAGAATTTATAATTTATTTTAAGTATAGCTGACATTCTTTATTGTAATATGATAAATCGTAGGTAATATAATAAGAAAAGACATATCACATTAGTGACAAAACTGTAGTATGCCCTCTCCTATTTGCACGCCAGAAGTGGCAAAACATGAAGCTCATCAATTGTTACATAATTTCATGCTCACACCATGTTTATACTGATGTTTTAAGCAAATAAATGATTCTATTCTATTCTATTCTATTCTATACTTTTCAGGCAAGCGACGATGGAACCGTTTTCTCGGAGCCTTGGGATAGTTCGCAATGGGATGGCCTGATACCTCCTGCTGAAACTTTACAGCCTTTGGATGGTGTAAGTAAAAGCTTATTAAACAAACACTATCCTTTACTATCGAATCAGTTGATCTTAGCTAGAATCAAGAACTTATTACGCATGTCTATTAACTTAGGTAACAACGTGACCATTGTTTCTTGTAAGAGGGATTCCCCTTTAAATTTAAGGTCTTGGTGCTTACTTATTATTTTGTAACTTTTACTTAATTTCCATATGTTATTGCTTTGTATTTTTTACCTTATTTTGTTTACAGGATGAACCATCAGAGTGGGATTCTCCTATATCAAGACGGGGTAACGGGGCGGTATCAACACGTGCCAAGAGCTTCCGAGATCGACTGGATCCTTTACTGGGTAAGTTCGTCTTTTAGCATAATCTGTCTCTTTGAGTGCCTAATCCCTGCTGTTTTTCACCCTGATAATATCAGGCATACCTGGTAATATCAGTAATATATTCCTCTATCATCGCATCGTAATCGTACCTACATAGTTACTTATCAAAGTATGACAGTGTGATACGTAGTTACGACATATATACCAGCCATATACAACACAACGCAATATTTGCTCTTTGGTATTATCACATTGCTCTAAACATTGCCCGGATGTTTGAGGAGTTTAAATGTGAATAAATGAATTTATTTTATTCAAGTTTGTTTTAACAAAGTAGGAGTTATTTCGTATCTTATATAAATAAGTAAACAAGTGTTAGTGTAGTTAACATTTCTCCAAAATTTATTTGTAGTCGATTAAGAGCTTTGTGGCCATTGTGTTTCATTTCGTGATTTAATATAGGTACTTGATCTGTTTTAGCCGATAAGCGACCTAAATTACCCAACAATGCAAATCCCAGATGTCTACTACAAAGAAAACTTAACTGGCCAATAATCGCTACTACAAGCAAAGCAATTATCGCTTTACTAATTAATTTAATGGAGCATGCACACAATAGGATCGACGCACAACCCTTATCTATTACTACATTTAGCTCTGTAAATATTTGTGTAATTAATTATTATTTGGATCAAAGGTCTGCTCGTGCCGCAAATTGTTAGTCATGCATGTTACTTCGTTCTAATCGCAGTTGCTTTCCAACGTTCGTTGGGGAAGCATATCGGTTCGGTAATATTGTGTGTGAATGAGAAACTTCCGATTCAAATCTTTCATCCAGGCGGGCAAAAACCGCAGAGTCATAAGCCATGAAGTGGTTCAAAAAGTTGTTCCGAGGAAAGTTCGCGAAGCCATCTGAGTCGACACTCAGTAAACCCGAGTCTAAAAAGAGTTTGTTTGATTCCTTGAATTGTTTCAAGCGGCCTGATAAAGCTTCATGTAGTGTGAATGCTCCAATACAGTTACCTAGCGAGATATTTGCGTTGACGACGTCGCGAAATTTTAGAAGTGATTCATTAAATGAGTTCGTTTATGAGAGCAACTGGGTGCTTCTAACGCGAGAGCAGTTTGAGGAACCAAGATTCCAGCAGCATATAGCGAGATCTGATTCCTTGACCTCGCTATGCCAGTCATTCTCTGAGAAAAGCCTGGATATAAGAAGAGCTGAAATCGTAGCCCAGCCTCCAGCCTGCCATTGTAAACACAGATGCACAGTAGAAACTCAAAGAAGTAAAACTGTTCTTCGAAAGTTCTTCAATTCATTTGCTAGAATATGGCGTCGATTGTGCTCAAATATTAAACACTTTTTCAAGTGTAAAACAACCCCAAAAGTTATTGAAGAGCCTATTGGATCATACACCGATAGTTACATAAGTAGGTAATGGATATTTATTATATTCTTGAATAGAAGGCAGATTAGGCTTTTTCAATTATTCTTGATACAATGTAGTACAAGGGCCCAGGTACAGGTCATTCCCGTGACTGAAATCTGGTTTAAAGTCGTTTGTAGCAATTCATAGCGATAAAGAAGATAGTGGAGGTCATTGTATGCATGGCATGGATAATGCATGTGTCTGGCATGCCCCACGTGTTGAACAAAACACTAACCTAGTAAGTAGATCTACCCATTTTACGTTGTTTACATCATCATCATCATCAGCCTATAATAGTCCACTGCTGGACATAGGCCTCCCCTAATGAGCGCCATAGATGGCATTATCATTTGGGGGTTAATGCTCATAATCCCCACGCTGGGCATGCGGGTTGGGGATCGCAGTTCGGTGGAGTTGTTGTCCCTTACGTTGTTTACGTTCCGTAATAATTGAGAATTATCGGTGTTTCATAAGTTAACGACAGATTGGTTGAAGATGTTATATATAAACTTGGGTTCTATGAATAAGTGTAATTTCCGTGTGGTGCCGGCATAGAATTTCACCACCCCAACTCTTCCCGTGGGTGTCGTAAGAGGCGACTAAGGGAAACACAGCGGGGGGCGGGCAGCAGCGCCTTCTGCAGAACAACTACACCGAACTGCGATTCCTAACCCGCATGCCCAGCGTGGGGATTATGGGCAATAACCCCCAAATAATGATGCCATCTATGGCGATCATTAGGGGAGGCCTATGTCTAGCAGTGGACTGTTGTAGGCTGGTGATGATGATGATGAATACATTTTATGCCTATGAATGCATTTCCACCTGATTCGGCTTGCAAGGGAATCCTCCGAAATGTTTGCACCGCGTTACCGCACAAAATAATTCACAACTACATAGGCGTGGGCATTGTTGGAATAAAGTTCTTAAATGGTGACCTTCAGCTCAACGCAGATAATGTACTTTTCTGAATCTCGGTTAGCTTGCTCTAACTTGAAGAGCTGGTAACCCCCGTTAGCAGTCTCTTTAGTCGGACCATACAAATGGTCAAAATGGTCATGATCATCATTATGACAATTTTAAATATTTTCGCCAGCAATAACAACAATTTTACTTATAGACCTTCATAATTTGGTGTTTTGAAAAACCTTTCCCTGGTAGACCTTGCCTAAGAGATGCTGTTATCACCGTCATTGACTGATGATCTCTTATGTGCGCTATAGGCGCCGTTTTTTCGAGTACCCATATGGTATTGATGATTACCAGGATCTTCATGATATGTTTTGTCAGCAGCAGCGAGCCGAGTGCGGGCGCTGCGCGGCGGTAAGCAATCCCGAGGCACGGGCGCCGCGCTACGAGCATACGCCCTCCATCTAGCTCAGGATAAGAGCACCACCTTCGCGCAGAATATTGACAACTTTATCGCGTGCACGCTTGATTCGAAGGAAACTTGTCCTCAGGTTTGTTTTGTTAATCCTTCATATACTCTGGGTGCCTACCCTTCATAGAAGAGCGTAAGAACCATAATGGGCATTAAGTGAGCTGTGGAGGCTGTGCCCCTGCAGCTGTGGGTAAATACGAGCTGGTTAGTGATGATTTTATCTTAATATCATTCGAATGGTAAATAATATTTTATACCAGTTCAATAGTGAAAATTCATCCTGGATTTCTGTTTGTTGGGACTGAATTACCATCGAAGTCGGTATCTGAATTATAGAAGCCATTATTTATGTAGTGTACAGTTGATGATAATAACCACAAAAACAAATGACACAGTGAAAACTTATATACGTTTTTGGAAGCATTTGTCCAGCAGAGACGGATAATTTTAAATAATTTTGGGATGATTATTTGAATCAATGTTTTATTTTCAGGTGATGATGCGTAATATCAGACAGTTCATGTCCGGCATGAAGAACTATCTGGTGAAGCACGGCGAGAGAGAGTTCGAAAAAGAAGTTGAAAAAGAGAGACTCAAGGTAATCTAACAGTAAAAAACCATTTTATTGGACATAATTACAGTATATGTTTAAATATATAAGAACTTCGAGTACTTTTATATTCATTGCAGTATAAACTAAAAGATCAATACCACAAAACAGCCCTCTAGTACGGGGATTATTTCCTAGGGTAGATTAGACAATAGGTGATGATCATCACTTCGTATACAATATTATAGAAGTTCAAGGAATGAATTTTAAATAATAACACATATTTGATGACAAAGTGGCGTAATTTTTCTCTATTTCTAGACAATAATCCCAGTGCTAGAAGGGACATACTCAGAAAAAGATTATTATGACTTTACATATTGCCTTACATACTATTATTTTATATCAAAGAATTTAAGTCCAGTCTATAAATATGATTTTCAGCCAAAGGCTTCTTTTGTTTCCATCTTTTTGATGATTTCTTTTGTTATCTTCATTGTATCGATTTCGGGGATACTTTGATCATTGGTTAGCATAGGTATTTTTTTTTTGCTTTCCTTATCTATACTAATATTATAAAGAGGAAAGATTTGATTGTTTGTTTGTTTGTATGTTTGTTTGTTTGTTTGTTTGTTTGTTTGTTTGAATTGAATAGGCTCCGAAACTACTGACCCAATTTGAAAAATTCTTTCAGCACTATAATCCTGAATTTTCCGTGATGAACTAAGGCTATATAATATTTTCAAAAAATTTAGGGATCCGCATGAAAAATTCAATAATTGAACCGTGCGCTGTATGTATATTCAACCTCTTTTTCTATTATGGCGCGTCAGAATAGAAAAGGAGGTTGAATATATACGCACGGTGCTTGCTTTTTCTCTACGGCCAGTGTCAGTTATGGAGTGTCGAGTCAATGTCAAAAATCCCAATGCTGTTAAAAAAAGTAAGGGATCCGTATGAAAACTGTGAAACCCATCGTGTTAGTGTGTATAATTTCTGAAATTTTTGTTTAATACCCGTGCGAAGCCGGGGCGGACCGCTAGTCCACATATAAACTCCTTGATTATAAGAATCAGGCTACAATAATCAATGTTTCGTTTCAGCTGAAACCCACAGAATTCCTGAACCTAGATGCGATACTGGAAGGCGTGATGCACCGACTAGTGGTGCGGCCGCTGCGAGCGAGACTGTACACTTTGTTAGCGGCGTGGCATTCCGCTGACGTGAGGAGACTCCATGCAGCTATCGAGAAGGCACATCACGCTACTCCATTTCAGTTGGGGATTAAGGTAAGCCTTTAAAATGGCCGGTTTCAGTAACGCAATTTTGATCAGCAAATTTATAGGCAAGAGAAAATTACATGTGCGAAGATATTTGTGATTTCTGTTTTGATGAAACTCCACTTCAGTTGGTCCAATAGAAGTTTTTGATCATTGAAGAACATGATTGCTTGGCATCAAAAACAGGTTTTATGTGAATCGTCAATTTTCTTAGCTGGGTTATTTTTCCAAATTGATAAGATATAAATAATTATATTTAAATAAAATCGGGATAGTTTCTTAAGACGTTTTCCTGTAGCTACACAAAGCAAAGGATAACCGTAAATCCCCGCTTGTCCAAAAATCCACATGAAAGACCTATTAGAAATTACATAACATTTCGTAAAGAATAATAAATCATCGTCATCATCAGCCTACTTAGTCCACTGCTGGACATAGGCCTTTCTTAATTATTTATCATTTGGTGTTTATTGCCTAATAAATATTAATAATAAATCATAATGCCTCTTTATTTCTAGGAATCAACAAAGATACCATCAGCAGCAGTATTAGCAGTAATTTCGAAGCATTTCCTGAAGATGCAAGAAGCTGACTCGCCCCTGGACAAGCTTGAGAATCTCTTAGCGGCTATTTCTGTCATGTTCAATGCTGTAAGTTATTTCTGAAATATTATCAATGTCGTACTCTCGATTTCAGCAAATAAGCTAATTTGATCAGAAACGTTTGAGGTCCCATTGATGCGATGAAGTAGAGTTTAAAGAATGAAAATACCGTTATCATCATAAACTTTCCACGAAGAATACTAGCGAAATTTTGCGACATTTCCGTTACATTTTTCGTCATCATGGATGAAACTGTCGCCGTAGTAGGTACCTAGTATATATGTTTTTTCAGATATTTCTATTTGTATTCGTAGTTGCTAAACAACTTTGAGCACAGTCCGGTATAAATCGTTAATTTTAAAGTTGATAATAAACCAAATTTAATGTTTGTAAAACGAAGATTAATAGAAATCAATTTTGGATCTCGTTATTTTTTCAAATTTACAATGCAATACGTTACTTTGCAATATTGAAGACGCTGCCTTCTATAACACAGCTTTCATAACTAAATCCTTCTATTACCTTACTTTTATTTTAGCAGAGCAGCTCTGAACATTGTACTTTTTATGAAGTTATATAAAAAATATTATGAAAATTAAAATGATTTATTTTATTTCTGTAGATAATGGGTAATATGTACATGACATGGGTTGGGGTTCTCTTTTAAGCATAAATATGCTTGTGTTAGAGAACCCCGCTCTTCCTTAACGTTAGTTTGGTGGTGTGTGATATATAACAATTATTATTATATATTATAATTAATATATAATTTAACATTTATAATTATATATAGGTATCTTGATATTACACCTATCCTCAGATACGCGGAGAACGCAGCCTAGGAGCCGACGACCTCCTGCCAGTCCTGTCCTGGACGGTCGCCCGCTGCCGGCTGGTCTGCGCGGAGCTGGAAGCGGAGCTGATGGCCGGGCTGCTGCCCGCGGCTCTGCTCGCCGGCGAGGGAGGGTACTACCTGACCGCGCTGTTCTCTGCTGTGGCGGTGCTGAAGCGACTGGCTCCGGAACCTGAGCCGGACACTTCTAGCCCTGTAAGTTGAGTTTTCGTAGATCTTACTTCCATGACCTCCAAAACCAAATATTTCAATAAAAAACTGAGCCTAGAGCTTTTTCTAGAAAATCTTATCTGCTTTCTTTGATAGTCTAATATTTATTAGTAACATTTTTAACCTAATGAAATATATGTAAGTGAGTGAACGGATAAAACATGGAAGCATTCCTTGCGCTAGAAAAAGACCCATCGCAAAGTGTGCTGTGATCTACACGATAAAAGACGATTTAATCTTAAACGTAAAAGGAATTAAATCTAATATTTATATATTATGCTTCCTGAGATTTAACTCATTGTTACAAAATCAGCGACGTAGTTTTGACAAGCAGGTTTATTTGCAATGCTGTGTCAAGTTGCGGGCGTACTTTCCTTGAAGGAATGCTTCCATGTTTTATCTGTTCACTGGCTGCAGTAACAAAGTGTTATCATAATGCCAACTGAACAAATTCTGCCTGTTCTATTTTTATTTCGGTTTCACAAAGTTCCATAAAACACTGTAAATCTGAAATAAAAACAGCTCTTTGTACGAATACGTTTTGGTTGCAGACATGGCGCCGCGGCTCCGTGGACAACATCACGCAATGCCCCGTGGCAGTGATCCGCGTGGTGCTCCCGGACGAGTGCCGCGGGTCGATCCGTCGCGTGCCGGTCCCGTGCCGGCCCGGCGCGCGCGCGCGGGACCTCTGCCGCGCTCTCGCGCACGCCGCGGCCATTACTAATCCGCAGGACTATGCGCTGTTTGCGCTGCACGATGGACAAGGTATGGCGTGGATAGAAAAGCCGTGATATATCATCATCTTCAGCCTTTATAGGCTATTATTAGTCCAATGCAAAAACTTACTCTAGTAAAAACATATAAAACCAACAATTACCTAGTACAAATTCACACAAAAAAAGGAACCTTAAAATGATATTTATAAGAGAGTCATAAAATGATATTTATAATTACACTTGTGACGGGCAATAGACTTTCCTGCTCGTCCGTCTGTAAATAGAAATTTCTGTAATTCTATCCGAAACTTCACACCACTGCAATTACGCGCATGGTGTCAGAGATGACTCGGGTACCAATATGCCCCAATAGGATTTGATAATGATGACCATCAGATAAATCATTAGATCCCCGGTGGCGCAGTCGCTAGCGTGTAAAGATAACATTAACACGCACAGATTCAATAGGTTACTGAAGAGATATCACACATTGAGAGCAATGTCGAAAAGTGTTGGTGATATCGATCACCTTACCTTATACCTTTCCTGGCAGACGTAGTTGAAGCAACTTCCAACCACACCCAAACCCATTGTTCTCGGAAAAGAAAACGTTGCAACAAGTCCTCTTCAGAAAACAACCTGTTTTAATGGCTCTATCAAGCAATCCTTTTAATGATCCATTACACATTGAGGATAAAATTTTACTTAATACCTAATCATTATTTTTGTTACAGAAACTATGTTGAATGAAAACGATTGCCCGCAAGAAGTGATGTCAGAGAAGAGTGGACAAAACTACACGTTGGCGTATCGAAGGATAGACGCGAAGATAGCGTGGCCCCAACAAGCCCTATCATCCTACCCCTAACACGGTCTCGAGATCTTGAAGTAATCTCGCAAATTCATAAAAAATATTCAATCTCAGAAATATTTTTTTATGAATTCGAACTCTATAAACACCCTAAGGTTGTACTCTGCTCAGTATCGATAATTTATTACTGATCTTGGAAGTAAAAATATATTTTTATCACATAACATTAAAGTGGTATTTTCTAAAATATTAACCTTTGTCTGAGTGATATCGATTTCATTAGCTTATCTTAATTACTAAGCAGTATTTTTTATTAATACAGTGCTTATATTATAGTTATGTCATTTATAATAGCTTTTGTATCTTCTTCGTCCGGCACCAACCACTTCAGTTAAGTCTCGTCTCATTGTAAAATGAGAAGGTATTTCTTTGAATTTGGTCATTTTATTATTTACGGACACAGCAAATTTACGACTACGTACTCGTAGTTTTTTCGCTTAATTGGTTCATTGGGAAACAGTTTTGTTTTGTTATTGGCTCCATTGACGTTTTAATATTTTTTGACAGTTTTACAAATATGTAGGTGGATCTTTGGTAGCCGGACATTAGTAAACTTTTCATATTGTACCCTGACTGAACGTTTCGGGTTTCTCATACCCTTTTGTACATTTTTTATGGCGCGTGTTTTATATAATCTGTGTGGATTGTGATGTATGGTAGACTCTTTTTAATATTATTTGTTGAATATTTTATTAAAAACAATATTCCATCTTTAAAAGATGGCCATTTTCTCTGTGTGCGTTTGTTTAAGTTCCTACATTTCAAAACGTACACATAATAAAACTTACCAAATTATCGTTTTAGGTTATTATTAAGTTCTTTATTCTAGTGCTAAATTTTTATATTACTTTTGAAGTATCGGTACTTTTACTTACCTAATAAATTCTTTATGAACTGTGATGTATTTTGTATTAGTACAGTAAGTTTGTATTCATTTTGTATATTAGTAGATGCGTTTGATATAATTTATTTATGTGTAATTTTTAAGGAAAACTCATTAGCAAGAAAATTTCAGGAGAAAATGGATTGTGAATTAGGCATGAATGAAGTGCTGCATGATTTAACAGTATTCGCTGATTGTTTTACTAATATTTTTAAATACGTAATAAATAAAATAATCCTGTTTTAACTTTAAGGAATTAAACTGCCCAAAATAGGTTCAGAATCAAAATACCCTAGAAACCTTATTTTATAAACCTACAATTAGCAATACCTAAACAATGAATTGAATTATGTAAGCGGCTGGCCTAGAATGTCTTAACTCTGAAAAAGTAGACAGTTCGTATTAATTTATTGTATTATCGTACCTATTAACGTTAGTTATGTATGCGTATATGTTTTTATAACATTTTCAGTCATTTGTGAGGAATAAAGAAATTTTACCAAATATTTTTGTATTTTTACTTAATTATGTATACAGAAACATCCACTACCAGTGCCTAATAGATCTTAGGATTCAGGGTGGACATTGAACAAACTAAACAAGAATGGTAACCATCGTACCAAAGAAGACAACCAATGTATCCATCATTATCATTAACCTATAATAGTCCACTGCTGGATATAGGCCTTCCCTAATGAGCGCCATAGATGGCATTATTTATCATTTGGGGGTTTATCGCCCAAAATCCCCACGCGCTGGTCATGCGGATTGGGATCACAGTTCGGTGGAGTTGTTCTGCAGAAGGCGCTGCTACCCACCCCCCAGTGTCTCCCTTATTCGCCTCTTACGAGACCCACGGGAAGTATGGGGGTGCTGAAATTTTATGCCGGTACCACACATTGCACGTCACAACTTGTTATTGATCTATCAGCCCCTTAACAACATAGTGGGTATTATGACCACCCAATATCAAACATTAGTAGCAGTAATCATATTTTAGTTCAGTATTATCACTTTAAAAATGCAAGCCAACTATCCAAAGAAACAAGACCGACGTAACTGGGACCCGGTACATATCACGTACCCTGTGAGGAAATTCCCGAATACCGGGGAATCCAGTGAAACTGTGGCTAGATACTGGAGAGATCAACCAGAAGTATTGAAGAGTTTGGTATGTCTACTCTATTCAGCGAATAAAGTGCATATAATATATGCACTTTATACGGCTATTTACCACACTATGATATTATCATAGCCACAGGGTACAAAGTAAATCGATGGGTTCAAGCCAATAATGGAGGATAATGATCACATCAGACGAGAGAGAACGAACTTACTAGAGAACTATCTGTGAGACAGTTCTCTAGTACGTCTTTCAAGGTACAACTTTATTGGTTTCTGAAGAGTCCACTGTTACTAGATATTTGTGAAATCAACCTGAAGGCTTTTAGTTAAGAACTGGTTGTAGTTTAGTTTTCGAAAAACAGTACATTGCCTCAGTACATTGTTCAGTCAGGAACCACAATAGTACCTACTAGGTTTATTCCTGTGAGCTACGTACAATTTGTTTTTTCCGCCTTCTTTTTTATGTATCCTAAATTATTCTGCTGAGCCCTAATGACCACATGTTATATAAAACACTCACGGGCAGCAGTCTCATAAAAAATTAACAACAAAGATAACTGGTTATAAATTAAGCTTACATAGGAATAAACTGTTACGATTTATTTGTAAGGATAAAATATATATATTATTCAATTCAATTAACAATAAATATTTAATGTTTCTACTATCTATAAATTAAGCTTACATAGGAATAAGCTGTACGATTTATTTGTAAGGATAAAATATATATCTATATTATTCAATTCAATTAACAGTAAATATTTAATCTCGAAACGCTATCCGACCATCAGGCGTTGTTTCTCTTCGTAGGGCGCCTCTAGGCCAATATTCTGTAATTGCTATAGCTCGTATAATCGACTTTCCTTCTAGTTGTATTGTGTCCAATCTATCAAATACAATAGTCGTTCAGGATGTCAACCGTCACTAAAACCATGAAACCATGCTGAAACCAATTACTTTAACGTGGAACACGTGTGGCAAGTAACAGCTAGGATGAAAACAGTTAATAGGCTATAACGTGGTGAATTACACTATGAACAACATGCTAATGAGGTAGGTACTAATTAATAACCAGAAGTTGTTAGGAGGTTTCGTCGATGATTGTTAATTACATAAATAAGGAATTTATTTATTAATTTAGTTTGTTAGTTATTCTTACATTATTATGACTTTTACTGATCGTTCGATAAAATCTTCTTGAAGAAGTGAAATTTGAACTATGCAAAGTACCAGGAGAGAAGACGTTCATAAGAGATGGATAGGATGTGGGGTAGGTACTTGGAAATAAGTAGGAAAAACCAAATTGTTCGAACATTGTTGGACCACTGATCACAGGGTTCATAATATAATTCATATCAGGAAGTAATTTTAATAACTGCTAGGAGTCTACTGAATTGATACTTTGATACTTATTTTACGTAGAGAGAACCGGTAGAAGAACTAAAGGACTACTTTCAAGATTACAACATAACTAAGGAATTGACTAGATCGCAGACTTTTGAAGACTATGAATTCAAACTGCCGGAGAAGGAAAGGCAAAGTAAACCTGCATCTTGTCTTAAAAATGAATATTGCAATAATCCGCAAAGAAGGGTAAGTTAATAAAACACATAAAACTTTCAACGTATTTTTTATAGTAAATATTAGTCAACTGGCTTTTAAGAATTGATAGTATTGCTATTACAGACCCCGTTACACATGTCATGTAGGTACGCACTAATATATCAAGTATTGAAAGTGAAGCAATTTTTTAATAGAGCTAAATATGCCGGATGGCATTATCAAAACCAAAAATAACTGATTCTAGAATGTAAAAATAGTTTAGATACTTCAATACTATGACGTGCGCACGCTTATATAATTCGACAAGGTACTTCTTTTCCATGGCCCATAGATATATATGTAGTACCACATATAGGTGAACGATACCTAATATATAGTTACTTTATTAATAAAGGATTTTATCTATTTTTTTAAACTTACCTGAAAGATCAATTTGTTTCCAGCTTGCAGACAGAATACCAGCTCTCCATGCACATGGAACATCGGAGATGAGGGACAAGTTTAAAGAACCAGCGGTACCACCACGATTGGTCACTGACAAAGATCAGTACAAACACATTCATAGTCTTGGTCTGAGTCCGGTACTTTACACTTTTCATATTAAATTAAATAAACAAATAATGCAGGCAATCCACACAGTATCAGCTAGCCCGAAGCTAAGCAGGGCTTGTGTTATGGGTATTAGATGACTGATATACATTATACAATATTTTAAATAGATAGATTTTTATTATATATAGAAAACGACTAGAACGCCCTGAACAAATATCTGCAGATCGTAATAATATATGTCCCGAGGCGGGAGTCGAACCTCCTGCGTCGTAGGAGGACCTTCACCCACCGCACCACAGAAGGTCGTCAAAACTAACTTTTTCGTGTATAAAAGATTTCAACGCGCTCTTAATATTAGTATCATCATCCTACGAATATTATGAAGGCGTAAGTTAGTGCCGAAGAAAACGCCAAAACTACTTAATGAAGCGGGGTGAAATTTTGCACACATAAAGATCTGGATCTAGAATAATATATAGGCATTTTTTTTAAAAGCGTGTAATTCCGCGTGCTGAAACTAGTTTTAATATTGATGTCAAATCTTTAATTGCTTTACTATTGTGTACCTGATAATCACCGACCGTCAAGACAACATTCTGGTGCAAAGTATTGAAATAAATAGTACCCACTATCTACCTAATAATTCGGTTCTCTTGAAAAAGAAATTTGATAGATACGTAAATGAACTAAACTTTGGCTTTTACTGTTGTCATTTCCTAGCCCCCAGAGCCCAGTTGGCATAAAGAAATAGAACCCCTGGATACAACACACGATGGCTTCAAGAAATACCTGGACCCATACCTTACGACTTCCAGGCTTCATCACCGGCCGTTTACAGCAGAACAGCTCCAAAAAGTCTCCAATTCTAAGGATGTGGTGACTTATTATACCTTCGCCAATATTCCATGGGTAAATCAATGAATAAAGGTAGAAAATAAATTCTTCAAAGAGCATGTGAGATATAAGAACTGTATTCTTCCAGGCTTGGGGTCCAAAACCAAAAGTCAATGAATGGCGTTTGCCTTTGAGCAGACCAAAGTCTGTATACGATAGGGAGAAATTCAAATATGAATTTAAGGAAGTCAGAACACATAATAAACTAAAATGGGTTCCAGGGTAAGTTTTAAATATTCTAGAGATTCTAGAGCAGTACCAGCCCTTTCGAGCACATTGTTTCCTTTGTCAGTTTCTTATTTTAAGCAAAATGGGACGGAAATTGGGACCATAAGCTAAGCTATTTGAATATTTAATTAAAATCACAACTCGCATATATTGCGTCCGAGATGCTCAGCATCTTACTATGGAGTATGAGTGGAGCGAGTCTATGATATATTAACTTGACTGTTACACTGAGTGATGCGGCAATGAAATTATTTTGTTTTAAATGTTATTTACTTTTTTTTTACTAGTAGTTAATAAAACAACATAGGTATATCAATCACTTAATAACAAAAATCTTAACTAAAGACGAAGATGACTAGAACCTACTATTAATTTTATTAAACGTACGTAAAGGTACCTATTTATTCAACCCTATCCAAGACAACTAATCTAACAAAAATCTTCACAGAACCTTCAGAACAGAAGTAAGAGAGAACTATGTCCAACCGACATCTTTCCCTCAAGCACAAATCCACAATTTCGAAGAGGAAGTAAGAACCGAATACAAAAGAGCTATTGCTGATCTGCCAACCAATGAGCTACAGGAGCATTCCACTGTGAAGGGAAGATATGCAGCTGAAAGTACCCATATCGGATCGGGGAAACAAATCTGTGCTGTGTTTGATCAATTTAAGGAGAAGAATAAGCGATTAGAAGCTCGAAATAATAAGACACGCTAAATCAGATGATCATAATTCAACTGAGTAAACTTAAAAAAAAAAATGATTTTATTTCAACACTCGCTAGTGTGCAATTTAATGGTCCGCCCTGGCCCGGCGCATGGGTATTAAACAATAATTTCAAAAATTATAAATGTTTACACACACACGTTGAGTTTTTAGACAGATTACTTGAACTTTCGAAATTATTCTAGCTACGTTCATCAGCGATAATGTAGGATTCTAATGGTGAAAGAATTTATCAAATCTGTTTAATTTTGTAGGAAAGTAAGTAACAAACAATCAAATCTTTCCTTTATAATATGTATAAGCATAGATTCAAAAATCTAATGAGTTTTTCATAATCTACTTACTACTTGACTACTTGCTTCTACTTGGTTTGCATAAAAATGTTACAATTTATGAATGCATGAAGCATTAACCATAAAGCATTTATGGTTTCAATGTATAAGGTCTCAAAATACATTGAAACCATAAACATATAAATTAAAAACTATTCCAAAATTCAAATTTCCTTATTGATCCTCGATACTAACACCTCTTTGGTCTTTAGACGTTGTCATGGTCTGTCATTTTGTCGACACTCAAAATCCCGCGCGACGCGACGCATCATAAATTCATAACCAAACATAACAAACAAATAAACCTAACAATGAGTAAACAAAGTTCATGGAAATAGTATATTTTCTCATATTATTAATTGTCATAGTATACGCTCTATACCTCATACAGCCTTACTGGATCATCATTGTGTCCTGTTTATTAATCTATTCATTGTACACCCAGGTGTGTATGATTTTTTGAAGATGCCTTAGCAAGTACGTGCCTCACATTCTACTTTAATGAATACTAACCAAGCTACTTACTATTTAGCCTAGCAAAATCAAATTGAATCCTAAACAGAACGTAGGTATATACTCGTAGTTCCTACGACATCGACTGTCTTCATCAAGGATTCACACAGCCGTTGTTTGCTGGCGATGAGTGAGTTCACACACGTGAAAGTACTCCAGATCCAGTAAACCATTGTGTCCTATAGCCATGCGAAGGATCCATAAACAATTAGGTAAACAATTTGTCAAGTGCGAGTGTAACTCGCGTGCCGAGGGGGTTGAACTTGTGTTGTTGACATTAAATATACTATTTACCAGTGGCTTCAGAAATTACCTAGGTACTGAAAATTTATCAATATATTTCAAAAAGTATGAAAATGAGACGATAGTCAAAACCTATGTTGAAATGTAAAAATACATATGTACATCATCATCATCATCATCATCACCAGCCTATAATAGTCCACTGCTGGACATAGGCCTCCCCTAATGAGCGCCATAGATGGCATCATTATTTTTCAAAATTTAATATATTTATAGACTTCTCAATATTTTTTCTGTATCTGTATAAACATTGTGATTCATATCTGCTAATGCCTAGTCCATTTCATATGTACATAGGTATCTTTAATTTAATATCTCAATACCTTAGTGAATAGCTAAAAAAATTTTTGGTCGTTGAAATTTTAGAGTCAACCATTTTTCAAAATTTAATATATTTATAGACTTCTCAATATTTTTTCTGTATCTGTATAAACATTGTGATTCATATCTGCTAATGCCTAGTCCATTTCACATGGATCGCTCTTCTAACTTCGGAGATAGAGGAATGGTAAACTTTTCAATTTTTTCAAAATATTTCTAAAAGTATACAATCTAAAAACGCTGTTTATAGGCGCATTTAGATGATATCCGGCAGATATCATATAAACCAATATTATTGACCATTCTTCTGACAACTTGTAAATCAAACCCTTACGACTGCATAATAAATATAATTCCGATTCCAGGTCCTCACTCGATAGCCATGGGACCAACAATAGGTAACGTAACCCTAGAACTGTGTCCCCATCCAAGGGATGGGAATCGAAGCTTACATTGCGTTAGGATTTGTTACTTTTTATCAATTTCTAGTGATAAAAAGTATAGCACAGTGTGCATGATCTACCGATATCGATGTCAGGCATATTTAAAATACTGACGCTGCATTCACTCCGATTCCGATATAATATAGCTTTATAGTACATACTTTGTTCTTTAGCCAACCCGTGCGAAATCCTCCCATCTTACAATTTTGCGCGTTTGATAGCCATTTTATGTCCCATCTACGAATTTTCAACTACAATAACTTACCAATGGATGATTGCCATCAAGTTGAAATAAGAATTGAAGACCATGCCACAAAAAAAGAATAAATAGAAAAACTACCAAGATTACTTTTCTACACGGATTTTGCTGAGCTTGGCGATGAATCATTTATATTTACGACATATTATTCAGGCACTTCACTCCTATGTTTAATCTCATGCACTAAGTTACTATGCACGGCTAGCAATAAAGTAATATGCATTACGGTTTTAGTTCATTACCTTATTATATGTGACTTAATAACCAATTGTACTTACCTAACAGGCATACTTAGAGTACAAACAAGGTTATTTAGGCACTCTTAAAAAAGGTTGTTAATTCAGAGTTGGAGAATCCAAAAAGCTAATACAATAATAGCAATTGCTATAACACCAAGTTTAAAACTTTCGTGGTGTAACCTCACCTCATTAATAAATCAGTCATTATCATTAATAACGGGATCTTTCCCATGTTTGTTACCGAGTTTAAAGTCATTACTCCAATACCCACTTTCATCGACGATCTCTGTGGCGCGGTGGGCGAAGGTCCGCCAGCAACAGGTTGCGTGTTCGAGGCAAAATTTGTACGATCTGCATATATTGGTTCCGGATGTTCTGGTTGGTTTCTATGTAGGGTATGTAGTCCTCATTAACTCTGATGATGATGATGATGAGTCACCAGAACATCCCGCGTGTCATTTATTAAATATGCTGGAATAGGCATTATTTGTGGAAACTTCGAATTGACCTAAGTATAAATATTACTTATTGGGTTTAATCTTTACCTAGCTGTAAGTTTTCCTAAGATTGAAAAAATAATATAAAATAGAATATCACTGAAACAATGTCCTAATTTACCTAAGAATGTATGGTACTCATTGTCACTCAAATCAATACATAAACTAAAGCACCTAATGTGTTGATTGAAACCAGTATCAGTAAGTACAGCAATTTAGCCGGTCACATATTGCCTCAAAATTGTACAGTTGCTCGAAATATCCCGTCTTGGAAAGACATGCTATTACACTTGGTGGCTCGAGAAGTGAGTGAAAATGAAATTGCTGGGTTCGCTCGTAATCTTGGCTCTGATGGTCGCTCAGAGTATGACCCATGTAACGGTAAGTGTCAAACCGTCGAATAATATTGATTGATTATTTATTCATAAACAATATTTACAATTGTTTTTGAATGCATCTTCAACTAGATTAATGTACATTATAAGTTAAAAAAATTAATTGATATTTTATTTTATAGACAAACGTAATTGTCTCTTAAAATCTAATTAATGTTAAGTATCAAAATTAGTGGTTGCTTACAGAGTCAAAATTTGAAGTCATCTACATATTATGTAGAAGCCGTTTTCCATCAAAAACTTTTCAATTTGCAAACACGCATGTTTTAATTTGTTAATTGGAGATATTTCTATTTTGTTTTGTTTATTCATACAATAAGTAATGTAAAGTATTATCAACATTTCTTTTTTTTTGTTTTATGAAAATAATAGATAAAATAAGAATGTTAATAATAATGCAAAACGTTTATTTCTTCAAAAAGCAAAGGAAGCTTCGATTGGCTTTTAATACAAACCATGGCATAGAAAACAAATTTGTTATCAATAACATAACTTGATGATAAGTAAGTAAGACCGGCATGTTGAAATCTGGACCAGTGAAAGTTGTCCTTCGCAGTAAATGAAGTTCTGGACTTAGTACTGAATCCAGTTATTGTATCTAGCAAGACCGGTACAAAACTGATATTAATAAATGAGTTATTTAACGGTAATTTAATTGTTGACATTGAAATAGTTTAAATTTTTAAATACTGCAGGAAAGCATATAGTTTCTCTAATCGAATTTGTGCGTCGCGCGTCGTTTAGTGTCTAGGGTGCCAATTCTTTAAGTCTAACGTTCTTAATAATTTTCAGCTTATTTTGTCCGTGTACTATGAGAGCAAATGTCCTGACAGCAGGAGGTTCATAGTGAATCAGCTGGTGCCGACAATCGACAAACTCGGGCAATATATTCATTTGCAACTGATTCCCTTTGGAAAAGCTTGGGTAAGTCAGGGCTCTTCCATGGTCCCTTTTAAGTAGCGTCGCCACCTATTTTCATTTTAGGTTGAACAAATGAAATTTCATAAATTTCACAAATGAAATTCCATAAATTTTATTTGGGAATTTGTCAAACCTTTTAATCTTTTAGCTTTTGGAGTAGATATTTTTATACTAGCGACCGTCGTCCCCGGCTTCGCAAGGGTGCCATGATGATTGATACTTATGTATGTTATACATTATAAACCCTCCTCTTGAATCATTCTATCTACTAAAAAAAACAAACGGCATCAAATCCGTGGCGTCGCCGTGTCGTTTTGAAGATCTAAGGATACACATGGACAGACAGCCGCAATCGACTTTGTTTTATATGACGAAAAATTCAGTTATGTTGCCAAAAAGGGCAACTATATATCTCTGCCTAAGCTATACATACTAAAACTATAACGAGACATTCAACATAAGCATATTATTTTTATTAGGTATAACAAACCACACAGGAAAATTTTGAAATTTACTTTGTAAACGTAATAATAGTTGGGGCGCTGACTTAGGTCGAGACAGGTCCTTAATAATGTAAGCTGACAGAAGTTAAAAAGGCTATATTGCTAGAGAGGCCGGAAAGTGAACAGTTCGAAGATGCGAATTTGAATAGTTTACCTTGTCTAACCAACACCCAAGTGTTAGGTTATCTGGCGACAAATGACATCCGTGAGTCAATAGATGCAATACGCTAATCTTAACTCAAAAGTTAATATGTACCAACTTTTTATGGCGATAAATATTTATAGTAAAATATATTGACTTTGGAGTTAAGATACGCGTTATGCATTTATTGACTCACAGGTGTCAGTTATCGCCAGATATAGTTGGCACATAGGTCAGAGTGACCTAATGTAGGTACGTATTTATTAATTACCAGCCATTCATTACATAGATCAAGGAACAAATTTGTCTGGCGTAACCTTGACAAGACTCTTCCCAATACTCAATATCCAATATATTTTTAGCTTATAGATAAAATATTTAAAACATGCAGCCTGATAGGGCACAGCTACATTGAGCTAGATGGCTAATACTAACTCCCTTATTCAAAATTGTCTGCTAACATAAAACAGTCGCTAAGTGGTGCTATTCTATAAGAAGGACGATATTAGAGATAGAGGAAAGATAGTCTAGATTATCTGCACCTTAATTTTTGTTACCAATATCTAATTACTACCGACAAAACAACCAGTATCTAAGTCGTCATAGCTCAAAGTATTTGTTTCAGTATGGCAACGATAAATTCAACTGCCAGCACGGGGATAGCGAATGTCGCGGTAACTTAGCCCAGGATTGTGCCATCAGCATGATGGCCCCACGCTCTGATGCCGAGATCCTCAAGTATGTTGTATGTGAGATGCAAACGCTAGCCAGTACCACGGGGGACTTTAAGGTATTTATTTATTTAAATGCTCACATGTACATGTATACAGCTTGGGTCTTAATACTAGTTTATGTCAATAGTACATGCACCCTGTAAATACTTTAAAATTATTTGTACACTAATTCGTTGCAGGGAAATATAGTTAAAAATTCATATTATTCATATCATTAGTATTATTCATGTCAATCTTAAATACCTATATAATGTGTTAGAGGTAAAAATACAAACAATATTATGTAATGTCAACATCGAATATTACTAGGCAGTATTATCAATCTGTTATAACCGCATAACCTGGTATTTTGAGGCATGCATGGGGCAGAGTTAAACAGCACAGAAGCCCTTTACAAGAGTTAAACTAATATTGAGAGGTTTAGCTTACATTATGCCACTGTTAGGCAAAAGCCTCGCTCTAAGTTTCCAAAAAAGATTTTAGTAAAGTCATATGGTTAAATAGTTTGAATATAAAATTTCACAAGCATCTGATACTTAATTGACACCCATGCATTTGATAAAATAAGATCCACATATTGTTTCAATTATAAATAACAGTTCAAATGTTTTATGGGTATCTTTTATTTTATAAGTACTGTAATATTATACATGGTAATTTACATTTATAGTATTCAATAGGAATAAAGAAATTTCGATTTTCACTTTCAGTGCGTTCGACAAGCGAACTTGCCTGTTGAACAGTTCAAGAAATGCGTGGCCTCCAACCTAGGATTCAACCTGCAAATAAAATCGATGCACCTCACTGAAAGCATATCTCCGACCTTTATACCATCGGTCACTGTTAATGGGGTAAGTGAGATTATTGTTATAAAGTATTTTATAAGACACTAGCGGCCCGCCTAGGTTTCGTAAGGGAATATTACAAAAAATTCAAAAATTATAATTTTTTACTCATACACGGTATACTTGAAGATTTCATACAGACCCGTAACTTTTATGAAATATTTTATAGCTTATGTTCATCAGGGATAATGTAGGATTCTAATCGTGAAGGAATTTTTCAAATCGGTGTCTTTGTTTCGGAGACTATTTAATTCAAACAAACACTCAATATTTCCTATCATTATTATATAGTTAAAAAAAAAGTAAGTGCTTTTGTAACACGTGAAATATTAGCTGCCCGTTCATAGAAGGGCTTGCTGCAAGATTCAGATTATTATTATATTCATATTATTAGTATGTATTTGATATTTAGTTTTTTCTAAATTCTACAATGAATAATACTAGCGGAAAAGTTATTTGGCCCTAGGTACAGTTGTATATTTAATATAATTATATATTTTATAAACTACTTTTTGGTGCGCGTCATCGCCCGGAAACGTTTATATCTAAAGGTTTATATCTCATGGGAACTGATTCATTGGATATAAAGTAGCTTACGTTTTCTTCTAGGCTTAGTACTAGGTACTTTTGTACAAAATTTCGGCCGATTCGTTTGTTGGCTAAAAACATCCAAACTAAGTCATACATAACCATATTTGTAAGGACTTTTATTATTTTAAATAACGGTATTTTTTCTTGGAATGTATTTTGTTGTGTTCATAATTAGGTAAATAATAAAATATATAATAACATTAATATAAATAATAAAAGATGAAAATCTGTAGGTACGTACGCCGCCGTAAAAACTTATGTAGATTATTAGCAATAGTCGGCAGTTAGAATAATTTTAATTATAAATGGTACTAGTTCAAATTTCTGTATATAATTGTAATTTTAATAAAGGTACCCTAGATATACCTTACCTAACAAATCGAACTTTTCTATTTGTTTCTAGAAGTTCGATCAGAAAACTCAAGACGACAGCCAGACGGATCTCTTCGGAACCCTCTGCGCAATGATACCAGACGCTGGACCATGTGTGCATCTCTTCCATTGATGGCCTACTGTTCTAATTTATTTTCAAAACTTATTATTCTGGTTTATTCATTGTTATATGACAGAAAATAAACAAATCTGCCGTTTGTTGTATGTATTTTTATGTACCTACCTAGTTTGAAATAAGGCTGGACAATCCACAAAGCATTATCTAGCCCCAAGCTTGGCTATAGCTAAAACTTGTCCTTTATGGTACAGATAATACAGGGTGTCCCGACATCCTGTATACTAGTGACTTAATATGCATATTAATACAATACGTTACAAAGATATATTTTATTACACATAGAAACTAACCAGAACGCCCGCAACATATATTTGCAGATCTTGAAAACATTAAATATGTAGGTATGCAGGGTAGGGCTTTAAAATTTTTCGAGTACTAACTACACTAACGACACTAAAACTCATCTATAGTAAGTACCCACCTACAAAGAAACTAAGGCCAAAACTAAAACAATTCCCTAGATTCATTCATTTATTCTTATAAAATAAGGCTACAACTACACGCTCGTTACACACTAGTCAGGTTGAGATATGAACGCGTTCTCGACGATCCAGCGGTGGTAATGGGCGACGTTTGTGTACACGCTGGGAACTCCTTCGCTACCGCAATTTTCAGACCCGAATGATACTATGCCGATCTGAAACGAATTTAAAATGTACTATATATTTATTTTACATGCGGAGTTCGTCTAAGAATCTTAGGTTCTTAAATGAGAATAATAGAATATGTTTTATAGCACTCGTTAATATACCATTACAATTATATACCACTAGCGGACCGCCCCGGCTTCGCATGGGAATTAAACAAAAATTTCAGAAATTATACACACTAACACGATGGATTTCACAGTTTTCATACGGATCCCTTACTTTTTTTAACAGCATTGGGGTTTTTGACATTGACTCGACACTCCATAACTGACACTGGCCGTAGAGAAAAAGCAAGCACCGTGCGCTATATATTCAACCTCTCTTTCTATCTGACGCGCCATAATAGAAAAAGAGGTTGAATATACAGCGCACGGTTCAATTATTAAATTTTTCATGCGGATCCCTAACTTTTTTCAAAATATTATATAGCCTATGTTCATCACGGAAAATTTAGGATTCTAATGGTGAAAGATTTTTTCAAATTGGTCGGAGCCTATTCAATTCAAACAAACAAGCAAACAAACAAACAATCAAATCTTTCCTCTTTATAATATTAGTATAGACATGTTACAAATTTTACAAGACGATGTGGTCAGCGACAAAGCCTTTTATGTAATAAATACACTGTGCGCTAGATGTCGCTAGTTACCTGTACATGTTGTCCGTCCCTATGCAGCAGCAGTGGCGCCCCCCCGAAGCCCGAGCAGGCGTCCCTCCCCTCCTCACCCCCCGCACAGAGCTGCCCCTCGTGCACCGGGACCGATTCCCCGAAGATCTTCTCACACGACTCCAGGGATACTAGGGGAACATCCAATTGTTGTTGACGGCTAAGCTGTAACACCCAAACAGAATATTGACACTTTCATAGAATGGAATAATACAATATTTCAATATTGGGTATGTGTAGTATACACAATAAGAACTGAGAGAAAGTGATGAAAATAAACTAACAATAAAACATTACATCAATTTTTTTTTAAGACAACGTCATTGACGTCCTGCCTCTCCAATAATGAGCGCAGTAGATGGCATTATTTATCATTTGGGGGTTATTGCCCAAGGACGTATAGTCAAGGCAAAATTTTTCTTCATTCATTCAAGCTATTTGCGACTATCCCGTACAATTGCTGCATCAAGCAAACAAACAAACATTGCGATGCGACCGATGCAAATGGATGGATAGCACCAGCAGCTGCGGCAGATTATATGCAGCAGTGAATGTGATATATTTTTTTTTTTTTTGTTTGTTCCGCCTTTTTTCCTCCGATATGGATCGGAGACATTGTTAGGCTAACATTTTGCTTAGGTCGGCTGTTTAATTTTATATATGTAAGCGATCAGTGCAAATAAATATCTGGTCGTGGAATTATTATGAGGTACATATACATTTATGATTAGGATATTAATATGATACATTATTAGTTACATCGATATAATTGCTTTTTTTTTTACTTCTTTTGTTATTTTTTTTCTTAATTCTTTTTTTCGTTTTTTTTATATTTTTTTTTGTTTTCTTTCTTTTTTTTTTACATTTTTTAATTTAAGCATACCTAACTTAATTTAAATGTTCACATTTACATAGTAGGTATATTATTTACATCGGTATTTTTATTTTAAATTAATTAATATTATTAATATAAAAAAAAAATGCGATATAATTAAAATGCCTAATATTCGTGCGTTGTAGATAATATCTACTTTATGTGAATTTTTCTATTTCTATCGGCTAGAGCTAAGCTGGGCCATTCTAATAGCCAACGTTAGCTAGTATAGAAGCTAGGTACCCAAGAGAAGTGTGTCAAAGACAACCTATAGAACAGAGATGTGTATTTTATTCAGCTTACAAAATCACTGTAATTAGGAACAGAGTTGAAATTTAACCAGCATTGTTGCAAATACAATATAATTACAGTAACATATAAAGAGAGGTCAATATAATTAAGTACACAAGTACAAGTATTCAATCATCAACGCTGATAGCTATCAATGTCCCAAACGTCAGCAAGCCTAAATTTCGATCAACGATCTAGCATTGCCATCCAACGTGGCAATGTTGCCAGAATTTCGAGTGCTCTGCCTTCTGACATCTTAGATTTTTACGAAATAGATGTTAGTGTAAATACCAGTTGTAATTGTTAAACAATTCAATTAGGTTATTTCCAGGTTACAATTAAAATAGCCAAGACTTAATTAGGTATTCGTTACCCCGAATAAACAAAACACTAAAACAAAGACCCGTAATTAAATACAAAACTTTACTCACCGCATTATTTTGTCCAGAGAGCTTCCCCCAACCGACAAGTGAAGCGCGCTCGTTTATGACAATTTCCGGTTTATCGCTGAGGCAGATCGGTGCGGCTGCCACTAGAATAAAGGATCAGATATCACTGTCATGTCACTCACCTGCCTCACATTGTCAAGGGCATGTAGGACCACTAATTTTGTGGTATTTATGCGTAATTAGGAACTTCTAAAAGTAAATAATAGAATTATGTATTTGGTGGAGCAGCTCGCTTTCCGGCTCAGCAATCAAGCATGTGCCCGACACATGACAGTAAATGAAAATATAAATAGTAAATGAAATTAAAATTAGATCATCTTTTCTACTGCAATGTCGCTCAACTGGCCATTGCCAAGGACATGTGATTTGATAAAGGAAGTTAAGAGAATTTGAATGACAGAATCACAGGCGGAACTGACAATGATGGTCAAATTCTATAGTTTTAAATCATGAAATAGAGAATCAAAAGCGGAAGTAATAGCCAGTATAAATGTCGCCGTATCGTAGTACCTACCACAGAGCAACACGGGCCCCCGCGTGTTGCTTTATGCGTAGTACCAACGCGGTTGTAGCAAGGAACTTATTATGCCTAGGCCATCATCCATTTCAATTTATAGATAATGCCGATTAGATAAATTAGGTTTAAACAGATGAGAGGCTAAAAATATAAAAACGCAGTGATGTTTAGCTACTATATTTACTACTTTTTATATTACTATTTTTTTGTGTGTTTAGCTGCCCTGTATACTACAACATTGAATAATTCTGTTTTTAATTCAGCCTCTCGCAATACAGGTTCTGAACCTAGCGCGGGAATAAGTAACTGTATATTTATTAAGCTTTTAATATAATGTAGTAATTATATATATTTTGTAGAAATGTAGTTGTTACCAGTAAACTTGATGCTGTCCTTCAGGACAACCAAAGCGATATCATGCCTGAAGATCTTTTGCTCGTAACCAGGATGCACGATCACGTTGGACACCTTACAATAGAAAATAATAGAAAGTCTTTTATTTAAGCACATACATCAAGGTATTCGCTGGGGGAGGTGGAAGATATTAGCAAAGCGCTAGTTTTATGTGCGATCTTAATATATCTCTATTCTGCTTAAAGATTCTGCACCCTCGAAAAAATCATAGAACCAGGTGTGAGAGCCAGAGCTGGATCTACGATTTTTCACCAACGTGTTAGATCAATAAGAGCTATTTCACCAATAAGATAAATAATGCTGGACAATTCACACACCATTATCTAGCCCCAAGCTAAGCAAAGCTTGTGTTTTGGGTAGGTACTAGATGACATTATGTAGGTACATAAGAATGATTGCATAGATATATATTTTTTACTATACATAGAGAACGACCAGAACACCCTGAACAAATATTTGCAGAACGTACAAATATTTGTAGGACGCAGGGTCGCCTCCCGCAACCTCCTGCGTCGTAGGCGGACCTTCGCCCGCCCACCGCGCCACAGAGGTCATCAGCAGTAGACATTATGTATAACCTAAAACACAAAAAATATACACAAACACTGTACCTTAACTGCTTGCGTGGGAGGTGCGCAGAAGTACTCGTTACAGTCTGGACTGGCGCTGGTGTCCCATTCGCCGACCACTACTGATGATCTGGAACAAGGTACAGGTTACTTCAGGGTACGTGCTTAAATAAATGGTTTAAGGCTTTGGGTATCACTACACAGTATAAAACAAAGTCGCTTCCCGCTGTCTGCATAAAATACAACAACTGTAGTAGTATGATTGTCTATCCTACTAATATTATAAACGCAAAAGTTTGTAAGTATAGATGGATGTTTGTTACTCTTTCACACAAAAACTACTAAACGGATTTTGATGAGACTTGGTACACAGATAGTTATGACCTGGAATAACATATGGGCCACTTTTTATCTCTTAATCCCACGGGATCGGGAGTTACGCGGGTGAAACCGCGGGAACCCAGCTATTTGATTGGGAGACCTATTCGAGAGCGGCAGCCTCAACAGCATTTCTTACAGGAGGGAGAGATCCAAGAAAGGCAAGGCTTTCCTAGAAGCAAAAACTCATACACGTTCGTGCTACTTTACTGTCGTGCACTTGAAGTCAACTTACAACTTATATCCCTCTGGTTTGGCGAGAGCACAGTGCGCGGCGGTCAACACAACTCGTTTAGCTATGATAGAGCCGCTACAGGCGAATCGCACGTTACCGCTCTCCTTATCTGAAACCATGGACGTAGTAAATACTTTTGTACCAAAAAGTTGATTGTCCAGGGACCGACAATACTAGGGCCGGTATAAAGCGAGTAAGAGTATTTTGTTTGCATTGAATAGGTCAAATATTGCACTTTTGACTTCTCTTGATTTTAGCTCTTAAAATTCGACATCAAAATTTGTAGGTGCTGGAAATCTTCATTTTCATTTAATTCTGTACAGGTGCACGAAATATATTATTATCAATTCAAATTTCAAGTTAATACCTGCAGTATTTGTTGAGATATATAAAGATCAAAATTAAATAAGGACAGACAAAACAAGACCATTACGAAACCGATACCGAAACCGAAGCCGCAATGTAAATTGAACGCTTCTAAGCACTCTTTCCACTGTAACTTACGTGTAAATCCAATCCTGGCTACCCAAGGATGTGCGCCAATCCCGTTATTTTCAACTCCTCGCACCATACTCTGTCCGCATCTGAAATGGGACCAACAATTCTTTATTTCCCTAATATTATTGCTATCTATGCAACTTATCGTGTAATTTTGTTTTCTTTGAAATAAATGGAATTGATACTGTTTATATTACAATACCCATGGTGGGTGGTAGTGGGTGGTGTAAAGAAAATAAAACAAAAAGTTATGTAAAAATTAACAAGCGTGTTTCGCTTCGCGGTCAGCGATCTCAAAGTGGTATCACACTTCCAGGGTGCAAACAAGCAAAAGCATTTGAAAAATTTGTATTACTAGCGGTCAGCCCCGGCTTGGCACGAGTATTTAACAGAAATTTTATGTGGATCCCTGACTTTTTTGAAAATATTCTAAAGCCTATGTTTATAAGGGAAAATTTAGAATTCTAATGGTGAATGAATTTTTAAAATCGGTCCAGTAGTTTCGGAGCCTATTCAATCAAACAAACAATCAATCAAACATTTGCTCTTTATAATATAAGTCTAGATATAGATAGATCGATCACTGATCATAAATAATTTTACGAGCTAACCTGTTTGCCCCATCCTGGTAAACCTTCCCGCAGTCACACGTCGGGCAACACACATAGTCTTCGTCACCAGCGCTCCCGCAAGACAGCTGGTTTAGCCGATGGAAATACCTGACAATATAGAAGAAATAGCTTGAGCTTATTTGGCATATTCCACTATGACCCATTAGTTAGTGGGTAAGAGCTATTGATGAATTAGTTTCGACATTTTTCCCGCAAGACAGCCGGTTTAGCCGATATAAGTACCTGACAGGATTTAGAAGAAATATCATAAGCTTTCTTGCCCTATTCCACTCTGACCCATTAGTGGATTAGAGCCATTGATGAATTAGTTTCGTCATTTTATCCAACTAAATAGTCAATTTCCAAATGGATCATAATCCAGTAATCGTGAAGTTCGCATATATACAGGAAAGATCGTTAGGAGATATTTACCGATCGGATGTAAAGCAGGAAAAGTCCAGAAGGTCTTGCAGAATTGGACATTGGCTTATCGGGACGCAGGTTGTGTTAGGCTCACAGTTTCCCTGAAAATAAACAAATAATAAATTATACAAACATTAGTAATTTAAATAAATAAATAAATATATTTATTTATCTAAATAAATATATTTATTTATCAATTTATTTATTTATAAATAAATAAATATCTAAATAAATAAATAAATATATTTATTTATCTAAATCTAAATTTTTTCGTGGAAAACGACCTACCTATTTGCAGTTTTAAATATTAAGGCAATGTAATAATTAAATTTATTATTTAATATCTTTTTGTAAATTAAAAATTCAGTCGCAGTTTTCTTGATGACTGTGTTATTTCATTAGTCGGTTATTATACAAAAATTATTCAGATTTATGATTAAGTTCGCCCTAAAAAAAGTTTAAATCGTAGGTATTAAACTTACTCTGAAATCTAGAGTCCCATCATTTTCAACGCCGCCCATTCCTACGCTTAATCCTATACCTGAAACAATCATAATTAAATTTTCATCATTTATTCAACTTTCTATCAGAACAGATACCTATGTCCATGTTTTCATGAACGACCTTCGCAATACTATTATTGTTATCATTATTTCGTAATGGAGGTTGCACTATTTATCATTATTGTCTGCGCAATTATTGAATGAACGGATACAATATTTTCCTGCATGATACACATTTCAGATTGCAATATTTATTTCTTTAGACTAGGTATATAAGCAGTTGGCTATGTCATATTTCATACTATAATGTAACTGTGTGTACTTATTACCCAATAAGATATAAGGTGTTATGTACTGATTTTCTCTTCACTTTTTTTTTTTTACCCCTTGATAGAAGTTGGTCAGAAGCCTACTTATGTACATTTTATTATCACTTTGACACTTTTTTACTGCCTATCTAAATCTAAGTTTAATGCGATTTAATATTATGTCAATATTTATTTATCTATATACAATTATTTAACATAAACAGTCCTTCACTACTACTGTTTGTTAATTAATTATATTGTGTGATTTTATTAGAATAGATACATTGTTTATTTATAAAAATGAATTGCTGTTCGTTAGTTCCGCTAAAACCAGCTAAAACTCGAGGCTGGACCGATTTGGCTAATTTTGGTCTTAAAATATTTGTTTGTCCAGAAGGGTCCTATGTCGGTGTGGAACAATTTACAGCAGATCTACTTATATAGGTAAAATAAAATGAAAGTCCGGCTTGGAATAATAATAAAATATAGGTGTAGCCTAGCCTGTCAGTTAATATTGTCATTGGTATCAAATCAACCAATTACAAATTTATAATCAGCCTTTACAAAAACCCCATAGACACGGGTTTTTGTTTAGCTTCTAAGAGTAGTACCAGTAGTACGGTAGTACACCATGAAATAGGTTCATGGTTAGTACTATACACCTGCCTTTCTTTTGTGGTTTAGGTACTTTATGATATTAGTCCTCAGAATAGATATTATGTGAATCAGTCGTAACACACGTTAACAGAATAAATTGTAACGTATCTGATATGATAAGTAATGAAATAGCACTCACTTCCAAACTGCGCTGTAACAGTCCACTCAAAACAAACAAAGAACACAAACATGCATCGCATTGTTTTCCACATATTTCAGCAACAACGTAACACAAAAACAAGTGCTAAGTATAAAAAATTAAACACTACATTCGTAAATTAAAATCTAAAATAACAATGAGACTGGTGGTCAGTGGAATCACCACAAAAATGTTACGGTACAAAGCATCCAATTGGATCAGCACTTGCAGGGGTGAGCAACATAGGCACAATTTTAAACCTTTCCAGCCACTTAGAACTGAAGTGTGAAAAAATTTACATTGTCTATTATATGTAGTTACAAATGATCAAGAAAGTCTAAATAAACCATCAACGGGTAAAAAATTCATGATTCCATAGATTTTTTTACGCCAAACCACGTACAACATGAACTCCAACTAGGTACCTAGTGATTTGGTTATTTTTATTTAAATTTCTGGCAAATAGTGTGGGTCTTCTCTCTGTGCTCGTCCAGTAGAGACCACAGAACACCTATATCCTAACGGAGTAGAGACTGAATAAAAAAATGCGGTTTATTGCTCGCGCTATGTATTTTTTTAACAACGGAGCACAATACAATCGCGCGTTTATAAATCAGCCACTGAAAAAGTTGAAAATGGTGCCCTATAGAAAGCTATGAGCCATGAGCGTTAAGCCTGATCTGATATCAAATGAAAAACCTATGTCCAACAACAAACTAAGGATAATTACCTAGGTGCTCATTCTTTCTTATATAGTATAAATCACTTGTTTTTAAATGAAAATTAATACATTTGGCAAAACAAATGGAAGACATTTACGCAGTAGTATAACAATGTTCCAAATGGTTGAGTACCTCTATGTTTCGTGTGAATCACCGCCACAGGTCTGCTAAACTTAGATCGTGAGATTGATACGATTTATGACAGGTAATGCCGCTAAAGCGTAACGTCTTTTGAAGATTCTTTATGTAAAAGGGGTAACATTGTAAAATAATGGGGAAACATGGGTAATTCGAAGTTTGCGACGTCCAGTCAAAGTATACCAATAAAATTATTTACCTACTAGAGGGGCGAAACGAGGAAGATTTAGTTAAAAGTTAGGGAGATATACCTAACTTGTTCTTGTTTTGTAGAACGAATTATTGATTGATACGAAATACCGACCATTGTTAGGCGAATGCTACACGCTCGATATTTATCGTGATATTTGGATCGTAATCCAGGATCACGATATTTATCGAGTGTGTAGTGAAGCGTATCACGTATCGTGACACGCTTCGCTGGATCGCTGGATTTCTAGAAATCCAAAAATTTACGATCTGTATCAAGTATCGTGGATAGATATCGTGCGTCTAGTCTCTAGTCGATATTTATCGCGTCAGTATTCACCGGAGCGGGTCGCTAGTAGTAAATAAACTCTAATTTCAGCTTTTTAGTCCCCTGTTAATGAACTATTAACATTATTAATACATTCAGATGTGTATATTTTTCTCTGTGTGTAAACCAATGTTGCGTCCATTTTTTTCGCTTTGAACGTTTTTTCAATGCAATCGCTAATATAATAGCAACGCAAGCTTTATTAATATTATCACTCATACATAGTTTATAATGTTTGGAACAAATACGAAACGAACAATATGAAACGCACAAGTGTACTCAATGAAAATAACCGTCGCACTGACGCGATTCGTATCGCATGTGTAGTATAATATAATATATCAAAATATTACTCGATAAATATCACGTCAAATATCACGATAAATATCGAGCGTGTAGCATTCGCCTTAGAAAAATACAATACTTACTATACGTGCCACAGAGCAACACGGGCCCCCGGCCGGCGGACCGGAGGGGAGTAGCCATACGCAGCTTTCCCCTCTGTCAAAGTACAAGTCCCCGCGGACCTACACGTACTATAAAACTAGTTGCAGCCGCACTGCTCACTAGACTGAATCTAGCCGTTGGACTGAAACGATGTCCTTTAAAAAATGCCGAAATGTTCTGTTTTTTGCTACGAATAGAGATTATCCTAGTGAAATTTACAAAAATATTGCTTTACCGTTCATATGTAAGTAATTTTTGATCACATTATGACTCTATAGGTACTGCTTTTAAACCAATTTTAAATTTAAAATTTACAATATTGTGATTTTATTAGAGATGGTTGTTTTTACTGACATCGTTGTTGACCAACGATGTCGTTGTACGTTGTTGTCAATGGATGGCGAGTGGGGTAGCAACGGTTGCCAACGACAACGAATGTCTATGCACACCGTACGGTAGCGGCATGCGGCAGCGGCGCGGTCGGTGACTCTACATTTATCATCTCGATCGGATGGCAAACAAAACAACGAACGAGACTGGTCAAGTAATGTTGATTGCGCAGCCAATGCAACTATCTTCACGGGTTGCATGCTCTCGTTCACACGTGTGTGTGAACGAGAGGACGCTATATCACAGAACTAAACCTTTTTTTAATAACTAGATATGGTATAATAAATTACATGGACTAACTGTTTCCTACTGAGAGGTCATGTGATCTCTTTGATGTATGATGATGAATTGCATGATAAGATTAAAAATGTGAATAAAACGATAACTCTTTGTATCTAGCAAACTATCGATAAGTATCTATACAGTTTTAGATCTTGATTATAAATAGGTAGGCTAGGCAGTTAGGTATCTAGGTAAGATACTTACTTATATTACACACCTACACCATGGTAAATATACAATTAATCTATGTTATTTTACATAACTTAGGTAACAGTTAATAAAATATCTGTGTTTCCAAATTCGGTATACACCATGAACAAATATCTGCAGAGCATACAAACATTTGTCCAGACGCGGGAATCTTCTCAAAATAAATCGGAATTAGCATCGTATTATCCCCGATCACACCTTGATGCACATAATGTAGATAGAATCACTTAATTCAATAAGTAGGTTGGAAGGGGGTAAGTATTTAAAATTTCAAAAGACGTTGTAGTTGTAGATATTCCTCCTACAACACATCGTTAAGTGAATTGTCAAAGTATGTGTCTATTTATCTAACTATAACAACATCCTAGTGTTACAGTGTTAGCAAACCCCAACATCGTTGTCGGGAACATCGTTGTAACAACGGATGCCATTCAAAAAACAACGACAATGCCCAAGACTAGTTTTTATCGATAGTGTTGTTACCGGTATATTTGTAGATATTTATCGACAAAATGGCAAAGGCCAAAGAGTCCATACAGACATTTTGAAGATTAAGTTGTCTGATTTTTTTAAATATAAATAAAACTCGCATATATTTTTTAAATATATGCGAGTTTTATTTTAATATAATGTGTATAAAATTTTATAATAAAATCGCAACATCTAGTTAAATATACATAGTTCTTACGAGTATAACACATTTACTATGTAGAATTTCTTATAGTGAAATTCATCATAATGTTTTTTATTTATTTATAGGTTTCCTAAGTATTCAAATTAAAAGGGAAAAAAATTTGGAAGATATTTTGTAATAACAGACTGGATGCCCTCATTCGAGTCTTCGTCGTCTTTCAAGTGTTGAAAACAAAAACGTTTACTGGCAAATACTTTTCTCCCTCTATCAGTTATCATTTACACGAAAATGATTTCTCAAATAATAAATTGGAACTGGAATATTAATAATGGGACAATATATGTTGGTTCAAGAATTTATTTCTTGATGAAAGAGATAAAGAAGAAAACTCTCAAACATACATATATTCGTCATATTTATAGAAATTTAATCCATTTTAAAAACCAGTGATAGATACAACTATGCTTTAAAATGTATAGCATTTTACACATGAAACACGAAGTTTATTGTAACATCATCATTATTGTACTTATTACATAATAAATAAAGTACATGTTTATAAAATCTAAGCTCTCTATCACTCTAAAAATCTAATTTCGTTAACGGAGTTTTTGTATTTATCGATAATGCGTATCGACAGTTGTTACAACCTATCCTGTAAGCAACTTGTCAGTGTAGTTGTGTCACCTCATTACACTGTTATGACACAAATTCACCCACACATTGATACATTCTGTGACAGAATGTATCAATGTGTGGGTGAATTTGTTAGAGTATTTTTAATTTCGTATGTGTGAGATTCATAATTACAGATGAATATGTTTGTGTGCGAATTAAAAAATGAGTGCGCAGCGCAGATTCCCCCCCCCCCCCCCCCCCCCCCACCAAAATTGCCTGACAATGTTGAATCGACAGATAACGCTATGGCCACTCCCCCCCGTGTTGCTTTATGATACGTGCTAAGCAAATAATACCTAATAGAACCTACTTAAAAATAGAAGTCTGTAAGAAAACAATTGTTCTTTTTGGTTACAACCGAATGGCATATCTTTAATCTTTGGTTCAATCAAAATGGCAAAATAATGATTAATGATGAGATGTGAAGAAAAAATCGGCTAAATTTCTGAGTGCTTGTCATCATCACCTTATAAAATATCAAATCAATTTTAAACGTAAGTAACCTTACCAAAGGATTGTGTTACCAAACGGGCAGAAGACGGAAGACCAGGCAGAGTCGGAAAACGAATTTGGACCCCAATAAAGGCTAATATGGTGGCAAATAAAAGAGGAATGGCAGGTTGAACGGGAGATCTTTGCTTTCCAGTAGGAAACTACATCGTCACATTTAAAATTATATGTCCTTAATGAATCGCGGCCACTTATTTAAAAGCGCGCATCGTGGGCAAGCCAGCCGACCCAAAGTGGACCGTTAACCTTGAGGATAGATAATATAATATGACGACCACTGTGGCGCGGTGGGCGAAGGTCCGCCTGCGACGCAGGAGGTTGCGGGTTCGATTCCCGCCTCGGGACAAATAGTACGATCTGCAGATACTTGATCAGGGGTTCTGGTTGTTTTCTATGTATAATAAAAAATATCTATCTATTAAATAATATTGTATTATGTATATCAGTCATCTAGTACCCATAACACAAGCTCTGCTTAGCTTGGGGCTAGATGATGCTGTGTGGATTGTCCAGCATTATTTATTTATTATTTAATATGGTCACGGGTAGCGCAGCGCGAAGATCTTTGGGGGAGGCCACTGGGAGGCCTATGTCTGGCAGTTATCTTATCACAGTAGGCTGCGGATACACCACCTCGAGCAAATAAATAAAAGTGACGATGACGATTCTGTAGGCCCGGTGTCTAAAGTTTATTTGTATAATACGTATTATTTTGCAATAGGCATGATGACAGATTTTGAAAAACTGTTCTATTATATTCGGAAATACATATTATTTACAATGAATAACTTTAGGTTTAGTAGGAAAAAAAATAACAATTTACTCTTTTAATTTAAAATTCGCACCAAAACGCTTGTCCGTGTCATGGCCTCGCTTGTGACGTCACGTTTGAGTAAACTAAACGTAAACACTAGGCGTTCATTGAATAATTTTGTTATTTTGTGTTATTAAATATGAATTCTAAAGTGTATAAATGGTGTGCGGTCCCTCAGTGTAATAATACATCAATAATAACTCCTAATAAGTTCAAGGGCGTAGCCAGGATTCTGTTTAGGGGGGGGCAGCCGAAAAAAAAACCAAGAATACCTACTAAGTACATGCTGCACGAGAAATGGGATAGGTAGGCTACGTTTAGAATAAAAAAAACAACAATAGTTTAACTATACGTCACGTTATTTTACAAAATAGTAGTCTTCGAGGTACTCCACAAAACCATTTTAGCAGCTCTGATTCAATTTTGTTCTTATTTATTTGTAAGTACCATGCTTCGATGTACGCTGAGCATACCTAAGCCGTTTAAAGGACTTTCAATCATCATTTCCTCAGCCATGTTTACTTCTAAGCACTTTCCGCGAATTTTTTGAGATTTTTCGATGTTTTTTAAATAAGTACGCAATAGTGTGACACTAGATATGACAGCTAGCCCCGAATATTTAAAAAAATCATAGTCAATAAAAGAAAGCTAAGAACCATTTGGTTTTAGAAGATAAAAAAACTCTTACTACGGAATGAATGGCGAGCGAAGCGAGCCTCCAAATTTTTGTCATATTTTGGAGAGGCTGGTAAACATGACAAAAAGGCTATAGAATTAACGGCGAGCGGAGCGAGCCGCAATTTTTTTTTAGACATTTTGGATGATCTGTAAAAAATAATCAAGACGCAGAGAGTGTTTGGATGGTCACGTGGTAGCATAAAAATATATAACAGTGAGCGGAATGAGCGCTCATATTTTGTTGTGTTTGCGGCCTCTGAAAATGGTTGAGAAATTGTGAAATTTTCGGAAGGCTGTTAAAAAGCCTAGAAAAGAAGAGAACGAACGGCGAGCGAAGCGAGCCGCGAAATTTTTTGTTACATTTTCGGTCGTTAGCAAACATATTTGAAAATTATGCTATAACTTAAGACATAACAGCAAACAGAGGGAGATATTCAATTACGGAAAACTTTAAAATAGTTATCTATCCATCTATAGATTCACGAAATTAAAAGTTATGTCGTGATCTGCCTTCCTGCCCGACTCCCACTGGAGTCGGGCGTAAATGAATGCGATGCGTGCACCTAGCTCACTAACCTACAATGTAGGTAAACAATAGGAATGAAACGGCATGGAGCGCGAGCGCGCCCTACCCCGCCACCGATGACGCGCAGCGCGCTGTTGCAAAGTGGAGAACGTTTGCGGTGGTAATTTTAAAGTTTGGCGAAGAAAGCTTGGTAAAACGACAAAAAAAATTAGATATTTAGATATAAGTACAAAACACAAATTGGATGGTCCCGTAGCAGCGTAAAAAAATTATAACAGTGAGTGGAATGAGATGAGAGAGCGGATATTTTTTTGTGTTTGCGGCCTCTGAAAATTGTTGAGAAATTGTGACATTTTCGGAAGGCTGTAAAAAAGCTTACAAAAGTAGAGAATTAACGGCGAGCGGAGCAAGCCGCGAAATTTTTTCTGACTTTTTCGGTCTTTAGCGAACAGTTTTGAAAGTATTCTATAACTAAAGAAATAACAGCAAACGGAGGGAGATATTCAATTACGGAAAAACATGGAAATAGGTATCTATCCAATAAATGTGCCTACAGATAATGTAGATGCACAATAAGAATCGAATGGCACGGAGCGCGAGCGCGCTCTAGCCCGCAACCAACATCGCGCAGCGCGCTGTTGCAGTAGAGAATTTTATGAAAAAAAAAAAATTAAAAGAGTTTTTAAAAGAGCCCTGAGTTTTTAACCAACCATTTTAGGTGCTGCGTGACACGTACATATCCGAGAAAATTTTACACATTAAATTTGCCTCAACATTTCGGTGGGGGTTTGAATTTAGATGCAAACATAGTACGATTGTATAAAATTTACCTGTCAATGAAGTTTAGTTTATTAATAGGTTTGGCTATCTACGTATTTAAAATTAAGACTGCATCCTCTAGGGGGGGGCAGCGGCCCCCCCCCCCTGCCCGTACCTCCCTACGCCCATGAATAAGTTATTTGTCTTCGTTCCGCAAAAGAAAACCATACGGGACAAGTGGCTTAAACTTGCAAGGCGGGATTCAACAGCGATATAGCCCTTTTGTTACTTATTACGTTTTAAAGTAAACCTTTAATGTCGTAAACAACTATCCATCTATATCATTATGTTTCAGATGACACCCAATCAGATCTAACCACCAACAGCACCATGTATCCACAAGCAACGTTAAAGTTGGCTAGGAGTGCTTCCGACCAGAACACAGTGTTGACTTATGTGTGCCTCGTCAACGACATCAATCCCAATGGTCGCTCCTCAGCACCACACACGCATCATAAAATACCTACCCAGTTTGACCCGGACACAGCCCAAGAGGTTCGTCTTTGTACTAATTACTTTGATAAGATAAAAATAATTCATAAATTAAAGTATTATTAGGATGTCCTACCGTCCGACCTATATAATGTGTAACTTACGAAATGACTTGATGTTTAGTTAATTAATACCTTGCATTAATAGGTAGGTACCTACTTGTTAGCTCTTGAGCTCTTCGAGCCACACGTGATAAATTAATGGCCCCTTAACATATTATTTAAGCATTAATACCTACTAGTTATCTCTCGATCTCTTCGAGCCCCACGTGATAAATTAATGACCCCTTAATATATTTTTCAGGTTGACACTGACGATGAACATTTAAAAGTAGAAAGATCTAAAGCACTTCACGAGCTTGTGGAATCTTATAAACAGTCTAATGAAGCTCTCGATTTGACCAAAACTTATGGGAACTGCATGCTTTCACCTATAGTTAGTATAATCCCGTTACCTAGAATATTTTTATACATAATTAAAAGCGCTAAAAGAAATCTAATAAACTGTTTTCGAAAACAGACATCTGGTGAAGAAGAAAGTGACTCCCAGAACGATACCGGTTCTATTGGAAACCCAAATTTACTCAGATTGACGAAAATGAAATGGCTCACTGAAAACAAAGACGAAGCACCGGATTCTAGGTAAGATATCCTAAATGAGTAGAAATTATTAACAAGGATAAAAATGATATTAAGAACAAATAATATTTGCAGAGATGTTAACGCATTAACAGGTGCTAAAATAAACAAAACGCCAAGATAAACATTAAGGTAATGTGAACAATAACAAAAGGATAATATAAACAATAAGGTAGTGGTAGGTGTTGTTCGTAGAGCGAACCAATTACCTAGGTAATCACGTAAAGTTATTTTCAAACGTATGTATTTATTTTTAGAGATTGTGATTACTAGACCTAGTCCGGATGGCCAAAGCTAATAATTATAATGCTGGGCAAATGCCCTACGCCATTCCCTCCTGAGATCAATACCCGGAGCCACCTCCAATGGGCCAAGAATTTGCAGGGTCGGTGTGCCACTCTGTAGATAACGTAACAAATCGTTATAAAATTGTTCCTATATTTTTCAGTTCTGCCTCAATGTCGCCATCGTCTTCATCAAGCTCGCTCAGCAAAGAATCGCAAAATAAACTAGATGATCAAAACAATCTGAGTGACAAGTATCTGTCCACCATAATACGACTGGATAAGGAGCACAATCTATTTGGACTCTCGAACATAGCCATCGTTGGATCGCGAACTTTGAAGAAAACCCGCAAGGAGGACGATAAGCCAGTTTTTCACCAGACTGCTATCGTTCAAATATGTTGCAAGGGAAGCTCTTGCTGCAGAAACAGGGTTAGTTATGTACCTACAGGCAAAAAAAATTACAAAGATAAAAACTTGAATAAAATGCGAAAGTAATACAGGCACATTTTGTAAAATACTTCCTTTCAGATAAAGATTTTTATGATTGTTTAATTTTAGCAGTTTAACTTACTATTGTTATTTAATTATCTGAGAGCATACAGTAATTGAATACCTATGTTGCATTTTTTTATAAATTAATAAAAAATTACAATGCGAAATATTGCACAACCAGTAAACTACCACAAAATTATAACTTTCTCGTTTTAATTTTAAGGCAAATGAATATTGGTGGAATTACTAGTTTATTATTGGTTTGTGCGTATTTTTTGTCTACCCTACTAATAACAAAAAATAATTGTCTACCATTTATCAAACATTATTTTTATTTCAGAGTCACACAGACCTGCCTTCGTCCTTGATGGTAAGTAAATTGAAGTACCTAGGTAAAATATAATTATGATTCCCATAGTATGTCATAATATTATAATAATAGGTATTATGAGTTTCTGACATTATCTGTCAAATATGTACAGTTATCTGCGTCTTGTCCACGGCGACACGTAACGTACCTACCTATATCTTGCTCTTCTGTTAAGCAGATACTTACTAATAATTATGTATTGTATTGTGCCAAAAAGAAGTCTCGTGGAGCTAGATGATGCTGTGTAAATTGCATTTTTATGGTTTCGAGAGCGATATCGAGACCCATCTCGCTTAGTCTGTTATTTCCCCTTCTTTAAAATCTCGGCGACTACCCAGGCGCTAGATAAATAGAAAAACAATAAAAATTAAAATATTCAGACCTACAAAGTGTAACGTCGAAATTTTGCAAGACCAACAAGGTAAAATCAAAGGTTTGTATCTCAAAACCGTTTTTAAAATTTCGCAAGATTATACTTTTTAACCTAGGTACTATTTTAAGATTTCATTAAATAGCGACCTCGTTAACCAGTATATAGAACATACCTATTTGTATAATTGAGAAACGTTCGAAACCCTGGCCGCGCAAGTTACACTCCCACTTGACTGATCTTGCTTTTATACCTACGGATACTGATTTCCATTTTGCTAATTTTTCCAGTGCGGTGGGTGCAGCCGTTGTAGTATGGCTACCAGTGACTGTACGAGTACATGTCAGGGATACCTACCATCATGTTGCGTAAGTTATCACCATCATCAGCTGATATATTGGCCCAGTGATGGACATAGAACTCCCTTTATGAGCGACAAAGCGCCTTGTCAGGTTAACGCATCGAGAATCTGTCTGAGTAACTGGTACGTTAGTTACTATAGTATTTTACCTATCTCGTAATTTGTAATAAAATTTATAACATTGGGAATATTTAGTAGAAGTGTATAGAATAGAAAAAAACCACTGATTATACATACCTACCTAACCCTATTCAACATTTTATCTAGCGATAAAAAGTACAGTTATTTGGCACCGGAACTGATTTTACGCCGTGATTGTGAAATTTCCCACAACCTCGTGTGCCTAACACCTTAAAATATCACGCCTAAGTAGGTACCTCAGATGTAATTAGTTACGTAGGTACCTATATTGGCGAGACGACGTTTTTACCCAACACCGTAAGAAGATTCCTTACGGTTACTCATGTTTTCAGTTATTCTAAGTTTTCATATTTTATTCTCATTTTGATAAACTTACCTGCTTTATTTTTTACAGGATCCTTGCGCTGTCGTTCCGGTAAGCACATAAATGATTTGATTTACAAACTTCCCTTCTCTCCTATATAAACTATTCCAACCAAGTATTATATTATAATTAACGTTATGTGTGTGTTTCTATATTTACATACACCATAAACATGGCATTGCACTATTTTATGCAATAATAATGTGACAAGTGATCGACACTAACACTATTGTGAATAAAAAATATTACCTACTTAACAAGGTAGGTAAAGGTTCTAATTCGCTTCTTTACTCTACCTTAAAAATATAGACGTGAACGAAAAATCAAAGTGATCACATTATTGCCCAGTATTACTTATGTCATTTATATTTTGTGACGTGTCCAAGAGTCCCAAGTAACAGCTAGTTCACACATGTCTCCGTGTTACTGTTCCGTTTTATCGTGTACGTAGTTTTTTCGTCGATGGCCTATCTATGTGGTTGTATGAGCGACTTCACACATGGCACAGTATTCTGTATACAGATCGACGAACAAAATCGAACAAAATACGTACACGATAAAACGGAACAGTAAAACGGAGACATGTGTGAACGGGCCGTAAGGCATAAAGGAAAGAAGCACTTTGATTTTGGAACAACGCAGAACTCAAATAATTTTAATTCAAATTTTTATATTTTGTTTCAGTGCAAAAGAAAAGTTTCGGTTAGTTTATTTTTATTTTAATAGACGGGTAATTATGGTTTTCTAGTTTTGATAGGTACATAGGTACATAATTGACTATTATTAAGCTAAATTTTGAAAGTCTAGGTATTCATTTGAAACTTTATTTAATGTACCTACTTATGTAGACTGTCTAAAGATGAAAGTATTTCTTCAGTTAAGCCCCGTACTACCTAGGTACCTACTTTTGATGAATTAATCGCTTTTCGTTTCAGACATGTTCATTACCGAAGTGCTATTTTGAATGCCAACCATGTTCTATGAAGGTAAAATATAATCTATGTACGTATGACTTCCCACATACCCAGCAGAAAATTTCTATAATGAATTGAATTTGACAAACATTTTGTGCGCTATGAGCTGTAAATTTTCCTTAGATTTATTAAATAAGGTGTCACTCTTATAACTTACTTTTTTTATTTATTTTTCAGATAGCCATAAATAGAAAACAGAAATTTGATCCAGTGACAGTGGAAGTCACACCTCGCTCAAGCTGTGTCCTTCAAAAGGTAGGCATAATATCAAAAATATGTTTTTAAACTCCTAAAGTAGGTGGAAAACTAAATAACACTAAAGTTTGCGTAGTGAGTGACTAACCTATCTTTTAAAATATTGTTGTCAGAGCCATTGTTTTCAACAGCCCACAGCAGCTAGATCATGCCACCACCACCCTAGTAGACATGCGCAAAACAGTACTCAGTACTGTACTGCCATATAGCATGACATTTCGTACCGCGTCATATGGCATGCTATCAGTACACAGTACTCTAAACATGACCTGATATGACGCGCTATGCTAAGTAATGCGAATGGCCCGCTATTACTTTGCAGTGTAGGTTCTGAATGTTCTGTTCCGATATAATCAGTACGCAGTACTGTATACATGACCTGATATGACGCGCTATGGTAAGTAATGCGAATGGCCCGCTATTAATTTTAAGTGAAGGTACTGAAATTTACTGAATGTTCTGTTCAGATGTAATAGCAATAGACAAGACAGACCTTTTATTATTATATTATCTTATACCTATAAGGTTGATTGCGCGGGTTGGTGCGAGATTCAATTTTATTTGTACTTTTTAATTTATTCTGCTTTCTTCGAGGAATAAATCTAGTGAAAAGTAACTTGGCGCAAATCGTAAACCATTTTCTATTTACTTATGAAAAAACTAAATTGGGTTCATTGGTTGTTTTGGAGTTGGAGCATTCGGGAAAATAAGAGATTTGGGCTAGAAATAAATATTTTCCAAATGCTACCAAAATACACTTAAATCGATGTTGGTTTTAACCTAATTATATCTACCGTTGACCGCGCGCGTAAACAAAGAAAACAAATAGTCATTAATAGTCGTACGTACCTACACTAATATAACAATATTTTATTATAGGTAGAGTAGGCGCAAACATTTACCGGCGCTAAAGAAATTTAATCCTTATCTAGAACGCAATACTATGTAAATTCTACTAAACGGCGCGGTGTGTGTGTGACAGAGACAAAATCCCGTTCGGCCGACGCTCGTCGCTTGTACTCGAACCTTTACGATAGTGAACGACGGCCACCCGAACAGTAACAGAACGCGGCCGGCCGGTCGGTCGCGCCCGATCGGCGCACTGCCATGTTTACTGCCATGTGTCATGCTAAATTTTGTCGGGTAATGTGTACTGAATCAGTACGCGGTCGTGCTATATAACGTGTACTGCATTACTCACAGTACCTACACACCTCTACACCCTAGCTATTCCCCAATGCTCCTGCTACCCAATGTCGTGAAATACCTAATAACATTATTGTAACACCCATTGATTTCAACAGCTCCCAGTAGCTCACATATCCCGAGTTGCACTCCCCAATCCTCGTGCTTCCCCTACCTAAAGTCATGCAATAATAACAACATAGTCACCGTTTTTAATCGTTGTTTTTTACAACTTGTAGCAGGTTGATCATGCCACCACCTCCCTAGCTAATCCCCAATCCTCCTGCTTCACCTACCTTATGTTGTGCAACAATAGTATCACTGTAACAGCCATTGTTTTCAACAGCCCGCAGCAGCTCGATCATGCCACCACCTCCCGCACTGTATTCCCCCATCCTCCTGCTTCCCTTACCTGATGCCTTGCTATTGGCCGGCGCGCCCATCCGCCCCGTGTACCAACCCAGCTTGGTGCTTCCACAACCCGCCATGCATGGCTCCTAGGATACCTAAATCACCGAGAGCCAGTGATGCCTGTCCTCGGGTGAGTTTAACTTTTTTTTTATTATTGCACTTGTGGCTACTAGTTCATTTATGATGCTGATCGTGACAGTCATTGAACCCTTACGGCAATCATTGCCCATACGCAAGAAAAGCGCTTTACGATGCGCTACCATCGCGCCCATCAACCCTTCTATGGCATAGCCTCATTTCATTAGGTTGTATAGTCCAGTAGTTAAAGACAGGCAGCTATAGCTCCTCAGGGCTGTCTAATGAGAGCTATTACGAACCCAGTTCAGCTGACGTATGCTATGGAGTTATTATGGGTATGCCACACCAATAGACTGCTGGAGACTCCGAATGTATTATAATATCTTTAGTGTAGTACTATATAGGTAATATCTTTAGTATGATGTTGGGACTTCCTCGTTTCTGCAGTACATCAGGGATGTTTGCTGAGAGTGAGACGGATGGTTTGTTTTATGTCGTCCTCCAGAAAAGACGGCATTTTGTTTGCTGATCAGTTCGAGGTATTGCATCGATTGCTTCGCGGATATGGCGGCACTCAATTCTAAATATAATTTAACTTAATTTATCAAACTCATTGTTTTGATTTTTGCTTTAATTTATTGCGATGATTTAATTTATTTTTATCGACGTATTTGTTTTTTATTCAACATTAAAATCATAAAAAAAAAGAGTTTCTGCTAATAACAAATTATACTAAGTTAATGTTTTATATAGCAAATTATCCCCACGTCTGTTAGGATCGTTTAACCGCCTTTCATTAGATACATTTATGATTAATTCTATATAAGTAGGTATATAATCTCTTATAATCTTTTTTGGCAGGTTGGCACTTGTACACAAAAGGAAGGTGATAAAAATAAATGCCCAAGTCATACTTGTCCTGGGGTGAGCAAATAGATCATTTAGGTACAGTTTCACCGTTACAATTCATCGCGTTCAATATAAGATAAACTGTTTTTAGCGCTTTAAACAAGTTCAGAGCGTTTTACCGCCTTTATGTGGCTATATAATTTGTAAGTTGAACGAGATCATGGTTCCAACGCGTGATCATGGTTTACAGCCGGTTCACACAATGTCTCCGTTTTACTGTTCCGTTTTATCGTGTACATAGTTTTTTCGTCGATGGCGTATGTGGTTGTATGAGCGACTTCACACATGGCACAGTATTCTGTATACAGATCGACGAACAAAATACGTACACGATAAAACGGAACAGTAAAACGGAGACATGTGTGAACGGGCCGTTAACGGAGTAATACCTGTCATGTCACACAATAGATATTAGGGATTTTGAACTCGATCACGCTGATCTTAGGCAGCAAGCGGTGAAATTGGACCTTACACTTATCAACTTGGTTTGAATTTGCTTAGTTACTAAACTAGAATAATGCATTTTTCAGAACAATCCCGATATGAAAAAAGCTTTGGAAGAAAGATTTAAAGCCAGTTAGGATTACATGGCTCTTATGCATGAATAGCGACTATGGATGGAATTGGTAACCAAAAATTTTTTTTATTATCTTTACAATCTTCTATCCTCCTATTATGTATTTAGCCAAGATTTTATAATGATGTGAAATAAATGTGGCCGAAGATAACAGATCAAATCTAAAACTTTGCATATAATCGGCTTAGACCTTCTTACCCTGAAAAAACCCAAGCAAAGACGCGTGTAGAAGCTTGTACCTACTAATTAGACGCTTGTCGTTGTGTAAAGGCATCGGCATCAGTAAAACATGGCATATAATTTACTGATCCTAATGCGTTTACACAAAGTTATTTTTGATGCGCTGGATTTTGCAACACAGTCTTATTAAAAACATTAACCTTTTACTTGTAGAATGTGTACTTAAAACAACGGCCCTATCGAACAGGTCTACCACGGCGACTTCACGTCGGTCGTCGTCTAGCATTGTAGGTATTCAAAATTTTCATTATGTATTTTTTATACCACCAATATGGGGCAAACGACTATGAAGCCCGCCTTATGGACAGCGGTTACCGCAGCTTATGGACGATTTTGAATGAAAGGTAACTCACTTGGCAATGGTTTAGCAACGCCATACCTAATCAAATCATTGAAGTACTATTACTAGTACTTACACCTCACTGTACCTAATAGCTTGGATACATCACGATCGATGTCGTGTCGTCTTGGTGATGATAGGTCCCTTATGGTAAAGTCTGCATTTATTTTAATTCGGAAAGAATACAAATCCGACATCATATGCAGAGATCAATTATTGTAAAGGCCTTTCCTTTTTTCGATATTATAATACTTACTATATATCGTGTCGTATTTTTTTTTTTTAAATATTTAGTGAAATTTTTTACTCAATTGATTGACTGGCAAAGCCTTACAAACATTAATATCATTGCAATCCGCTTTCTTATTTTAGACCCTTATTATTTTTATATTTTTAGGACCCCTTTTCAATACTTAGCCAGTAGATGCGGCGGGCTTCTGTAGACAAAATGATGCTGCGTATTTGTCGAAAATTAGCTGTGGAACTTGGAAAGGTATAAAAGTTGAATTGTGCGTGCAATACCCATACATATTTACATACTTATATTATAAGTGGGTAGGATATTAATTAAATACGGCCAAGGGATATCAAAACGGCGAAGGATCTATAATACTTTTTATCCCATCAAAATGCGTTTTAACTTGTGGGCATAAACTAGTTTAAATTACGAAAGTTTATTATATTTTTTATTTCTCCTTTCAGTGGCTCAAACCCGGGCTTCACCTAGTCGCGCCCACCATCTCAGGAAACCATGTAAATAATAAATGAAAATAAAGGCGATTAAAACAACTCTTTATTCATTAACCATCTCTTGACACTACACGCCTTTCAACGCAGGCCTTATGTACCGGCAACTGATGAACCAACTGATCTATAACGGTATACGGGGGAGTCCCCTGAGCTATATGACAGTAGTCGCTACAATACATGAAAGGGGCCATGTTCGTTTGGAAGGGGTTCGGAGGGAACGGAGCTAAGTCGAAAGTTTCGCCGTGCGCCCAGGAGGCGAGGTCCGAACGGGCGAATGGAATCTTGTATTTCGTTTTTGTTTCTGAGACGAACACTCTGCAAGGAAATGGAGTTATTGAGTTACTGAACTAGTTAGGCTCACCCTAGATAAAAGGCACTTAGACGTGCTTACCAAACCGCAGATCATGGCCTCTCCCCGGCAAATGTCAAATTCCCGAAGCCGAGTAATGATGTTTTAATAACCATATTGGATATATTACAAAATAGCTAGGTGACGCGGTTTCATCCACGTAATAACTCTCGATCCCGTGGGATTTTTTGAATAAAGTGGCCCATAATGTCATTCCAGGTCATAAACTATCTGTGTACCAAGTTTCATCAAAATCCGTTTAGTAGTTTTTGCGTGAAAGAGTAACAAACAACCGCTTCATCTTTGTATACCTAATTCGTAGTGAGACTATATCTCGTTATGACTAAACATCATTTCCATTAAGCATTGAGACTAATTAGCCGTTAGTGAAGATCGCTTTAAGAATGACAAATAGGGCATAAAGTCAATCACGACACGTTACTGTCATTATAAAAAAAGTTTTGTTTTAAGTTTTGAAGTTAAGTTTGGTTTGTGAAGTTGTGTTTTAAGTTTATAAGTATGTACCTAATTTTATTATTCCATTTAATATTCACATAAATTATATTCATCCAAGTTAAAAGGTTTAACTTTTTAAGGCCAGCGGAGGGCGACTTGCCCATACAAATGTAATTTTATTTATTCAAGAATCAAATAGAAAAATATTTTAATATTATGCTCGTTTGTATGGGAAAGTCATCCTCCGCGGACCTCTTCAGTAATAATAGGGTCTACCTCTCGAAAAGGTGTAGGTACCTCTATATAGGTCTACCTCTATGACAGTCTACCTCTCAAAAGGTCTACCTCTCAAAATGTCTACATCGCAAAAGGCCTATCTCTCAAAAGGTCTTAATCGCGTTTTGACTAGGCGTAACGCGATGTAGTCTCACTACGAATTAGGTATACAAAGATAAAGCGCAAACAACCATCCATCCATACTTACAAACTTTCGCGTTTATAATATTAGTAAAATTAAAGAACAACACAATCTCGATTATTATTTTGTAGTTCGTAGAACCTATTTGGAACCGAATTGTGAAATATTTAATTAATGATGTTGCTTCTAGACTATCAAACAAATATACGACTTACCCTTTGAGATTATTGACGGGATTGTGGCAAGCAGCCACTTCTTTCGCCTCTTTCTTCACATGGATTCTATCGTAGACACTTCTGTGGACTTTGGACATTTGCGGTTCCCATATTTCCCTGTGTCTTGGACCGAAACCCTTCACCTGGACGATTAAATAGTGTTAGCCATAAGATACGTATTTAAATATTAGTTCTGCACTATTATGATCCCAATAACCTCTTTTAAGCCTGTCAAGCGTGGTGATGAAACCCCCTCGGTATCACCCCCGCCCGATACGTTCAGCAGTGTACGTACGAACCACTCCATGAATTTTCGTTTCAATATCTACACTGAAGATGGATTTGTGTGACAAAATTAAAGGTTACTGGAGTTCACGATCCGTGATCGCCACAAAAGTACCTATGTGTGCTACATACATAGATGATACTTGGACCTGAGACCTATTTTTATTCTTGCTTAGACTGAAGTTTCTGAAGTGACTGCTTTTTTTGGGTTTTTATAACCCCGTCCTATTGTAACTCCCGGAAGGATATGGTTTTTTCGTTTAATTGGGACTTCATAGAAAATGTAGCAACATTTGATGAATATCCAGCCGTGTTCTAAGGATAACATAAATCTAAAAAATCTTCGTCTCAGGTATTTTAAATTATGTCAACTTGCATTACCTTTGGAGCATTCAATGCCGAATAGTAAGTGATTTGATCCTTCGCTCCGATCCCGTACTGGTCTTCAACTGTGAAGGGTCTGTGATACGCCCTATATAAAAAATTATTTATAAGATTAGCAAACCTTTATCATCATCCTAGAACTATGTCCTTGTGTAGAGAAATGATTTGTAATTTGAGCATAATGCTTCACCATGGTGTGCTATTTTCTATTAAAATAGTAGATATGTAGATTATTTAATTTTTTTACATATATTTTATGGTATATTTTTTTACTAGGTAACGTTTTCTTGTGTGAGCCAAATTAACGATTTTCTTTCTTTCTTATTTTCTTTAAACCTAGAAGTTAGCTTTCAATAGATAATAATACCTGTATGTAGTCACATAAGGGTCTAAGAGTCTGCAGTACCCTTTAGCGGTCTCTGGGATGCAAGGCGCTTCGTTTCTGCCTGCGGCTGTAACCTGGAATAAACCATTTAATCATACCTACCATAGCCAATTTATCAACAACATAAACCTAATGGATTTGTTCTGCAGAGGGCGCTGGCGCCCGCCCCTGATGTCTCTCCCTTAGTTGCCTCTTACGACACCCACGGGAAGAGTGGGTGTGGTGAAATTCTATGCAGGCACCACCGAACTGCGATCCCCAACACGCATGCCCGGCGGCGTGGGGATTATGGGCAAAAACCCCCAAATTATAAATAATGCCATCTATGGCGCTCATTAGGGGAGGTCTATGTCTGATGATTTACTTAACATAACTAGCAACTAGTCCCGGCGACTGGGCAACAGCTGGAAAGATTATGTCATTCTCAATCCCACTATATAAATAGGTATGCCGGTTATAAAGGCGAGAATGTACTTACATTAAAAATATATTTAGGATCAGGTGCGTCAATAATGATCTCAGGAGGCATGAGTGGGGATCTCTGCATGCCTCTGAAGTTATCCTTCATCTCTGATAATAACATAGGTTGGATTATGTTTTTTGCTTGAAGCTGAAAATTATTTCAGTTTAAAATTTTAAGAATACATCTCATTCTAAAGTAGCTTAAAATAAATGACACACTTGTATATCTATTTATTCTAGAGTAGCGGTCCACCCTGACTTCGCACGGGTATTCAACAATTTTTTTGTTTTGCAACTTTCTAAGGCCTTTTTGTTAATCACGGATAATGTAGGATTCTTTTGAATGCATTTTTCAAATCGGTCTAGTAATTTGGGAGACTATACAAAGAAATGCTATCGTCTTTATAATATTAGTATAGAAACCAAGGTAGCTCACTTTCTTCTCGACCGCTGTCATAAAAATAACTCTCTTGCAGTTGATACTACAATCAGCGCGCTCCATCGCCTTATTGGGATTAGGCTTCACGCAGTATTCCCCAGAAGTGGTCCTATAGGTTTCCTTCTCTATGACCATGTCTCGGCCACAAACTCGTTTAGGGAACGGATCGTCAATTTTCTGCAACCGATACCCAAGTAAGAACTTCCAGAGTATATTTTAATGCTTTTAAAGGCTGTGTGGGTACACCGCGGCGTAATATGGCTTACGCGCGGTATAGGATGATAAATACATACCTACGATAGGTACCCACTATTGTTTCAGTTCATTGGTTCTGCAACATACTATTAGTATGTAGGTTGAGAACCCTCTCGTTATCATCTCCATCTCGTTAATCTATCTCGATAGGAGCGTCCAGTAAAGAGATTAATGAAGTTCTTTTCCAGAAATAGGCTTACAAAGTACATAAATATTTTTAAGTCAAGTGGTATTTAATAGGTATTACCTAAGTACATTTGAACTAAAAACCATTGTGGTCTAATAGATTGTCTCCTTGCTCTAACGAATTTTGACTTGTACTACTATACATATAGAATAGATTGAAACAACGGAACAAATCAGAGTTAAATAAACATGCACAATGCGATTACTTACGCAATCCAATGAATGGGGTATAGGCGGTATTTGCCGAAGGGCGATGCTTGTGCCCGTTCTAGTTTCATTGCTGGAGTGCCTCAGAGGGATGTTGTACTGGACGTTACCCCATGTATTTACATTCTGTATCAGCAGATCATTTAGCACCGGTTTACACGGACCTTTGCTTGGAGTTTTTATGTCCCCGTCTTCCGACATTGTTTGGCGGTCAATTTGGCAAGCGTAATTTAATAATAAAAGGAAATTACTATAATAAGATTTCCGTTTCTAAAAAAATACTTCAATATTTCTGTTTTGTTTTAGACAGATTTGATAAATGACGTTAGGTACTTTGGGCCTCTTTGGGCGCGGTTTATTTGTCAATGTTTTGTCACATTGTTTGTTGTGACAACTTGACGTGTTATGAAAGGATGTTTAGGCCATAGATTCTACATATAAACATGGAATTTTTCCTTTTTTTTCATTTATACGGACCCTATATAGTTGCCAGAGTTCACCAGGATCTATATATCTATACTAATTATTATAAAGAGGAAAGATTTGATTGTTTGTTTGAATTGAATAGGCTCCGAAACTACTGAACCGATTTGAAAAATTCTTTGACCATAAGAATCTTTATTTTTCCCCGATGAAAGGCTGTAAGAATATTTTGGAAAACGTTAGGGATCTGCATGATAAATATTTTTTTTGTTAAATACTCGGTGAAATACATCTGCGAAGCCGGACCGCTAGTACATAATATACCTACTGCACACGCACCGCCAAAAGACGCTACCTGCTCTCAGGCACTGCCCAGGCGTCAGTCTTCGCCTTCTTCCCCTGCATTGTTTGCAACAGTATGCATTTAGCTCAACTTATTCAATTGTAAATACTAGTAGGTTTGTTAATTGTTCTTTAATACTATGTGATAGTAATTTCATCAAATAAACGAACGCTATACTACAAAAACCACCACACACACACAATTGCACAACGTTTAATCAATAAATCTGGGCCATGAGCTGAGTTATCGAAATTTTCTTCTTCTTAAACACAGGGTTCCTATCAATGTCGTGACTAAACAGTGTTTTTAAAGAAGGTTGAATGTACATCGGCAGAAGTATTTCGTTTTCCGAGATCCATTCTATAACGTAGTCCGTAATAGATTCTAGATAAGGCGACGTTTCGAATTTATTGCGATGTTCCATTCTTGTGTCCTTTGAAGTTGGCTGGGAAGAAAAATCGATGCATGATTAGAGATTGTGAAGTTAGTAAGGCGCTGTGGTTAGTGCATCCCGTATTGAGGAAAGGTCGCGGGTTCAAATCCCGCCAAAATATTATTTTTTTCTGATATTATTTCATTTCTTAGACATTAGGTACTCCGAGTGCGAGGGAGTAAACGTCGGAAGAAATATGCACATAAACGCGATAAATTCCCGTTAATATAAATACTAGTAGGTATTAATAATGTCTAGAAATCGCGTAAGTTTAATATATTTACAAATAATTTATACAGATCTTACAGGTGAAGGAGCTAAATATTATTATTTACACAGCTTACCGAATTAATACTGATTTTTCGCATAGCCTCTCTGATTGTATCACCTTTATGTTTTCCCTGTAAGAACAAGAGACAATAGATCAAGTTATGGTATCATGGACAGCATTTCTTTCCCAAATATCGGTAAGAGAATTCTAAATCACAATGACGCTAATAATTACAAATGCGAAAGTTCGGATGTTAAAGTATGTAGGTACCTATGTCATATAATATTGTATTTAGGTATACCTATTAGCCATCTAGTACATAATGAATTTTCCAGTTTGGATATTAAGATACTTATGTATTTAATGTTTTAAATATATGTATATCACCATTAAATATACCACAATTTTAAGTTCATAATACAAGCTCTGCTTGTCTTGGGTCCAGATGATTCTGGATTTTGTGATTGTCCTGCAGATTTATTATATGTAGATAGGTGTATGGATATTTGTTACATCTTTACGAAACTGCTGAGCAACACGGGATGAATTTTGCATACAAGTAGTTTTATGCATGATATAACCGCAGGCAGAAACTAGTTATACCAACAGTTTGCAACTGTCTTCAGTTAGCTCAATTGTTTCTATTGTAATTAGGTTATTTAATTGTAATTTTCATCCTTAATAAATGTATACCATATTTTCTGCGCTAAAGAGCTCAAATTGCATTGCAAATACCTTCGGCAAAAGTTCCTTGACCATAGCGAATAGCTCGCTTGCTTGATCGTGGTACAAATAGAACGCCCACGGCGAACGGAAGAATTCGTAGAAGTCATCCAATCTCTTTGTCTGTCCACAAAAAATACTGATTGCAATTTCTTACATACGATTTGCAATTACGGTGTAAGAGCGATTTAAAGTCGATCCGCGTAAAATTGCCAATTTCTGTCCTCACCAATTTAATGCTCCTATTAAACGAATGATGAATTAATCACAAAATTTTTATCAAAATAAAATTTCAAAATATGACCAAAAACGTTGAAATTGTGTAGAATAAGGATTAAATTGGTTGGAAAAAAGTATTCAATTTGTTTATTGTTTGGCAAGTCACTTATAACATCGACTAGAAACTTTTGATCACTAGCATTTTCATGCAAGTAAATAGTTGTTGCACACTGTCTAGCCTTCTGGGCAACTTCATGGGTATGTTATGTATTTTATCAGATAATTTATTTTTAAATCGAAATTATCTAACTATATCTATACTACTATACCTATATTAATATTATAAAAGGAAAGATTTGTTTGGATTGAAGAGGCTCAGAAACTACTTATATACGATTTAAAAATTCTTTCACCGTAAGAGTTCTACATCTCTGATGAACATAGCCTATATAATATTTTCTAAAAAGTCAGAGATCCATAGGAAACCTTCAATAATGTAACCCAGTTAATCCAAAGCGTGTGTGATAAAGAATTATAATTTTTGAAATTTTTGTTTACAACCCTTGCGAAGTCGGCTCCAAGTTCCAACCGCTAATTGTAAATAAAAGCAATAAAAAATAGCAAAAATCCATTTAAATTTAAATTTTAAACAAACTTACCGAGTATCTCATATAGACGTTATTAAGGCATACCGAGGACCTTCCGTACAAGTTCTTAAAGCATTCCACGGAATACTTCGATGGAGTTAAGCAGGTGATACCGTCAACTATCAGATCGTTTGTTAGGTGGATCTTAAAGTAACCGCCTTTGAACGTCTCCATTACGAAACCCTGAGGGAAAATAGATTTTATATGCTGTAGATGAAATTGAAATGGACTAAACTTAAGAATAAGTCATCAAAAAGTTCAATATTAAGCTCTGCTGATCAGGGCCAGGTTAAGCAGAGTATGTATAACATGGTGTGTTGTAACTGTATCCCGAAAGTTTAATGAAGTAGGTGCCCAGAATACTGTCACTTTGGTAGATATATATTTTAAATAAAAATAAATAAATAATGAGAATGACAATAGTATAGACAATGCAGCCAGCATCTTGGGTACACATCCAACTAGATATGGATCAGTTGAGCTACTTGTAGTTTGTTGAACTGTCTGTAGTTAGCTCAAAAATTTAAGTTTCAATTATAAGTACCTACTAGTTCTTATTTGGTTATGTAATTGTAATTTTCTTTGTAAATAAAGATTTTACGCTTTAATAAGAAATTAAATTTGACATATTGAAACAAAGGATTGGCTTTCTAGACCCTTAACTTCGTTCCACAAATTTTACTTACATTATGTTCTAAAGACTGCATATAATAATGCGGTATCTTCCTGCCCGGCGACCGCACTTCTAGATACTGCAGTCCACCGGGAAGTTTGCAACATATCACTTTAGGCTTTTGTAGATCTGGCAGTTTATCATTGTTACTGTTTCTGGAATAGTAAAAATCAACATTGCGATACAAGGAAAGCTTAAGAATCACTGCAATTTTCTTCTTACAAAGCTAAGAACCGTTGCCTGGTGGCTTGGAATTTGCACGACCTAAATTAAGCTGAATTGCGATTTTGATAACTTTATTTCTTTAGGCGTAGAAAATAACTTAGGCAAGTCAAATTTTATACCTTAAAGACCTACAATCAATGTCTGCTCTCAAGCAAAGCTTTGCACTGAGTTATAGCCTTTTGGACGGCCAATATTTTGCCAAAATTTACTCCAACCCGCATGTGTTCCCTACACATATGGGATTAAATCCTAATGATAAGAGCCCATAAGGCGCTAATCAGGGGAGGCTTTTGTCCAGCCATTGCTGTTAATGATGTCCTTAATGATAACTAAGCATAGTTCTAGAACTATCTATTAGCTTTAAGGTCAAATTTATTAGTTTAGTAATTTGTTTTCTCCTCCTGCCTTACCTACATCCTTCTTTCATATTGTACTTTGTATTGTATACTGTATATACCTATGTCTATCTTAATTTATGTCTGTATTGTACTTGTGGAGCTGAATAAATGTATCTTTATGTATCTTTAACGTCACCTCTCAAACAAAAAATGTATTCAAATTTGAAATGCGTTTCAGAGACCGTCAGACAAACAGACACATTTGAATCAGTTAAAAAACTTCCACTTTGCTAATGGCACAGATAACATAACTAATGCTTACTGCAGTTGCATGACAAGGAACGTGGAGTACCCAAATTGCGATTGAAAATGTCACGATAATCTCAATCCCAATCTTTATCAGCACGAATTATACTAGAACTTGCTATTGAGCATGTTTTTGCCGCTGTCCCCATCAATCCCAATCATTATCTACACGACTTATAGGTACTTACGTTGAAGAGGAAGGGTCTAAGATAGTGACTGATTTCAAAGCAGTTTTATCAGATGTCATATTCGGCAGACTAACACAATTGTCACTGGAGTTTTTTCGAGCTGGTTTTTCTCTGTTCGAAAAAAGAGGATCTAACATGTTCTTTATTTGATTTCCCAGCTAAAAAAAGAAGAAAACATAATTTTGGACTTTTTTTTTAAGTTGAAAAATTCGTCTACTTGGAACGAAGTGGTTTTTTTTCTCTTTGCTTTACAGTATAGTGAGACGGTTGTAAATTTTTTGTTATGATCAGTTTTGTAGTTATTTGATTGCGAGGTATTATTTATCTGCATATCGCACAAACATGTGTAGTGTACCGAGCCGGGAATCCACAACCTTCTGCGTCGCAGGCGGCCCTTCGCCCACCGCGCCTGCAAATATTTGTACAGGGTGTTCTGGTCGTTTTATATTTACCTATAGTAAAAAAATATCTACCTATATAATATATTGACTTAAGTATATCAGTTATCTAGTACCTGTAACACAAGCTCTGCTAAGCTTGGGGGAGAGTGATGTTGTGTGGATTGTCCAGCATTATTTATAACTATTCATTTATTTATTTGCCTCTAGACGCTTTTGAAGTATCAATTATAGTTGCCGTAATCGGAATATTTATTGGAGTTTATACCTTTTCACCAATATCATAAGAGTCATAATACTTCTGCTTCATAGTCGGCGAATGGTATCTGCTATAGTATGCAGTAGCGGGCCCGGCTGCGTAGATGTGAGGATCCTTTGTTCGGAACTCATGGTCTATGAGGATTCCGGCGTCGTACGCTATACCCGCCTTGTTTACAGCTGAAAGATTAAAGTTAATTTAAGTTTTTTTTTATATGCTGAGTTGCGGCTAAGTAATTAAAAATAAATTAATCGCGATAGCAAAGAAAATAAAAATTAAATAATAGAACCAAATTAAAACTAGTATTCGCAAACAGACCGCAAACAATCTACAGGTAGCTGAACTGATACATATCAACCAGTCGGAAGCGTCGTCCCCAAGACGCTGGCTGCATTTTGTATCGCCGTATGGCAATGCTGATGCGCTGCGCCAGATACTGATCAACCCTCGATTCTCTTCGAACAGACGCTCAAATATTTTATTTAATCATCATTTTATACAATTTTTATATCAAAACAGTTTTCGTTTTTCTGTAGGTTGTTACCTTTCGTAATGTATATCAACGTACCAAAAAAAGCTTCCGCATTCACCCCACGCTTGCCATAGTAGAAGAAAGCGGAGCATTCGATGGAGACAACTTTGGCTTGCGCAAGGAATTCCACGTGCGTCACGTAGTTATCCAAGACCCGCCATAGTTGGAAGTAGTAACCACGGTAAACATTGATGCCTAGGTTGTCTAGCACGTGAGCTACTGTATCGTCTACCTGAAAAGTAATTGATTTCATAGGCCAGGGACGATGGAAATTCTGTTCATGGAAGAGGTTCGATGGCAAAGACCAGCAAAAACAAGAAGCTTTCAACTTCTTGTTTTGTGGCGCCATTTCGCTACGTCTCTGCCAGTCTGAGTCAGAGTAGGTAAACTACATATTTTCATTAAATTCTTGGAGGAGAAACGTTGTTGCACTTTGTGGCAACCAAACTCAATTATTACATCCTCCTAAACTATACAAAATAAAACTATGATAGAGGCATTAAAAAAGCTTATGGTAGGTATCACAAATCGCCCATTGAACATTTTGAAATTACCTTTGTTCAACGAAATAATAAAATTGAATATGTAGGTGGGGCGGCGGCGCTAGTTTGAATCGGGGTTGCGTCTTAGTTCCAAATTTAAAGTCCATGAATTCTTTAATATGATAGAAAGCTTTGTCAATAAGCCATAATTGTAACTTTTTTATCTTTGATGTCATTACTCGTTAGGGATTTTTATATAGAAACACACATAATATGACCGTTCTTTCTTTAAAATGCTGTCTTAGGATTCCTATATAGAACAGTTTTTTCTTGGTTACGTACACATACACACGTCATATTGTATATATATCCTTAGCTTTAGCAAATAAATTCCTTTACAAAATCAGCTTGCGGCACCCATGATCTGCCAACAGGTAACTCACAGAACTACACCATCTGGCCGGTATTATATACTACGTTTACCGAGTCAGGGTCTCCACTCAAGATTTTTGCAATGTCAATACTTACGTATGAATTGTAAAAGACCGAAACCCTAGGTTTGTAGGGATCCTCTGGTGGAAATGGTTCCACGAAGGTAATATTTCTTGGGTTTACATTTAATTCCAATAGAGCTGCTATACAGCAATAGGTGTCGATCGTAGCGCCATACACTAGGATTTGTGCTACAACGAAATAAGACTATGTAGGTACAGAAAACTTATTCTCTATTAGCTTTTGCCTGCGACTTCTTCAGAGTCCTATACTTTTCCATAGGAACAGACGCCGGGATAAAAAGTTCTATGTCCGTCTCCTGGTTCTAAGCTACCTCCCCACCAATTTTTAGCGAAGTCAGTTCAGCCGTTGTTGAGTTATAAATAGTGTAACTAACACGACTTTCTTTTATATATTACTCGTATTATAACACATACATCTTCAGTAAATAGTTTAGAAAGCTCATTAGAAAATAAAATAAATAGTGATTTAAAAACTTCAAAGTCGTTTTCTGGAAAATCATGTTCTCCGACTTGTCACGTTCTCCTCGCTTATGAGCGATATTAACAATTGAACATAAAATCCCCTCCTGTTTTAGAGGTCAGTTAAAATGTGTGTTGTTTTTTCCATGTTTTAGTTAAAACTTACCATCAGGATATTCGTTCTGATAGTTCCTTATATAATTCAGTGCTTTGTTCGCCTCACTAATGTTATTGATGATGAAAACATTCTCTGGAGTTTCGTTGCTCATCACTTCAGGCTCAAAACTATCACGCGGCATTTCAAAAGACACGTACGTTTCCTTTCTAAAATCACACTTGTACGGTACCGAAGACGCCCAATAAGCGCGTTGGATTGATTATCAAAGTAGCTGGGCCATCCCAGCAGAGGATTACATAAAAAGCTGCCATGCTGATGATGATGTACACATTATAATAGCACAACAAAGAGTACGTATCCAGTAGAGGCGCCATACTAAAGCCGCGCATCTCTGCCAAACGTCCGTGTTTTAGCACTTATATATTTATAGAAGAAACAAACTAGTTTAGGCTATCGATATCGATACTTCAGCTCCAGCATGATATGATATCACACTAAAATGTATTCAGATTTTACTGTTTTCATGTTACCAGTTGATTGTAATTGTATGTAGAAGTGCCGTAACAATTTTATTGTAATTCGAGGAACTGTATTATAATTATAACATCCAATAAAAAAAAAGGTTTACAACGTACCTATATTGAAACACAAATGGGTAAAGCCTACAAGACGAGAACTTCTGAACTGTCAAGCTGTAGTCGCGTCGTAAATCTTAACTATTCCTTACCTCATATCCCGTTCATAGAGCTCCTTCAAATATTGGGGATGTTGGTATTGCTTGCCGAATAATAGAAACAAGAAATCATAGTAGTAGCGACTACCGTTCGTCAAAGAGACGTACCTGTCAGCTCTGAAACATACAAAGTAAAAAACAATTCTCCTATCATAAAGCACACTTACTTACTCGTGTCGTAGTTGTGCGCCGTGGCAGAATTGTGTAGAAAAAGTCTGCCTTAAAACTACGACGTGTTAGGAAAGTCTGTCATCCAAAACGCGCTTAGCCTTGTAGACAAGTTTGAACGGCGGTATTGCGTGGCGTAATGAACCACACATCGAGGACAATAATGAATGTTTCAGTCTCAATTAAAAAAAAAATTACTTTCCGCGGCGGTAACGGCTTTATAAATTTTTGTCAGTGGTAGTAAACAAGTGGAAAAATAACCATTGACTTGACAAACTTACTTGTTTATTTCCGTCATAGTCCCCTGTACTATATTCACGTAGTAACTATAGGGCACGCTTTTCAGGTACTTGTCAGTGTTATTGTGGAATTTAGGGAACATCGTTTCAGCGGCGGGGTTGTAGCTCTTGATGTACGGAAGACCGTTCGGTGATATCAAAGTTATGTTGGTGAATGACAGGTAGGTTGATGAATCTCTGGGGGAAAAACTATAAAGTTAAAACTGATTTACCTATCATAAGGTTATTCCGCGATCATGGCGCATGAAACTGTGACAAAATGGCAAAGTCAAAAACAGAAAGCTTTACCCAAACAACAAAGTATTTAGAAACGCCATAGATGTTCTGGAAGCTCCTAGCAACACGATTTTACTGCCGACGCTCACAATAGGAACCGTTGTCAACTTCTTGTCCAGAAACCATGTGCAGAATGACATACTGAAAATAAAATTAATTTTTTTTTTTTTACTTTTTCACGCCAAAACTATTGAAATGGTTGGGCAAACATTTTGCATAGATGTGATGACTTGTAATAAAATATATGTATGTTACCAAATTCTAATCTAAGATCTAGAAAAAATTTACTAAAATCTAACATGTTTTGAGACATTGAAGATAGTTTCGACAACTCCGGAACATCAGAGAAATCGAAATCACATTTTCTAGGCAGCACTGGGACCATTGCAGACACTATACAATTAGCTTTATGCGCTACCTGAAAATAATATCAATCTATCACAACAAGACCAAAACTGTCGTCTGCTGGTATTTTGACTGCTATGTTATGTTTTGTGATTACTTTCTGTATTAATTTTATCAGTTGTCTAGTGCTTACAAGCTCTGGCTAGATGATACTATGTGAATTGTCCTGCATTATAATTTTTTTGCAATATGAAGCGTACGAAAATTTGTATTGAATATTTTCTATAAAAGCAGTATGTAGAAGTTGCAGTTGTAAAATGTCGTCTTGACTGACTTCCCGTACTGAAGGAAGGTCGCGGGTTCGAGTCCCGCCGAACTCAAACTATTTTGGGAAATTATTTAATTTCGTAGAGATTCATTCAGACAATATAACAACTATAAAATCATAAAACTTGTAGTGTGCAATTAATTACGAACGTGACCTGGTTAGCGAACAAACACGTTAGCTCATTTCATAATGTAGATAGAAGGACAAGAGCTATAGGTATAATCTATGCTATTATCAAAGCACGTACCCATTTACTCCGATAACCTGTCATCCAAACGAGACTATTGCTCCCAGACAGCCTCATAATTTCCCTCGCGAAGAACCGATAGTGAGGTTCAAACACTGGGTATGTTAGCACTGATACAACAGCGGAGAAGCCTGTTTCGGTCCCACAGACCACTCGGTGGTATTTATGATTATGGTAAGTATCCAGGTTGAATTTCGCTCGTAGTAGTTTCATTTTTTCTGGCGGCCTAGAGATAGATAGACAGCGTTTATTGTTAAAAATGTTGACATTATTTCATGGTAAGTAGAGTTTTAATTCCTAAATCAGGTTTATTTAGAGTTTGGCGACATACTTTTAACACACACTTAAGGCTGCGGCGAGGAATGTAATTCCCATACACACGTAGCACCGGAATAATTTGTAATTTGAGAATATTTTCATAATGGTTTGCTATTATTTGCATTAAAATGGTAAACAAACCTGATCTATAAACTGACCATTTACTAATAAAATTTTCTCCCTTAATTAAACTATGCAAACAACGCAACATCACTGTGCACTTATAAGGGTTCATATGTATATGATGATGATAACGAAAGATGTAGGTACAAAGCAAAGTACAAAAAAACCCCAACACGTACGACGAATAAGCAGGTAGGTATACCTACTTCTATAAGCATGCTGAACTCTTTTTACATAACGCCCTACAACGCTGGACTTATTTCAGATTTTTATAGTAAACTAGCAGTCCGCCCCGGCTTCGCACGGGTATTAAACAAAAATTTCAGAAATTATACACATTAAAACGATGGATTTCACAGTTGTCATACGGATCCCTTACTTTTTTTAACAGCATTGGTGTTTTTGACATTGACTCGACACTCCTGACACTGGCCGTAGAGAAAATGCAAGCAACCTCTTTTTCTATTCTGACGCGCCATAATAGAAAAAGAGGTTGAATATACAGCGCACGGTTCAATTATTGAATTTTTCATGCGGATCCCTAACTTTTTTGAAAATATTATATAGCCTATGTTCATCACGGAAAATTTAGGATTCTAATGGTGAAAGAATTTTTCTAATTGGTCCAGTAGTTTCGGAGCCTATTCAATTCAAACAAACAAACAAACATACAAACAAACAAACAATCAAATCTTTCCTCTTTATAATATTAGTATAGATATATAAATATAATATGTATATAAATAATACGTAAAAATACTCACTCAACAATCCCAATGCCAACTATAGACAAGCCACTCATAAAAACAAAAGCTTTGTGCTTCTTCTTCTCCACGTTGTAAATGCAATGCTCGACCATCTTTATAGTCTCCTTGCCCTGGATATTTTGGAAGAGGCGGGATATCAGCGGTATGTCAATGAACTCCGCTTCTCGTACTCGTAATCTCCTGTGAAATTAAAAACAACGGTTTATACTTATCAACTAATCCTAGTTTTTACAGCTTAGGGAAATATTCTACGAAACGAATCCCTATTTTACGGGTGCCAATAAGAAAAATAAAGTAAAAAACAGGGTTTGTTATAGTGTTTACAACCGAAACAGTAGAGCTAGCTGCAGACTGTAGCAAACAATCTAGAGGACCTGGAACGTTCAGCGTACAGTGGCGAAGTAAAGTGGCCTCATATTTATGACCTTAAGGGTGTATACTACCTCAAACTGCTAATTTTCAACTCCGCCGGATGTCCATATCGTCTAAACTACTGAATATTTAACTTTGAAATTGATATATGGTAAAGTTCAGGACTTAATCTATCGACCATATGTTTCGAAAACACGATTCCATAAAATTTTCTCGATAGAAAAAAATCGCAAAGTTACCTCTAAATTTTTACTAAAACCTAAATTTCTCAATAAATACAGAAGTTCAGATCTTGACAATAAGCGTGGTAATAGAATTAAGTATAATAAAAATGTTATATGTTTCTGTTTTTTCAAATAATGTCCTAATTAATAGATAATAAGCTAAAACTTGATTTTTGGTGATTTTTGGACTTGCGTTGCAATGCCCTGTCCCGCTCTTATGAACGCAAAATCATATGTCTAGCCTTTTCGCACAGAGTTGAGGTTGTATGCGCCCTTAAGCGTGCTTGTATGACGTAGCTTGGTGATCTAGGCTAGGGATAGCTCAACTGATCTTCCTGATATGCATAACATACATAAGCGTTCCCGAGACGCTATAGCTATATTGCAGCGCTATGACAAGGACATTGTTATTGCGGGACAAGGCAAGTTAGATTTGATTTAAAATAAAACGAGCGCAATTTCAATGCAATCGGAGCATGAATTGAAATAGAAAAGCAATAGATATGTAGGTATTAGACTTTCATATGTTTAGTATTCTTACCCCAGAACAGAGGATCTATGTGCTACGTAAAGCGAATAGGTGCAACAAATTCTTGGCTTGGTTGGCACCAACTGAAAAAAGAAAAAAGTGTAACTCGTGCGCCGAGGGTTTTTAACTTGTGTCGTATAGATATTATAATATTATATACGATAGGTAGGTACCCGTTATTTCAGAGATTAGGGAGAGTAGGTCAATACGTACCTACTTCATTAATGTAAAGTTTTATCTGAAAAATTTTGTTGATGGTAGGTATGTATTGAAAACACGACAGAAAAAAAACGGTTTGAAACGGATGTGAAAACCCTCAAAACAATTCTTGAAAAGCAAACTAAGGAATTCTCCGTGTGGTGCCGGCATAGAATTTCACCACCCCAACTCTTCCCGTGGGTGTCGTAAGAGGCGACTAAGGGAAACACAGCGGGGGGCGGGCAGCAGCGCCTTCTGCAGAACAACTACACCGAACTGCGATCCCCAACCCGCATGCCCTGCGTGGGGATTATGGGCAATAACCCCCAAATAATGATGCCATCTATGGCGCTCATTAGGGGAGGCCTATGTCCAGCAGTGGACTATTATAGGCTGGTGATGTTCATGATGATGTTGAAACTAAGGAACATCCTAGAGAGAGGCATCCTAAAGTTATTACAATCAACGAATAATATTGTTCTTCAAGGTAATAAAAAATTTAAAATAATAATAATAATAAATAATTTTAATATAATTTAAAAAGAGGTGCATACGCAAAAATGTTGAAGCAGTGGGAAGCTCGTGTCAGCAGAAGGCACTCTAATAATGCAGTAGTCGAAATTCTTCATTATTTCAAACGCAGCTTCCAGCAAATCGAAGCTCCTCCTAAAATACAAATATAAATACTAAGGCGATACAGCCTATTCACTACAGCCTATCTACCTACTCACTGCTTGCACAGGGTACATATGTATATTGTGCTGCTAGGTATGTTACCTGCCACGCAAAGAAGAAGAAGAGATTCTTCGACATCTTGTTCGATGTCTGCATTTTACCCAGGTCCAAATCAGCGTCGGCAACTATTTTATCGCCTTAAATTACAAGCTTCTGCTTGTGGCTTGGCACGCGTTTTTGCTTAATCAAAGTATACCTCAATTATGTTTTAGGACTGTGAATAGCGTGCCGAAATATCAGGCCGATTCATTCAGTTGTTTAGGCGTTGTCTTCCCAGAAATATCATAATGAGATAAACTTTCGCCTTGGAATCAATAGATAATTCTTAATTATACTCTATGTACCGAGTTATTATTAATCTAGCTTTTCAAAATTGACAAAAAATTACGACGTGAGACACATGCGCAATAATAAAATACATCATCATCAGCTATATTAGTCAACTGCTGGATATTAGGCCTCCCATGATCGCCATAGCGCCCTGTCTTCAGGTTGTCGTATCCAGCATCAGCTATAAATATTAGTAGGAAAAGCAGAAATGACTACCAACTACATCATTAGCTCACTCTATAATGTAGATTAATAGACCTTGAATACACGCAACTGTTCTTTAATTTTATTGGCACCGTTCGAAACACAACAAAACGAAGAACTAAGTGGAACTGTAAATTCTTTTAATAACCTCTCATGAAGATCTTCATGTAGTCCGAATAGTTCAATCATAAAGGCATTCGGTTCCCCATCGTAAATGTACTTGTCAGAATCTGCAGGCTTTAGCATTGAGCGCCTTTCTGGAGAGTAATTGTTTAGTTTTGTGAAATGAATAAATTAGGTGGTATTATATAAGTGAAAATCAGAATTTAAGTCATTTTGATATTTTATGGACGACTAGCTCTTTTTTTCTCGCTTGTCCGGATGTAAAAGTAGCTTATTAGTGTTCTCGTTTGCACAATATGATACCCCCGAAGAATTATTACTATTACTCCAGCGGCTCTATTGTCTAACTCAACTGGTAATCGTAATCGGCTTCTGTTTGGCATTTCAAACCTAGCCTGGACTTCAATTGTCACTTTTGTATTTTGTAAATAGCTGAAACCAAAGACCAGTTAAAAACCTTAGACAATACCGACAACATTTTGACATGCAGTGGTAATCGGTTTGAAGTTCATTGGTCATGAATTTCAAGTTAGACAATAAGGCTGCTAGGCTGCTGGTCTATAACTTTAACTACTTTCCCTATCTGCTCATAAGTTCAAATCTCAAAGATAACATTATCTATCCATGACATAAGTATTACATACTTATTCTCCTCGCGATTTTTGACTGATGTGCTTGTCCAAAACCATTCTCCTGTGAGCTGCCCCTAAAATTAACAAACACTTGCTTAATACAAAAAAAAAGTAATACCTACCTATTGTGTATATAGGTGACTGTATATCTCAAAAATGAGGTTCGTGTATGCAGACTAAATAATTGGGATACTCGTCCTGTCCCGTCCGTCTAGCTAGGCAGAATAACAACGCCATCAGTTCATAACAGATGGCATTAATTATGCTGAGCCTGGACACATTTGCTACTGCGGCACATGGTCACCCATTTAATCGTTAATAATAAAATTTTAATAATTTTTTCAACTTACGTATTGTATTATGTAATTGCAAATAAATGTTATGTCTATGTGAAAGTGCATACAAACGTACCTAGCAGTTTCAATGTAGAAATTTTAGATAGTGCGCGTAATATGCATTAGCTTACGGGTAATCCACGGAAAGGTCAGGCATCACGTTCAGAAGACTGATGTCAATGTTCACTATATCATAATCACAATCATCAGCATCCAACAAGTTCGTGGTATCAAGCAGAAGAGAACTTTGAAAGCGCATCAGGTCACTAGAATCATCTGAGTAGTGGAAATTCATTTTACTTCGAAACGCGCTTGACTGTCGCTCTCTAGGATTGTTTATGGATACCTTTCTTTTGAAAATTGATTTTGTTTTGTCTTTAGTTGGGGCGTTTTCTACCGATAAGTCTTTTGATACCTAAAAGAATAAAATTGTTTTAAATAGCTGCAGTTCTTTTACTTATTTGTCTTCTATCGCAATAATTGTTGGTACACCTTTCTTACCAATATTATTGCTCGGTGAATAAGCTCCCTACCGAAAAATATTCTGCCAAATTAAAATATCCGTTTCTTTGACAGTCGGATAGGCTTTGATGGTAGGCTAACTTGCGATGTTGCGATCGGATCCGTCGTGATTGTGGTAACTTCAATCATACATCACGAAGGACTTTCATCACAAAGTGCATTGGTTTTTTTTATCGCCTGTTTTTATATCATGCATATTATAACGAAATGACTTACATCACTGATCAGTACATTTTTACTTTCTTTGGCTGCCAATTTATAGAATGGACACAATTTTCCCGACATAACTGGATCTCTGCAACCACAAATAATTTTATGCATTTTTAGCTGTGCTTAGCTTGGGGCTAGATGATGGTGCGTGGAGAGTCCAGCATTATTTACTTATTCGTTCATTATTCCGCGATATTGGTATCGATTATGTTATTGCATCAAAATCAATGATTATATTATTAAAGCGCGAGATGCAGTTTTTTAATCAAAATAAAAGAGCGGCAATCATAAAGGATTCATACTTATTAGGTACTTTCATTAATAATTATGTATCTACCTAATTTGATTCAAATAGGTAAAAGGTAAACCTAACTCATACTTACCAAGGTAACTCTCTGTCCTGTTCGATTTTGAATTTGATTGATTTTGTCAATTCGACATTGACGGTATACCGGGGTATGACGTACTCGTATATCTCTTATAAGATCGTGCTTAGTGATTTAAAATAATGTTACCACCTACCCAAAAGTACTGAGCAATTTGTTGCTCCTCTTAAGTTGTTCCTTTTCAAGAGGCGTAGCTTTCCTCAGACCATAATACGGACGCATTTCATATGTGTTTTGCAGCTTCTTGTAATTGATTTTGAGACTTAAGCACATCACCCCCACAGCTCTTTCTTGATGCTGGAATAATAAAAAAGGATTTTTAACGGCAATAAAAATTATTTTAAAGGAGATCTTTATTATTCGTCAGAATAACAAATAAGAAATCTCTTATTTTATCAGTATAACTGGATCTAGCTAGATCATTCACTTCTTACGCTGCTGTAAAGGCCGGATTAGATGTAAACCATCTAGAAATTTCTATATAGGTACTTATTTACCTCAGCAACTATGATTTTTCTGGTACTTTCTTGATCATAAGCTAATATTTCACTGATATAATAATCCCCGTAAATCTCTTTCAACCTCGGAGATCGTTTGTCTAGAATATCGCAGATATCATCGTTATCTTCTTCTCTGTAAAACAAATATCATCATCATCAGCCTATAATAGTCCACTGTTGGACATAGCATATTTCCATACAATGGCAAAATAGGTATTAATTATCAACACGTAATCAACGCGTATACGGAATTTGTGAATCTTAGAACAAGACAGGTAGACCTATTCGTCTGATTTTGAAAAAAATTTCACTACCTACCTAATACAAATAACACTTGAGTATTCGTTACTTATGTCTCGATCAAAAGAGCTCTGGTTATACCATACAGTAAGATCATTAAGCGCGTGTTATATTATTTTAGATAATCGTCTCTAAAAACAAAGGCACGTAAGTAGGTATTTGAAGTACATACACAGCTCTTCTGATTTTCAGTTTAGGGCAGTGATCTTGTCGAAGCGCGGCGTAAAGGTAGTGAAATCTATCGGCGTCCTCATCCCGCCTGGCTGGATACTTGTTCATGTTTCGCCTTTTGAGAACGTTGTAGTGCGACAGATTCTCTGTAAAAATCCACAATACTTTTTTTTAAGTATAATTAATGTTAGTAGAGAATTCTCAGGAAACAAATAACTGCAGATCCAAAACCAACTTCCGTAGGAAGGGTAAAGCCGTGTTGACACGATCAGAGTCTGCTCGGACCGAGTGGACTCGGATACCTACTCGGACGCAACTCCGATTGTGGCAACCCATAATCGTCGTCCGAGTGCGCTCGGATTATGGGTTGCCACAATGCGATTTGCGTCCGAGTTGGTATCCGAGTCTACTCGGTCCGAGCAGACTCTGATCGTGTCAACGCAGCATCTGAGCTGCGAAAATAGAACTCGCAATCTTCTGCATCTAAAGTGAACCTTGCCTTCACCCACTCCGCCAGAGCTCAGAAATAAGTCTCAGAAAATGTTTACATAGTTTTAATATTATAGTAACGTTTTACTATCTAATAAATCTTTATTTCTAGGAAATAAAAAGCGACTCACCCTGCTGACATTCAGGAGAAACCAACAAAACAATTTGGGTCAAATACATGTCGTTAAGAAACACTGACACTAACGCTTCCTCCAAAAAATATTCAGTCACTGAATCCTTACAACACATGAAATGTATGAACAGAGTGTTACGAGACAAGTAGAATCGTCTGCAAATATTAATTATTATTTATTATTGTAAAGACTATGTAGCGTATACGACGGTGAACAACATAACCCTCCTTGCACAATCGAGCAAACAGCCCGAAATGCTCCATAAAAATACTCATCACCGCATCTTTTCTATCCAAAATTGGCTGATGTTGTGTACTAAAAAGGTCAGCAAAGAGTAGCCTTGTAACTCCATTATTTTTATAGCACACAGCTACACAGAGCTGTTGGAAATGTGTTAAGTTTATACTAACTGATACATATTCCGAATCCACATTTCCCAATCGGCCGGATCGACGGCGTCCACGTTGGGATAATCGTTTAACGCCATAAAGCCCAAAACCTCTTGGTCTTCGTTTATCAAACATATCGACAGCGTAGACAGTTCACTGCAGAAATATAAAAAGGCCTTGTATGTAACAAACAAAGATTCCAAATAATGTAGTAGAAAGGTATGTATGAAAACTTACATTAAACTGCCAATATCAACAGGCTGAAAAATCTTCCCTGTATGTTCACTATCAATAAACAATTCAATATCTGCCTTATCACCATCAACCGCTCTTCTAAACCTCCTGCCAGAAGGCCCAATGTGAAATTCAAAAAATATTGACATTTTCAAATCCAACAACGGATTTGTGTAAAAATGACAATATTTACGCAAACAAGTAATCTAATAGGCTATGAGAAAAACAAGTGTTTTTAAAATTAGAAAAAATATATTACAAACATAATTTATCTACAGTTAGAAATAAAATTACGTCATAATAGGCGCCTGGACGTTCTTATGAATACTGATATTGTTAAGTACCCGCGCCCTTTCGAAATCGGCCCAGCAAAGCTGCCAATCAAAGAAGTTCGCAAATATTCTCACTACGATCAACGTTTATTACATTGTGGGTGATTGACTTCTACTATCTTCAGATCTGTCACGTCAAATAATACGAATACTAATAATTGGTAAAACTAAAACCTTATCTAAAATGTAACAAATAATTATAAATTGCAACTTATATGTATTTAAAAAATGTCATAAACTAAAATACTATCGATAAATTACTAGAGTTATTCTATAAAACATGTGACATGTCAATAATAGCAATAATTGTTGCAGGAAATATACATCTGAAAAATAACGTCTGCCCCATTCTAAACTACGAAATATATCAAAAACTAATCTAGTAAACCAATAAGCTAATTACAACTTGAGATTAATCTGAATCCCTAATGCGCAGTCTGTGCGTTTCACACACATACTCTGTCCACTGATTTATTTTACTTTTGACATACGCAAGTCTGTAAAGCTCCCAAATTGTTGACTGAAAAGTAAATGAAGATTGTATGAAAAAAGTAAAAATCCATCGTTAGTTTTGTTAGTGATATGAATCAGTCGAAATATTGATACTTACAAAAGCTTATAATTATCCAAACCAACAGATTGTTTTATAGTCGGTACCAGTTAGTATGACCATCGAAATGAAAACACAGACCCATCTACTTTACGAAATCAAAAAAGGCACTTTAAAATTTTGCAGTTTTAGGATTACTTATACAATTCCTTGGAAACTTAGTGATAATATAATGAAATTCCTTACACAACTTCGTGAGATGGCACTCAGTATTAGTTTGTTTTTACAAGAAAATGTATAAAAACAGTTTTAAAAAGTAGCATTTAAATTTGTCTGTCTAGAAAAACGCGTGTAATGCCGCGGTTAGAATCCAATAAAACAACAAATATGATTATATAATTCTACTGAAATAAATCGAATAAATAATAAAACGAATTGGTAAAGCATTGTGGTATGACTAATAGATTTCTCTTTTTCGGACTTTAGCTATCAAAAGTAAAATAAACGCATGACCGAGGTACACCACATAAAAATTAGTAGGTAGGTAAGTGATGTGTGAAGCGATGCAAACATTTATGTGAGCAAAGATTTCTTGCTCTTGCTCAAAAACATTTTGCTCACATGAGAGGCGGTAGGTTTTTGACTCTGCCTAGATGGGAATGTGACTGGGACCGCCTGACGCTACTGGGGGTTGTTTTGAGATTTATTTTAGATTCTGTGTTCAGTCTTCGCAAATTAGGTGTGGCGGTACTCAGAGGAGCGCGGGGTGTTACGAATCCGTCGCTGCTTAGCTTCAAAGCGGATCGAGTAAGGCGGGTTGGCGTGTACAGGTTGTTCTTAGGAGTCAAGTACTGTTGATTCACATGCTGAATATTCTCCTTGCCTATTTTAGGAGTCAATGGTATTTTAGTATTCTGGTTTTTTTTGGGGGTTAAAACCTCGTATCTCTCGCAAACTATCATGGGCACCATGGGTTTTTCCTGATCCTTTACTGCTAAGGAGCTGCGGCCGATTTTCTTGTCGTTGATCAGTTCCTGGAAGGGAGTTGTAAACAATTATTTATGTTACATAAAACACACACATAAAATTGCTTTAAGTACTTAATGGGACAATTTAAGTACTTAAAGCATCGTATATTTCTACACTTATACTTACGCATCCAAAATCCTCCAATACAAACCATTGTGACATCAACAATATGAATTAAATTATGTCATGCTTGCTTAACTTTTTACAGGTAACCTAAAAATAGGCTACTTTTAAGCAACAAGACACTAAAAATAGTAAATTAGGAACTAAACAGGCAATAATTACCTTGAAATCCGTATAAGTGGTAAGCATAGTGGTCTCCATGAGTGGGTCTTTTTGTTCATGCTCGGATGCGGTGGACCGTGTCGCGTTCATTGACTTTCGGCTGCTGCTTTTGCGTTTGCTGTGCGACTGGAAGCAAACAAAGCACAATGTAGCAGTTTTTTGAGTTCCGTAAAGGTTATGTGGGTTCAAGATTTGACGTCTTTCTAGCTAACTAGCCAGAAATTATTGATAAGTGACATTCCAATGCAAAACTTTAGCATCGTAATCTGAAGAGTTACTAAATCTTTTGTATATAACTTATGCTGAATTCAGGTAACGTTATACTCGCATTTAAATTATTTTTATTTTTTTTTAAATAAAGTGATTATAAAACCAAGGAAATATTTGTGGATATTTGACGATGTGAAATATCATCATAGAAGTTCATAACGATTTTGGGTTTTGAAATCGTATTTTATTCCTTTCTTGACAAAAAAATATCATGAATTCTAGAACCGAGCTAATTAGACAATAAGAACACTATTCTTATTCAGAAATTACAGATAGGTACAAAAGAGTTTTGGTGGAACCAAACAAGGAATTCAAAACAAGTTCATTATGAAAGTGGGTTAACAACGAACCTAGTCGTGTTGGAAGAAAACGTTTTTATCACGTAATGAAACGCAAACCGCACACACCCTTACGAATTTATAAGGATGTGTGTGGTACGCAATGCACCCGTTCAGCGTCCCTACGCACACTGTTACATTGTCTTACCTAATATGGCTCATAATATTAATATTACACCTTAATCTTTACTATACAATAAAAACGAAATAAATTCTGTCAGTTGACTGTTCACGTCTAAGCAGGCGAAGGGATCTTAATGAATTAGGCAGGGAGCTAAACGGTATCTCAGGGACGGACATAGGCTACTTGAAACGAGCGTGCGTCGGGTGACGCAATAAATATAAGAACCTTTGAGGTCAGAAGCTAGCTTTTTTCCATTTAAATGATTAATGATAGTACTCACCGTACGCTTGTGCTTCAGAATACTGCCACTAACGACAGTTTTAGGAGTTTTCTTCTGGTCTGATGCATAATCCAACTTCCTCTTCACGTCAACCTTTGATTCCGTTATTCCCCTCGCCACCAAACGCCCGCTGATGCGCCTAGAGATAAATGAATGTAAGTCTAGTCTTCTATTACATAACAATCAATATTGAACAGCATAAAGGGTAGAAAGTTACAGAAACATGTTTTCTCATAGCTCGATCGGTTCTTTGGTGCTTTTGTGAAATGACTTATAGTATAAAAAAAATTACAGTCGCGGTGCCAATACGAACAAATTATGTTCGTACAATCCAATTTTAACGTTGAGTGTTTGTACTATAGTCGAAAAGTTTCAAACAGTAAAGAATGTCAAAAAAAGAGAAAAATGCCAGTGGCCTCAGTGCCATTTAAATGTTTAAATATCTGTTTGTACTTTGTAATGAGAACCTCCTACTCTGGACGGGAATGCTCCAAGTAAACCAATTGCGTTTGCGTATAAGCAGTAAACTTTTATCATCACCACATCATCACCAGCCTATAATAGTCCACTGCTGGACATAGGCCTCCCCTAAAGAGCGCCATAGATGGCATCATTATTGGGGTTATTGCCCATAATCCCCACGCTGGGCATGCGGGTTGGGGATCGCAGTTCGGTGGAGTTGTTCTGCAGAAGGCGCTGCTGCCCGCCTCCCGCTGTGTTTCCCTTAGTCGCCTCTTACGACACCCATGGGAAGAGTTGGGGTGGTGAAATTCTATGCCGCCGGCACCACACGGCTTAAACTTTTATGCTACCCCTAAATCACTATAAAAATCTTTCAAGGGTTTCTTCAGAAAAACATCGGATTATTACATTTTATTTGACGTCCTTGCAAATTACACGTCGAAGATAACCGAAGAAGCTGCTTGTCGTACGAGTCATCTTCAGAAAACCCCACCTCAAGTATTCTTGAGATGAGCTCTTATGCTGCTAACTTTCCACTTTGTATAACCGGTGATTACACCAATCGATTGACCGCGTCGGTCGATGCTCGATCACCAGTGCATGCATAGATCAACATGAGATCAACGATCCATTTCAACTACGCCGATTCTACGATCGATCGATAATCAATTGATCGATATGTTGTAACTAAAATCACTACACAAGCTATAAAATAATTGTGTTACTTTATTACGCACGATAAAGATAAATGTTATTATGTATTACAAGCAACAGTTAAATAATAGGCGACGGCTAGACAACGGTAATTACAAATTACGGGCTACTTACTACGTTCAATTGGTTCTACGTCAATTAATTATGTAAGTCACAAGTGCGATATTTCTCATTCCTTCAACTTACTTTGAAAAAATAATTGCTGTATGTACTAATGTGAGTGCTTTGGTTCATTGACTTGACTTACAAACAATGATGCAATGCTGTTTATTCGCTAGCGAGCGCTGAAATTGTAAAGGAATGAAAAATATCATTTAACTACAAAATACGTACGGAAATCATGTCTTAAACTATGAGAATTATCTAGTGCTAAAGTAATCGGCCCATAAAAATCGGTGAACTAAATCGAAAACAAGGCTAAGGAAGGTATTAGAGCATTTAAATACATTACTCGTAACAGCCAGACGAGGATGCGCTAAAATGATAAAAACATAATTGAATTTTGATCTTGAGTTTTAGAAAGGAAAGGAGTCATGTCATGACCCATGAAGGTCATGACCGATCATAAAACATAATCTCGGTCGGGCGACACCCAATTCACTGTGATTACTACCGAATTATCGGTGCTTGCTCGATGAACAGCTTTTATAACTTGGGTGTCACATTCGACCGTTAACTAACGTTCCACGAGCATCTGAATGCTCATATCATACAAGAAATCATACATAAGACGGGGCTTTATGCTATGAAATACTCGTGACTTCAAGAGTGATCAAGTTCCACAATATTATTATAGTATACATATATTAATAGTATATGTATGCAAGCTAGAGTCCAGCTCTTGTGTTTGGAATCTGAATAGGGTATATTATAGTCTACACAACCGAGAAGGTACAAAGGCTTTCTTAAGGTATATTGGGATCATAATGTTGGGATACTACTCAACTATTGGAAAAAAAAGCCTGGTATTCTGGGTATTTTCTTAATATTTATAATGAACAAAAATCTAAGAACAAAAAATCAAAATCTATCATCTTCATCTAGTACCTATGCCAAATGTAGATCTTATTATGTAGGTATTCTATCGTTTTATCAACTTTTACAGAGAGTTGCAGAGTGGAGTTTTGGTCATTGCGAGAAATGAGAGAAAAGCAGTCTAAATGTTGTTCTACACATTTGTAATTTAGCATTATCCACACTTACGGCTCGGGCCACGGATGAATTTCCCATATAAGCGTAATACCAAAATGATTTGTAATTTGAGCATATTTTCACCCTGATCTGCTATGATTTGAATTAGATGATTTGAATTAGATTTCAAAAAAAATGTTGTAGGAACCTACATAAATACTATTCTAATACAAATAATAGCAGATCATGGTTAAATAGTTCGCTGTGTGGAACTCTTCCCGTGGGTGTCGTAAGAGGCGACTAAGGGAAACACAGCGGGGGGCGGGCAGCAGCGCCTTCTGCAGAACAACTACACCAAACTGCGATCACCAACCCGCATGCCCAGCGTGGGGATTATGAGCAATAACCCCCAAATAATGATGCCATCTATGGCGCTCATTAGGGGAGGCCTATGTCCAGCAGTGGACTATTATAGGCTGGTGATGATGATGATGATGGTTAAATATGCTCAAATTACAAATAATTTTAGTATTACGTTTGTATGGGAAATTCATCCGTGCCCGGAGCCTTAAGTTATTAAGAGGATCGGTTTTCCTTACCTTTTTACAGTGGAAATTGCAGATCTCTTGATAGCCGACAAGTTGTTGGAGATAGTGGTGGCCGCCTTCGTTGCGCTGCCAGTTATGAGCTGTCGCTTTGATGGATGCCTGGCGAATCGGAAAAACTGTTTTATGTCAATGCCGAACACATCTAATTGCAAACTTATCTCAACCTTCATTAGGTGTCAAATGCAGTAAAATCCTACCTTTGATACAATGACATCATCTTCCCATATCATAAGCTCTGCTTAGCGAGGGGCTAGATAATGCTGTGTGAATTGTCCAGCATTATTATTATTTATTAATTATCTAGCTGAATTTTCGGCTACCACTGCCTTTTTTGTTTTAGAGGGGGAATCTGCAAACCGATACCATAGCGCATGGAGGGTACAGTATGGTTAAGTAAGGAATGTCGAAGATAAGCTTCAGTGACCCACTAAACAACCCCCCGGTGACCAGCCTTTATGATGGGCCTGGGAACTCCAATGGCCCAAACCTTTTTACCTCATATAATCTGATAATAATTATAATAAAGTAAGCCTTTTTGCAAAGAATATATTTTACAATTTGTTGAATTATTTATAGATAATTTTTGCAACTCGCTTGGAGTTTTGTTGTAGAATCGTATACATTGATGTTTAGGGCTATACTTTGTATCCCATAAAACAGTTCCTTTGCACTATAAATAACCTTAGAACCGGAGGCAGTTGCTTGCGAGACGCTGCCACAGGTATACTATTAGATTGTTAGGTATAACTACAGCTTACCTCTTCTCAGCGGTGGCGGCTAGTCCGGCGGCGGTCCGGTTACGTTTCCCGAGCGGCGAGGTAGCGAGCGTGCGTAGCAACGTAGTGGTCGTCGGAGTGAGAGCTTGCTTGCGGGCTGATAGCTTGTTGTGACGCTCCTGTTAATCAATTATAATATAACATAACATAAACGTATTTTATTTAAGACACCAATGGAGTGCTTGTAACTTATAAATCTCTAAACAATCTTTAAAGACTGGTCGAGGGGACGCGACACTGGAGATGGCTGTACTTTTATCAAATATGTTTGTAGTTAAAAGGTGTTAACCTGTCATTCAGAATTTTGTACGCCAATTTGGTGTTATTTGTTATTATAACTCTCACTTCACCATATGGGATAACTAGCTGGGAAAAGAGAGGTAGAGAATAACGACATTGTAATATAAAAGAACACTCACCGCTTTTCTAGTTTCCCACTCCTCCTCTATGAGCGCCAGTAGTGGCTTGCCATCGACTGTGAAAGTCCTGCCGGATCTAGTTTCATACGCGTTCACCAGCTCGCGGATTTGGGCTTCTATTTTCGGCAGCTACAGAAAAAATATCTGTTATGTCCATGCATGAAGATATCGAAAACAGGGTGGATGCGGGTGGCGAAAGAAAAGACAATAATATCCGGATTTCTATATCGCCAGTTGTTTTAACATTGGGTTTGTAGAAGGGCTAGGCAGGGGTGGCAATCTTGATGATAGCTAAGATCGACTCTATATCTACGAATCCCTATGAGATCTACCAATTATGTACTTCTGGAAATTTACATTTTTGTTTTACATTTTGTTTTGCATTATTATGTGGCCTATGTCCAGCAGTGGACTATTATAGGCTGGTGATGATGATGATGTGATCCATGCAATTTTTAAGCTATTTCATAGATGTCATGATCAGGGGATTCGTTAATTTTTGATCGACTCGAATCACAGCCCTGGGACGGCCAACCGGTCGATCGCGATCGACCGGTTGGCCATCCCTAGACTAGAGTATTTTATGAGAAATTTCCACTCACGTTGCTAGCAATCGTTTTCCTCTCCTTCTCCTCTTTGAGGAGTTGGCCGCCCCGGTTGTGATAGCGGCCAGGCTCCGACGCGCGAGCTTCCAGCTCCGTCATCTTTAGCCAAAGGTTCTTGCGGTTCAGGACCAGATCGAAAATTTGTCTGGAAAAAAGAGATAGAACTAATGTGTGAGGAGCGAAATTACCCAAGTTAAAGCAGCAGTGTGTAGTGTAGAAGCTAGAAGAAAATCGTGGTGACTATTAAATACTACACAGACAATTTTGCGAATTCCTTGGAAAAATCATTGCAAGCCAAACCAGATTATATCTGTAATATAGACCACACGAATTAAAGTGGTCTACACCAGTATATTCCCAGATATAGGTTGATAATGATGATGATGGCAAACACATTGTCAGAAAACACAACATTTTTATAGAAAGTCTCAGTAGGCAAGATGGTTTTCTTGAAAACAGTCATTAGAGGAATTACTTCCTTCCTATCCTATTGTTTGTGGCCATATTAAATCCAAGCAAATAAATTTTATTCAAGATACAATTATATATTATTGATTATAAATTCGTGTACAACACTTACTTGTTATCATTGTAGAATTTACCAATCTTCTCAAGATACATCTCATGTAAAGCCAAAGTATCTTCTGAGAATACATCTTGGTAGTAATGCAGGAACTCTTCGCGTTCGCCTGTCGAGTACATAATGTTGTCCCACATCAGCTTAATCTTTGTTCTTATGTTGGCGACGAACACCTGTGGACATTTAAAAAATATTATTTATAAAATACAATACAAAATTGCTTTATTGTACCTACACCAGAAAAAGAACATAACTAAAGACATTACATAAGACAAGTACAATGGGCGGCCTTATCGCTTATTTATCATATGTATATGATATGGTATGATACAATGATGATTGGTTCCAGATGAATAAATAATGCTGGATAATCCATATGGCATCATCTAGCCCCAAGGTAAGCAGAACTGGTGTTATGGGTACTAGATTATTGATATATATTTTTACTATCAGAACACCCTGAACAAATATCTGCAGATCCTGCATAGATTTGTCCCTAGGCGGGAATCGAACCCGCAAACTCCTGCGTTTCAGGCATCGTCGCTCACTCTGCCACAGAGATCGTGAGAATTCGCAACAAAATTCGTACTGGCGCCCGCTTTCCGTTGAAGCTGACTTTTGATTCAATTTTTTACAAAACTTATGTAAGATTTAGGTACCTAACTACACTTTTTAATTCTTAGATCACTATGTTCATCTGCCTAAGATGAATAAGCCCGAAGAATTGTAGATCCCACAGCTTATGGATTTGAGTAGAACCCTTGACTCAAGGCAAAAAAACCATCTCAAGGGAAAAGCTTACCGCAATTTTCTGACGTTTAATCTGTTCACAGCGTTTGATCTCTTCTTTGATGGCGGCTTCGGTCTGCGGGAAGCATCCGGGGTGGGCGTGCAAGAAGTTCTCTTGATAGATTTGGTCCTCGTCCAAGCACTCCCAAAGCTTCGAGACGCGTTCACGAAGTTCCAATACCTAGATAAATAAAGCATTTAGCTACTGGTCTTATTCTTATTCTAATTTAAAATTAAATTCTAAGTGGGGGGAAATGAGATCTGCCCTGACTTCTCGCATGTGATTGTATTGTGCATTATCTCCCTGCCTAAACAGGCAAACCAGCCCAGCTCCTTGAAGTACTGGAGCAGGACCTTTGGTGATTGACAGCTTCGAATCAGCTTTTCTGTGGGTCGGGTGGTCTATGGACGCCCGGCTTTTAGGAAGACCATCATTATCTTTTTAATTTTGAAAGTGTGCAATAACGCTGTCATATGGTTTTAGAGTGGGATATCAACATGTGGTTTTCTTTTAGTGAGAGGTACAGAGCCATTAAACGCGCACAGTATTTTCAAGCGCCGAAACAACCTCTCGAGAAATACTTAAAATTAACTAGCGGTCCGCCCCGGCTTCGCACGGGTATTAAACAAAAATTTCAGAAATTATACACACTAAAATGATGGGTTTCACAGTTTTCATACGGATCTTTACTTTTTTTAACAGCATTGGGGTTTTTGACATTGACTCGACATTCCAAAACTGACACTGGCCGTAGAGAAAAAGCAAGCACCGTGCGCTATACAACCTCTTTTTCTATTCTGACGCGCCATATTAGAAAAAGAGGTTGAATATACAGCCCACGGTTCAATTATTGAATTTTTCATGCGGATCCCTAACTTTTTTGAAAATATTATATAGCCTATGTTCATCACGGAAAATTAAGGATTCTAATGGTGAAAGAATTGTTTAACTCGGTCCAGTAGTTTCGGAGCCTATTCAATTCAAACAAACAAACCAACAAACAAACAAACATACAAACAAACAAACAATCAAATCTTTCCTCTTTATAATATTAGTAAAGATAATAATTAATTTTAATGAGGTTTCTTGACAAAACAAAAACCCACCAAAAAGTTGCTGTTCCTGAGATAAACAGTAAAATGTGAGCAAAACATGTAATTCAGTAGGAAGGTTCCTAATGTATAAAATGCATTAGTATCAGTATTAGTATCATTGCACCCGTGCGAAGCCGAGGCAGGTAGCTAGTTTCGTCATACAGTGCATTTACTATATTGAGCAGCATAGTACTGAGTGACCCAACAAAAATAAAAAACAAAATTTTGAGAAAAATTTTCATTATTCGCGTTTTTACAACACATTCTCCAAGATGAAAGTTTTTAGTATCATTTCTTTAAATATGAAGGTGGTAGCTATCACAGACTCAGAGATCAAAATTGCATTTACACACTGCACACAAGTTGCGCACTATAAATAGTCAGTGTATGGTAAACCATACACTGAAATCACTCAAGCTGCTACTAAGATCTTTGATCACTTCTGACATTCTGATCAAATATCTATGTTGTCATAAAATATATTGGATTCTAGAATATAGTGTACATTTCATGTTCGCACATTCAACATACACAGACATTACTTGCATACTTTGGTCATTATCATCTAAGTAGAAAATTATTATGAAAGATTTCAGGTTCAATAACTTTATTTCTTTAAGCTTACAAAAATCAAAAAAAATGTTAGTGATTTCTCTTCACTTAAATTTTTTGTCCACTAGTGGAAGAAGTGAAACATGTCTCTTGTCTATTACTTACTCTGTTATTGGTCTGTTCATATTTCTCCTGAAGTTCCTGATGCAGCTTTGCAAGTCTGTCCATGTTAAGATCAGTGACCTTGAAATCTACAGACAGGGAGGTCACCACTGACTGTTCAAACTTGTTCTGCGGCTTGATTTGAAGTTTGTCTGTAAAATAATAACAACTCAGTTGACATGGGATATAATTTATAAAAAGTAGCATAATGTGTTATTCTAGGTATGAAACTACATTTATGCAAAATGTCAGCCCAATCTGTTGAGTAGTTCTGATGTTTCTGAAGAATTAACAGACATCAATTATTATTAATTACTATTATTTTACAGTGCAAAAAATTCACAATGCAAGTTTGTTGTATGTTGTTACCATGAATTTATGTTCCAGTAGAGGTACTTTTTTGTAAATAAAATGGTAACAAAATTAAAGAAATAATGATGCAAAATATCTTACTCTACCGGTAACTTCAAAGTAAATCACAAATATTTTAAACAGTGTTAGGTTTAGACAGCTTTCAGGTAAGCATTAGTGAAGTTTTTATTCCTATTTCTAGTTGTAACTTTGTTGTTTTCTGTTATTATTATCATTATGTGTTAGTCTATGTTTACATTAAATATCTTGGATTATAGAAACCAATACAGCAAGTCTAAACTTACCCATAATGTCCCTAATCTCAACTTGCACACTCAAGAATGTCTCAACACGCTTGTCCCTCTCCGCCTGGAGAATGTTAAGGTGCTCTTTCAGACGGTCCAGTTCTTCCTCGGAAGGCAGCGGGACATCCTGCAGCTCCTGGATGGTGACACCCAGCTTCTCAGCGAGGTCTTGCTGCCATTCAAGGAGGCGCTCCATCTTTGAGCGACGCTGTTCTACTTGTTCTCTGTACCTTATAATTGAAATAAAAAGGTGGTTATTAAAAAAGAAGTTGAGAAGACTCTGGATCTTGTTTTTGGACTGGTTTCTTAAACTAGGCCACAGGTGGCACTTTATGACTTAAATAATAATTATCAGTTATCTATTGCATAACATGACTATGAGGAATGCATCACAATGTGATGGAAAAAGGGGAAAAACAAAATATATATTAATATAATAACAAGGGACTATTTATAGTGTATTGATAATAGTCTGCTAAAATAAGTCAAGACTATTTCTCACTTCCTATCTTCTTATATTGACAAAAGTCCAATAAATAACACTACTTAGCAACTGTTTTAAGTTAACAGGCTATTATGAATCTTTGATATGATCATTAGACTATGTATGTGTGCAGGACAACACTTATCTGCAACTTGTGTGAGCTAATTCAATGGGATCACCTAACAAACTAATAACAAACTTTAGTTGTAAGGAGTTACCCTGCAATTTGTTCTTCCAATTCTTTTTTGTAGTCCACTAGCATCATCTCGTCTTTGAATTCTAGAATTGTGATATCCACAGACAAGCATTTGCTCAACTCATCGGTCTCTTCCTTCAGTTCTGTCAAAAAAAGAAATCATTATGTTGTGTGTCCTTTATTAAGACTTGTTATAAAAAGTTAATAATTTGACCAAATCAATACTTTGATAAATTCCATGCATACTTTTACGAATGCAATATAATATAGCCATTGAAAGTGTCATAATATTTATATATAAAAACATTATCAACTTACTATCAACCTGAGCTTGCATCGTCTTAAGCTTCTGTCTCGTTTCATTGATCACATCTCGATGCAGTTCTTTCTCAATCAGCACCAGTTTATTGATATTTGAGACTTTGGTGGTGTCATCCACTCCAAGATGGGACCAGTTCAGCCATAGCTCCTCCATCATTTTGCGGATATTTTGAGCAATTTCTTGGTTGACTTCATTGCTGTGAGGCATTTCCGATAAATATTAAATTAATGCAATATTTTAATGCCACTTTTTATAATGGTTGCATTTGTAATAAATGTGAGTGGCTACGGCTGGAGACCTTGGTCTACCATGGAAAATAAAACAACGCCCTAGCCCAGGAGTTTGAAAACAGTGGAAGCAGGCATCTTAATTCTAGTGATAGGCTACCTTTATACATCTTAGAAATGTTATAGTTTTAGCCATGTTTTAGCATAGGGCCATAATTTATCTAATAAGGAAGAGCAAAATGGAACATGAAGAAGTACCTAGGTAATGTAATGAATGACTCTGACTTCGAATTTCGAAGCCCTATCATGAGGCCTGAGGAGGATAGTAGTAAAACTTACAAATGTCGGTTCACGTCTTCGTTAGAGAGAGATAACATTCTGAATATGTTATTTCTTGGTTGATAACAATAACATTCACAATTCTCTGAACACAAAACTTAGCAGCAAATTATTTCGTTTTCAATTCAGAATCAACAGAAGTTACACCGAGTGAAGGAACGTTTGTTTTCAAATTCGATTGACATGACGTAGTGAAAGAAGTCGTTATAAATTGAAAAAAAAATATGGCTTGTAATTGGCTAACGCAGGTTTTCGTTCGAAAACTCGCTTGGTCTACACAGAAAAAATTGTCTATGCTACATATCAGTGCTTCAAAAATCTACAGCAACGGTGAGTACAAGTGCGTAGCATTATTTATGCTCGTTGCAGCTCGCTCGCAGTGTAATTTTAATAATTATGTTATTTACTAGCTAAGACACAGATGACGCTGTTTGAGAAATTTATATGTACAAAATACTTAAATAGCTGATGGATGATGCGATATCGCTATGGTACAAACTCTTTTGTCTGAGGGTACAATCACAGTATACTTCAACTTCTTTTTTTTTTATGGCACCGCTTGCTTTTCGCTCAGAAAAACGATTGTCTATGGAAGTGCCCTAAGCATGTACTTTCCTTGGATACCTATGTAAACAAATCGGTAGAACAACATGGCGGATTAGGGATGTTCACTTGTTCGTCTAGTCGATAACATTATATCGATGGACGAGCTTGTCTTTTTAATCGACATCAAAAAAGGAAAGGTTCTATGTTCAACTGTATATTTTTTTTGTATCAATGAGGGCTACCGTTTTTGTACTCACCAGTTGGCGCCACTGTAAGTAAGGTCAGAACGAAGTTACTTATAGGCGACGGGAAAATATATTTACATACATTTTTAAGCGATTCAGCGACCCGCCCCGGCTTTGCACGGAAACCTCTTAAATTGTCAGTGTTCCTCTACTATATTATGCATGTATTATACATGTAAACCTACCTCTTGAATCACTATCTATTTAAAACAACCGCATCCAAATCCGTTGCGTAGTTTTAATGATTTAAGCATACATAGTTCCCTATGGACAGACAGACAGCGGGATGCGACTTTGTTTTATACTACCTATGTTATGAAGAGCGCATTTCTGAATGGTCCCATTGGAAGAAAGTCAGGATCTGATGGTGGGATCCCGGAGAAATCGAAGGAAACCCTCATTTTCGGAATTGGAGCTGGATCCGAGAGTTTACTGGAAGTGAAGCAGGAGCAGGATATGTAATAAAACACTGTTTTAACTGTATTGATCGCGTATATTTTGTATTTGGTTATAACCTGACGTTTTGGAAGCTTTTCTGATTTGAATGCACTCTCTTCAAAGTGCGATGTGCAAACATGAATGTCTTGAGTTCCTGGCCGGATATTTTCTAAGCCAATATTTTCATACGATTCCCTCCGCCGGCTTTCGTTTCTTGGTAAACTAAAACAAGAAAAAATACGTAACTTATTAAGGTCAACACATCATCAGTGGTTTTGTGTCCAGTGGTCTTGTGTGGAGAGGTTCAAGTCCGTTAAGATGGACTTGCACCTCTAAGATCAACACGGGGCAGTGTGTCATATTTTTGTCAAAGTTTATTTTGAATCCAAAAATGGTTTTCAAATGGTTTTCGTAATAAAAAAGTCCTCTACACTTGCCCAATAGTTATACTTAGGTACCCATACTGACCTTACCTAATTTATCGATAACGTTCGATGTTCGATGATGTTCAACACTAGCACCGGTTTTTATGTCTGCGATGTGAATGAAATATTGAGAATATTGCGGGTTTCTACAGCTCACAATAAAGATGATTCAAAATAATAGGTTTTTACACACTTTATATCAAAATACAATGTACAATAGACACCAATTTAACGAAATGTTACCACTTACCGGTGTAAGGTTAGATTCGGCCTGTTTTTGCTTTGGCATAGGCCTCAGCCTGCTACAGAACACTTCATGGTACCTCTTCTATATGATTTTCAATTTATATTACAGTTTTGCTCAATAAATAAGTCGAAAACACGGGCAAAACATAAAAATCTCACAATGACTTCTCCTGACATGTAAACAAACCCGTTGAATAGAATGACATCCGTGACAATGAAACCAGGAAGAGGGCGCTGATAAAAAGAGTGTGTATTGATTTTTCCTAACGTTAAACCACTGTTGTGAGAAAGAGACTGGTAGTCCAATATTGCTTCCGTGTCAAATTCGACAATTACAACAATTCCATATGATCGTTTTTCAGAGGCTTTTCGCTGCGACTCTGCCAGTGTCTGATATGGAGTATCTTATGGATACTGTGGTACAATCTTGATCGACTTGCGTCATCTGAGGCATAGACTTATGAAAAGTTCAGACGTAATCCAAATCAAACTTGAATCCTAACAATGGCGGCATGACATTGAGTGTCAGTGTATAGAGAGTTGCCAACAGAAGATAAAATTACCCATAATTTTTATAAATATTCTTTCTACTAATTGTTTACCTACATAATTATGAATATGTAAATTATAATGAATCATTTTAGGTACTTCTTTAGCCACGGTAATCGTATTTATTAGTCCTACTTTTCATAATTTTCAATTTACGCCAGCGGTTAATTTTTATTTATTTATTCATTTAATTAGAACGGTCATACAACCACTTACACTAACTAATTAAAATTAATTAATGCAATAAATATCGCACGAAAGTGACAATAAAATCTGGATTACGTTAATGAAAATAATAATTAAACAAATTCTATTTAAAATATTAATTATTAATATTTATGGTGCTAACTGCAGCGAATTTGATTGTTCCCGGGATTAAATAGTAACCCCTATTTGCTAATTGAAGAAATTTCAACAAAATCAGTTCAGGCCTCCGAGTGTGTGTGCAGAAGTAACAAACATAAACACATCCAAAGTCTCCGTTCCATGTCTAATTTTAGTTTGAATAAATTATTCTTTGTGCCTATTACCTGGCTGACAACATTTTCTGCCTGCGGCTTCGCATACGTTGTTCATGTGGAAATGCTTAACCAATATACCTAATATAAAAAAATCAAATAAAAATTATAATTATTGATATCTACATTTGTAGCCATATCTTATGATTGTTACTGAGAAGATCAATGAAACGTTCCTAATAATGAAAAAATATACATTATTCTCATATTCATTGTTTATTGATACATAATAAAAAAAAATATGTATACCTACATTATAATGCCCGAATGGTTTTACATGTAAAATCCTAATGCACACTGCATGCTACACTAGATTTAGTGGGATTCAAATTATTTTAATTATGAGATTCTCTGATTATGCGAATTAAAATTAACTTCCAATTTTCATCACCCGGAAATCTGAAAAAAATATTGACTATTAGTTATGCCCCACGGCTATCTATAATCTCGATATAACATCTGCGTAGCATGATCGTCAGTAAAAGTATTATCCAAATGGGTTCAGCTATTTTGGAGGTTAGCTCAAATAAAAAACAAACATAGGTATTTCGAAATTCGTATTCCTAAAGCTATTGTATAGATATAACAAACTGAAATTCAATATCCTAATTATATTTCGAATACTTAACACATATTATTTTATATAACCAGGATGATGAAATGCATATTTACCTGATTCAAAGTCAATAAAATATGAGAATTAAATATTTTTAATATCCTCCCACACTTACTGGAAAATTTACATGTTTACATGTTGGCAGCACTGGCTAGATTTTGTGCTTAGAGTTTGATTTATAGGTTGATAATAATTTTGCGTGAAATCGAAAAAATAAGTAGGTGAAATAAGAAATTTATCTACGAAATGTGATCCGGTGTTTTTTATTGACAAACGCATTGTGATTTTGGCAACATCTGACCACACAAGACGGCGTTTTTCATTTTGTTTTGATGATGTTATTAGGTTCGTGTCTATGGGCGTTATGGCGGCGACTGACATACTATTTGAATGAATCATATACAGTATGTCAGAGTACCGAGTGCTTCTTTTTATTTTTTATGGGATTCCTTCCGTACATAATCATAATTTCATGATCTGAGGTATCATCGATATAAGACCTCAGAAAAACGATGTCTAGGATCGTTTTTCTGAGTATAAGACAGATGTTGGTGGATAAAATAGACAAGAAAGATGTTGGTGGAAAATAGATAAGACATAATGTTTTTAATATTTTCCAATAATTAATTGATTCACTAGCATCTCAAGCATAGTAGCATCATCCGCCTGTCAGTCCATTGCTGTAGAGTCGGTAGTCGTACATTGAACCAGACAGCTACATTGAACCATCGAAAGTTCTCGAATATGCAACGTTGCCGATTCGCGCTTGTGCCGGTAAATAAGGTCCCTACAGCCCTCCTACCCACCGCTGAATTTGCGCGGCGATCCCGTGAATAACGGAGGTTGGGCCAGGACTTTTACTAAAATCGATCGGAAAAGTAAGTTTTTTCATCAGTTTTCTTTGATTTTTCATTTGTTTTCGGTGTTGAATGTCAGTATTTAAATAATTACGTGTAATAGTGCACATATTTAGCTTTCTAATGCATGATATTTGGTCTTAATATGCCCTGGTCTAACTGGTGAAATGTTGAGTTTATTTCGAAGCACGTGCGGTATCTCTCTTTGAACCACATACATGAAATACAGACTGAACCACGGTTCACTGTGTACTATTAACTTATTACACTTCCGTGCAATTGTACTGTTTTGTGTGAAGTCACAAAAAAACTGCATATTAACTGGAAATTATAAACTAATAAATTAAAAAAGGAATTTTTTTTGGATGGCGACCAAAGTAACGTCCAGAATAAAAGGTGACGTCACAGCTGCAACGAACAATTATGCCAAATCACAAATATTGTCATAGTAAGCAATTTTTTTTGCACTGAAGTGTACTGATGTATGTTTGCATTTTTGATATAGAAGATACTGTTAAAATAATTCGTTAAAACTAAGTTAAATTATAGTGTTTGTGTTCATAAGAAACTTGATCTCTTAATAATAGCATTTAGCTTAATATATATGTAATTTTTTTCACTAACCGATAAAATTACACTTCAGAAGTGTAATTTTATAGTTATTTTTTAACATTTATAAGACTGGCCCTTTCGGTAATAAAGCAAATCATCAAAATTTACCATTGTTTTATTTGCCATGCTTTGAAATTGATAAATACCAATATTTAGGTAGGTGGTAAAGGGTGGTTCAATGTGGAAAATACCCCGGTTCAATTTGTACTACCTAGTGGACACAATGAACCAAAGCTGAGTTTTAAAAAAACATTTCTCCTACTCAAACTAGGCCCAACTCTCAAAAAACTAGTATGCACGATGATAGTCGGATAAATTCTGCATAAGATAGGGGACAAAAGGAAAAAACAATAGCAAAAGCTAAAAAATGTAAAAACTACAGGCTCCTAAAATTTACCCGGTTCATTGTACGACGCCGTACCCTACATAGGCTATGGATGAGTTCTAATCAAGGTTATGTATGTTGCTAGCACCCTAGCTTCGACCTACCTATTGCTTTTATGTAAGATCTACATTTCGAAATAATATAATTTTTTCTGCATTACAAAAGAAAAAACTAAATAAATACCTACATTTTATTTCAGAATCTACCTTAGTGATCGATGCTCAAGAAAGCTCTTAACTTTCGTCATCATTTTTAAAATCTATGTTCAGGCCTTCAAGCCTAGGTATACAATGTACTGTAACGAAAATAAGTTGTTCTAAATTCTTTATGAGTTGAAACCATGAACCTATGGTTGAAACCTATTTAATCACTTCACATCGCTGCCATTTGCAATGTTGAGAAGAACATAAAAAAGTAAATTCGGTAATCATGAACCTATGAAAAGTAATGTATAGGTTCGTAACGGTAATCTCCCAATTTTCAAAAAAAATATTAAATTTTTCTTGTGGGACAAGGATTAACTAAAAATGCAGGATTTTTTAGCAAAATATTCCTAACGAATCTATACTACTAATAATATATAGGAAAGATTTGATTGTTTGTTTGTTTGAATAGGCTCCGAAACTACTGGACCGATTTAAAAAATTCTTTCTTCATTAGAATCCTAAATTTTCCGTGATGAACATAGGCTATATAATATTTTCAAAAAAGTTAGGGATCCGCATGAAAAATTCAATTATTAAACCGTTCTTTTATTCAACCTCTTTTTCTATTATGGCTACGCTGCTTGCTTTTTCTCTACGGCCAGTGTCAGTTAAAGTGTCGAGTCAATGTCAAAAACCCCAATGCAAAGTAAGGGATCCGTATGAAAACTGTGAAACCCATCGTGTTAGTGTGTATAATTTCTGAGATTTTTGTTTAATACCCGTGTGAAGCCGGGGCGGACCGCTAGTAGTATATAAATTTTAAGGCATAATGTTAGTAGGGTTTTAATTGGTCTGAGGGGTCGTCGCGCGCATAGCGTTCTGGCGCTACTTGACAGTTGACGAAAGGTAGGTAATAGAAGGTAATAGAACGTAGTGGTTTTATTCTCTTTGATAGAAGATATTAAAAAGTTAGTGCCCTAACCTATTACGAATTAATAAGAATCTGTTACATCTGAAATTTTTAGGTGGGTACATCATAAATGAAAGCATAAAATTAAACGAGATATTAGGTTATTTTTATCAAAGATAAATGAAACGAGTAGGTACCTTGGTTTTATGAAATGTTTAGTTACCTAGATAACTACCTACTTTTGCGAGTTCCGTGTTTAGTTTTCTGTAACCCTCACTGTAACCGGAGAAGTGACAAGATTAGGTTTCTTCTCGTTCTCTGGTTATTCCTATTTCGTTGTTTAATCTAGTTTGTCACTGAAACAGTTTAGTGTAAAGTTCTTGTAATAGGTTAAGTACTTCGTTATACACGGCTTCATGGACATTATTGTTGCTTACTGTACCTACCTACTAAATCAAAACATGACGGTCTAGTGTGAATACCTACTCGGATATTGCTTAACCCAGCAGCTTCCGCGGATGACAATAAGTACCTACGTAAAGGAAGGGAATAGTTAAACGCATTGCAACAGGAAAGACATTCTGATTTAGAACATTGACAAACCAAACGTGTATCGCCTGTCTATACTAATATTATAAAGAGGAAAGATTTGATTGTTTGTTTGTTTGTTTGTTTGTTTGTTTGTTTGTTTGAATTGAATAGGCTCCGAAACTACTGGACCGAGTTACAAAATTCTTTCACCATTAGAATCCTTAATTTTCCGTGATGAACATAGGCTATATAATATTTTCAAAAAAGTTAGGGATCCGCATGAAAAATTCAATAATTGAACCGTGGGCTGAATATTCAACCTCTTTTTCTATTATGGCGCGTCAGAATAGAAAAAGAGGTTGTATAGCGCACGGTGCTTGCTTTTTCTCTACGGCCAGTGTCAGTTTGGAATGTCGAGTCAATGTCAAAAACCCCGATGCTGTTAAAAAAGTAAAGATCCGTATGTAAACTGTGAAACCCATCGTTTTAGTGTGTATAATTTCTGAAATTTTTGTTTAATACCCGTGCGAAGCCGGGGCGGACCGCTAGTACTTGATAAACTCATTAATTTAAGTAGGTAGCTAATTGCACCTGTGTGTTACCTACATTAAAAACGTAAAAGTATTATTAATCTATGTTATAGACATAGATTAATAATACTTTTACATGCTACATTTTACATGCAATTTATCAACATTTTTCAAAATATTTCAAAAAGTATTATTTTCACAGACTTTTAATTTTTCCCTTAAAATTAGATATATCTTCATTATGAATGTAAGCGGGTTAACTACGAACCTATTATATGTTTTAAGAACACCAACGTTTACATATAATAGGTTCGTAGTTAACCCGCTTACATTCATAATGAATTCATCAAACTACGATAGTTTTTATAGTAAAATAGATATATCTTATTATACCTTATCTACAAACGTCTAGTAGGTAGTACCAAAAAACAAATTGAAAACTGTTTTGAAATGTACAAACCATGTAGTCAACCTATCAAATGATATACCTTTGATTATCAGTTGGCTTAACTGAAAATCAAAGGTATACCTGGTCTTTGATTTTGCAGGTGGCTTTTAAAATTTCCACATCAAAAATTTGTACCTCCTACAGAAATTCATTATGATTTTACATTTATTTATTTTTTCTTTCTTTGAACATATACAGGCGCACGAAGTGTAGGTATTATTATTTCAAGCCAATAGTTGCAGTATTACAGAGATATTCAATAGAACAATATACGCGACAGAAAAAAATTAAGATCCTAAGGGTTTTGAAACCGATGTCAAAACCTTAAAAAGGTAAAGTAAACTATCAAAGGAAACTGGTGCAAGTGTTGTTAGTTTTCGTGTTAGGATAACCTTTGTCTATATCTATACTAATATTATAAAGAGGAAAGATTTGATTGTTTGTTTGTTTGTATGTTTGTTTGTTTGTTTGTTTGTTTGAATTGAATAGGCTCCGAAACTACTGGACCGGTTTTAAAAATTCTTTCACCATTAGAATCCTTAATTTTCCGTGATGAACATAGGCTATATAATATTTTCAAAAAAGTTAGGGATCCGCATGAAAAATTCAATAATTGAACCGTGGGCTGTACCTATATTCAACCTCTTTTTCTATTATGGCGCGTCAGAATAGAAAAAGAGGTTGTATAGCGCACGGCGCTTGCTTTTTCTCTACGGCCAGTGTCAGTTTTGGAATGTCAAGTCAATGTCAAAAACCCCAATGCTGTTAAAAAAAGTAAAGATCCGTATGAAAACTGTGAAACCCATCGTTTTAGTGTGTATAATTTCTGAAATTTTTGTTTAATACCCGTGCGAAGCCGGGGCGGGCCGCTAGTTTTTCAATATATTACTTTTTAGGTGCATAATTGACGAATCGATATGAATAAGAATAAAATAATTTATTTGCACTAACAGGCATTCCAGTAATCAGTTATATATAAACAAAATGTAAAAAAGAAAAATATTACAACTGGGGTGATAATAAAGCATAATATTGTTAACTTTCTGTGTTCTTACTACCTCAATGTTTGGGGTGGTTCCTTATTGCAGAAGCCCTTGTTATCTTGATTTTTCATCATTTAATGAACAATTTTCTGTATTTAAATAGTTATCTGTTATTTATTTGTAAGCGTTCGATGGTAGTAACGTCCCTACTAAAGTATCTAACAAAAAACTTCAACGCGCTCTCCTACGTCATGCAGTGTGAAGCTGACCGGCGCGATGACACACGTCCCATATTTTTGTCTGATGGCTAAGCATATTCGACTACACTGGATATTCAAATATGCCTATCCATAGACAATGTAATCCGACAATCAGACAAAAAATAGGACGTCTTTCGCTGGCCTGGGAGCGACGATGAAGATGCGCGATGCTATCTGTCCAATTTTTTATTTTTTTCTCTTATAGAGATCTCAAGAGCAAACTTCGATTCTTTCTCAAATAACCGAAGCATTTTGGTTAAGTATTTTTTTCAATGTGTTAATAATGATGATAGTTTCAAAAGATTTATACAAAGTAAGGTATTATTTATATCAGAGAGTCTATGAAATACCTCCTAATGAATGAAAGTATCGTGAGAAAGTCCTGATCTACCACAGGTTCACGAGTTCGCAGCCTTCTGACATTTAGAATCTTGATGATGTTAGATCTTGAGCTTATTTAGTCTCTCGTGATTGCATTGAAAGCTTTTTTTATATATACCTATGTAGTTATGTTAAGCCTTGTCTATGTCGTATACTTTTTGATCACCAAATCTAGCTCCACCCGCGGCATTACCCTCTTTATATAAAGTAGTACAATCTTATTAGAATTATTACTGCTAATGAAGTGAGACGACATAATATTACAATTATTTTAAATAAGCTCTCAAATTTCATTCAGCCGTTTGAGCGTGAACTGACCGTGTAACCAACCAACACACTTAAGTACATTACATACTTTCGCCCTTAAAATAAAAGTTTGACGATTGCATAAGGCTCCTGCGACTAAATTTTCTAACGTAATAACAAAATAATTTGTAATTTGAGCAAAATTTTACTTTGGTGTGCTATCATTTAAAAAAATATTTTGTTTAATTTCATTTCAGTATTTAAAAAAAATATGGTAGCAACCTAGATAAATACAATTTTAATACAAATAATAGCATATCATCGTGAAAATAAACTCAGATTACAATTTTTTTTTGTATTACGGTTATACTTTGGTACGTTAATATTTGGGAAATTCATCCGTGTCGCCGGAGCCTTAAGTCCTTTACGTTTATATAAAATACCTGAGTCTCGACCGCAAAATTATACCCAAAAATTGCATAAAGCGGCCAAAAAGGATTTTATCAGGAGATTACAGCACTGCAATAAACTTACCTTACAACATTTAATTGATGTAGAAATTGCTTTCCGGCATCTGATATTTCCAATCACTAGAAAATTGCCGCCTTTCAGTTTTGATCCATATTTTAGTAATACAAATTGTTTGTTTATCTTAAACATAACGATAGATGCTGATGTAACAAGTTGGGCACCCACTAACTATCTACGCATTTCCTGGTGCTAATTAGGTGGAAATTGTCATACATAATTAATTAAATTATATTATGTAATAATTTTAATAATTAAGTACTTATACTGAGATAAAAACTTATCGCAAGAGTTTCTGAAACTATGTTTTAGAGATTATTTAAATATTATTCAGCTTTATCCCAGATCAATGCACTTATTGCTTATACAAATTTGAAAGCAAACGCAAGTTTTTAAAAGTTTTTGCCCTTGTTCTTAATATTGTTTGCTAATTTGCTTTTGATACTTAAATGAACTTAATTGCGTTCTTAAGAGTGCTGTTTAACATAGGCAATAGCCTTATGAAGGTCAATAAAAGAACTGGACCATCACTCGATGTAAAACATACTTAAATTGTAACGATGCCGCAAAGAATCGATAATATACCTACTTACTAGTGAAATCTTTTGACAAGACAGCCTGCGTTAGTTATATAATCGTATTCATAATGCCTAAATTTATTTTCGTCTACTTAATCGACACTTTAGCAAAAGCTATTAACAACTTCGAAAAAAGAAGGTTAAGTCCGGTTGTATACATGTATGTTTTTTATGTATTTTATTTTTCGTCAAGTATGGACTAATTTTGAAAATTTAATTGCTGTTTCATAAAGAACTTAACCCCAAGGTGGTCCTTAAAATCGTGTTCCCGAGAGATTACTATTTATCCAAACTTCAAAACAGTGTAAAATTATTAGACTCAAAGTTGGTTTTTAGTTTTTTTCAAAACAGTAATATTATTATAAATTTAGAACAAACTCAAAAAACCAACTATTCTGATTTTTATTTACATAGATGATGTGAAGTGGCGACTTGCAAGTAAACTGCTCAAGTGTGCAGTTGTGAAACATAAAAACATCAAAGATGCTAATCTGATTTTATACTGCCTCTGATTTTATACGCATGTTACGTGATAATGATGGCAAAAATGTCGATGTCGTTCGTTGTACGCTTTTTACATACATCTCCCAACAATTTCTATCGATTGTTCTAATTGAGACGCCGACAGACTGACAATGGTCGGTAAACGTAACTGCAAAAGTACTCGCTCAGCGCTGGTTAAGTGAAACCGAGTATAAAAGCGATGCAAATTACAAGTGTTGCCATTACCAACCACCCTCTCACGGAGTACGGAGTACCAGCTAGCAGCGAACATGAAGTACCATGTGCGTAATTGTGATTGTGTTACTACTGTGGTGTGCAAAACATGCGCGTGACCGTGTCAAATCTCATGTTGTGTTACAATCATGCTAATGAGCTCACATTAAAGTTCACATTAGCGACAACGATAGGCCAGGAGTATCGATTAGAAAGGCTTTCTTATTGCGTAAAGTGCTGTCTAGTAACAGTGACTTCAGGCGGAACAGGTTTTGCGACAGAGCTTGCCTACTGTTATTTTATAACACAACGTAACTTAATGATTGACACTGCATATCCTGTATTAGACAAAGCTTGTAAATTTTAGTTTAAATTTTGTCTCTTTGCAGATTTTCCTGGGATTCCTGGCAGTGGTCACCGCCTACCCCGGTATCATTCACGACGACGGCCCCCAATTAGAAGAAAAATTAGACCACCATGCTCTGATCGGAGAGACGGGTCACCAACACCACATTGAGCACGAACACGCGAAATCTCATCAGTCGATCAAATTCGAGCACTTCCATCCAGTGCCTGTTTACGTAAAGAAAGAGCACAGCCATCTGTTGAAGCACCCGTTGGAGAAGGGCAAGTCTGAGCAGAGCCTGAAGTTGATCCATCCGGAGCATCACCACAGCCATGGCGGCGGCCTGGTGCTCGAGGACGACCGACACGACACGGAGCAGTACCTCGCTGGACTGGGACATGGAGGTTTCGAGCAAGGAGGCTACGAACACGTTGGAGGTCTCGAAGGCTACGAAGGAGGCGAAGGTCTAAAGGAGTACGCACAGCTCCAGCCTGAATCTCATGGGTACTACGCACAGGGCGGAGAGAGTGCGGAAGGCTCTTACAAATACGGAAGCTACTAGGATTAATCAAATCTCATTAGATGTAAGGTGAGCAAAGGTCTCAACCACTGGCTTCTTTTTGTATCTTTGATTCGACAACGTACCTGATTTAGTTGTAATTTTTCGAAACGCTTTCTAAACCGTCAATTCCCACATATTTAAAATTGGAATTTATGTTCCTTTTATGTTATTGTTGGTTTGAAAAAATTAAGTGTAGCTCAATGTTTGAATGTCTGCATTTTGTGTGTTTGGAAATATAAATTTGCTTTATTTTTGTTCTTAGTTTAAGATGCGATGGGAGTCCCAGTAAACATGTGATATTAAAATGTTTGTTTTTGTGTAATACTGAAGTTTTATTTCCACCTTTAAAAGGTAACCGTTAAACCCTACAACACAACTCTCGCACATAAAGATGTCCATTGATTCCACTTTTCCTCCAACAAACAAAAGAATACGCTATTGTCTTCGACGTTATCAGCATAAACAAACACCGAACCAGGTATGTATCCCAAATTTATAAAGACGATCATCTTTTGTTTCATTTCCGAATTAGTATGTAATACTCTAATTACATTGCACTAGGGCATTAATCAAACTTTAAAATCGTTAAAACTGTCACCTCGATACGCTGAACAGAACACCTTGTATAATTTTACGAATACAGCAATTAGATAATTATAATCTAAGTCCTGTGTGATCAAGAAGATTGATCGATGTTTATGTGAGTGATGAAAACAGGTCTTAGGTATTCATGTAATTTAGATCAATTAGTGAGATATTTCCCCAACCGGTGTTCACAGTAAATGACCCGTTGGATAACACCCTGTGCCTCAATTATGTATTGTTGTAACAGCGACAGGTTGATTATGTGTTCTGTAATCTAATCTTCGTAACATCGATAGAAGAATGCGATCATGCAACTGGTTACGGACTTCTCTCATATTGGTAATATCATAACATTAAATCGATGCCTTTTATTCATATAAAAAAACTATACAGCTTTATTCCTAAGAAACCATTGTCAAGCATTGTCATGCCACAATATTTTAATTTCAGAAGGAAAAGCCAAAAGTTTCTCGATTGAACTTTTTCTAGGAGAGCTATTTTCGCGTTTTGTGTTGGTAGGTATTTGAAATTACCCATTAGGCACTGAGTATTTCACTCACGGGCATAAAATTACCTAACGGAGTATTGAGACAGTAGGTAATGCAATTTTATAGCCACATCATATTTTACTAGATTTCATAAAATATTTCCAATTACTTTCGATTGCGATTTCAAGTCACGTATTCATATAATATTTTTATATTACAGAGCTTATACAAATAAATTCATTTCTGCTACTTTCAATAAGTAGGTACTCATTATTACTACTTACGTAATTCATGCCAGCCAGATGCATCTACTAAGAACCAATACAAACTACATAGAAACGTACTACCCACCTAAGTATTTAAGTGAAAAAATTACAGTAGCATGAGTAATAACATCAGAGAAGATAACATACTCTTCTTTTTATCGTACCTATATTCTCCCATTATTATAAGAAATACGTGTGAAGCTTTGAGTTTCTAATATTTTTGACACTTTGAGTGGGAGCTGCTCTAGTTTTATTCTACAACTAGCGGCCCGCCCCGGCTTCGCACGGGTATTAAACAAAAATTTCAGAAATTATACACACTAAAACGATGGGTTTCACAGTTTTCATACGGATCTTTACTTTTTTTAACAGCATTGGGGTTTTTGACATTGACTCAACATTCCAAAATTGACACTGGCCGTAGAGAAAAAGCAAGCACCGTGCGCTATACAACCTCTTTTTCTATTCTGACGCGCCATAATAGAAAAAGAGGTTGAATATACAGCCCACGGTTCAATTATTGAATTTTTCATGTGGATCCCTAACTTTTTTGAAAATATTATATAGCCTATGTTCATCACGGAAAATTAAGGATTCTAATGGTGAAAGAATTTTTTAACTCGGTCCAGTAGTTTCGGAGCCTATTCAATTCAAACAAACAAACAAACATACAAACAATCAAATCTTTCCTCTTTATAATATTAGTATAGATAATAAAGTGACTATGGATTTCGCTATAAAGATTAATTCATATCGAAAGATGTAGGGCAAGGGCAACAAAACATTGCCTCCGTATTCATTTGTCGACCCACTTGCGCAAGAGTCGAATACAAATCTTGTGATTTTAACGACATCTCGGTTTCCTGGTACGATCGACGATTTCGTATTCGTACATGTGACTTTCTACTCGCACTAAGAAAACTTTTTATGAATTTTGAAATCCTCTAGGATTAATGCATTTGACGTTGAATATTTTTACGTTGTCATGGCTTTTCGAAAAGCCGTACTTCGTGTAGTAATTATTAAACTTTATAATGTAGCCTTGAGCATAATTAAAGTACCTAGATTATAAAGTTTAAAGCTACCTAATTATTTCACAATGTGTTATGTACCTAAACATTTTTTGTTTTTGTGTCCACATTATTAATTCTTGTTATATAGTAGGTAAAAATTTAGAATACTAAATTTACGAATATTCTGGGGGTTCATAAAGATAAGTAAAACATTAACATTATGTACTTAATGAAACAATGATATTTATAAAAAAACCTCACTTTTAATCACAATACTTAACAAATACAAATAATTAACAAGTAACATAGTTTTAAGTAGGTAACAATAATAATTTGTAGGAAATAAGATCAACAATTTAAGTATGACTAAATTATTCATTGCTCCCTGATGTGTCTCAGGATAGTGATTCTTTCAGGCTTACCTTTAGGAGTTTCTACTGGGTTCTGTTGCTTATTTTCAGGAACTCTGCGTTTTACAATGTAAGGTTTGTCGGTTCTTGTCTTAACGTATACGTTTTTTACGCTAAGAACCTTTGGGATTTCCACGGGAACTGGAATAGAGCTCAAGGTTCCAAAGTTTCCATTATTTAGTACAGGAAACGGGATAGGATTTAGGCTTTCTAAAGTAGAGTTTCTCCGTATCGTAGGCTGCTGAGCCCTTGCCTGCTTGGGATCTACAGCAGGTACCTTGAATTGCTTGTTTTTATTCAGAAGGCGTTTCTTGTTTAGCTGTTGCTGGATAAGAAGTGGTACAGTCTTTGCAATCTCGGCCGCTTCTTCAGAAGCTTGTTCAGCGGCTTTTTCGTTTTCCAAATTCTTGAGCCTTTCGATTTCGATGGCGTACTTCTGGTTGTTAAATTTGGGAGATGCTTTCAGTTCTCGTAAAATACTTAGGAGCTCGTCTTGCACAAGCTTGTTCTTTCTTGGAGGCTGAGGAATCGCTTCTGTCTCTGAGATTTGTTGTTGGGAATTTTCTTCTTGAATAGGCTCTTCAGAGGTTTGTTCAACCTCTACGGGAACAAGTTTGTACTTTCTTCTTTCTTGGGCAGGTGCAGGGGGTGCTCCTTGGTCCTGATTAGATTCTTGAGCTGCAATGGGTTCATTTTCTCCTTGAAGAAGCTGAATGTTGATCCTTTGCGGCTGTTCGTTAGGTTGATAACGAATATATGAGTATGTTTTCAAAATCTGTTCCCTCTGAGCACCTGCATCAGCAACGTTTATCGCCTCTTTTAGTGGCTGCTGAGGTTTAAGCGTCAATTTCGGAGAAAAATTTCTCGGTGTCTCGGTACTCTCTTGCTGGATTTGAGGTTCGTTACGGGCCTGTTCTTCCGCTGTTTCCTCGTCTTCAACTTGTTCTTCATTAAGTAGTCTCAGAATGGCTTCAAAGTCAATATCCTGGCTAAGGTCATCTTCTGGACTCTCTTCTTCCTGCTGAGGTTGCTCTTCTTGTTGAACATCTTCGCTTTCTTCATCTTCCTCTTGTTCTTCATTTACTGGAGGTACAGGAAGTTCAAGATTTTCTTCATTTTCCGCCTCCGGGTCTTCCATTGGCTGTACCACAGCACCACCGGCTTCGAGAGCTTTCACCTGCTCTGGTGTTAGATAGACAAAGACTTCTTTATTCTCATTCTGCTCCGAAGTTTCGGAATCAATAGAAACATCGTAGAAGTTTTGAGGACCCTGGTCGTAACGGTTTGCTCTTGCTGAGCAGAGCAGAATTGACGCAAAAATTATCCACATCTGAAAAAGAAAATAAGTATTAAATAAAATACAGCTTGGTTCAGGCTTCATCGATGATATGTATTGTTATTAGGAGAGGCCTACGTCCAGCAATGGACTTATATAGGCTGATGATGATGATGATGTATTGTTATGAGTTGCTCATTATTTAGAGTAATTATTACTAACTTTGGAACCCATAGCTGCTAATTTGATGATCTGCGCAGCCTGTAGACTGGTGGAACGGTGATGTTCGTCTGTACCAATCCATGGAAATTCCACCAATTTTATATAGATGTTGTGTATTCAAAATGTTAAACACTTTGGAAACTAGTCCATAGCGTTAGTGAGGAGACAAACAATGTCGATGCGGCCTCATACGGACCTATGAAGGAATTTATAATTTACATTACATTGCCACACCAAAACTACTGAACACTGTCGCCTTTGTTTAAATTCAATAAAGATAACTTGTTTGAAAGTTTGACCTTGTGCATCAGTTTTTGTCGATTGTTACTTCAGCAGATCGACCTCTGCGGAAGGTAGAGGATAAAATTGCCGCCCCGGGACAAATGTTTGTAAGACCAGCAGATCTTTATTTCGGGTGTTCTGGGAGTTATTCTATATAATAAAAATATCTATGTAATGTCTTAAGTATATAAGTCATAGTTTTGTGCCGTGGTAATTCCCAATCTAGAAGTTCGATTCACTGGAAAATACATGTCTTCAGAACTTGTAGTTACTATAAGTTAGTAACTTCTAATTATAGTTCTGTTCGGTTACATATTTTGAATTCTATCGAATGGACTAACTTACATATCGACATTTTAAAACGATCTACTCCCAACACTATTTCGACATTTTATTAAAATTTTGGCATGGTAGGTATACGTAATATTGCACCATATTTTTTTGAAATATTTTACCAAATTTTGGTTTTAAATTCATTCTAACCATTAGAATTAATAAGCTTTTACTCAATGAATAATCTTTTAATCCCAATAGATTATTCAATTTTAATCTAATTTGGATCCAATTTATTTACATTTGTCATGGTTTGAGTTTATAATTTTATTGTTTTGTCTCAATGAAAAACCAGTCGGAAAAAGCATATTGATGGATTAATGAGATCATATTTTTGTATTAGATTTAGTGGTAAAACTCTTTCTTCTCTTTGTTTTGAAAGTGAACGAAAGTAGGTTTTGGTTTTAAGAAACTTTGGGTTTATTTTGAAGACAATGGTAGGTACCTACTCAGTATTTTCGGATTCATTAAACAATTTACCAGACAAACTTTCCTCCCGAAAAGAAACTAATGGAAACGATTTACGAAAATCAGAAGAAAACTTCTCTTTTTATTTCCATATTTTTTAATTTATTTTATAAAAATATGGAAGCTATTTTAGTGTCATAATGTTATTTTTTACCATCGCAATATGAAGTTATACAAGAAAAATCACAATATTGGTTTTAAAGTCGGGGCTAACTCAGATAACTCAGATTTTTATGTCTGTGGTACCCCATAAGCCAGGCATAACATAACAATTTTAGGGGTAACAACACCTACGTATAGAATAAAGCAAAGTAGAGTTTATAAGAAGTTCTGAACAATATTATTAAGTATAATTATTATTCGATTCAACCATCTCGCGAACATCGATGCGAGTTTGCAGACTCTAAATTTAAGTCACCTTCACGACAAATAAAAACTTCTTTTCCATATTGCTTTCGTATTTTTACAGGCGCAAACGCACCTTTCTAAGATCGTCAATTGTGTGTTAAGAAAAGTGTATAATAACAATAAGTGCTTTACTAATTCACCATTATGTTAGAACTTTATTTAGTTTACTCGTTTGTGCTAAAGGAAGCTTATGTTTTTAGGGTAAATGACAATTTTTTTCGGATTCAAGTGTAAGCTCTACCAAACCGATTTTTTTTTTTTTTTTTTAATTCTTCATTGTTTTTGGGACTTTGAGTCATTGTTATGACTATGTCAGTCCCGTCTTTTCACAAAATAATTATTATAAAAGAAAAACAATAACATCTAAAACTAACCTAAATAATTTTATCGCCGCATCACTCATTGCTCTGTATATACTCGAGGCGTCCGCGTCAGTGGCACGTCATACTAATTTGGCACTTTTGTCTGTTTCGCAAAATACAAAAGTGGGCAGTTTTTAACTTCAAGTTCATGGAGTTTGATTGAAATACTATTCTGTCGGTGCCTGTCGGATACGCAAAATCCAAAGCCACATAAAAGAAATGGTGGTGGCAAAACATACATAGAAGTCATTTTTTAATAACCAAGGGCAATTGAGACACTTTGTTTTGGATTTTATGTATCATGTATTTAATGATGGTACGACAGTTTTAAAAACTCTTGAGCCTACTAAGCTTAACACAAGTATCTATTCGTATGTTATCAATCATTATTAATATAAATGAATACATAAAGCTGGACCATTCATACAGCATCATCTAGCCCGAAGCTAGACAGAGAGATTGTAATAGAGGTAGGTAGGTACTAGATAACTGATTTACTTGATAATAATATGTATCTATAATAATCTACTAACATAATATGTCCGACCACTGTAGCGCGGTGGGCGAAGGTCCGCCTGCGACGCAGGTTGCGGGTTTGAATCCCGCCTCGGGACAAATATTTGTACGATCTGCAGATATTTTTTCAGGGTCATTTTCTAAGTATAATAAAAATCTATGTGTGTAATAATATTGTATTATGTATATCAGTCATAAGCTCTGCTTAGCTTGGGGGCAGATGATGCAGTGTGGATTGTCCGGCATTATTCAATTTATTTATGTATATTTTTAAGCTTTGGTTGCCTGGAAGAAATCGCTTTAAGCAATAAGGCCGCCAATTCCGTTAACTTTTAGTTTTAATTTGTCTTAGTCATAAGTTTCGTGAATAAAGAATTATTATCTTATTAGGGTTTTGCCATCGGTTGCAAAACCCTTATGAAATCGCTTTGGGTCTGTTTTGTGTTTTGAATCCTCAATATCTCAGAAACTACTGCAGCTATTGACTTGAAATTTGAAATAATAATACATTTTGTGCGCCCGCACATATTTATAGAAAAATAAATGAAAATAAATGAAAAATCAAAATGAAGATTTTCCATACAAATTTTGAAATCGAAATTTTAAATGGAACGTACAAAGTCGAAAGTGGTATCAAATGAAAGGTACTTGTTTGTAGATTTCAAAATAGTTTTTGAAATTTCGGTAGATTTCATACTTTTTAAAATATTTTGAAAATGGTCAAAAAAATGACCGTTCCCCCCCCCCTATCTCCGAAGATTGCAGAGCGATCGACGTGATATGTACCAAGTGTTTGTAGGTTTGTAGGTGCCGTGTGGTGACGGCATAATAGTGCCGTGTGGTGACGGCATAATAAAGAATTTCACCACCCCAACTCATCCCGTGGGTGTCGTAAGAGGCGACTAAGGGAAACACACCGGGGGGCGGGCAGCAGCGCCCTCTGCAGAACTACTCCACTAAACTGCGATCCCCAACCCGCATGCCCAGCGTGGGGATTATGGGCAATACCCCCAAATGACAAGAACCGCCACAAAATGGCCCCCAGTTCCCGGCCGCCTCGCTATTCCTGGCCATGGTAGCGGCCACGGTAACGGCGGGGCAGGGGGTGCTAGGAATCACCGGGCTACATTAGGCTACCACACCCCACACACACTGACCCTGGCAACGTTTAACGGACGCACTCTGAGGCTTGATCACCATCTAGCGCAGTTGGAAGTGGAGTTAGAGAACATTAAATGGCATGTTCTAGGGTTATGTGAAGTCCGTAGAGAGGGGGAGGACACCGTAACCCTAGACTCGGGCCATCTTCTCTACTTTCGTGAGGGTGATAAAACATCCCAGGGTGGCGTAGGTTTCCTCGTCAATAAGGCCCTCTCTAACAACGTCGAAGAAATCTCCAGTGTGTCGACCAGGGTAGCGTACCTGATCCTTCGGCTGTCTAAGCGCTACAGCTTGAAGGTCATTCAGGTTTACGCACCGACCTCGACACACTCGGATGATGAAGTGGAGGATATGTACGAAGACATATCCAAAGCCTTACATCACACCACCAAGGCTCACTTCAACGTTGTTATGGGGGACTTTAACGGCAAGGTGGGAACCCAGACTGGCAACGAATCCCGAATAGGCCCGCATGGTTTTGGTGTTCGAAATCACAGGGGACAAATGCTCGTCAACTTCCTTGAGAAAGAGGGGCTGTTCTTAATGAACTCTTTCTTTAAGAAACAGCCCCAAAGGAAGTGGACATGGCGGAGTCCCGATTCTGTGACAAAAAATGAGATCGACTTCATCATGACGGATAGCAAGCATATATTCAGAGATGTCTCAGTGATCAACAGGTTCAATACCGGATCTGATCACCGACTCCTTCGAGGCTCTCTGAATATAAATTTGAAGCTTGAAAGAAACCGTCTGGTGAAGTCCACGCTCCGACCGAACCCAATCCAAATCATGGCGGGCACCGAGAAGTTTCAGCAGCTTCTCGGGGATAGATTCGCTGCCTTGGAACTCACTGATGACGCTGACGAGACCCTACACAATCTGGTAGAAACGCTGAGGGACGAGGGCATCAAGTTTTGCAAAAAGCAGCGTACTGGTAAGAAGTCCAAACTCTCGGATGAGACTCTTGGGCTGATGACAAAAAGACGGGAAACCACCCAAGCGACTTCGTCAGAGAGGTCAGACCTGAACAAGCGAATTGCGAAGATGGTACGACGCGACCTTCGGAGCTCTAATACACGCCTCATTGAAGAGGCGATAGAGCGAAACCGAGGGTCCAAAGTATTCACTCAGCAGCTTGGAAGGAGCCACCTGACGAAGCTTTCAACGCACGACGGAAGGACCGTTTTGTCGAAGCCGGAGATATCGGCCGAGATAGAGGACTTTTATGGCCGTTTATACGCTGCACATGCTCCCCGTTCCCAACGAGACGACCACGATTCTAGAGCCACCTTGATACGCCACTATACCGACGAACTGCCAGACATCAGTCAAGACGAGATCGTGTTAGCTCTGAGGCAGCTTAAAAATGGAAAAGCCCCCGGTGAGGACGGAATAACATCAGAGCTTTTGAAAGCTGGAGGATACCCTGTTATACAGGAGTTACAGAGCCTCTTCAACGCCGTCCTTCACAGTGGGAGAACTCCAAAGGCGTGGAGTGGGAGTTTGGTGGTGCTCTTTTTTAAGAAGGGAGATAAAACCCTTCTTAAAAATTATAGACCCATCTCGCTCCTAAGTCACGTCTATAAGCTTTTCTCACGAGTTATATCGAACCGTCTCGCCAGGAGACTCGACGAGTTTCAGCCACCGGAGCAGGCTGGGTTTCGCGGAGGATATGGTACCATAGACCACATTCACACAGTGAGGCAGATTATACAGAAGTCCGAAGAGTATAATCAGCCCCTGTGTCTGGCTTTTGTGGACTATGAGAAGGCCTTTGACTCCGTTGAAACCTGGGCTGTTCTACAATCCTTACAGCGATGCCAAGTAGACTATCGTTATATCGAGGTGCTGAGATGTCTCTACGAAGCCGCTACGATGAGTGTCCGAGTACAGGACCAGCAGACTAAACCGATCCAACTGCGCAGAGGAGTGAGGCAGGGGGATGTCATATCCCCGAAACTGTTCACGAGCGCGTTGGAAGATATGTTTAAGACGCTGGACTGGAAAGACAAGGGCATCAACATAAACGGCGACTACATCTCACACCTGCGATTCGCTGATGACATAGTCTTAATGGCGGAGTCGCTAGAGGAGCTGAACCGGATGCTGGACAGTCTAGCTTCAGCCTCCCGATGTATCGGTCTTGGCATGAATTTGGATAAAACCAAAGTCATGATCAATGCCCACATTGATCCAAGACCGGTGATCGTACATGGCCACCTTCTCGAAATTGTTTCTGAGTACACTTACCTCGGGCAGATTTTGCAGTTGGGTAAAAACAATTTCGAGAAGGAAGCCAAGAGGAGGATCCAGCTAGGCTGGGCAGCGTTCGGAAAACTACGTCGAGTCTTCTCGTCATCCATACCGCAATGTTTGAAAACGAAAGTTTTTAATCAGTGCGTCCTACCAGTCATGACCTACGGAGCTGAGACGTGGACACTCACGATAGGGTTGGTCCACCAGTTCAAAGTCGCTCAGCGCGCTATGGAAAGAGCTATGCTCGGAGTTTCTCTGAAGGATAGGATTCGTAACGAATACATCCGACAGAGAACTAAAGTCATCGACATAGCTCAGAGAATTAGCCAACTGAAGTGGCAGTGGGCCGGCCATATTTCGCGAAGAACCGATAACCGCTGGGGTAAACGTGTTCTTGAGTGGAGACCGCGACTCGGTAAACGTAGTGTAGGACGCCCTCCGACCAGGTGGGATGACGATCTGCGAAAGACTGCTGGCAGATGCTGGATGCGACAAGCCGAAGACAGGGCGCTATGGCGCTCATTAGGGGAGGCCTATGTCCAACAGTGGACTAACATAGGCTGATGATGATGATGATGATGATGTTTGTAGGTATTGATCTATATTTTATAGGAAAAATATAGAGAAGTCTGTAAAAATAATACTTTTTGAAATATGGTCAAAAAAGGGCGGGAAAAATTTCTAAAGGGGTGACTACCCCCCCGAGTTGGGTATCAAATGAAAGGTATTGGTTAGTACATTCCAATGCAGTTTTTGAAATTTCGATAGATTTTATACTTTTTGATATATTTTGAAAAAGGTCGAAAAATTGACCGGTACCCCCCCTCTATCTCCGAAGATTGCAGAACGATCGATTTGATATGTACCAAGTTTTTGTAGGTATTAATCTATATTTTACAGGAAAAATATAGAGAAATCTGTAAAAATAATACTTTTTGAAATATGGTCAAAAAGGGCGGGAAAAATTTCTAAAGGGGTGACTACCCCACCGAGTTGGGTATCAAATGAAAAGAATCAGTTTGTACATTTTAATGCAGTTTTTGAAATTTCGATAGGTTTTATACTTTTCGAAATATTTTGAAAAAGGTCGAAAATTTGACCGTTCCCCCCCCTCTATCTCCGAAGATAGCAGAGTGATCTATATAAAATGTACTAAGCGTTTGTAGATATAGGTCTATATTTTACAGGAAAAATATAGAGAAGTCTGTAAAAACAATACTTTTCGAAATATGGTCAAAAAACGAATTTTCATACAATGGGGGCTATTTCATTGAGAGCAATATCAAATCAAAGGTATGGATTTCGACAATTCAAAACAGGTTTTAAAAATCGTCTAAGTTTCATACTTAGTGAAATACGTAGAAAAAAGTCGAAAAAATAACTGTAGGTACCAACCCACTTACCTACCCACTAATCTCTGTAGTAACTGTAATAGTAGGGTTCCACAGCGCCACAAAACCGTTGTTCTCAAAATTTTAAAGTCCATACCCAATGTATTCCACTGCGCTCGAAGAATATTTAGATAATAAGATTATTGAATTCATGAATTCCACCGTGCTCCAAAAAAATATGAGAAGAGTAATGTATCCTGGATAATCCACACAACATCATTTAGCGACAAGCTAAGCAAGCTTGTGTAATTCGTACTTCTACGATATCTGTTATACTTAATAAAGTATAATATAAGTATCACATTAGATGATTTATTTTTGTGTACGTAGAAAAGGACTAGAACACTCGAACAAATAATCTGCAGATCTTACAAATATTAGTCCCGAGGCGAGAATCAAACCGCAACCTCCTGCGTTGTAAGCCCACCGCGCTAACAGGTCGTCAATATACGTACCTACCTAAACAACAAAAGTTCAAAACCCTCGGCGCGCGAGTTACACTCGCACTTGTCGTACTTGTTTTTTTATTGTAAACATATATTCAGACTATACTTATATTTGTCCGAGATATTAGGGCAGGAGTCGAAGGACGGCGCCACGAAGTCGTCGTAAAGTTTATTTTCGCTTTTATTTTGTAAAAATAGCATTCGCATAGATGTAGAGGTGTAAATATCCAAAGCCATGGAAGCTGAGATGTGAACACTCACGATAGGGTTGGTCCACCAGTTCGAACTCGCTCAGCAAGCTATGGAAAGAGCTATGCTCGGAGTTTCTCTTAAGGATAGGATTCATAACGAATACATCCGACGCAGAACTAAAGTCATCAAAGGCTCAGGGAATTAACGAACTGAAGTGGCAGTGCCATATTTCGCGAAGAACCGATAACCGCTGGGGTAAACGTGTTCTGAAGTGGAGACTGCGCTTGGGTACACGTAGTGTAGGACGCCCTCCTGCCAGGTGGGTTGACGATCTGCGAAAGGCTGCTGGCAGATGCTGGATGCGACAAGCAGAAGGGCGCTATGGCGAAATCTAGAAAAACTTTTGTAGAGGTATGGAAATAATATATAATATAATATATATGTATGTATATAGGTAAAACTTTATTATATAAATATTATATACTTACTTACTTATATTTGAAAAATATTGTACCTATAATCAAAACAACATTTGATGAGGTACACAATTATTCTTCTATTTTTTATTTATTTTTGAGGTATATTTTTTGTTTTTTTTTTTTTTACTATTTCTATTTTTATTTTGAACTCTTTTTGAACATTATATTTTGTACATTACATTGTTAATTTCAATAGTAGTTTTTTCTAACTTTTCTTTGTTTATATTGGTTTAGGTTTTTTTTTTCTAACTCTAAGTACCTACTTTAACTTTAAGACACGAATTATCCAATTTAATTGGAGAAGCCCTGGGTCCTAAAATACAGCCTAGGCTAGTTTGGGACCCTATGAATTCATAATAACTAAAAATGTAATTTTGTGTCGAATAAAGAATTTGTATTTGTAATATACTTTATCATCATCAGCCTGTATTAGTCCACAACTGGGACTTCCATAATGCGCACCATAGCACCCTGTCTTCAGCTTGCCGCATCCAGCATCTGCCAGCAGTCTACCTCAAGTCTTTAACTAATCTCATCGAATCCTACACCGAGTTTACCGAAGGACATGTACCTATAATGCTAATCTTACTGAGTAAAAAATGACATGTAAAACTGTTTCATTCTGGAGCCTATTATTAATTTGATACCAATTTCTAAATCTTAGGTCTATGCTCGTGTTAATCCTTCGCGCTTAAACGGCGGGACGGATTTAGATTTAATTGGGTAATAGGTAATAAGCTTAAATCCCGGATTAAAACAAACTTTGATCTCGGGTAATCTAATAGATGATCATACTTATTGAATGCGGGTAAACCCGCGAGGCGCTACCATTATTATGGTAGTTGCCGAAGCGTTTTGATATGTGACATACATTATACTCCATTAGTATACCGTAGGACATGAATCAAAAAACTGGATGAAGTCTATAATAAAATAGAATATTAGTAAGTTAATACTTAAATGTAGGAGCCAAATCTATACTAATATTATAAAGAGGAAAGATTTGATTGTTGGTTTGTTTGTTTGTATGTTTGTTTGTTTGTTTGTATGTTTGTTTGTTTGTTTGTTTGTTTGAATTGAATAGGCTCCGAAACTACTGGACCGAGTTAAAAAATTCTTTCACCATTAGAATCCTTAATTTTCCGTGATGAACATAGGCTATATAATATTTTCAAAAAAGTTAGGGATCCACATGAAAAATTCAATAATTGAACCGTGGGCTGTATATTTAACCTCTTTTTCTATTATGGCGCGTCAGAATAGAAAAAGAGGTTGTATAGCGCACGGTGCTTGCTTTTTCTCTACGGCCAGTCTCAGTTTTGGAATGTCGAGTCAATGTCAAAAACCCCAATGCTGTTAAAAAAAGTAAAGATCCGTATGAAAACTGTAAAACCCATCGTTTTAGTGTGTATAATTTCTGAAATTTTTGTTTAATACCCGTGCGAAGCCGGGGCGGGCCGCTAGTATATGTATATAAATGAAATGAAAACTATTATGATATATAATCCATACTAGACTGACTACTAGAGGACCTAGAGGAGTGTTGATGAGAAAACATTAGTGTCAACTTTTAATGCACCAAACTAAATGACTAGCCCTACACTAGCTTTCGTTGCTAACTAAGTCGACTATTGTTTGTTCCTTTCGTCTCTACTAAATGTGGACTAGTCTTCTCATTTCACTGCTCGTTAATAATATAATAATATTAATCTTTGAAGTAATTAACGATTACAGTAGCCTTGTATAGCAAATTATAGGTGTTTAAGTAATAATGCCGTGTGGTGCCGGCATAGAATTTCACCACCCCAACTCTTCCCATGGGTGTCGTAAGAGGCGACTAAGGGAAACACACCGGGGTGCGGGCAGCAGCGCCTTCTGCAGAACAACTACACCGAACTGCGATCCCCAACCCGCATGCCCAGCGTGGGGATTATGGGCAATAACCCCCACATAATGATGCCATCTATGGCGCTCATTAGGGGAGGCCTATGTCCAGCTGTGGACTATTATAGGCTGGTGATGATGATGATGTTGAAGTAATAATTTATAAATCCTACACCTACATGGTAAAATAAAATGAGACCAAATACATGTAATCGATTTTTATCTATTATGTACAGTACATCTAATGACTATTATTTACAATTCTATTGACTATTTGGTACAATCACGGTAGCTTCCAGCTCAGCGGCAGTTCACCAGCTTACCACAGGCTCTTCTTCTTGTAGTGGGTGACGTGCTTGATGATGTGGAGGGGGTAGGGCTTCCAGACGGGCACGTGTACTTCGACGTGCTTCTCAACGGGCACGGCCACCTTCTTGATGACTTCGTAGGGCCTCTCCACGGGGATGTGTACCTTCCTGATGACTTCGAAAGGCACGTGTCTGACGACCTCGACGGGTACGGGCCTCTCGACCTCGACGTGTTGGGTCTTGTACACGGGGTAGGGCACGTGCTTGACGACATCCACTTGAACGGGGTAAGGCTGGGGCACGGGGACCCTCACCTCCTGCGGCACGGGCACAGGCACGGCCTGGGGCACGGCTACGTTGATGTGACGGGTCACCTCCACGGGCACGCGGCGAACTACATTCTGGACGACGGACTGGAGTTCGTATCTGGTGGCAGTAGCCTGGCCGCGGTTAACAGTGACGGTGGTTCCGACGACTCTTGGGCCTGGAGCGATTGCGCCACCAGCGCCGACGCCACCAGCTGCGATGCCACCAGCGCCGATTCCACCAGCGGCGATTCCACCAGCGCCGATTCCACCAGCGCCGATTCCACCAGCGCCGATTCCACCAGCGGCGATTCCACCAGCGGGGATTCCACCAGCGCCGATTCCACCAGCGGCGATTCCACCTGCGGCTAGACCAGCACCGCCAGCAAAGCCACCATCCAGACCAGAAGCACCGATAGCAGAACCAGCTAAAGCTGCACCCTCGAGAGATCCGGGACCACTAATTCCGGGGCCACTGATTCCAGGTCCGCTAAGCTGGGCAGGTCCGGAGAGCAGAGCTCCTCCGTGGGAGCCGGCGTCACTCAACAGAGCACCACCTTGTTGCTCCTCAATGATGGCTCCATCAGCATGTCCACCGAAATCAGCAACAGTATGGGACGGCGCCGGCGGACCGTAAGACTGAGAGGGCGAGCCGAAGTTAGCGGAGGAAGCCTGCAGGGCGGATGAGAGGAACGAGTCCCCGCCACCGTGTTGACCAGATAGATATCCGGCATTGGAGCCGTACACTAATGCGGACAAGAACACTATCTTAACCTGTAACAAAGAGATAAAAAGCTTTAGTATCGTTCTTTGAATAACTCTGTTAGAGATGGCATAGTAAGATTCATTTCATATTGTGTTTCTTGAACTTACAACAAATGCCATGGCTGTTAGCTAATCGCTTAGAAGCCAGCCGAAGAAAAGTGTTGTTGTGTCTTCGGAGTGTAGCTGTTTTGTGATATGATAACGCTCCGACACCAGATATTTATACAAGTCGCTCTTTCGGCCGATACCCATGAATACATTACCCGTAAAGTTGATCGTTAATTTTGTGACGTCACTGTCAAAACGTTATAATAATGCTAATGGGATCTATCTTGTTCATGCAGTTTTCTGATGTTATGCAAGATGTTGGATATCTGGGCTGATAGCTATCGTAAGCTCATACGAACGGGATTTAATAACCCTAATCTTACAACTATATTTGAACTTGAGCTCTAAAGCTCGGAAGCGATCTGATGCGACCTTGGTAATGTTTTTGTGTAAATGTTTTTTTTTTCTGGTTACCACATTTATTTTTATAATTCTTGTTATAACAAAGATTCTGCTAGCTTTTCTTTGCATTTGTAATTCAAGATTAAAGTATGGCTTTAGCTTTCGCTTTCATTTTAGTCATTTTGAGTTATTCGAGGGGATTTCACTGTTCGTAATTTGCAATTAGTTAGTTAATAAATAATACTGACAATCCACACAGCATCATTTAATCTAAGCAGAGCTTATGCTATGGACGTAAGCAGAGCTTATGCTATGGACGTATTCCCAAAAGCTTGATTTTCGCACCCGTGATTCTAAACAGGACTATAACCGAGAGTAAAAGACGACTTTCTGATTTATCTATCAGTGTTGAAAAATCGATAAAAACGCTGTTTTCGAAATTATCAAAAATGTATTACATCCACGTTATTTGCGACTTCGACCCAGTTACAGCCTAATCTCAAAACCAGTTGGAAATACTTATACAAAAACTTGTCCAAATTGTCTTAGTCCATTCATCCTTTGATACTTTCTATTCAAGTTTTTCTTACAATATAACTATTTCATAATTCCGGATCTAGAACAATGAGGTTTTATGATAATACCGAGTGCGAGCGCGAGCCACATCACTCTATGACTCTATCAAAGGGGCTGAATGATTCCTCAAGCAGAAGTGTCACAATAGTTGTAGCGAGGTAGGAATCGATAAGAAACCGTTGTACATAAGTGCTTCTTTCAATAATAATAAAGAATGCTAGTCAATCCACACATCGAGGCCTAAAGTAAGCAAAGTTTGGGTTATGGGTACGACCTACCTAGAGAACTGATATATGATAGGTACTTCCAATTTTTATACATAGTAAACACCCCGAAGATCTGGAAAAAATATCTACAGAATCCTACAAAAAGTCGAAGAGGCGCGAATTGAACCCGCAATCTGCTGAGTTGCAGGCGGACTATCGCCCGCTACGCCACAATGGGAGTAAAAGATTACTCATTTGCGTTATATTGAATCTAAGAACTGCTTTCAAGAAGCTTACAGCACACATACTTTTGGAAAAAAATATATTCTACATATTTTTTTAAATCAGGGTCACCTGTCTATTCTCATCATCTGTTACAAGTTTACGAATTTATTAGTTTGGGCAAGAATTACGCAAGGTGTCACAGAAGCGTCCCTATTATGAGGCACAGTTGCACATCAAACAGGTTTGCCAGCTACTGTGCAGTTTACCGGTGTACATTAGTTATAACAAGCAGAGTGTGGGTCCACCACAACACCATGCTGAAAACCATAGCAGATAGATTGTCGTCACTGCGGGCAGGCTAAGTTCACAGTGTGATCATGGCAAACGTCGCTTAACTATGATGATCTCTGGGAACGGGGCGTGCTACATACCTACATAATATTAATTTATTAATTAGGAATATTTTTAACTTAAGGTTCTTTAATTATCTTTCATTTCATTTCTATATATTTGTGTCGTCTAACCAAATATGGATATTTTACCTATATAAATCCATTTTTTTCCTTATTTTTGAACTGTGTTAGGAGTGAAAATCATTAAAATTTAACAAGATACTCCTGTTGTTGTCGAGGTAAAGTATAGTAATGATCACATCAGTAGGTCAAGCACGGGCTTTCTTGTCTGAGGTAGGATAGAGAAAAAATACGTCACTTGGTCACCAAAAAGTTGTAATTTTTTAAATTAATTTCAAATAATTTACGCATTCGATGACAAAGTGACGTAATTTTTGTCTATTCTACCTTAGACAAGAAAGCCCGTGCTTGTCCTCAGATCAAATTTGTAAATTCTTTTAAAATACTTCAATATGCATTTGTTTAAAATAGTGTTTTGTTTTTACAAATAGCATTAAAACATTGTAATGTTTCAAATGATTTTAAGATCTGTTGTAGGGTACACAAATCAATTTGAAGGGTTTTTGAGTCGCAGTATTACTGAGATACCTCAAACTTGAAGAAAAACTTTTCCCGACATATCAGATATGATTTAGTTAAAAACTTCTGAAAATTAAAATCAAGGTAAATCATGTTTGCAATAGTGTCTTAGAACCAGTTTTCGGTGTAAATCAGGACAAGTTAATACCTATACATATTGATCAACAGAAATTTGTGATTATAATGTTTTGTAATAAGTTTCTCCACCTTATTTTATATCCGCGGGAAATTAGCATGACTAAATTATTCGTAGAAAACACTTACCTACTTTTGCAACTTCTTACCAATCCCAAAACTATTTCCGGTGGACTTCCGAAAGTTGAATACAGGCTATTCAAAGCAGGCGCGGATTAATGTACTATAGGGCGATAATACCAGAAAGCACAATCTTTTGTTTACAAGACTTTTCTAGTTTTTTATGCTAGTATTATGTTATCTATGGCTTAGCTAACTTTAGCTTTACTCAAATAGCAGACTCAGTTTATCATGTCTATGTGTAGCTATATGTATATTATGAAAAACTGCGTCATCATGCGACCTCAACTAACTACGTTAGTTTAGGTTTAGATCTGCGAATGATGAATTATAATTTCTTATCAGCTCCAACAAAAATGTGGGTAGATGAATGACTTTACTTGTCTTCGTTGTTATGGCTATACTGGTCAAGTTGGCCACTTTTCTGGCAGTATCTATGGAATAGATTAATGGAAATGATGGACTCATTTGACATCTCATTGAGACAGTACTCATAACTTAAGAGGATAGGGAAGGCATTGTGGTTGGTTTTTATTTTAAAATTCAGGTGCATATTTTTACTTGTTATAAAATATTTTTAGGTAGGTATAAGACATCTTTTCATCTGTGCTGTAATTTTTGGTTTATTGGTTTTCTTTAATACTACTTATTTATCTATTCAGTATAAACAAACTACATAAATTTAAAATATCTTATAATGTTTGTGTTAATTGGAGGGATAATATAGAAACCATAATATTCCTTCGAATTTACACAAACATTCCATAATAGAAAAGTTTCAAAATGCATGCATATAAATATTTTAGTAGTTCACCTCGAGTGTTTCGGACATAGGCATATACCATTATTAGGAAAATATTGCCAAAGAAAGATTTGAGCCTCATAATTCTTTTTTATTGTTATTTTATTTATAAGTAGATGTTTCCTAACTGGTCTACTTTCATTTGAATAGTCAGATTAAGGATTTCCAATCGATTCGTCATTAGAAAAGATTAACATAAATAAATTTTGAGTACGTACCTACGTAATACATTATATTGATTATCAAGCAAGTAATCAATTTACTTAATTATATTACCAACCCTAGGGCCTAATAATGAACAGAGTGTCCTATTTGATATTTTAAAATAAATTTAAGATAGGTCACATTAAAAACGAATGAATAAATATGGATCCGGCTCCCTGAGAAGTAATGGGCGGATTTCCTTCTATTGCTGTCACTTTTGTATTTGGGTATGTTTCAAGGGTTGATAACGATTACCAGTAAAATAAAATGGAGGCAAGCACTTTAATTGTTATAACAATTGTGCCATTGTAGTGAATATCAGTCAGAAATTAGCTTCCTAGATTTTAATGAAAATTCCTGGTCAATGCATTTCAGATTATTTTTAGTTAAATTTAACGGTACGTAATAACGGTTAATAGTTAAAACTACTTACTTTATGGTTTTATGGAGCCCTCAAACTTTTATTCCGTGGCTCGTACAATCTAGATATTTTTAGTACCTACGTTAAGTTCACAAAAGAAAAAGATAGGTAATTTGAGCCTTTTCATCTTAATTGGCCATCAATGATGAAATCAATATTATATGTTCATTTTATTTCATTAAATAATATGATGGTGATATTCATTAGCATCCGTTAATTTCTACACTAACCTAACTCTGATTTGTACTTTACTATTAGGTTCTAGATAATCGTCCCAGGAAGGTACAGAAAAATAAAAAAAACTATGCGTCCAGTGCAGTGTAGCGAAAATATTTTTTCATGCATGTTTACTAGCGCTAATTTAATTACTTATTGTATCGTTTCCAAGACTATTTGTTATTAAAAATAGAAACAAAATAATCATTAAAATATTTTAGTCAGTTATTGTATATTTATAGGTTATTCTAAAGTCAGCATTTTCGATTTTCTAGAATCCGAACGTACAAATTAAGTTCTTGGCAAGAGTTAGTTACATAGTACCCTTCTCTCGTTCAGTAATCGTTAGTTCTTATTAGCAATCCAATCTAAAATGTTCTTTCAAGTTTCTTTCAAAGATCCTAGGAGACAACGCTCCACTTTCGGTTTTTCTCAATAAATTCAATACAGAATTCATTGAGTCCATAAAAATAGGGGGTCATAGAAAAGTATGTTCTTTGGAAAGTTTTTTATTGTAATAATTCTAATTACTATTTACAAAAGAAATACAAGTACACCAGAGGTGTATTCACCTAAATTAATGACTTAGTTATCACCCTAGATTGCAGCCTCTCGATGAGCTATGTCACGAAATTTATTTACAATAGACCGGATTAGGCGAGGTGAAGGTGGTGAATTACCAGCCGTTGGACCAGCCATTGGACCAGCCATGGTTGTGGTGGCTCTGGTGCTGGATGACTTTGTGGTGGACGGTCTTCACCACCGGCACGGGGTACGACTTGACAACGTGGACGGGCACTTTGACAATGTGTTCCACCGGCACCTGCACGATGCGCTCCACAGGGACTGGGTGGTCGACTGGAACCTGGACAACCCTCTCAACTGGGACCTTGATGATCTTCTCAACTGGGTAGGGCACTGGCTTGTCGACCTTAACGTGCTGGATCTTCACAACTGGTACGGGGACATTCCTGACGACGGGAACCTGGACAGGGTAGGGTTGAGGTACGGGCACCTGCACAGGGTAGTGCTGGGGCACGGGGTAGGGCTCGGGCACTTGGTGGGTCACCTCACGGAGGACTTGGTAGGGTTCTTCACGCACGCGGTACTGAGTTGGAGCGCCCTGGTTATTGGCGAGGACTTGGATCTCGTCGATGGCGGGGTTCTTGGGTCCGGGGAGAGATCCGCTGCCACCAAGACCAGCCACACCTATACCACCGCCGATACCACCGCCGATACCACCGCCGATACCACCGCCGATACCAGCGCCGATACCACCGCCGATACCAGCACCGAGGCCGGCGCCGTTAATGCTACCTCCGATGGCGGCTCCATCGATGAGCCCGGCTCCAGAGTAGGAAGCGGAGGGGAGGGATCCAGCAGGGAAGCTGCTTGGGGAATAGCTAGAGATAGGTCCAGAGGCGGACAGTCCTGCCGAGTATCCGGATGGTCCGGAGAGTCCGGAGGGTCCAGACAGATGGTGGTCATGGTGCGACACCGACTGGATCACCGCAGTGTGCCCTAGGCCTCCTCCGTTCAGGATGCCTGCATAGCTGCTGCTCACTAGGATGGCTAAGATCGATAATTTCATCTGAAAAAAGAAACATAGTTCTTGATTTTCTCGAAACAAATTATTTGATGAAATCAAACGAAAGAAAGATGATCTCTTTATTTCCCTCCCCTGTTAAGGTCTAAAAAAAATAAAGCACTTTGATTTTGATTTTTGAAATATGAATTCTTTCCAGATTGTTTTTCATGTTCGTTTATTTTTGGGAATTTGTCCTAAATGGTCTAGATGTCTAGAATATTTTTTTTGCAGTACAATGTTTTATATTGTAGAGATGTTTTAAATTTGGAATGTTTTAAGATATCATGGATACTCACAAAAGCAGCCATTGTGATTAGCTAATCGCTGGCCACTCAGGTGAAGTAGTATCTGCTTCAAATACTGACGCTTGTATGATTTTGATAGCTATGTTTCCATATTTATATTGATGATGTTTGTATGGGCCAGGCCTCTGTCGCGATAACCAGAACGAGAGCAACAGGTTTGGGCATTCTCCGTCTTTGTCTATCGGAACTTAGTGACGACGGAATAAATTAGTTACTCAATGCGCTCAAAGCTTTGAAGGAATAAAATAAGCGCATCATATTATACTGCGGTTTCCAAATACCTACTTATTATGGAAATGGTTTCATTGCCTTTGCTAGAAAAAAAATATAATGGGAAATAAATTAATTAACTACTATCAACTTTTGGTGGGTCTGTAGTTGAATTATTAATACAAAACATAACTATTTTTAGGTTCTAAGATTAATCGGTATTGAAGAGCTGTATTGGTACTATCGCCACCAAGTGGATTAAAATCTCGTCTATACCCCGATAGGTTTACAATATACAACAACATCAGCCTATAATAGTCCACTCCTGGACATAGACCTCCCCTAATGAGCGCCATAGATGGCATTATCATTTGGGGGTTATTGCCCATAATCCCCACGCTGGGCATGCGGGGTGAGGATCTCAGTTCGTTGGAGTTGTTCTGAGAGAGGAGTACTCAGAGGGCGCTGCTGCCCACCCCCCGGTGTGTCTCCCTTAGTTGTCTCTTACGACACCCACGGGAAGAGTGGGGTTGGTGAAATTATATGCCGGCACCGCACGGCAAGGCCGATAGGCTTACCCATTGATAAATATCTAAATCTCATATTCCTCTGAAAAATACTTGCTTAGCTTCGGCTGATTTAACTTTATCAATCACCATCCTAATTTCATGCTCTATTAACCATCATTATCAATATCACCGCCAGAGAGCTTTAGAAAAGTTATATTCTACATGCGAGGGAAGTCCTTTTGCTGCAACTCCAATGCCGATTAGGGAATCCCTTATTTACACAAGTAAGGGCGAAAATAGGTACCGCTCCTAAGTAAACCGGTGCAGGAGCCCCCATCTTAATACAAGTTCCGACTTAGCAAGAGCGAGGAACTCACTAGCGATGCATTAAAATGTGTCTTTTCACACATCAGGTACGTACATAAATCTATCTATACTAATATTATAAAGAGGAAAGATTTGATTGTTTGTTTGTTTCTATGTTTGTTTGTTTGTTTATTTGTTTGTTAAACTACTGGACCAATTTGAAAAATTATTTCACCATTAGAATCCTAAATTTTCCGTGATGAACAGGCTATATAATAGGCTATATAATATTTTCAAAAAAGTTAGGGATCCGCATGATAAATTCAATAATTGAACCGTGCGCTGTATATTCAACCTCTTTTTCTATTATGGTGCGTCATAATAGAAAAGGAGGTTGAATGCGCGAAGCGCACGGTGCTTGCTTTTTCTCTACGGCCAGTGTTAGTTATGGAGTGTCGAGTCAATGTCAAAAACGCCAATGCTGTTAAAAAAGTAAGGGATCCGTACGAAAACTGTGAAACCCATCGTGTTAGTGTGTATAATTTCTGAAATTTTTGTTTAATACCCGTGCGAAGCCGGGGCGGACCTCTAGTAATATAAAAAGACGTTGAATATATAGCGCACGGTGCTTGCTTTTTCTCTACGGCCAGTGTCAGTTATGGAGTGTCGAGTCAATGTCAAAAACCCCAATCCTGTTAAAAAAAGTAAGGGATCCGTATGAAAACTATGAAACCCATCGTGTTAGTGTGTGTACTTTCTGAAATTTTTTTTAATACCCGTGCGAAGCCGGGGCGGACCGCTAGTTTATTATAAATCTCAATCTGTACTAGATTTTAATACCGGTGTGTTACGTAAGACGAATAAGTATCTTTTTATCTGTATCTTTTTTATCCTAAAAAAATATTTTTAACTTGTTTCTAGTTTACCATCGTTCTGCCAATATCGTCTCCATAGATTCGAATTTAACATAAAAGAATAAGTCGATTATTTATTCGGAAAACATTAATTGCTTCAGGTTATACAGTAAACTATGAAGATGTACTTACGTATACAATCGCAAGGTTTTTTAACATCCATTTAATCCGAATCACATGGAAATTTTAATTACAAAGTTCTGTTAATTTATTGCCCTTTTGACTTTCAATGAGATGGATATTTCTAAATGGTCCCCAATATTTAAATGAAACCAATCAATAATCTGCCAATACGATTTTCGAAACCAGTTACGAGTCTACATTTGAGACGCTGAACCAACAAAATTGGTTACATACGTCATAGAAATATAGAATTTATTTTTAGGTACCTAAATCGGTTCGAGGGGTAAACTGAAAACTTAAAAAACAGAGTTTATTTATAAAGTTACTAGCGGTCCGCCCCAGCTTCGCATGGGTATTAAACAAAAATTTCAGATATTATACACACTAACAAGATGGGTTTCGAAGTTTTCATTCGGATCCCTTACTTTTTTTAGCAGCATTGGAGTTTTTTACATTGACTCGACACTCCATAACTGAAAAAGCTAACAGCGGAGCCATAATAGAAAAATAAGTTGAATATAATAAGTTTAATAATTGAATTTTTCATGCAAATCCCTAACTTTTTTGAAAACATCGTATAGCCTATGTTCATCACAGAAAACTTTGGGTTCTAACGGTGAAAATTTTCAAATCGTTCCTGTAGTTTCGGAGCCTATTCAATTCAAACAAACAATCAAATCTTTCCTCTTCATAATATTAGTATAGATTAGATACAGATTATCTTCCCTGCATAACTTTATTTGTCGAATTGGAGAAAAGTATTCACTATTTTATACAGTTTAATTGATCTATGTAGTGAATGTTAATGTTATTTTATATAGCTCAAAAGATATTTTCTTGGACGATCGATCTCGGCTATATTATGGGGCCTCAGGAGAAGAAAGCGAGACGCACGCAATGCTAGCAATTGACGGCGTTTGATTCATCACGTCTAACTATCAGCTTTTTTAGACCTAAATATATAAAATATCTTCAGGTGTAAGCTAACAATCGAATAAGTAAAGAATAACCTAGAGGTAGATTAAAAAAAAACAAATGTCTTAAAAGTACTTTAGTTAAGTCTCCGGCGATTAATGAATTTCCCATACAAATTTAGTACCAACACATAAAAATTTTCTGTAATCAAAATAAAACAAATTGCAATTTTACATAAAAAAATTACGTGTTTTTTTAAGTACAAGTACAGTAAGTTGTTGGAAAAACTTAAATAATAACCTTTCTAATACATATAATAGGAAACCATGGCGACTATATTCTCTAATTACAAATCATTTTGGTTCTACGTTTGTATGGGAAATGAGCAGTCGCTGGAGCCTTAAGATGGAGAAGGTGACGCAAACTATGAACCTTGTTCGGAATAAAAATTCAAAATGGCTCGCCGGACAGTAGATGTATCAATTCACTGAACAGAAATACGATAGGAGCGATCAAAATAAATAATAACGCTGGACAATCTAGCCCCAATCTAAGCAGAGCGTGTTTTATGGGTACTAAATGACTGATATGCTAAATATGTATATAACGTAGATAGTTAGTTTTTATTACATACAGAAATCGACAAGAAAACCCTGAAACAATTTCTGAGGACTAATTTAATTGATTTCTTGTTTTGATACCAATTTCTTTAAAATAAAAATACTCATCCTAAATCTCTTTTACAGTAGGTACCTACGTCAAAAACTGTTAGTTTTTATTGGATTGGATTGGATATGAAGGAACAGGAAGGAACAGGTTCCTTCATATCCAATCCATCCCAAGGCTGCCTGGAAGAGATTGCTTTGTAATAAGGCCGCCTATTACTCTACTTTAAGCATGTCTCTTTGTATTGTTTCCTTTCTTTATGTGGGACTTAACTTTAATATAGTATTTTCTATCTAGATATATAGAAAATACTTTATGCATCCGGACGGTATATCTATTTTTACTCACCTCTGATAGGATACTAGGAATTAGAAATTTCCTTCTGCCTACCAAATTGTATACTGAAAGTTTAATTCATAGCACCCATTAGACGTCATGAGATGTAAATTTTTAAACTTACGCGATCTGAACACATAATTATTAGCACTATTTTAACAGGTATTTAAGAAAAAATAATAAAAAAACGCGATAAATACCCGTTAAAATAGTACTAATAATTAAGTCATGAGATGTGTCAAAGAAGCAGAAAGCCATGAGCAAAATGAAAAAGACTTCTTCGTATTAAAATGTGCAAGATTCGTCGTATTTATAATTGCGTAAGATTCAGAAAGCATTCATCAATTATAGAAATACTTTGGCAACGGGATAAATAAATAACAAGCTTTCCAGTACCTAGTTATAAAATGAGTAAACAACAGCGAACAATTTCACCCATTTGTCACTATATTTATTATCTTTAAAGGTCTTTTACCGTTTCAGAGTTATGATTTATTTCTGATACCACCAATTGTGTGAAAGGCTGGCAGCATCGAGTATGTATGCTGGCAGATTGATTCACTTTGTTTTGATTGTGGTCATTTTAATTATGAATGATGTTACTTAAATGCTTAATAGAAATGACTGGAATAACCAATAATTTACATTTTCACGAAAAATATAATTAAAGGGTTTCAGTTTTAGTTCAGTGGACTACGACCGTGTTTAGTATTTACGACATGGTAATTTAAAGATCCTTGGTTTAAAATGTATAGATTACTTAATTAGATTCTAGATTTATTTATATTGGATTTTTTTTACTATAATTGCATCGTTAATTCTATAATTAATGAAAATATCCACGTGAGAACACAGTGCTTAGACAAAACTATCATAGGCTTTGAAGTACGCATTATCTAAAAATTTATAAATAAATTATCCATCTATTTAAATAATTGTCAAACTACATAATGATTAGAAATATTTTAATTAAATCTGTTTTCACTGAATTCTTACGTGATATTATGTCATGCATTCGTGACATTCGCATAATCATGCAAACATGAAGCAAAAATTAATAACAAGCATTTTATATTGATCTTGAAAAACCACTCAAGTCATTTCGATGATGGTCAATTAATACTCATCATGGGCAACCCAACTTCGCCCACTGATGAGGTTTGGGTATAAATAACCCTACAAACTCTTGTGCCTTCACACGGTCCTCCGCTAATCTCATCCAAATTTGCCCCACGACGTTAATAATATTGTCAGCCTATTTGCCGCTGGATACCCGACACTTCTGTACCCAGTTCTTGGATGCTCAGTTAGCGTTATAATCAGGTAGAGTATAACACTAACTGGGTTGTTTTGTCTTGTTGTAAGGTATCCTACTCAGCCAGCGCTATTTTATGCTCTTATGCCTTTATGCTGGATGCCGAATAAATCAATGCCTACATAGAATTATCTACTACATTATTAATTAATCTGAGTAAGGTCGTTGGGTTCGGAATCTATGTATTAAATAAAACGATGTGTTTATAACTTGTGTAATTTGTATGAATAATTTCAACCTTAAATCAACAATTAACAATTTTTATAATAAAATAACTTATCACAACGATTAGGTACGAATATTGAAATTAGTAAAGACATTAGACAAATTTAAACTTATTCTAATATTTACAATATCTACAAAACAGCCAATGGATGATATAATACTGTAGGGAAAAGAATAGGTACAACTCAACAAGTTCTATAATAAGTTAAAACAGTAACAATAACTAAACTTAAACTATAAGTATAACTAATTGTAAATGCCAAATGCTATAATTTGTAATATATTTACGATGAAATTAAAGCAAAGATCTAAATTTAAATGTTTTTAGTGATTTTGAAGGTAAGTATAAGTTTAGTTATAACATAACCTTAAAATTAAACACTTGAAAATTTTATGAGCTATTTTCAACATTGTCGTCTACATCTGTATCAGATTTCGACTCAATAACTGGAGCTGGCGGCCGCAGAACCGGCACAGGACTCTCATAGCTGTCGTCATCAGACTCTGCTTCAAACAGCGGCTCCGCTTTCATAATCCTATGTATTTTCGGAGACTTGTTCACACGTCTCCTGCGACTGTGCTTAATATGACCTCCTCTTCCTCGGACTGAGTGAGGAGGTGGAGGCTTCAGCAGCGGATATGGTTCATCTACTTCCGATTTTGGATATCTTCTCTGATAACGTCCAGACATCAAAGAGTTTGGATGTCTATGTCTATCTATTATAGACCTATGAGAATGGTAAACCTTTTTCGGTCTTTCGTCATCATGACTGTTTATATTTCCTTCGCTTATGGCATTTGCTTCTGGGCCTGTGCTGTCTTCTCGCTCACTAGTGGGATCGTCTTGTTCCATGACCGCACCAATGGGGTGGTTACTAGAAGCGTCTGCAATGGGAACAAGGGGTTCCTCTTCTTCTTGACTACGTGAATATTTTTGGTATGGATAAGATGGTCTTCCACCATTGTATATTTCTAAAAATGGACTTGAGAGAAAGCTTAATTGGTCACTTACCGATGAAAGGCCCATGTTTTCATTTTTTAACATTTGCTGGAGTTGTGCTAGGTCGAACTTTAGCGGTGAAGGTTTGCTATATTGATCTCTGAAGAGAGGGAGCTCATCAATAGACTTGCCTTTTAAAACATCGGCAACAAGTTTCAAATCAACGTTGTAGGGGTTTGCTACTTTAAATCCATTTATCGTTGATACCAGACTACCTGCTTGTGTATCTAAATCAGGCCTGTTAAGACTGAGCCCTGGTTGCTTTAACATTAGTTTGCTCAGTAGATTTGATGCAGCATCCAAGTGATGTGTACCTACATCTTGATTAAGCCTCACAGGTAAAGGCGACGGTATATTTCCACGATCAAAGTTGAGATTACTAAATCGAGGAGAAGAATCGGGAGAAACATTTTGAGTTAAATGATAAGGCACATCGTTCAGTTTTAAGATTCCATTGATATCTGTTGGCATTTGAGTTGGTCGGAGTATTCCATGCTGCTGGATATTGGCAGGTGATTGTTGACTATCTTGTATGTTATTGGAGGGTTGTGAAACATAGCTTAGTCGTTGAGGTCCTGAGAAAACTCCCTGATTATAAGTTTGTTCTTGTGTCTGTTGTTGTTTACCGTAGTAGGATGGATTTGGATCAAATAACTTTAAACTATCTGATCCTTGATACTCATCAGGTTTTGTTTTTATATTGAATCCATAAATAGCATTTTTATCTTTGAAATATGTGTCTGTTAGTTGGCGATATTGCTGACGGTCTATTGCGTCTCTCTCGTAGTTTTGTATTAAAAATCTATTATTTGCATCGCTTGGAGTTCCTTTTTGAGAGTCTGAGTTCGATACTACATTAGAAACGTCAATAGGAACAATATTTTTTAAGGCTTTTGCGTGATCAAACGTTGGCTTTGGTCTGTTCTCGATGTTGTTGTCTCTGCTATAGAAATAAGGAGAAGCTGTTATCAAATCTTGCTGTTGATTGTAATAGTTATTTTGTTGTGGGGATTCATATTTTAATTTTTGTTTATCGTAATTGTTGTAAAATGGGTTTCCACTGGGTGAAACGTTTTGATTGTTATTATTAGAATTATAGTTATTATTGTTATCGTAATTATTTTCGTACAAAGATTGCTGTTGCTTCATATTTTCCTGAGCCCGTGCGGCAGCTTTAGCAAATTCTTGAGCATGGATACTTTCAGAAGTAGATTTGGCTGATTGATCATAGTTGCTATATTGCTTACTTGTATCCATATGAAAATTCATTTGACTAACTGCTTCACCATTGTCTGATTGGTGTCCAACCTGATATCTGTAGCCTCCTGTTGAATAAGCATCATTGTTGTTTGGTTGCTTTTTATCGTCTACCTTCCAACCATATTCCCCATTCGAATAGTAATCCGGCTGACCAATCTGTTGTTCCAGGTCCCTTGTTCTTGCTCTCACGTTATTTTGAACTTGATATTCAGGCTGCATGTAATTCATATAAATATTATTTCCTGGGTTTACGTTGCTCATTCTGTGGGTTTCAGTATTGACATGGTCTACGTTACTGTTCGCTCTATGATCCTGCTCATTGTATGGATAGTTTTGATATGGTGTATAAGCTATATCGTGCAAAGATTTGGGTGCAGCAGTGGCTGTGTTAATGTTATTTTGCCACTGATCTCGTGGATCAGGGGTGGAGGATGGTGATACTGTTGAGGAACCGTATTCATTCTGATACTGCCTTTGCACGTTGATCGGATATCTGATTCCATTTGCAGAATTATCGTAGTGATCGATTTGTAACTTTTTGTTTTGATCATTGCTATCGTAACTAAGTACATTGTTACCAATAGTTGTTGTTACTCTATTGTTACTGTAGTCAGTTTGAATGGCTGATAGTGGGGATGATACGTATTGCAAGTTCGGCGGACTGGAGAGAAAGATGGACGAAGCGCTAGAAACGTACGAATTACTCGGAGTACTAACGAACTGACCACTCGGAAGAACAGTAGAAATGAACGGAGGAACGGGAGAAGCAGTGCTCTGAATACTGTCGTAAGGAAACGAATTCTGCGGGTTGTATTGATATGCATTATTGAGGTATTGCGAGTGAGACTTGGCTTCTAACTGCGAGACCTGGCTGGCTTGCCCTGCACTATCGTAGTTCGCCGGTGAGATGGTTGAGTACTGGTATTGCGGCTGCGGGGTGGCCGTATATCCCAGGCTTGGAGCGGGCGTAGACTGCTGGTAAAACTGACTCTCCGCTCTCATCTGCTGAAGGAATTCGTCTGGTGGTAGAGAGTACTGCATTGAAGCATACTGGTTACTAGCTCCGGTGCTACTGTCGCGCGGATCTACGGTTCCGTCTTGCCGGTTGTCTTCCAGTTGGTTCTGGAAGGGGTTCTTGATTCTGTAGACTTTCCGCGTGCGGGTTCGGTCCGCTCTGTGGTAGTCGTCGTTGTTGGCGTTGTCTGTGACGTGGTAGAGGCTGACCGATGAGGGCTGGCCGGCGGGGTCACGCAGTACGTTGGCGCCGTAGAGCTGGCCCTCGGCGGCCATCTGCTGGAAGCGCAGCATGTCGCGCTCGCTGTACCCATCTTGTGCACGCGCACGCTCGACCAGTAGTAGTACGACTAGTATCCGTATCTGTAATGCAAATAAGGACCACATTTTAGAAACATAATCGCAAAATAGAAACTAGCCAAAGGTTTCATGGTTATTAATTGGACGGCTTGGAGTTAAATCGATTTTGGGTCCATCTCTAAATATTGTCAAAAACTCTCGCTTTCAAAAAAAATTGTATAATCATAGCATAGCTGTTTCAACATTTTTTCCCACTAAGATCAAGTTGTGGTATTTGATGACGCCAAATAATTAGCGGTGATTCCGAACCAGCTTCTTTACAGTTCAACCAGTTAATGAATTCATTGAACATTTTCCCTTTCATTAAATTTCCCTATATAGCCAGATTCACCCATGGTTGTTAGCGAACGTTGCTCCGTGATATCGATGTGAGAAGTTCACAGTACTAGCTTTCTCGTCTATAATGAGCTCGGCTAACACGACTAACGAATCCTCGATCGCTGGATCGCTGCTTCTACCTAAACAATGGAACCAATTTGACAGTCTCAACAGAATGGCAATGTTCATAATTTTGTTATTTTATTGCTTTGTACATGAAATATCAATGTCAACGACACAAAAAGCTAAATATTCAAGGCAATAGAAGGAATCAACATTTAGGGCGTATAAAATAATTATTTCAGTTTCATCTTATACAATTTTAGGCGAAAACATAATCACTTTGTCGACGTCCTGGAAATAAAATCTTAACAATCTTAATATGCAATCTAAGCTTGAAAGTCTAGCTATGTCTGCCATAAAGTCCGATAAGAGCGACAAAAGTATTCCTACGCCTACGTGTGTCGTAGTGATAGTGACTTATTCCCAGAGGTCCATGATTGTATTGTTTTGTAATTCCCAAGAGGTTCATGAAAAATATTTCTTAAATTTTTAATATCCACACATGACTTCCCAATAGGTCCTTGAGATTTATCTAATGTACAGTCAACACAAGAAACACAACACAATACAAGAGTGTTACTTATTAGTTAGTGGAGTCTTCATGTCATTAGAGCGAAATAGACTAAAGGGTTGAGCGAGAGATATACTCGTAGCATGCAGGGATGCGGAAGAGATTATTAATTCTTATTTCGTGAGTGGGATTACTTAGTTAACCCGTCAGGGTGCGTATTCACGAAGAAAATATGTGCATATTAATTAGAAAAGCACCAATCGTGCGTTTATAACCAGATGATATTAATTTGGTTAAATTATTTATTTGTTAAGGCCTATTTAAAAATCATTGCCAACCGGTGGCTAAAGATTTCAAATCGATTGCAAATAAATTAGACATAGACACACTGTATTAGTCCACATTCATAATCGGAGTAACAACATAAGCACAAAGAAGACCTCATTATTTGTGGGGATAAATCGAAAAAGGGTTTTATGCACTTTTATAATTTTGTCTCTCTTTCCCAATAAGGCTTGCTCGAAGAAATCTCCTTTTAGGATTAAGCTCGCCATTGCAATTATTTTATACCTAAATGTTATATTGTACTTTTTATTTTACAATAAAGAATTCAATTAGACTAACAATCAATTATAGTTAACTCTGTTACATATACATTTGTACGTATGACTTTTTGTGTATGTTTATTGTTATCAGCCGACAGTCTCAACTTGTTTGTTGGCTTTGGCCCGCATTGATGTGTAAAAGCCTTTTTGATATAACATTGATACATACAACGTCCACTCGCAACCCTATTCTAGAACAAGTACAATCTGAATGCTTACACACCATGTCGCGCTCAAATTACCAGACGCTACCAAGTACTCTACCCAGCTAGTTAGGCTATGTTGATGGTGTCAGCTTTCATTGATGTCGTTTGCTTGACACTTTCTCATTCCCTTTAACTCTACATCCTTCCGGCGTTTCCTGGGTCTCCTTCTGTAGGCCAAGCACGGGGATTGTTCTCTAGGGTAGAATAGACAATAATGACATCGCATCGCCATACATTGCGTGCATTATTGAAGTTAAAGAAATTAATTTCAAATAATTTACGCATTCGATGACAAAGTGACGTAATTTTTGTCTATTCTACCTTAGACAAGAAAGCCCGTGCTTGCCCTACTGAACCTACGCCCGGAGACGGAAAGCTATAGTGCCAAAACCCCTTCAAAAACAGGCGGTCTTCTCTTCACCATACCAACCATCGCATAGCAACTCTCATGAATCTTTTCGGCGATACTGCACAGGCCCAGGGTTCCTCGCACGTTCCCCTCACCGATTTTATCAAGCCTGAACCAGAAGCATCATAGCTAATCGGCGTAATATTATAAAACTTAAAAACGATGTCTATAAAAGTCCGTGTGATCCATTCATAAATTTGCAATATCTCGTGGATAAGCTTTGATTCACACACGCAATTCATTAGCTCAAGTTCATCAAGAAGATATTATTTTCTTAATTCAAGTGAGAGACAAGTTCATTAGCTCTAATTACATAACATGCAACAGTGAGTGCGCAGGACAGTGACCGTTTGGTATTCACGCATGCGCAGTATGCGTCGACAGTGAGATGCTATGCAGCCATCCGTGAACATTTTCTACACTTTTTACCATAATAATTGAATGAAAATAACAATAGAGCAGATGTTTTTCATTTTGACTGACATTGACGTATTGCTTTTATAAAAGCATTGATTTAAAATGTTTATAGATTCACGGGGAACTTCACAGCATAGTGATCTGCTTAAAAGTTCAATTGTTTTTAAATTACAATTTGATATTCAACTTTTTTTAATGAACAGTATGTACTACAGTACAACAATGCTATAAAAGAAGCGTTAAAATATTTTTTAAACGAGCACGTTGATCTTCTGTAGAAAAAACACTATTAATTTTATTTGTATTTCCTAAATAAATTGACTCTATCCGATGAATATCCATGATACGTATCACCTACATAGTAAATCTCAAACACAATAACACCGCCCACCTCACACCTTCTTAACATTATCTACCTTAAACACCCATAAACAGTTAAAAGCGCTATTTATCTACATCCATAACGAACCATCGTCAGTAATAACATATTAATCCAACCCCCACTCCATCCCTACAGGAAATCGTGCGGATCCTCACAATAGAAAGCGAAGAGCTTTCAATTGAAGCATAAGCTGCATGGAAATTTTATCCTAAGGTCAGTAAGGGCACGGAATGGCGAGCCATATAATCTTACATCCAAAGCCGATGTAAATAAAGGCTATATTAGCATGTTGCTGGAACGATGAAATAATGTTACGGCTCTATCATAACGGATATACTTGCATAATGCAACCTATGTAGTTATGAACCGGAACATGAACAAAATATGGCTTCATAGAGTTGCTGGGAATTTCACAGGTTTTGCGCAGCTATAACTTTGTAAGAGAAGACATAAACTCATATAAAGTGTGACCCGTCGTCCTGGATAAACGAATTTAGCTGGTCTAGAACCTCATGAGACCTTCTTTCGTTTAGCATTATTTATTTTCAAGTAATTTTTATATCAAAGACCAAAATACAAAGACACTTAATGCTGAATATTGATGCTATCTTATCTTAAGGATCCAAAGTGGTTTCTCTTTAAAAACCGCTTTGAAAAAGGAGGTGAGTATACAAATAAAATGCGTAGATGTAATGTGATCAATCAGAAAGCGAAAACGATTATAAAACTTATACGTCCTGTTTAAAAATGAAAGCCTATTGATCAGCATAATATTTTAAATATTTAAATCCTTAACACCGACTTTGAAATCTTCATGCTAGAAATCTCACTCATCGAGATAGCAAAAAACGCTATCGATCGATCATCTCCAAGTTTATTGGGTTACAATTTATTAATGTTGCTGACAGTAGGCACTTTTTTATCATTATTCATTCAGAAATATTGTATGATGGTATCATCTTCAGACAATTTATCAGGCTAGGCCTACACTTACACCAAATCAATCTTACGTAATTCCAACAATATAATCGTAAGACAAATAAGTTTTAAATTTTTAAGTATATTTTATACCAAAAGTGAAATCATTTGTACGTACTTTGAACTTCCTGTTTCTATATCTGACAGCTTGGTATTTCATGGAATTCGGAAGGTCTTAGTTCAATTGAGGAAACAGTTAGTTTAAACACTTATATATCGATTCCTTAAATATCGAAGCCGTCACCAGAGTGCTATGGTAATATCTTATAAAAATTATATATAAAATAAACATTTTTATTACTATATCTTGCTAAAATATTTAGAAATAATGTTATATTTTGATAAGTACCTACCGTAATTTTATTTGTTAATCTTTTAGTTTTATTGTTAACCCTTATATTGAGGGAATTAATCGCAAGATTATTATATTGCCATCAATCGCTTATGCGTATATTTTCGTAGTAACTATAAAGATTCATTTGCGTACGACTCGTTTACGATGTACTTTTATAGATTCGAAAATGTTATAGGAATGCTGTCTGCTTTCCCTTTCTATAAGGACACTAATAGCTGTACTGATAGGTACTTCAAGAAGAACAAGAATTTAATTGCTTTTAACTGATTGAAATTCATTACAGATGTAAAAAGGCTTAGGATGCAGTCAAGACTTGCATTATTAACGAGGTACTTGCTTGCTACGGACTAAGGCTGTTGAGAAAAATATTTATACGAAACTGTTAAACACGGTGTGTGTAAAAAGGAATTACTTACTAGTAGTTTTATAAATTCCCTAAATTAATCGGTCAGAATAACAGATGATACAAAATATTTGTATTCTTTTTATATTCAAATATTTTGAACTATCAAATATTTTTTATATATCATATAAACGTTAGTTTATATGATATATAATATATGATATATAAAAAATATTATATATCATTTCATCATCAATTATTACATGATTATAATTTTATTTATTTTCTTGTAAGAATTGATCGATGTAGATGTTTTTGATGTTCAAGTTCATGTTAAGTTGAGGAATTGTGGGTTTTCTTACGTAAGTTAATGTGAGGTGGGAACCTCACATTAACTTACGTAAGAAAACCCACAATTCCTCAACTTGTATGAACAAAACACTATTCAATATCCCTTGAACAAACAATAATCAGTAAGGCAACCTATCGGAGGCTGTTCAGCAAATAATCTAAAGATCTCAAACATTACTAGTCCTAAACCAGCCAATAAATTCAGACTCGATAAGGGCCGATGTCAAAGTTCACAGCGACATACTCGAATCCTCTTTCTCTGCCCTTTACGTTTTCTCTGGCGAAAGTAAACGTTTGTGCAACACTCACTACCTGTATACCCTTCCTATAAACGTATACCCTTTATAGACGTGATTCAGTCATTGGATTCGTGGGAAATTATAGGCCTTAGGTAACTATGGCCTTTTAACGTGGGCTGACACCACCGTCGAGTTTAATGGCACTCTAAATTAGAATTTGTATTATAACTATATATAACTAGCGGTCTGCCCCGGCTTCGCACGTTTATTTAAGAAAAAAATTATTGTTTCATCGGAACCCTAAATTCTTTGAAAATTTTATATAGCCTATGTTCATTACGTAAAATTTAGGATTCTAATGGTGAAAGAATTTTTCAAAACTGTCCAGTACTTTCGAAGCCTATTCAATTCAAACAAACAAACAATCAAATCTTTCCTCTTTATAATATTAGTATAGATTTCACATTAAAATCTGAAATTACCCATAAGATATTAACGTATACGCGTTTCGCAATCAAATGGAGAATCTTGGAAGAAAGGTCGGACAATAAACTTCTTACACAATTTCTGTTTATACTTACAAATGAAATGTTACGAAGGTAAAAAAGGTAAATCTGGTACTTATACGGGTTTTTATTTACAACCAAAGTGAATGATTAAAAATTATACTGTTTTTCTAAATATTTTACAGAATAACTTATTTTTGAAGGTATATACGTTAGTATTACAGTAGCCCTGAAACGTCCCGCTATTCATAATTAGAAATAAAATAGCGTCTCAGTTCGGAAAGAGTCCCAAAAACTTGCAACTTATCATACGTTTTTTTACTTTTTTTGTAATAATTTTATGTGTAACCCATATAATAACGAAAATAATACATATAAAATCCACATTGGCAAATATTTCTTCCATAAATTATTAAAGGCCCTTAGAAACTTATCTTTACATCAGTCTTTAGAAAGTTAAATTACAATACTAAACTTATGTAACTAGAAGAGAATTAAAGAGCTTTTGCGAGTAAATAACATCGATGATATATTGCAATGGCAGAATGCTTACCAATAATAATATATCAATAATGTTCATTGTCTTGATAAAATGGTGGCAGAATGCTGGCACCATTGAATGAATGAATGACATAAATTTATTTGCTAAAAGACTTGTGGTAGAGACACCTACACTTAACTTAGATTAAAATACAAAGCAAAATGGCTCTGCCTTAGCATGCCACTTTCAATGGCAATGGTAATTCGTTGACCGAAATAAGAGCTAGCATTCTTAGGAATCTGCCATTGGTGACGACTTAGATTTTCAGGAAATAGATTTTATTGTAAATACTATTTATTTGTATACATATTGTACTAGTAGGTAAGGTAATTTACCTTGTTGAACAGGTAAATGAATGAGGTGTAAATGAATTCATAAAATTATGTACCCTCTAACTAGCTATCTACGTTTCATTATTGATTTACATTTGTACTACCATTTGTACAACCCTAAACTAAAAATCTGAGAAAATCGAACTCTACTTAGCATTTGCTATGGTAGAGCAGATCATGCCATAGCGCTGGTTTTACGTGCTGTTTGTGCACAACTCGGACTAAGCACTATGGTATGTCTCCTTAATTGGATTTTACAATTTACAACCTCGATGACCCACGGCCAATGTAAACTATTTCAAATTCCTTTAGGTACGGGACCACGCAACCGCTTGCAAAATCAAAACGGAAACAAATTTAAAGAAGACCAGCTGTTACATATTAAAACTTGCCACCTGATTTACTAGTTTATGCTAGTAAAAATTTCGTTGGCCCAGAAACGAAATTACATAATATCTACATATTTAGGAAGATTTACTGCCGTTTTTGTAGGACACATCTGTGAAATGGGTTTAAAGGCGCGTCGTAACTTTATGGTGAAAGGTCACGCATTAATTTTGATTTTATGCATCGATATATTTGATAAACCGAGCAGTTTTGTGCTATTTGGCAACGAGCTCAAAGCCGAGGAGGTGTTTGAATTCTTTTGAAATATTTAAAAAATTATATTAAACAAAATTGTGACTATTTATTTTTAGGACATAAAATGAAGAAATTGTGCGCAAGTTGGACTAATTATGTGTACATATCCTCCTAACATTCATTGAATTCGTCGAACAATGAAATTATTTATCGTAAAAAATTAATTATGAGCTGGATAAAAGCAAGAGTGCAACTCTTTATTTTATACCCCTTTATTGCCATCATAGCCTGTTTTCCATGAAAATAGGGTCTAATAGTAGGATTTATATTAATATCGCTGCCAACAAAATGTAACTTTCTCTTCATTATATATATTATTGATACTTTAAACCTTTGGGTTTGTCTCTTTTACGCTTGTTAAGATGGCAGTTTATTAGCAATAAAGTTCCTTCACTAACAAGCGCTATTCGATGTGATTCCAAACCACCAGAGTTGAAATGATTACTTACGCTATTCCTATGCATGTCCTAAGGCAAGCTTTAGCAGGGAGGGCTATACTAGGTTCTAGAACCCAATATATTTTATGTCAACAAAGAGTTATGAATGATAACCTCACAAAAACTCATACAATGAGGCAATCACTCAAATCAACTAAGATATTTTATGCCCCCAACAAAGACGACGGATGAACTTAAAAAACAAAAATTAATACGAAAAGGTAAAAACGAAACACAAAAACTACTAATTCCATCATTATACACGCTCAGAGACCGTTGAACCGTTGAACCGTTTTGGTTCAATTTCGAGTTCGAAAAGGGACACGAGAAGTTGAAATGATGGATATAAACGAAAATTATGAATAAATCCAATTTGCACCGATCTTACTAGTATTGTTAAATACGTTCCACCATTACTTTTATATTGTTAAAAATTATTTGTCCCTTTGTTTACAAAAAATATCTTTGATGAAACAACCAAGTTTATTGGTAGACTAAACACAGCCGAGCATGTTTCTCCGCACTAAGTACACAGTCGACACCATCAATCTCTTTATCGTATTACCGCAGGGTATCGTTTCGCAGCGGTCGATTATCTAGAGGTAGATACTCATGCGTGCATCGTAATTAGAGGTATATTCTTATACCGTTTTTAGTCAAGTGCGGTAAGACTGCTCGATATATTATGTTATGCAGTGTGATTTAATTGGATCGATTATTCGATATTTACGTTTTTATGTAGATTGATTTGCTAAGTGGGCAATCTCGTTGAGAAAAGAGCAATGAACTTGTCAAGCAATTAATTTGTCTCTCTTTATAGACAAGATAAAATAAATCTTCACAAACTTTTCACGGGGATTAAGAATTTCTGGGTCCGTGTTACGTTTTTATGATGAACGAATTTTTTCAGAAGTTTTACAAGCTGTTTGTATATATGTCTAAGAATTTAATACTATCGGAATTGAATCCGTATTATTATCTCGTGTCTCTTGGGATTTAGGTAGCAACTAAAAATTATGAGAAAATTATAGCAGAGTTTTTCACAAATGCTTTGAACTAGTCATTCCGATCAATTCAATGCCGAATCATTACAGGAGTATAGTAGAGTATATTTATTAAAGACGTATATAATATACATAAATATATAGTATATCCTATACTCCACGCGCATTTGGAACTTAGTAATAGATTTTAAAAAATATATTAATCTATAATGTATTTTGCTACCAGTGGAAACTTGTGAATAGCCTTCAGCAATGTACGTGTAACTTAAATAATATTTATTGTTTTGTAATTTTGTAGCTGTAAGTTTTCCTAAAATAGGTACGATAATAAATATTTCTTTTGTTTTTGTAAACCCTCTTTGTTAAATAAAATATCTACACAACTAAGTAGTGAGTAGTGGTAGAATAAGCTGAGTACACTTCAGTGGCTTATTTATTTTGGAGGCTGTGGCTGAGGCGGTGTGGCTAATTTTTCTGATTTCCATAATCTCGGGCCCTTTATTAGACTTGCATGGGGCCGAATTCCGACGCCAAGAGCCTAAAATCTGATTACATCAAAACACTCCGTATGCATGTCTTATTAACTTTTATTGCAATTATAGCATACATATGGAATGTTCATGCAAAAGTAGTCTAATTATATCACAATCATCCTAATTAAGATAAATTGAGTCGTAAATGAGAAAAGTAAGCGTGTTTGTGTGATTCGTTGGGCAATTAAGATTATGCATTTTATCTATACCGTATATTACAATTAATTAGCACACATTCTCGTTTTAATTTATCTGTAACTTGGAATATGTTTAGGCTTCTTTTTGGTAAGAACTAAAACTCACTGTTTAATATACTATTCTAACATGTCGTGGGCATCTTTAAAAATAGAAAATGGATTAGAAAATGATCGATTAGTGTGGTGATCCCTGTCAATTTCATCCGATTCGTACGAGTAGACCCCATTGAATATTCAATAATTATTTTCGTGCGTCGACTCATCCCATTCATATTTTGTGTCAAAACAGGTACCAATACGGTACAGCCGCTTCTAAAATTACTATAATGCTTTAGAAGAAATAAAAGACGATGTTTATGATGATTAGACCTAGAATATTTATGATAATCAAAACTTACGAATTTAACACTTTAATTGAACGTTGTTGTAATTCTAACACAAATATATAATGAATGTCATTACCGCTTACCCTCATAATGAAGTTGTAAGAAAGATGCTTTCACCTTGGTGGCCTGTAAGAGATCGCTAAAAGTGGTAGGGCCGCCAATGTTTTGCGTTTCTTTAGGAAAAGTTAAACTAATTACTGAATGATTTTATCTATCTAGCGACCTGAATAGCACGAATATTTTAATTATAAAGGCCTAATCTATTAAATGGTTCTCAATTTCATCTATCATCATCATCATCACCATCATTACCAGCCTATAATAGTCCACAGCTGGACATAGGCCTCCCCAATTTCATGTATATTTCCAATAATTATACATTTAACTTCAAAATAAGTTGGGACTAGGGTTCTTTATTACTTTTGATTTCAATGGAAAAGTCATATAATTTTCAGGTTTTAATGAATTTCAGATTACATTTTACCGCATTTCAGGATTACTTATCTTATCCACATCGTCATTATACTAGAGATATTTTCGACGGTTTGATAATTTCAGGACGTCACACTTATTAAGATTCTGATCTCCAAGAGATTACCTCCTCAACAATTCACATATTTCAATACAGTTTAGTAAACTTACGGTTTGCTGTACGGCATTCATTTTCACGTGTTTCTGAGCACCAATCAACACACAGTACACATCACTCACATTTCCTAGATCCCGGTAAGGGTAGTTTCACACGCGGTGCGTCGTAGCGGCCGTGGTGAAGTGAAGTTCAAGGTGAGTCAGCAAGACGCTTATATATGAGGGGTGGTGGAGCGAGGAATGCACTGGTGTGCGGGTGCAACACTGCTCTGTTAGTGCACACTATTGCATGTTAGGGATCTCAAACTTTTTACGGACCTAGGATTTTTCGTGTGGGTATTTTGTTTGGTCGTGATGGGGGTGCGATGGAGTGGTCAAAGTTTTTTCGATAGTAGCATATCATATAAAATTCTTACATAATTATATTTTAAGCTGTCTAATATAGTGAGCGCTTATGTATTTGCGTTTTTGAGCTTATGTATTTCTTTTCAGAACTCGACTAAACAGAAACAGAAAACGTACAGAATCTTTATTTTTTTGTATTTTGATATTTTTCTTATCTGCGATCGGTTGTCTCCATTATTATCAGATTTTTTACACTTTATATTTTATTATACAGAAAATTAGTGATTTTTCATATAACTGAAGCTTTATATATATATAAAAATGCTTTTAATGCTATAAAGCATTAAGATATATAAAATAACAATAAATTCAAAGCAAGGATCAACCCCACTTCGATTATAACAAACTAAAAAAAGTTTGAGCACCACAAGCGGGCAGGTTTCAGAGATCACTTGCATTTCCACGCCCGCGGCCCGCTGCAACCTCGGAACTATTGCGTAACATTATTTATTACGCCGATTACAGACTGTTGAACTCCATCCATTGTTAGCACACAATCGCTTCAGGAAACGGACGGGAAAGGATCCACAGATTATCTGTGGTGTCAACAATATGAGGATGGTATGCTTTATGCTTGTTAGTTTGGGTAAGTTTGTGTGTTAATTCAATTGTTGCTTGACAGTTGAATCCGTTTGTTCTAGGAGTCTGAAAGACCTTAAGCTTTTCCTCTTTACCACACCGCATGTCAACGGACCACAAATATCCTACATGCTTAATCGATTTATCAAGTGTTGTTGTAGGTACTTTTGAGTCCATTGAATCCAAATCATCGCGTAACCAGAATAAAATTCCATTATGTTTAAGGATTTTTTTCAAAATTACAGTTCAGAAAATCAATGAAATAATAATACATATCAGATCATTGTAGGTATATTTATAATGATAGCACTCATCTAAAAACCCCAAATACAAAAGAAAACGTACCATAACAGTGAAATGAATAATATTCGACATAGCTGCATTTTAATTCCAAAAGACATCAACGCGCTTCAACACCTAGCGAAAACCGTCCCGTATCAACTTTGATAGTAACCCATTATCCACTATTCTGTATCTATATCCTGTATTGATTACATAACACAATTTCCCTTATTTCCAACAGCTACTAGATAGCCTAGCTATGTACTGAGACACATAAGCGCCTAGAATAACCAACACAGCACACAAGAAGATGAATGTTTTTGAAAGTTGAGTGTTGTAGAAGTCTGAGCTGAATTGTTTCGTTTCCGCAAAAGGAGATTTGAGTTGCTCTGATATTTTGACCAGAATGAAGTTTATTCGAGCGTATTTCAAAAAAATCAATGAAAAAGAAAGGTTACATATTTTTATAATTTTTTAACAAAAAAAAAATACAATCTGATAATAGCGTCTTTGGGATGCTTACGACTGACCAATTGAGTCCTGTAAGGTCTAAAGGAAATAAAGCACTTTGATTTTGAAGTACATTCTGTTTAATTTTTTTATTTGTAAATATTAGTTATAATTAGTACCTACTTACGAGTATCATTAAAATCATGTGTATGATAGAATTCATTGCTATACACGGGGGGTTGAGTTGAATTTGCGCCCTGATTGCGTTCGTTGGTATACCTACCTAAGTAGCTCATAATAAAAATATTTTCTAACAAAATATTGCTATTTAAAGTATAGGTAGTAAAACCTACCTCTATACTTTACAAATTAGACTTCGAGCCTTCTATCCGTATGTATCAATTTAATGGTCTTGCAGGTTGAGCCTACTAAACCTTTCCTGGTTCCTCATAATCGGTGGCGGAAAATGCGGAAACTCGGGGGAAATGAGAGTGAACCAACTCGCTCACCCAACCCAAGTCAAGCTGCCTGGTTGACCGGTACGCAATTAGTCGATTTTCCTGATCAAGCTTCTTTCGCCCTGTGAGAATACTCTACCAGTAATGAGGGTAAAAATAGTTCGATATTGCCTGTATATTGTACCTATTAGGATATGTATTAAAAGATTCTAATTTTATATCGCTCATATTGATTTCATTCCACCTAAACAGAAGACATATCAACATACGTTTTCTGTTTAGGTTGGTTTAGGTAGATTATAATATAGACAGCCAATTTTTCATAATAAGCGTCAACACGCTTATTGCGACAAATTGGGTGTCCAAAATTAAAACGTGGTAAAAGTAAAGTTCTGCTTTTTTTCCCTCTAAAAAAACCCTAAATGTCCTCTGAAGTTTACTTTTAGGCTCATAGTCTGTGCTTAGGCAATAATAAGGATACCATTTGATCAACTTGTGTATCGAAAGTACGGTTGGTAATTATGAGTGGTTGTCATGTAACGTGAAAGCTGGTAGAAAGGGGTATTTAACTCATGGAACCTGTCATCGGCGATTACACGCAGCTGGATGACCTGCCTGACAGCATCCTCTTCGGAAAACCTTCTACGGTGTGATGTGACTTAATGTAATGTTAGGCTTATTTATTAATCGGTACGTTCAGTGACATTTATCGATAGGTAAATCTTTAAATTGCAAGTCATCGTAATATATTTTTATAGACGATTGACCAAAATCTCAAGAAAAGTGGAGAGGTGACCGATGTTATATCGCAAAGGTCTTGAAGAGGTTCAGATTGATTAATAGAGCGGAAAAACAGAAGCAGGCAGTGATAGACCATCCTTAGCGGTGCGAGTGATGAAGATGGATGAAAATCGCTTAGTGCGATCGGAGCGTATCTCCACCAGTCACAAATATTTTGGGACTAGTATTGTCTGAGCCAAAAGTAGACAATCTTTTGGTTCAGAAAATCGAGGAAACCATCGTCTGACGAAATTATCAAGCAGGCAACAGATGACCTAGAAGCTAAGGACAGAGAAGTTTGGAATAAGCTGGAGCGAGCCTATATTTAAGTTGGGTTATTAATAATATATATTAATAATATATTGCCGTGTGGTGCCGGCATAGAATTTCACCACCCCAACTCTTCCCGTGGGTGTCGTAAGAGGCGACTAAGGGAAACACACCGGGGGGCGGGTAGCAGCGCCTTCTGCAGAACAACTACACCGAACTGCGATCCCCAACCCGCATGCCCAGCGTGGGGATTATGGGCAATAACCCCCAAATAATGATGCCACCTATGGCGCTCATTAGGGGAGGCCTATGTCCAGCAGTGGACTATTATAGGCTGGGGATGATGATGATTAATAATATTGAATTTAAGTTGGTTGAACACTATTAATTCAATGTTATTATAGTGAGTTTTGTATGGAGTGTAAATAAAAAAGTATATTTTCTATTACGTTTTGGCATTATTAAAAAAATACTTTTATAAAGAAAGCAAGTTGAATATACCAAAACTAATGTACTTGTGTAATGAGTTACATCAACGGGTTCCACTGATGGGTTCGTCACCGATCTCTGAATACTGTAAAATTGACTAAATTTTGCAGATTCCATTACATTGGAATCATAGACAATAATAATAGTCTTTAGGTCTTTTTTGAGCACAAACAACGCCAGAAGGAGGTACCATGTACTGAATGGCTCGGAAAGATACTAAGTACAAATGTAAATCTAGAACTTATAAAAACATACTTGTTTCTTCCGGTGGCAACACACGCGTTTTTTCAAAGAAAAAAGTTGACTATATCAACGAGATACCTTGTTTTTCTTCTGCCAAATTTCATGTTTAGGCATGAAACAGACAGATAATTTGACATTATAATAAATTTAATTTTATCACATTAGTTTGGAATAATACTCGTATTTTGTCACATTTTGAAATGCTTGCTAGTAAAACGCCCATTTGTAACTCACTTGTAAGTTTGCACGGCAGATGGCACGTCATGTTCATAATTCAAGTTAATTTTCCTCAGCTCATGAAATATAGCTTCTACCTCTAGAATCATAAATCTAAATATTTACTGATCATGTAGATTTATATCAGTGCACTTGAATAAAGATCAAATATTATAACAGCGCATAATGAGTCTATTTGTTTCATAATGCATGGAATTGACACCTGAAAGATTAATGTTTCGGATTAAATAATAGCACACTCAACAGGCGATAATCATGGATACGCGTTATATACAGATCAATGAAAACCATCTCTTAATTGGATGCAGTTATGCATAGTTAGTCCAAGCGCCATTTTCAGTTTTTTGAGAAATGACATAAACGCGTTTTTATTCGCAGAAGATTTGTATCTGTATTGTCTGAAAGTAAATCTATGTGCATCGAAGATTCTATTTGTAATTTAACATTCTACATAAAAAAAACATAAAATAAGTATATATTTTGGAAGATATAGCTAAAAATGCACTTGGACTCTCGAAAAATATGATGTTTTCATTTTACAAAATGAGTCCAAGCGACATTTATGTCGTTTGGACTCCTGATGCGTAATTCAATTCGAAAGAATAGATTGTTGATATCACGTGTAAATAAAAAAAAAACCTAAGATACCCATTATTTACTCAGCATTTAAAACGAGGGGATGATATAGAGGATTGAGAAACATAAATAAAAAACTATACAAATGGCACAAGTAATATATCGCACCTCCAGATTAGAAGTTTCTCATCTCAAAAAACGTCTTCAAAAAATGTTTTTTGGTAAATGTGATTTAGAGTTTTCAGGTTTGCATTATTTTTACATAATTTGTATCATGGCACAATCAAATTACGGATTTTCTATATAATTTACAAATCATAGTATAAAGTGGTATTTTATCTATATTTTAAAATTATTACTTTATGAAAATTTATTTAAATTATATAAGTAATAAACATTTTAAAAAAACCTAATATAAATAAATACTAATGACTTATTTGTAAATAAGTTTTTTTATTCCGAGATGCTCGGCAAAATATTTGGTTAAATATAAACCTTTGCATTTTATTTTAGTTCGATGGGATTAACACATTTATTGGAAAAACACTATAATTAACTTAGTTCACTTTAATTACCTTTTAATAAAAAAATCTCAAAAATCGGTTTTCAACAGTATAACATTATTAAACTTACATTCTTGAACAATGTATACCCATTGTAATTAAAGACAATCCTAAAAAAAGATGCAATACAAATTCTCGGTGATTAGTTATAAGAAAGACAATGGTATCGATTTTTGAAACGTTTTCCTTAACGTAACATGATTGACTTTCTTAAAACTATTGCTGTGCTTTTCTTATGGATCGTTAGTGGAACAGCTATAGTTTAACATACTTTGCATAAGAAACTATACCAATAAACGATTTTGAAGGCCCGTATTATGAAAGCTTACACGGTTATAGATTTGAGAAAAGCGTTACTCAGGTGACTTAAAAAGCTTTTATATCACGTATATAAGACAACAATGAAATAATCAAATATAAAGATATCAAACTTAAAAAAAACCTCTTTTTAGTAAAATCCAAAAAACAGTTTCTTAGTAAATGTACTCTTTTCTTACCTTATTAAATTATCAGTAACTTGATCATTAAATTAAAATCACAATGGTAAAGCAGGAAATTTAGAGAGATATTCTCTATTTCTAATCATAAGTTCCTATTTATAAGTAAGAACTTATAAATCAAATCAAGAAATGTCCGCGCAACATCTTTTTTCATTGTGGAACGTGTATGGTCACGTATCTCATAAGTTAATAAAATTAAGCAATCACACCTTATCTGAATATCATAAGGTGTTGCTTCAGAAGTTATCTACAATAAAATGTTAAAAAGATTAGTGAAAATAACAGAATGGGTTAATTATTCCACTTCATAAAATAATATCTAGCAAAAGACCAACCTATCTAATCTACCATGTTCAATGTTAACTTTCGCATATTAATTGTTACCTAAATAGAACATTATTATTAATTATAGAACCATACAAAAACTGGAAAATATTTGGAAACATCATCATCAACATCACCAGCTTATAATTAGTCCACTTCTGGACATAGGCCTCCCCTAATGAGCGCCATAGATAGCATCATTATTTGGGGGTTATTGCCCACAATCCCCACGCTGGGCATGCCGGTTGGGGATCGCAGATCGGTGTTGTTGTTCCGCAGAAGGTGCTGCTGCCCGCCCCCCGGTGTGTTTCCCTTAGTCGCCTCTTACGACACCCACAAGAAGAGTTGGGGTGGTGAAATTCTATGCCGGCACCACACGGCATTCTATGCCGGCACCACACGGCATATAATATTAAATAGACAAAATTAACTAATAAGGCAACAACGTTACGTTACTCTATGTTTAAGAACAAAACTGACCCTAACTTTAATCGGTCATTAATAAGAATAGATTGAGTATTAAACGTGATATAATTCAAATTACTTTTTTTTTAATTAACTAGGTTTAATGTACTACAATAACACAAAATAACAAAGAGATCACTTTATTTCTCCAAATTCATAACAATCTTACCGGATATTTGCGTATTACAGTGTTGAATTCGGCTTAAGGTCCTTCCATTACTAAACTCGCGAAGACTTTTGCTGACGCAATACTAAACAGGATCACTATTTTAGGGGAGAGGGATGTGGAACCGCCGTAATTAAAGAGACGCACATATTCTGTTTTTAATATTCTAACCAACAAGTGGCACTTTTTCAATCACTAGCCGATGCAGTTTTATTTTCTGAGTCTTTCTACATATTAAACTCATTTTCCCTATTTTTTGAGATGAGTCACTTCTATACTGGAGGTGCGATATGTAATGTCTAAAAAAAATCAACAATCTTATAACAAGTTGTTGAGTATTTTAAAAACAAGATAACAATCATTTCAGATGTATCAGCTTTCTTAAACAGACGGACAGAAAATTGATCATAAGAGGCCAGAGGCGGGAATAAGTAATTAAGTAACTTCAATTATTGTTATGCATCAGCAGTCTATGCGACAAATGTATGAGATTATTGGTTTGCGTTACGAATCAAACTAATGTTTATTGTTTTGCAAAACCAGTCCAAGTAACAAACAACTGTCGCGTGGACTACTGATGCATAACACTTCGTCGTTTGGGCTTGTGATGTATAAATGGAAATGTGTTTTCTATTACGAAATTTGGTTATTAGTTTTAAATTGGTTAATGGGCTTGTTTTGCGTATCAAAATATATTGTTTGCTATAGAAGGCGCTTGGACTGGGTATCAAAAAATACCACTTAGAGTGAAGCTAGCTCCAAGAGTGTTTTTCCTATGGCTAAATTATGCCCAAGTAATTACAAAAATGCAAAAAAATCAAAAAATGAAATTTGGCGCTTGGACTAATTGTGCATAACTGTATCCAATTGTTGGGCAATTACGATTCGTCAATCGGACATCTCGATTGCATGTTATTAAGTATTAGTGTCCATTCGTGACTTGAATCGTAATTCAGTGAGATTTTTAGTTTTTTCTTAACTATGCTGGGTATTTTTGCACTTTCATGCGAGATTTATTGTTTTGAGATACTTAAAATATAAAAAATGAACAAGATTATAATGGCGTCATTAAAACTTTTTATTATAACAGCATAGGCATAATATTGCACATGAAATTAAGAAGTAGCGAGAATAAATAACTTAGGGCAAAAAGGCAATAATAGAAACAACGCCTTATTATTGATTTGTTGTTGCTTTAACCAACATTCTAGTACATTCAACACAAATTTTAGTGCATATGCAAACAAAAACAATCGTAGTATTTACACCAAAATTCAAAGATTCCTGGCAATCTTATGTGCTTTGACTTAACTACAACTTAGACAAATATTATGAAATATGAACATGAAATACAAGATAGGATAGATTGTCATATATCTTAACATTGTATGGAACATAATACTTACAATATCCTTAAACCTATATTTACATTTTAGCTTAAATTCCAACAATAAGACTGGACTGAAATTATGATTTTTTCTTATCGTTTCTATCACTTGGTTTCCTCGAGAACATTTGGCTTTCTTGCTTAATTTCGGGCTTGGTCATTCGTTTTGGGTGTGAGTGATAATTTCTAGGGTAAGATGGAGGTTTTTGTCTACCAACTGGGGGGATGTGGTGAGGACCTAGAGTGTATTCAGCTTCTGGATTCTGCTCTTGTTGGGCAGGGTGAGATAAAGCAGAGGCTGAGTGCGAGTTCACATACGCGACTTTCTCCGTTGATGGGTTTGTAAGGAATGTTTGCGGTACCATGATTCTGTACTGAGATTGGTATTTTGATGAGTACGGTATGGGAGTAACGTAACTGACTGTTTGAACGCCAACGCTCGGTTGATTTGCTTTGTAGCTCACTGGTAATACTGTTGCGATAGTGTGATCTTTGCTCGGATAGTTCTCAGTTAGAATGAGGTTGTTTGCATCTTCACTGCTTTGCTGCTGGTATTGATATTGTACACCTGTGTTTACTTGATTGTGAGTTTGATCGTCTTGGCTTTCTTGAGGGTGGAACATAGCTTTGGTTTCTTCATTTTGAAGCGGCTCTTGTGTGTAATACTGTTGTGCCACTTCTGGTCCGTGATGCCCATACGACGGTGACACTGACTCGGCATGCTGTTGTTGTTGTTGCAGGTATTCATACGCCGTTTTGGCTGCTTCATGGCTCTGAACTTGAGGTATCTGTGGTCTGTATTCGTAAGAACCGCTGTCTTCTTCTTGGGTTTCGTGGCTCTGTTGAGAAGGAGCTTCATAATGTTCTTGTTGCGCGGTAACGTGTGATGTGTGTTCATAGGTTTCTTCAGCAGGTGTTACATGTTGAGAAGTTTCAGGCACGGATTCTACTTCCTGAGTTTGCTGCTGGTACTGGGGTTGGACGAAGTAGGTTTGTGGTACAGCCACATGAGAAGAAACTTGTTTGGGTACGTAATGGTAGCTGTAATCATTCTGCTGATGATGTAGTGGCTGGTGGTATAACGCGTGACCATCTTGTAGGTTTAATCTTTGAGTGTAGCTTGACGGGAATTTGGCCATTACCGGTTGAACTGCAGAATACTGCACTCCAGAATGATCTGATTGCGTGTACGTTGGCTGCAAGTGCGGTGTCGCGTAATGTTGCCTTCCGTAATTTCCAGCAGGAATATCATCTGAAGACAGTGGTGAGTTTTGATAGTGCATAACTTGAGGAGCGAAAGAATATCCATGCTTCTTGAAGTATTGGTTGACTAAGCCTTGCAAGTTCACGTTATTCAGATACCTGGATAGGGGATAGTTCGATGGTAAGTTGGCAAAGAGTTCCGCAGTAGGATTTTTCAGTGACGAGCTAGGTATTCTCAAAACCAGCACGGGTACTACTCTTTGATCGGCTATTTGCGAGCCGTGGGGACGTAAATGGTCGTCTGTCAATCCAGCTCCTTGGTATTCAGGGTTTCTGAGCAGCTGAGAAGGGTCTACGAAGTAGTTTGGCATCACAGTTGGGAAATTGCCACTAAGGCCAGACAGCTCGTGACCGTTGTATGTAGTATACAGAGTAGAGGGAAACTGTCCATGTGATTCTTGAGAGTTTCCATGGCCAGGGTAAGCTGGGGGAGGAGATACTAACCCCTTCACACCACCATGACCTATTGTGAATTCAGAAGCTGGTTTCTGGTAGTGGTATCCCTCTTGTACATTCTGAACTAATTCAAAAGCTCTTGATGGAGTGATTTCTACGTTAGTAATTTTAGTATGACTATTCGCTGGGGGGATATCTTCTTGCGAGTAGGGATATATCATGAATTTTCCTTGGTTTTCGGAAGGTTTTCCGAAGTACGAATAACTATATCCATTGTTGGTTTTGTATCCGTAGCCTAGATTGGCATCAATTGTTCTTTTTCCCTTCCCTTGAGTCTTTGTATCAGTATCATTCACAATTTCGATGGCTATGACAGCAGGGAAGGGTAGTTTTACATCTGAGAGCGATGTTTTAGCACCTGATGATGAATTTGATTCTGTATCATCCTTTTTGTCTTTTAGTTCAGATTTGATTCCAAATTTTGCTTCCACTTCGCGTAAAAAATCTTTTTCTTCGACTGTGAGAGTATTGTTTGCTTTATTTTTTTTTAATGCTGATTTGTACTTTTTTGGTTCTGGGTCCGCAAACGACGTCACGAGGACCGCACAACATATCGCCTGGAATAGAAGAAATTAACATATTAGTACCTCGATAAATAATTAAGTTGTAATAAATTTTCAACATAATACAATTTTCAAGGGAGTAAACCCAAAACAAATTAAAACAAGTAATTAAACTACAGGTTGCTCAACTGATTCATAATTATGAATACCAGCACCAATTTCAACTACTACTTTAGATAGAAGTGGTACGCAAATCATCCATATCATAAACAATCGCAAGCTGCCCGTCTCATTAAGACGTTGCGTGCATCTACACACTCTCTACAGAGGCCTGCAATTAGGTAACATAACATTATCTACTTCTCGGTATTCCATCACTTCAATGTTGGGAAACTACAGCCTAATGTTGCGGAATAAAGTGACAGGTGTACTTGTTATTGTGCTTATTTTACGACTTTACACGGTTTGATGTACGACGGCCTATAATATCCCGTGAATCTATGAAAGTGGTACTTTTGCGTCACACTTTCAATAACTTACATTCTACATTGTGTAATTAGCTAATAGAATCAGCAGTATAAAGACAAGATAAAGTTTTTCTTTCTGCAACAGAAACTAAATGAATTTGCTGTAAATTTCAATTTGAAAGCGCAGGTAGGTATTGCTTATGTAGTAATTTATGGTCACGCTTGTTTCTACATAATATAATGTCAATGTAAGAAATGTGTTTTGGTGAATATCTTCCCCAATTGATGCAATAAAAGACATTGACCTATCGAACTCTTTACTGAACTTTGTCGTTACAAAGTTTATGTAATCACAGCATACAATTAATCTGTATGAAACACTTCGACAGCTTGTTATTTGTAAATATGTATATCAGAAGTTACTTGATTTATATAAGCAATGGAATGTGGCAGAGTTTTCCCATCCATAAACATAAGCAGGAAAGATGTAATAAATAAACCGCATGTGATGCATGAATACGTTACGCAGATCTTACGGAGCTCATACAAGATCACTCCAATCCAAAATGCTCCATGCCAGGAAAAGGGAATGTCGGCATAGCGAATACTTGGCCGATTTGCACCGCGTTTTGAATCGTTTGTGGTGCGAAACGACTAAAGACTCGAATTTTTCATCAAAACTTGTCAAAATTTACGATTCATAGTTATATGATTTTTCCAAAAATCACTTATCTAGCTTTGTAACTTGTAAGGATCTTAAGTTGGGATTATGACTTTGGGGTTAAAGGTGGAATTCAATCTTAAAAGTTTCAATTCTAAATACATAACGTGATCTGGCGACATTCCAAGGTGCGCTGTGGTGGCTAAGGAGTTACCGTGTATGCTACCTCAAGTCTGGTTATGTAATAATTTTCTCGTGACACAAACGACCCCCGGCTTTCCACGACCCTGTGTTATTAATAATCTCTAGCGCTGATACAAATAAAATAGGTGTTACGGAAAACTTAAGCCTAATCTCATTTCTTATCTACTTTTTTATTAATATTACATAACGTGGGACCTGTTGAAGAACGCAAGAGTACCACCGCACTATTTATTTATTCCCTACATTGTAGAGTTTAATTAAAGGTTTCTTTATTTCTGATTTTATTTACTGTTTGAACAGATAGGTGTTATTAGATTGATATAATAAGCCTAGATTCTATATCCCTTTTATGAACTCAAATCCGGCGCAAATTAACAGCAAAAAGTTTTTAAGCGTAGTTTAACGAATTTATTATGATACTACGAATTTAACTATGAACTTTAGTTTGCGTCGGAAACGTGACCCTATAAGCTAGTTTATTTTTCAAATTTATAGTTATTAACCTAATTTCTTACAAACTAGTTGAGTTACTCAACATTATTAATAACCACATCGCTTAAGGATAGAAGACTTCATTGGATAAAATATTCAAATGTTGTTAACTTCATAGTGAAAGCTCAATTGGTGCTATAATCGAGCACGAGCCTATTACGAGTTATTAGTAATCAACTTAACCCGTCGCTCTAACTTTTAAATCGATAGATACCGATTATTCTAACGCAGTTGATAACATTTATAATTGTCTGACAGGTTGTCTCGTTATTGCACTGGTTTATTTTATTTAATTACACATTTTTTGTTTGCTTTTCTAACACGGCTCACTGTCTTCATTTTGCCCAAAGATTCTAATTTTGAGTTCTGTAATCACAGATTTTTACTTCATACGTGAGATAAAAATGTACACCACTGTACATAAAGATCGGTTTAAGACTTTACGCAAACAGTGACCTGTGAACAATGCACTTTATGTAATTTAAAAGAATGTGAAAACCTCAGCTATTATTTTTTTTTGGCTTCATCGTTGAAAAAGAGATTGCAACAATGTGAATTTCGGTCTGCAACTATTCTATGTTTTATTTTTTTAGTTTTACTGTGTGTGAAGCAGCATATGCATGGCTAACTAAGTCTTTGTTTAGATTTTCTGTCAACTGGTATCTATTGATTTTTGAAATAGAATCATCATAATCGGATGACGAAATAACATAAAAATACAATCACGCGCAATCAAATTCCCTACTATATATACTCGTATAGAGTCGTTATACATCTAAACTTCTTGATATTATAACTGACCTAATCGTCATTCCAATGAATGCGTAAAGTTCATAGATCAATGCTCCTGTATTTAAGATGAAAGCACAGTCAAGAGTGCAGCTATAAAAGAGAAAGTTGAACCAGGTAAGGATTGCAACAGAATAACAAACGTTTCCTGGTTTCGATCCACTCCTGCCAAACCTAACTGTAATTGTGGGCAACCTACTAATGGTAACGTTTGGAACGTCTGCTTGAATAATTTGAATTGGCTGTGGACTAGGATAACTGGATATAACCAGTTATGCAATTCGCTAGGAACAATGGTTCTACCACTCCTTAGTGAAGATTAGTCAAATCTGCTATTGAAACGATATAAGACCAAATAAGAAAATACCAGATTCACACAATTGGGTCAATTATAAATCAATGGCAAAACGGAGAAGGCACATTCAGCAGTCAAGTTATAAAAAAGACATAGTCAAGTTTAACTCAAAAAATCATATTGCATAATATGCATTTTTAAAAAGACCACTGAAAACTAAACCTATTTATTATTCCATTCCTATTTACGTAACATAATTCGGAATGAATATTCGTAAAAGTCACAATTAACTCATAATCTATAATAACTACTCTATTAACGCACCGCTAATTCATTATAAAGTCGCACACGACACTCAACATAATTTATGTATTGAATAATTTAACACCATCAATCTATATCATTGATCATTAATTAGCACCCTGCTTATGGTCCTAATATTTTCAAACATGGCCCGGACTTCGGTAAGTTCACGATGTATAAATCGGTTTGATTTATAGATTGAGATTTGTCCAATAAAAAATATCAAAATTGTACAAACGAAAGTTCGATATAAAAAATTGATTATTTTTTACTTAATACCTTTAACTTTACACCCTCTACAAAACTTTTTACATGTAAATTGGCTTAATCAATAAATGGTATGTCTGTATTTGGATGGAGATTTACAACTGTTTCTTCACCCCCAAAATAACTGGATAGATCAAGCTGAAATATGCTTAGGTGTATGAAACATGGAAACGTGTTTATGCCAAAAAAACGAGTTCGAACCTACTACCAATCATAATCGAAAAATCACAAAAATGCTAACTCCAAGTCAGACAGAATTTCCCAATCGCTTTCGTTTGCGATATAACAAGTTGCAGTACGTACGTGAGGAATTCGTTACGGGTACGTCTCGTTAACATGATGATACGGATAACGACATTTACGACTGACATAATGCCAAAATAAATTGACGTTACGTGTTACATCTTGTTCATTGTGGTTACGTACTATATTATAGTTATTCTATGGTTATGAAGATGACCGTAAATAAATTAATTTAAATTTAAATTAAAGAACATTAAAGAATGAGTTTAAGAAAATATTTAAGCATTATATTTGGTGCCGGAATCCTTACTAGTCTTTCTGACTTACTAATGATAAATTAGCTGTGTACATGTATCCACTCTTTCCCGACTATGTTTACGATGCTGTCTAACCATAATCAAGTAGGTGATAATTGTTATCACAGTAATATAACAATAATAATAAATCACCAGAACATAGTGACATAAATAACAGGTAAAAGTTGTTTGTTTCTTATTAGAGAAAATAATACCGCACTGTAAAGATTTTACTATCAGGTATAAAACGGTTGGTTTTCCAATCGCTCGTTCGATTATAAACTTCCGCCTTGGATTGATTTTATACAGGGGCACCTAACAATCCGTGTTCAAGACTGGTTTAAAATTTCCTACTCAGATAACTCTAATGGAAAGGCTATGAATATTCCATAAGCTCACATAATAATCTTACGTGCTAATGGGTACTTCGTTCGCAATTACATTATTTCGTAATGCATTAAATCACGGAATAAATTAACGCATCCTTCTTCAATTAATTTAACTTAATCATAATTTGGCATTGCTTATGAATGTTACTGACTCTCTGTGTGTGGCAGTGTCAGTTAAGGAGTGTCATACACTTTAAATATGTTATGATTAGTCTTATCTCAGTATGACACTGTTTAATGTATACACTTTAAAAATGTTATGATTAGTCTTATCTCAGTATGACACTGTTTAATGTATACACTTTAAAAATGTTATGATTAGTCCTATCTCAGTATGACACTGTTTAATGTATACATAGACAAGAAAAGCAAACGTTGCCATTAAGATAGAAGTTGAAGACAGTGGCAGATTGTTAGGTAGTTGTAAATCGACCGTGACAATAAAATATTCTTGCATCAATTATTATTTTAAATTATTTTGAAATTTTTTAATGAACTTTAAAATATTTTTTTAATGTGCGAATAAACCGATTATGTGATTTTAGTTTTAGTCACCATGTTTTAAAAGTGTTATGACTAGATATTGAAATTGATGATGTCTTAAAGGATAACTAAACGGCCGTTTTATTATGTTGTCTTTTACTGCCCGTAAGTTTATTAACGTCTAGTTTAACTTTAACTCGTATGTATTTCCGTGACTAGGTTATAATGTCATTTCGCAACATTTCCTAGAGATAAAACATTACATAACTAACGGAAGAAGTTATGCTTAATTTATTCTAATTACTTGCGAATTGCGTTCAATACAGGTAGTGAGTACCTACCCAAAACTGGCTGCTCTACTTAAGCTAAACTAGAATATGTGGTTAGATTTCCGTCATAGCATCCGTTAAGTATCTGTGAATATCAAATAGAAGTTGATGTAAGATGAGAAATCGACCATTCGACACAAAAGAAAAAGCTGACATTTTGGGAATCTTTATATGCACAAAAGTTACTGTTTAACAACAGACAATTTCGTTTACAATAAATACAAAAATTCGATTTAAATCTAAGTTACTGTTTAACAACCAGTAACTAAACGAGTATGCGTGACTTAAAGGGTTTTAGAGACATACATTTCAAAAGTTCTTGGTGTAAATTTCTTCATCAATTATTTCTAGATTTATATTATACTTATATAATATTTAATGAATAGACTTATTTATCTGAGAATGACGTATGCAAATTCATGTTTAAATACTAGATTTTAATATACTTTCACTGAATAATTGTGAACAGTTTCGTTTTTTCGTTGTCAATTGCCCCGACCTTGGCCTACTTACGACGGTGTTATCTCATCAGATGACTTCGAAAAACTGCTTGTTTATGTTTGATGCCGTATTTTATGTTCGCATCTATACTTTACCATACAAAGATTGAATTGAACTTAAAATCAAAGTGTATTCTCATATGATTGTTATCTCCTCTTCTCAAAAAATTACTTTTATTAACAAAGAACATTCTAATTGATATTCTAATTAAAACTGTTATTTTATTAGTTATTTCCTGGTTCTACTTATGTGTTTTGTGTCATGTCGAAGAGTCCTGAAAGGTCTGAAGGAAATAAAATACTCTGATAGTTGAAATATTATAGTTTGTACATACGATATGCAGAATTGCAGATATTAGTTTAGGGTGTTCTGGTAGTTTTTTATAATAAAAAAAGATCTGTCTATGTAATAATCTACGTTATGAATAATGATTAGTCGACATTTGGCTATTAGCATAAAAGAACTTTATATATTTTTTAATCAACTCTCTGATTCAATGTACTTTTTTGTAAGTAATTTTGGTCTGCAAGAATAATTAAAGCGTTTAAATCAAGATTAATTAAGTCTAATCGATATCAGAATGTTTAAAAATTGGATCAGTATCAAAAATCCTATAAAATGCCTCATAAAAATATAATTGCGCTCTATTTTCGCTAGTTTTTTTTTTATTATTTATTTATTCTTAAAAAACTTATTCTAGTTATTAAATATTAACATTCGTTAAGCCCTTGAGGACTGAGTTAGTCAAATCCATTGAAATATAAACAGAAACCTATTATTAATCTACTCTTACCTAATCCAAGGTCATTTTCCCCTCATATTTTATTACCTTGTTTGGAAATCTTGAAAATATCATGAATTATGCAAAAGAAATTTTGTTATGTAAGTAAATTATAACAAGACTTGGAGAAATGCATAATTTCTGAAACCATCATCATCATCATCATCAACAGCCTATGATAGTCCACTGCTGGACATAGGCCTCCCCTAATAAGCGCCATAGAATGCATTACTCATCATCTGGGGGTTATTGCCCATAATCCCCACGCTGGGCATGCGGGTTGGGGATCGCAGTTCGGTGTAGTTGTTCTGCAGAGGGCGCTGCTGCCCGCCCCCTGCTGTGTTTCCCTTAGTCGCCTCTTACGACACCCACGGGAAGAGTTGGGGTGGTGAAATTCTATGCCGGCACCACGCGGCTTGCCTTGACTACCGGTACTGAAACCGGTTTCGAAAATATGTTTTTGCTGCCATATCCTTCAAATATAGGGTTATTGAAAGCTTACTAGTAGATGTGTCTAGAAGTATGTGAATATCCCCTTTAAGATGCTCTGCTTAACTTGGGCTAGACGTTGCTATGTGAATTGTCAAATATTATTTATTTATTTATGATGAGAAGGTGATATGCATTATTAATTACACGTAAAAGAATTGTACTATTTTTCTAATAAATCAAACTGCAGCATCTCCCAATATACAATTATCAACATTTTACATAAATCAGCAGATTTTAATTAACTCATGGTTTTCTAATTACATAAGTTTATTCAATAATAAGCGTGTTAACTACGTACCTATTTTATGACCTAAATAGATACGATGTCACTTTGAGATGATTCATTTTAGAAAATTTGTTTCTCTTCAAAGTATATCTCACTGCCTATATAACAAAAAAAACCTATTTAGGAAACTGAGAACTAGCTGTATAGTCTATACAGCTATCGTCAGCTATTACTAAAATAGCTAAGCATAGACAATACTCTAAAATGTATATATAATGATCTAAAATCGATATACCTACTGCACTAATAATTCCGTTTTTTTTTATTTATTTATTCTTGAAAAACTTATTCTACCTCTAGTTATTAAATATTAACATTCGTTAAGCCCTTGAGGATTTGACTCTAATGTTACATTCCTCCGGTTACTTAATTTACGTTTAACGGTACTAATAAACTACATTATAACTAAATAAATATTGTGCTGGACAATCCACACATCGTCCAGCCCCGAGCTAAGCAGAGTGTTAGCTACTAGTAATTATTATCCCCATATAAGTTATAAAAATATAATAAAAAAAAACAATTACCAAAGTAAACAACCGCATCATGTGACGTCACTGCCCGGCACTCTGTCAAAAGAAAACAATCGATCAATCGACACACTTCACTGTCACAACACTTATAAACACCGCACGTGTTCACTTGCCCACTTTATTATAATATATAAGGCTAAAGTACCTAAGTGTACTCCAGAGCGAGTATGTGCAAAGCAATGGTTCGCCGAAACACTTTGTTACGTTCTTTTATACCTCGGAAACGTTCTCACAAGACTTGAGCCGGGGTCTTCGTTGACCGAAAGCCTCTAGACTCAGGCGCAAGCTTCGCACGACGAAATCGACTGCGCTTTCTCCGTAACTATCCGATCGATACGTTTTTGTGATATTTTTGCAACTTTCACACACTCTTTCAGTTTTGTTGTGAATTTATCGAATGCCGGTGCAGTGTGAAATTGGACCTATTTATGCTTTTTGGTAATTCGATGCGGGTACTTCTAGCCGCAGTGTACGTTTGTAAGCAAAAATACTTTAGACTACGAAGTTTACTACCTAACCTACATTTTACCTATGTATGGTTAGTTAGCAAATTTTTGGTTGTTTTAAAATCTCTTACCTACCTTACGAACATCTAGCTTCGCAATTTAATTTGTCGCAGCATCATCAAGCGTAAGCCGCAAAGACCCAGCGGCACTTTCATATGTAATTTACATACAGACAGACATTGCAGTACTTTGCCGAAATCTCTTTACTGTGTCAACAGTAGCTGATCAAAGCCGCAAAAACATAAATAACCGAAATATTTGGGTTAATGTTGTTTATTTGAATGATATCTTTTTTATGTGGCAGGATGATTTGTTGTTAACCTTACAAATGGGAATGGATGGAAAATCTTTTTTTCAAATATTGGTGAAATCATATATACCTACATATTTTATTAAAACTAAGTTTTCTATCTATCTGATACAAAATACTTTATTACACCACAAAAAGAAAGAGATCATTACAAACAGACATGATTAAAGTAGAGGAGATATATAGTATAGGGGGGCCTTATGCCAACCTTGAATGGACTGGATATGAAGTAAATTGTTTTATATTGATAGACGGTTGCACTTAAGTTAAACAAAATAATAATAATTAACGAATACTTAAAATAAATACTAGAATACCCATACTCAAGCTTAGCCTACATTTCTTTACTAATTATTTATAATTGGAATAGGTTACAGATTGCTCAACGGTTTTATGACATTTTTTGATCTATTTACAAATATTTAAAAGTTTTTTAATTTTACATTAATTTCGTAATAATCTTACGTAAACATTGCTTTAGTTTAGGCAAATAATCTTACTAAATGACCGTCAACGCCTCATTATCTAACTTATGATAAATAGAAAAAAGTAATACTATTCATATTTGCGTAATATACAATGTAAATGATCAGTTTAATGAGGCAAATTTGTAACGCAGAACCACTATATAAAATCTTTCGGTTGTCTAATGCAGTACGTACAATCTTGATAATAGAGCAGTACTGATTTTATCTAAAATATTTTGTGGGATCCTAACTAAATGCGATAAGTCAAACTTGAGATTTGGACCTATATAAGACTTGTACATACAATCTAACTATACACCGTGTAACAAAATATGTGTACTAAGCGAATGGGGGTGAATTTCCAACCCTTCGGGGACCAACTTTTGTTCTACGACTTTTCGAATTTCGATCGGTATCTCGGAAAAAACTGCATCAAAGTTTCAACATGGACAGCTGATTTTTTACGAAGTGACAACCCTAAAGGCAGCGGTTTCTTGTCCCTGTGACAATGACGTCAGTATGGTCACAGATGTAGAGTGATAGATAGATTAGGTAGTCTCCCGCCCCGCCATAGCTGAACTCTACGAAGATAAATACCTACCTACCTGCAGTGGTAGTAGGTATGTATAGGTTACCCGGATAGGGTTGTTACTTTGTAAATTAAAACTTTTTGTATGGGAAACGAAAAATAAGAATTTTTAATTATCTCTCCCCACAACCATTGTGGTCTGAAACCTCCCCCTTCGGCTTAGTACACATATTTTGTTACACCTTGTATACAAACATACCACGAAATGTGTCAATGTGCGTTGGTATCACCTTATTATCTATTGATTATATACATATATCGATCAACCTATGGTATTGTTTTTTTTTTTCGGTATCCATCAATATCCCTTCGCGCGCGGCGGCCATTTTACAGGAAAACGCGCACGTGTGGAGGCACTTGTGGGTAGTGCCGCGCGATAACGACGCGTGTGCGTCAAAAGAGGTACAAACAATCTCTAACCATACCTATAATTAAAAAAAAATTGATTTGATTTGTTATAGTCTACCCATAACAAATCAAGTTTTAAAATATAATTGATGTTCCTAAAGCATTTTATTTGCATTGAAGATCTCTGAAACGTGGACGCGGGTTCGCCTGCGATACACGAGGTTGCAGTTTCGATTACCACCTAGGGACGTTTTTTTGTACGATCTGCACATATTTGATTGGGTGTTCCGGTCGTTTTGTATGCGCAAAATATCTATCTGTGTAGGTAATATACTGTTCACATAACAGAAGCTCTGCTTAGCTTGAAACGAGATGATGCTGTGTGGATTGTCCAGCATTATTTATTTGACAGGTTGTCAATAATGCTGCAATGTAAAACGCGGAGGTTTCAGCTAGATGACGCTATGTAAATAGTCCAGCATTTTTAGTGCACTGCAATCCAAGCTGCAATAATATTTGAATGAGTATTAGAGCGCATCTTACGAGCGTTCGTTATAGCCAAAGAAACATTTCCGCTAACGTAAGGAGTTATTCGTATTTAACCCGAAGTAAGTGAGAATAAATTGAGGAAATATTCTAAGATAACTGTCCTCGATTACTATGTAGTATAGGCTCAGTTAGTACTGAGCGTTAACCTAACCTAGATAATTAAGTCTACATGGCGATATTTGTAAGAAGTCGATATTTTATTTAATGTTTTTCTTGGTTTTCTATGATAATCTTTGTTTCTTAAATACTGCGATGTGTTGACTAATTACATACAATTTATTATTTGAGCAATAGTTTATGCAATGGTGTGGAATAGAACGCGATTGAAACATAGGAAAATTTTACACAAGATACACGATAAATCTATACATAAAAAATACTGTTAGTTACACTTCTTCTAATTCAATAGGGGCTGAAACGATTTGGCTAAAAATTGGTGGGGAGGACTTTTTTATCCCGGTGTAATGTTCCCGCGGGATAGTACAGGGACATGCGGACGAAGTCGCGGGCAAAAGCTAGTTTCAGATAAATACCTATTTATCATTATAATATTTATACTTATTAACAAATAAAATTACAATGATCTAACTAAATAAAAAACTAGTATTTACAATTGAGCTAACTGTAGACTGTTATATTATGACCCTAGAATAAATTTTAGTCTATGTGCTATAGTATAATAATAACCATCGAAACTTACCTCTTACTATAAAATTACTTGATCAAGGGTAAAGTTTTTCATTTCTTCTGGACAGTGGGGTATAGACACAAAAACATGACGCAACATCAAAATTGTATTTAAACTCGATATTGGTGACATATCATTATAGACGTACCACAACCAATGCAGATTAGATACTTACGAACTACAAGACCAATCACTTTTCTTTGTAAACAAATCGAAACAATAGTTTTAAACAATTGAAGTGTATAACAAACGAAAAATAATAAAATATCATTAGTTTGTCTTCGTTGGACATTAGCTATAGTACATTGTTACCCTAGGGTTGGAAGTAACTTATTTAGTCCCGAGACGCTGTTTGGAGTCCGAGCGTAACGAGGGCGCCAATAGTTCGAGAGCCTAAATAAGAAACTTTCACCCGAGGTACACTGTGCTTTTCATTACGAATACAAGAAAGTAAAATAATTATTGTGATTTAGATCAGCTTGTTCCACACCTGATGATGTACCTTGAGCTTGTGTGCATATGCACAAAGTCAAGGTATATTCATCAGGATCAAGCCTGTGTTTTGGCTCTAACACCTTATTACCCATAACACGGAGGCCCATCTCCATTTCTGTCGGTGGCTGACACTCTGCAGTGGACATTTTGAAGACTCTCCCATACCGCGACCAGGCCAGATGAATTCGCAACAGAAGAAAACGCAATTTGGACTGCAACTGTCCTGGAGTAATGGGTCATACCGCGGCCAGGCCAGATGAATTCGCAACAGAACAAAACGCAATTTGGACTGCAACTGTCCTGGAGTAATGTGATGATGATGATGTTGTTGTCCTGGAGTAATGGGTCCTACTGAAACTTAAATATTCAGTATAAGTTATGTTTTATTCAATGGCAACTCAAGGCCTTAGGATACAATAGGCTGATATAAGAACTGCAATTTCATATAGAATGCGTGCACAATTCAGATCACACAAAAACTTGTGAAGTGTGATGAAGAAGCGCGCCTAATTCCACTTCATCTCAAAGATGCAGCTGAACACCATCACATCTCGTAACAGTTCCGTAACATACCTCAACTAATGTAAATTCGGAAACAATTGCGGGAACACAGACTTTCAACTTGTGGAACTAGAGCGGTTGTAGACTAGACTAGTCTTGATGGTAGAAAGCGTCAAAATAATAAGTTTCGAATAAGATTTTTAGCTGTTTTGGTTTTTTATCGATTTCCGAATATATCGAATAAAGCCAAATAATGCTATCTATGGCGCTTATTCGGGGAGAACTATGTCCAGCAGAGGACTATTACAGGCTGGTGATGTGATGTGCTCTTTGACAGCTGCCATATAAAAACGTGGAGACACCCAGTACAATTCCAGCTTTATTTGTTTTGCTTGACAAATTAGGCAACAAGTTGAAGCTTGGAATGTTGACGAATCAATCATGAAATTAACCCTATTCTAAAACTACCTTAAATAGTTTACAAACGAAAAGAGACAGGTATTTCCGTTAATTATGAGTTACATAAACTTTTATAATTGCCTTTATAAAACGTCAGATTAATTCATTTGCCAGAGAACATTTCACTCATTAAATAACAGTTTAAGATCGCGCCTGTTTGCTAAAAGATAAGCTACTTATCTTAACGTTTTTATGAATTTATTATCCTACTTAAACGAGGGAAGTAACTAGTAAAGTACAATCGTAGACAGCATGGGAGTTTAATAATTATCGATAAATTATTAAATGAATAAAGTATTTTCTCGTCTGTCATTTTAAATCTGTTATTCACGCAGGCATACTTATACAAGCTAGTTATTAACAGCTATTGCTAGTTATTAACAGCCTCTTCTAGAGAAAAGATTTAATAAATTAACTTTTAATAGTAACAACCACTTGGTCAAGCTCCTGGGTCAGCACAAGAGCATTCGTAACGTATACTGGTAAGATTATTGATCCAAGAAGAAAAGCTTAACATAGCTTATCTTGGAACGCAAAGACGATGAGAAAAAATAAACGTTAGGCAGCCTGTGGCCAGAGTGAGTGCACTTTGAATAACAATTTTCACAAATTTTAACAGGATACACAAATGCAAACTAAAAGAGAACTAAACTATCTAAACTACTGGCTTGCGTGTACATTGTGCAGTCCACTGTCATAACCGCAGCTGCTGTGCCAACTGGCGAAATGTATTTTATTGGGTTAACTCTAGCACTAACACAAATCTGAAAAAAAAACCCGACGCAGAAAGTATATTAATTTTTTTACGCCGAGCTCAAAACATAGCCTACAATACAACAGAGAATTAGGCAATGTAAAACAAGTACGACAAGAGCGAGTGTAACTCGCGCGCCGAGGGTTTTGAACTTTTGTCGTTTAGGTAGGTACGTATATTGACGACCTGTTAGCGCGGTGGGCTTACAACGCAGGAGGTTGCGGTTTGATTCCCGCCTCGGGACTAATATTTGTAAGATCTGCAGATTATTTGTTCGAGTGTTCTAGTCCTTTTCTACGTAGGTACACAAAAATAAATCATCTAATGTGATACTTATATATACTTTATTAAGTATAACAGATATCGTAGTAGTACGAATTACACAAGCTTGCTTAGCTTGTCGCTAAATGATGTTGTGTGGATTATCCAGGATACATTACTCTTCTCATATTTTTTGGAGCACGGTGGAATTCATGAATTTAATAATCTTATTATCTAAATATTCTTCGAGCGCAGTGGAATACATTGAGTATAGACTTTAAAATTTTGAGAACAACGGTTTGTGGCGCTGTGGAACTACCTACTATTACAGTTACTACAGAGATTAGTGGGTAGGTAAGTGGGTTGGTACCTGCAATTATTTTTTCGACTTTTTTCTACGTATTTCACTAAGTATGAAACTTAGACGATTTTTAAAACCTGTTTTGAATTGTCGAAATCCATACCTTTGATTTGATATTGCTCTCAATGAAATAGCCCCCATTGTATGAAAATTCGTTTTTTGACCATATTTCGAAAAGTATTGTTTTTACAGACTTCTCTATATTTTTCCTGTAAAATATAGATCTATATCTACAAACGCTTAGTACATTTTATATAGATCACTCTGCTATCTTCGGAGATAGAGGGGGGAACGGTCAAATTTTCGACCTTTTTCAAAATATTTCGAAAAGTATAAAACCTATCGAAATTTCAAAAACTGCATTAAAATGTACAAACTGATACCTTTCATTTGATACCCAACTCGGTGGGGTAGTCACCCCTTTAGAAATTTTTCCCGCCCTTTTTTGACCATATTTCAAAAAGTATTATTTTTACAGATTTCTCTATATTTTTCCTGTAAAATATAGATTAATACCTATAAAAACTTGGTACATATCAAATCGATCGTTCTGCAATCTTCGGAGATAGAGGGGGGGTACCGGTCAATTTTTCGACCTTTTTCAAAATATATCAAAAAGTATAAAATTTATCGAAATTTCAAAAACTGCATTAGAATGTACAAACCAATACCTTTCATTTGATACCCAACTCGGGGGGGTAGTCACCCCTTTAGAAATTTTTCCCGCCCTTTTTTGACCATATTTCAAAAAGTATTATTTTCACAGACTTCTCTATATTTTTCCTATAAAATATAGATCAATACCTACAAACACTTGGTACATATCACGTCGATCGCTCTGCAATCTTCGGAGATAGGGGGGGGGGGGGAACGGTCATTTTTTTTGACCATTTTCAAAATATTTTAAAAAGTATGAAATCTACCGAAATTTCAAAAACTATTTTGAAATCTACAAACGAGTACCTTTCATTTGATACCACTTTCAACTTTGTACGTTCCATTTAAAATTTCGATTTCAAAATTTGTATGGAAAATCTTCATTTTGATTTTTCATTTATTTTCATTTATTTTTCTATAAATATGTGCGGGCGCACAAAATGTATTATTTCAAATTTCAAGTCAATAGCTGCAGTAGTTTCTGAGATATTAAGGATTCAAAACCCAAAACAGACCCAAAGCGATTTCATAAGGGTTTTGCAACCGATGGCAAAACCCTAAAAACCAATAAATATATCTAGCTGATGAAGGAGGTCAGGTTTGTTACGAGAGTAATCAAGATGAGTGGTAAATAAAAAATAAACACTCAATCAAGCCGTGTTTTGTTAACTGACCTATGAAAATAGATAATGAGACTGACAAAGTTCATTACAAGAAATGATCTTATTTTTTTGTAAAGACGGATGCATAAAACATGCAAGTAGATTTTTTTAAATCAATTTTGCAAAATCTCATCAAAAAATCCTTTATTTTCTAAGCTAAAGCAAAACTTTGATAGTTTTACCTACGCCCATAGACATAGAAAAAAGTTCAGACGTAATCCTATCAAATCAAACTTGAATCCTAACAATGGCGGAATGACATTGAGTGTCAGTGTATAGAGAGTTGCCAACAGAAGAAAAAATGACCCATAATTTTTATAAATATTCTTCCTAATAATTCTTTACATATGAACATGTAAATTATAATGAATCATTTTAGGTACTGCTTTAGCCACGGTAATCGTGTTTATTAGTCCTACTTTTTATTATTTTCAATTTACGCCAGCGCTTTATTTTTATTTATTCATTTAATTAGAACGGTCATACAACCAATTACACTAACTAATAAAAATTAAATAAAACAATAAATATCGCACGAAAGTGACAGTAAAATCTGGATTATGTTAATGAAAATAATAATTCAACAAATTATTTTTAAAATATTAATTATTAATATTATGGTGCTAACTGCAGTGAATTTGATTGTTCCCGGGATTACATAGTATTTGCTAATCGAAGAAATTTCAACAAAATCTGTTTAGGCCTCTGAGTGTGTGTGCAGAAGTAACAAACATAAACACATCCAAAGTCTCCGTTCCATGTCTAATTTTAGTTTGAATAAATTATTCTTTGTGCCTATTAACTGGCTGACAACATTTTCTGCCTGCGGCTTCGCATACGTTGTTCATATGGAAATGCCTAACCAATATAATAAAAAAAATCAAATAAAAATTATAATTATTTAAATGTACTTACATTTGCAGCCATATCTTAATGATTGTTACTGGGAAGATCAATGAAACGTTCCTAATAATGAAAAAAATATACATTATGCTCATATTTATTGTTTATTGATACATAATAAATAAAAAAATATGTATACCTACATTGAAATGCCCGAATGCTTTTACATGAAAAATCTTAATGCACACTGCATGCTACACTAGATTTAGTGGGATTCAAATTATTTTAACTATGAGATTCTTTGATAATGCGAATTCAATTTAACTTCCAATTTTCATCACCCGGAAATCTGAAAAACATATTGACTATTAGTATGCCCCACGGCTATCGATAATCTCGATATAAGATCTGCGTAGCATGATCGTCAATAAAAGTATTATCCAAATGGGTTCAGCTATTTTGGAGGTTAGCTCAAATAAAAAACAAACATAGGTATTTCGAAATTCGTATCCCTAAAGCTAAGCTATTGTATAGATATTACAAACTGAAATTCAATATCCTTATTATATTTCGAATACTTAACACATATTATTTTATATAACCAGAATGATGAAATGCCTATTTACCTGATTCATATCATAACTTAAAGTCAATGAAATAAGAGAATTAAAACATTTTTAATATCCTCCCACACTTACTGGAAAATTTACATGTTTACATGTTGGCAACACTGGCTAGATTTTGTGCGTATAGTTTGATTTTTATGTTGATAATAATTTTGCGTTAAATCGAAAAAATAAGTTGGTGAAATAAGAAATTTATCTACGAAATGTGATCCGGTGTTTTTTATTGACAAACGCATTGTGATTTTGGCAACATCTGACCACACAAGACGGCGTTTTTCATTTTGTTTTGATTTGTTTATATGATGTTATTAGGTTCGTGTCTATGGGCGTTATGGCGGCGACTGACATACTATTTGAATCATAGACAGTATGTCAGAGTACCGAGTGCTTCTTTTTATTTTTTATGAAACTCCTTCCGTACTTATTCATACTTTCATGCCTACGCCTGAAAAGGTAGGAAACCTTAGTATCGTAGTAATTAAAATTATAACACTAATATTGTACGAGGCACTGCTGGTTTAGGGTTTGTAAAAATCCTGTCTTACAAAATGAATTACCTACATATAAATATATTATAAAAATCATTAATTTTGTTTATAAAATGTAAATCCTTTTTTGGCCATAACTTTTGTATTCAATATCAGTAGCAAATAAGTAAGTGGGCGGTAGATTTTGTATAATCAATAAAAAAATACACAGATCACCATGGCCACCAGGCTATCCAAAGCTATTTTACAGTAAATCGTAGCTTTACTACTACTTTTTTTTGAACACCAGCCAATAAATAAGAGGTCCATGTACCCGCGGCCTAACTATTTGCATAACTGTGAGGTAGCACCTAGTTCGTCCATTGCGTCATCAACGTCAGTTACTGATCTATTTCAAAGACAAATCTCTTATGCAATGCTAATGAACTATTCAATGGTGAGTTTAGTGAACACGTGAGAAATAATTTCCAAATAGGCAATATTTTATGATTACCATACATTCTGCTCTCAGAATAAAAGAAGGAAATATGTTGTGAAGATTCTCTTCTGTAAAGAGATTACGAGGTCTCCTCCTTTTAGTAACGGACGACAGAAATCGTTTTTTTTTTAATAGAACTCTTGCAAGTGGTCGTTTATTACGATATGCCACTTTCTACTTCCGTAAGGAGGTTTCGAGACTCCTTTGTCCAAATCTCAGTCTCTTTCTACTTCCGTAAGGAGGTTTCGAGACTCCTTGGTCCAAATCTCAGTCTCTTTCTACTTCCGTAAGGAGGTTTCGAGACTCCTTGGTCTAAATCTCAGCGTCTTTCTACTTCCGTAAGGAGGTTTCGAGACTCCTTGGTCTAAATCTCAGTCTCTTTCTACTTCCGTAGGGAGGTTTCGAGACTCCTTGGTCCGAATCTGTATTTTTATTTAGAATAAATATTCTATGACAAGAAACAAAGTAACATCGTGTTAGGTAATGAAGTTTAACAGAAGTTTCTTAAATTGTTTTATGCCATTCTGCCGTGCTTACCGAGAGGGCTTTAATCGCTCCTATAAGACATTTCAACAACAACCAAACAGAAAATATAACAGCTATGCAACCCAACAAATAGCAAATAACTAAGCATTGCGTATTTGGTATCTGAGGTACCTATATGGTATATGAGACCAGAGCGGTCCGCCCCGGTTTCGCACGGGTATTTTACAAAAATTTAATTAAAAAAGAATATTCTATAGCTTATATTCATCACGGAAAATTTAAGATTCTACTGGTGAAAGAATTTTTCAAATCGGTCCAGTATTATCGGAGCCTATTCAATTCAAACAAACAAATATTTCCTCTTTAAGTATAATTTTAAGTATAGATATACTCCAAGTAAGCTTCGTGCTATAAAACTTGATTACAATCAAGAAGAGACCTTAAATTGTTAGATAGGAAAAGTTATTAACTCATTACAGATTGTGTGGTAACTAGCAATGTTATGGCTGGCTCATAATCAACACATAGATTCTAATTATCCATTTCGACGTAAACCTCGATAAAGTAACTACTGTGTGCTATTTCCTATAACCCGGTTATAACTTAGAACCTGGTTAGAATACGGCACAGTATGCGTATTCCATAGAACCGACGCACCAGAACTGATGATTTGACTAGCTAGGGCATATATTATGCTGAACTTTAGGATATAATTTAATTTCCTAATATATCTATATCTATACTAATATTATAAAGAGGAAAGATTTGATTGTTTGTTTGTTTGTATGTTTGTTTGTTTGTTTGTTTGTTTGTTTGTTTGTTTGTTTGAATTGAATAGGCTCCGAAACTACTGAACCGAGTAAAAAAATTCTTTCACCATTAGAATCCTTAATTTTCCGTGATGAACCTAGGCTATATAATATTTTCAAAAAAGTTAGGGATCCGCATGAAAAATTTAATAATTGAACCGTGGGCTGTATATTCAACCTCTTTTTCTATTATGGCGCGTCAGAATAGAAAAAGAGGTTGTATAGCGCACGGTGCTTGCTTTTTCTCTACGGCCAGTGTCAGTTTTGGAATGTCGAGTCAATGTCAAAAACCCCAATGCTGTTAAAAAAAGTAAAGATCCGTATGAAAACTGTAAAACCCATCGTTTTAGTGTGTATAATTTCTGAAATTTTTGTTTAATACCCGTGCGAAGCCGGGGCGGGCCGCTAGTATATTATTTAACTTGCACACAACACACACATGCACACTACACTCACACGCAGACGTGCACAAAACACATACACACGCTTACACACACACACAAACACGTTCACACACATACACAGGCACACACCAAAATCACTTACAAACTTAAGTATTATTATAATATGTATTTTTAAAGAACAATGGCAGGTCTCCATACTAAGAATTGTCTGGGATCAAATTGAAGCGTCCCGTAATGAAAAAAATGTTAAAAGATTTGGCGTTAGCTCCAGAATCTATAAATGAGACTATTTTCTTTGGGGAAAGCCGGAAAAAAAAGATTTCAGTGTTTGAATTTTTTGGTTATCGTCAACGTCAAACAATATTTGTCTATAAAACATCGCAGATTGAAATCAAATCATAAAGAAATGGATAATGTGGTTTGGTCTTGGGTTTGGTCTTATCAATTAGACCAAGCCACCTTATATATTCGAAATGAGAAATGATAAACAAAATCAGCAAAACAAATTCTAAACTTCTCTTCTTGTTTACGAAAGCTGGGCGTGTATTAAAAAAAATGTACCTACTTGCCCCGTAAACACAAAAAAACTGAGGGTTTTAATAAATAATGTTGGACAATCCACACAGCATCATCTAGCCCGAAGCTAAGCAAAGGTTGTGTTATGTTATGAGTTCCTACTAGATAACTTATATAGGTACCTACTTAAAACAATATATATAGGTATAGGTATACCTATTTACATTAATAGATATTTTTTTATTTTACATAGAAAATGCCCAGAACACCCAAAACAACAATATATCGGAGTCCTAAGGGCACGCACTAGCCAGACACAGGGCAGTATCAATCAGTCCATAAACAGTCCAGTTCGGGTGTTACATACGTCGCCTGTGGCTTCCGTAATTCGGGTAAAAATAAATAGAAAACCAAAATATAAACACAAAACACAGCAGAGATGAAAAACGCCGAAGTCTCGGAAGGATTCTGTCAAAGAGAATAAAACCACTACGTTCTAGATTCTATGGCGTCTTGACAGACAACCGCTGACAACATGACACTATCAAAGACAAATCAAAGACAAATGATACATTGCATTCAATAATTGTACCCGCACCACTAATAAAATGGTAACATTTCGAATGTACCTAATTCGAATATCATTTGATAAGCTTTTATATATCATAAAATAACTCCGGCCTTTACGAGAAGGAGTGAATAATTGAAAAATCGTAGAAAATTTATTAAATTTGATTCATATACATCAGATCCATGGACGCAAAAAAAAGTCCAGACCAAATTCTGCCATTGTTCTTTAATATTTAAAGCTAATTTAATATTTAAATATAATGTTAACATAACCGTATATTACGGAAGAGCGGAACCCTCTAACACAGGTACTTATCTCTATACTTAAAAGGGGGTTCCAAACCCATGCAATGTATAGTAGTTTTAAGTTGACTTGAATAAAAATATTTGTATTTGTATTTGTAGTGAGAAAGAAGAAAGAAATAAAATCATTATCTTTACCTTAAATCTACTACACAAATTAAATAACTTAAGAATAAAATATATATATATATATATATATATATATATATATGTACTGTGCGCGTCAGAATTAAGTACCCCCATGTCTACAAAATATTTTCGACTACTTCTAATTCCCTTGTAACTTGTCACAAATTTTCACATGCGAAAATATATCACGCCGCCGCTCAGGATCGAATCACTTACCTATAATACTCAAAATCTGAAAGAACAATGGCAGGTCTCCATACTAAGAATTGTCTGGGATCAAATTGAAGCGTACCGTAATGAAAAAAATGTTAAAAGATTTGGCGTTAGCTCCAGAATCTATAAATGAGATTATTTTCTTTGGGGAAAGCCGGAAAAAAAAGATTTCAGTGTTTGAATTTTTTGGTTATGAATGAACGTCAAACAATATTTTTGTCTATAAAACATCGCAGATTGAAATCAAATCATAAAGAAATGGATAATGTGGTTTGGTCTTGGGTTTGGTCTTATCAATTAGACCACGCCACCTTATATATTCGAAATGAGAAATGATAAACAAAATGAGCAAAACAAATTCTAAACTTCTTGTATGTTTACGAAAGCTGGGCGTGTATTAAAAAAAATGTACCTACTTGCCCCGTAAACACAAAAAAACTGAGGGTTTTAATAAATAATGTTGGACAATCCACACAGCATCATCTAGCCCGAAGCTAAGCAGAGCTCTGCTTAGCTTCGGGCTAGATGATGCTGATGATAGGTTGTGTTATGTTATGAGTTCCTACTAGATAACTTATATACTTAAAACAATATATATATAGGTATACCTACATTAATAGATATTTTTTATTTTACATAGAAAATGCCCAGAACACCCAAAACAACAATATCGGAGTCATAAGGGCACGACACAGGGCAGTATCAATCAGTCCATAAACAGTCCAGGTCGGGTGTTACATACGTCGCCTGTGGCTTCCGTAATTCGGGTAAAAATAAATAGAAAACCAAAATATAAACACAAAACACAGCAGAGATGAAAAACGCCGAAGTCTCGGAAGGATTCTGTCAAAGAGAATAAAACCACTTCGTTCTAGATTCTATGGCGTCTTGACAGACAACCGCTGACAACATGACACTATCAAAGACAAATCAAAGACAAATGATACATTGCATTCAATAATTGTAGTGGTGCGCACTAATAAAATGGTAACATTTCGAATGTACCTAATTCGAATATCATTTGATAAGCTTTTAAATATCATAAAATAACTCCGGCCTTTACGAGAAGGAGTGAATAATTGAAAAATCGTAGAAAATTTATTAAATTTGATTCATATACATCAGATCCATGGACGCAAAAAAAAGTCCAGACCAAATTCTGCCATTGTTCTTTCCAGCAATAACAACTATTGTGTCCCACATACATTGGGATAGGGGGGGTTACTTACGAGTATATGTGACGTGGACTGTACATAGTACAGATAATAATCTTAAACATGACCCTAATTATTCCAATAAATTATATGATGATAGGTGTGCAATAAATATAAATAATAAAGCAATTAAACGAATTCATCATTAAATCAATAGCTATCAAATGAGCATCATAAATATTAATTAATACTATAAAATTATTTTATCCATTACCAATCTTATTTGTAAAATAGAAATGAGACTACTACAAAAAAAAACCCATTTCCGATAGATTTCTATCTAAATGAACCAAAATGTAATTATAGCTTTGTATACTAAAGTAATATCTAAGTGCAATATGCGTTATGCAAGACGAAAGAGGATTGCCTTCTCTTTTGTATCGAGCAAAGTTTCTCAAAAGTGTTTATTCAATTGTGAGGGTCAAGATTAAAACTCTCTTACACAATCAAAAATTTGATTGAAATATCTAGATCGCATCTGACAGATTGCTCGATCATTTCAACTGAATTGAGTATCTAAATCTGACTGACTGACATAGTGATCAACGCACAACCTAAACCACTGGGCAGATCGGGCTGAAATTTGGCATGCAGGTAGATGTTATGACGTAGGCATCCGCTAAGAAAGGATTTTGAATAATTCTACCCCCAAGGGGATAAAATAAGGGATGAAAGTTTGTATGAAACTTTGTAAATTTTAAACCGATCGGGCTGAGCCTTTGCATGCATAAAGCTACTATGACGTAGGCATCGCCCAACGCGAGCGAAGCCGCGGGAAAAAACTAGTTGAGTATATAATTATTATCTTATAGCAATAGTATCATCATGAAAATGACATGAAGTATTCTGAGTAATATTTGCTTATGCTCCACATTATGTATAATTTGTTTGTAATGATTTAACTTAGGGAAGTCGTTGACATACTTTTTATCCGCTTATTGGTAACGAAGATGATTTGAAATATAATTACTGTGGGTTGAGTGGTAGGTACGAGTATATCGTCGTCAGTTGATCATAAGCCTCCGATAACTGACGACGTCACAAATGACGATCTTGAGTCGACTCCTCTTCTTGATCGACGGAAGTCGATAAATTTTAAAATGCTCTTGTCGTAAATGAATATATAATTTGGATTAACCTTTCATTGCTTTGAAGATTTATTTAAAGATTAATGTAAAAAAGTACAGGATTACCCCTCAATATTTCTTATTTCTTTTGCCCCTTGAGAAAGTATCGTAGGTAGTTAGTTCATAGGGGAAAACTTGAAACTTGACTCGAAGCGCAATTAATGTAGATAAGTAACTAAATAAATAATGCTGGATTTAAAGCTAAGCAGAGCTTGTGTTATGGGAACTGATAAGTATCCATTTCATATAGTATCTTAAAATATTTGGTCATATAATACCGAATAATTATTTTACATTTCACACCTACTGATTTCAAGACATTATGACCTCTTGAGCCTATTACACAAACACCTACTTAAACAAATTGATTTGCATTTTAGTACAATTTGTCAAACTTCAAGCCTAGTGTTAGATCATATAAAAATGTTGAACGAGGAAATGTAGGGTATCACACTCAATTTGCCCCCTGATATTTATGAAATCTAAAAATTTGACCCTGATATTAAATTATATGCCAGTTTTAGCAATCGTTTACTCCTTCCGATCATCATAATAATCATAATAATGTAATGTAAACTAGAAAGTATTTATTAGAACCAAAGACAAGGTCCATAGGACATAAGGTGCACATTCCAAACTTTGTATAAAATTAAATAGATCTTTTAAAAAGTGAAAATTCATCGTGTATGAGCAATTGATTATGATGATGTCCTTTTTAGGGTTTTGACATCGGTTTCAAAACCCTTATAGGATCACTTTGATTCTGTTTTGTGTTTTGAATCCTTAATATCTCAGAAACTACTGCAGCTATTGACTTGAAATTTTAAATAATAATACATTTTGTGCGCCCGCACATATTTATAGAAAAATAAATGAAAATAAAAGAGAAATCAAAATTAAAATTTTCAGTAGGTACTTACAAATTTTTAAATCGAAATTTTAAATGAGTCCTACAGAGATGAAAGTGGTATCAAATGAAAGGTATTAGTAGGTACATCTCAAAACAGTTTTTTAAATTTCGATACCTTTTATACTTTTCGAAATATTTTGAAAAAGGTCGAATAATTGACCATTCCCCTAGGGGGTGGGCCTATCTCCGAAGATTGCAGAGTGATAAAATGTACTAAACGTTTGTAGATATAGATCTATATTTTACAGGAAAAATATAGAGAAGTCTATAAAATCAATACTTTTTGAAATATGGTCAAAAAACTAGCGCTATTTCATTGAGAGCAATATCAAATCAAAGGTATAAATTTGGACAATTCAAAACAGGATTCGAAAATCGTCCTAGTTTACTAAGTATACTTAGTGAAATACGGTCGTCAATATACGTACCTACCTAAACGAAAAAAGTTCAAAAACGGCGAGTGTAATCGGCGCGCGAGTTACACTCGCACTTGTCGTACTTGTTTTTTAGCTGATCTCTTTTTTGATCAAGAGTCTCCTTGTCCTCAGAAGGACTTGTGTGATGCACCACCATGGTTCTCTACCATTCACAGTCGTATAAAAAAATCAAGGAAAATTTCATATAGTTGGATTTTAATCCAAATGAACATATGAAATTATTTATAGTTATTTCACTAAATCAATTATCACGCTAAACCGTTAAACGCACGCTTGTATCTCAAACTCATTTTCACTTTTCGCAGATGAGCATCCAATTTCATTGACTTGCGTGAATTCGGGTGTAATAACCTGCATTCTTTAAACCACAGCTATACCTATCGATGCGCTGCATTATGCATGAGCACCCGGCGCCAACACTGGCGGCGCGATGAGATCTATGCAACATCTAAAATATAAAGTTATTCAATTCAATTACTTTATTGGCCGACTAAAATTCCCGTTACAAGACAAACCAGGAGTGCAAAATTAATAATTGAAAACTAAATCACACTACATCGTCCAAGCCCCAAATTAAGACTAGAATTTTATCTTTCATTGCTCAGGCAGCGACTTTGATAATTATGTCTTACATTTGATGAGACAAATCTGATAGGTTATCAAACAGACTGACAGAGAATTGGAGTCGTCCAATAATAATTAAAAGGTCTCACTAGGCGTGACAGCGCGTTGAAGTCTTTTGTAAGAAAATAAAGTTTCAGTTGCTAATTTCGATACAAACTTTATTATGCATACAGATTACCACTTTTTGTACACAAAAACACCACATTAATTGCCTAGAATAAATAAGTGTGTGCAAATGTCTGGGTCAACTTTGTCACAACCCGACAGCAGAAATTTGTACGCGAAACCTGTAGTATTTTTTTGGAATTTTGTACAAATACATTATACATAAATTATAATTCTTACAATAGGTTAGCTACCTATTGTTAGAATTATAAACTAAAGCCTAGCTTCTCTTTTCTTTGTCGCACGGAAGATTAACTCTAGTTACATCACTTTTTTTCACATAACAAACCGAAATTTCATACATATTCATCACTTTTCGTGCACAATCATAAAAAACCGAAATTTCATACAGATTTGATTTCATGCTTTGGAGCACTGACGATGCCAATAGTTCCGATATGTACATATGCTTACTGCCGCAAATTAAATGAAATCTCTATAAATTATGACAGATGCCCTCTGTGATGATGCGTTAGAACTTTCATACAAGCACACTTTCATATTACCTAATTATAGTAGCAGAAGTGCAGGTTCCAACTTTGTAACATATCAATACAAAACTCAATATCTTTCTCCAAGCTCAATCTTAACATAATGGCGCCATCTAGCGTATTGATCTAGAACTTTGTACTGGTCTATGAACGTATCAACCAACTATCCAGTATCTACCTCAGATTATAAGGTATGATTCCGTTCAGGCTCTCTGGTAACTTTGTACTTTCACTCTTCGTCAGTAGATTTCTTACTTGCTGCGGTCAATACGAAATAGATGGCGTTTCAGTCGAATCTTATAATAAAGATTTTCTTTGTAGATATATGACTACTATTGGGATCAATATAAGTTTTAGTACTCTATAGAATGTCAATTAAGCTTAAGATTTAGCCCTGACTTGGCTTCATTGACGACAAATCTTGAACAAAACAACCCCTTGAATCTCAACGGATTGGTACATGTGTCAACTTCCTATTCCATCACTCTCATAGTCCTTCATTGTACTTCAGTAGTATTCATATTTTGTTAAATCGCCGACTACTTGAGTTCTATTTCCATTTGAATAAAAGTCAAGTTAGGGCTCATTAGAAGTAATGTTTAAATTCCGTGCAGTTCATTGAGTTATTATAAGAAATATTCGCAGGATAACGTCTTGTTTTTCTAACATAATCACACATTTTACTTATTAACGTAATTTAAAGTTAAATTGAAGCGAAAATCAATAACACCTTATTTTTTATTATATAATAATTTATGCCATAAAATTTGACTTGAAAATTTGACGTGTATCTTTAGCCCACAGAAATAAAGTTATTTAAATTCTAATCTAAAATTTAATTTGAAATACTATCTAAGTTCATTTGACCGTCAATACATTTTTCTAAGTAATTAACTCGTAAAAACTGATATATACGTATTTGCCTGCATGCTGTATTCTTAAATAGGGAGAGTAATGTTGATAATTGTCGTAAAGGAAATCGTTTTTGCATATAAAACAAAATTCTTTTAACCTACCAAAGCTCCTGTCACCCACCACCTTACCTTATTCTGAGCTACAAATACATTATAATTAGATTCGTTAGCTATACGCATTAGAGTTGTGTTTTTTCCTGTTAAATAGTTTTGCGCCTGCATATAATTCAGAACTGAGTATCTGGCACCGCGTATGAGCATTGTCATACAACAAGGCAATGGCAAAAAGAAGCTAATGTCTTGGGGACGCTTCCGATATGGATGAATTGAGCTACTTCTATCATTATGAATGCATAATAAAGGATTCGTTGAACTATACTATTTTGTATAGTAAACTAGGGTGTATGTAAAGTAAGATACGATAGACATTATTATTAAAAAATTTCACATGGAACTCAAAATTTTTTAATTCATTAAAATAATGTAGGATTCTAATGGTGAAAGGATTTATCAAATGGGTCCGGTAGTTTCAGAGACTTTTTAATTAAAACAAACAATCAATCAAATCTTTTCTATTTATGATATTAGTATAGAATAACCACTCAAGCGTCCCGCTCGCGCGACCGATTATATACCTCTAAATTGTCCGCAAAAGTCTGCAGTTAGCTCAGTTGTATATAATAGTTGCATTTTGTTTTCTCTGTAAGTTTAATAATTAACTATTTGTTTTAAACTAGTTTTTTTCTACTAGTCTTTTTCTCCTAGTTATAGAACCTTGTTCCTTGATCTTTAGCAGCACTGATTTGTAGTTCTTTACCTTATAACTTTAGCGGTTAAACAAACTGAATACCTATATAATCTATACTAATTATGCTAATATTATAAAGAGGAAAGATTTGATTGCTTGTTTGTTTTTATTGAATAGGCTTCGAAACTACTGAAAAAATTTTAAAAGATTCTCACACTATTCGAATCTTACATTATCCCTGATATAAAAGGCCTAATATTCTAAAAAATATTTTCAAAAAGTTAGAGATCCGTATTAAAACATCAATAATAACTTCTTTTTTTAAGACGCCGCCGACGACGCTTGCTTTTGTTTGATATAAGCTATTGGACCGATTTGAAAAATTATTTCCTTATGAACCTTATGACTTCAATGCGTGCGAACGTGGGAAGCCGGGGCGGACTGCTAGTATGTATAAAATAGGATAACTTGTCAAAAATGCTTTGTTACTATTTCAGCGAGGTTAATAGGCCCTCAAACAGTTATAGCAAGCGATTTGGGTGAATTCGTAATAACTAGAAAGCAAACAACATTAAATTTGAAAGTTTTTTAAATTTTTAATGATACATTAGATAATATGTACTTATGTATAATAAACAACTATCTACAAAATACTGATCTTAACATACAAATATAACTTAATTAAGAAAAAAGGTACATATGTAGGCAAGTCAACCTTAAATGTTAAATTCATAAATTAAAATAACATTGTCCTTTTCTATACACTAGGTAAGGTACACATAACAATAATTACGAATCTGCTATGAAAGTCAAGTATCTCCATAAAACTTATACCTAGAAATTCCTATTTAACCTACTTTTGGGAAATCTTATCTATCTTAGGTGTTCTTTTGTAGTGTCCGAAAGTGACACCTCCATGGGCGGTGTGGTACATTTGATTTGGAAGAAAACCCCGCTCAAAACTTCTTGGGTGTGGAGGAGGCGCGTGAGTCAAATGACGACCATTCGATAAAGCCTCGTAAGCCACTAAGGGATCATTCGTAAAACCTCTTTTCATATATTCAACTTGTAGACCGGAAGGAATATACGAGTCCAGCAAAGAGTTCGGCCGCCTTTTATAAGGAGACGGCGGACCGTAAGGCTCACTCGGCCTCGGGAAAGGCACCGGCGGATGAGTCTGACTCGATCCATACACAGGTTTGTTCAGGGGTCGATATATTGGCAGGGCTTTGGGAATATGCGACAGATGAGGTGGGGAAGGTTTCAAAAGAAGTGAATTTGGATGCGGCAAGTCTATATGACTATGTCTATACTCGTCTCTAGGTGGTGGCCTATTACTGTAGTACCGGTAATCATTGGCTGGTGGCTTTGAATACGAAATATCGGTATGCGAGTACTGCTTTGGGTCATCTTGGCTTTCTTCTACAGTGTTGCTCTCGGCATAGTGGCTGGGATAGTATCCTTTAGGGGCGGTCTGAGGGGCGATTACCACCGGTAACTGGTATGTGAGCACGGGAGCTATGGTCGGAGTGGGAGCTGTCGGCGCTGCGATACTGACGTATGTGACGGGTTGGGGGTACTGGGGTATGTATGTTTTCTGCGTGGGCTGCACGTATGACGGTACTTCGATGAAATTGCTCTGCGCTTGGAGCGCCTCGGGCGCATTTGGATATCCGGACACGCGACCGCTTCCGGAAGGCACGTACTGCGCGGGAGGTTGTACGTTTGCACCGTGCTCTGCTTCGTTGTAATACTGGGGGACTAGATATATTTGCATCGGCACGTTGGACAAGTAGCCGACCATCGCCTGTTGAGGCTGACCTTGCTGCTGGTGAATCTGCGGATGTTGAACCGGTGGACCGTAAGACGATTTAGGGGTAGCGACGGCAAGCCGTTCCGGTTGCTCCGTCACGGCATACTGCTGAACGTACCGCGTCTGTTGCGGTGGTTGAGGTTGCCCCTCGAAGTATCGAAGAAAACCATTCTTAAGAAAATCTAGAGAGGTCAGCCCCGGACCGGAAGCAGGGCTTGATATTTGGGACTGTTCATCCTTATCGTAATCACTTTCTTTCTCACTCTTGAGGTTATCGTTCTCAATGTCTTGCAGTTCTATTTTCTTCTCGGCTCCGACGATCAGAACGAGGAGCAAAACGGGTGCGACCTGAAAGTAAAAGCGGAAAAGTGAGGTGTGAGGTGGACGCACTCCACCAGATGGTGAACCAGGCGCGATCGCATTACGTCAAACAGGTGAACGGCAAAAAATAGACTAGAGCCTATTATGAAACTGGTTTACCGCGAAGGTACTTGGTAACGGGAGTGCTAGCTTTTACTTGGTAATTTATGTGGTTAAAGAATTCCAGCACTTTCGTTTATTTGATGTGATGTTACATGCGGTAACATTATTTAGATCATCGCTCTACATGTTACAGTTTGCATGTTTGAACTCGTTTCTAACTAATAATTATAATTCATATATTTCCGAATATATCTGAGGTAATATTTCGTTGCGTTGTAATATTAAATAATGTAAATATGTAATATTCAATTGGATTCACTTAAGTTTGCCAGTCTGTCCAGTCACATTTTATAGTTTTGAAAAAAGGAGTTTCTTTGTTCGGTTGTTTTTAATGTAGGTATGTTCGTCGATTTCTATGTAAGTATTGGGCCGATTTATTCAGTAATTCAGTAATATTTATTCACACAGGACATGGTACATAATACATTGATGGAATAAAACAATAGAGCTGCATATCTCGCCCGAGTACAGGCACGTGAATTTCATAGGATTAAATACTTATCTACCTAAAATTAAAAAATATTAAAATATTTGTATTTAGATGTCATATAATTAATTAAATTAAACGAAATATAATATTAATAAATGGTCTGTTGACACAGAACTCACTACCAAAGTCAAAACTTAAAATTAAGGTAATCTTCAACAGAATAGTAACAATGCTCGATTAATAAATTGAATAACTTTCTGTTGAATAAAGGACCGTTAAATTCTTTTACATTGTTTGGTAGTGTTGTTAATTTTGATAGCCATGATTATGACAATTGCGATTATACAATTTAGTTATTTTGGCAGTTATTGCTAATCTATCTTTATGTCTAGAATTAAATTTATATACTTGTTCAAAAGTTTCAAATAGTTCCTTGTGTGATTTGACAAATTTACATATTTCAAATATATACAAGCATGGTAATGTCAGTATCCTATATTTATTATTATTTAGATGATTATTTTGCCATCGTATAGAAGATAGTTCTGATATAGTATTCCATAACGAAATAATATATAACTAATAACGAACACGAAACTAATAATCCCGAGAAATTAGTGTTTATCTCGTAAGAAATCAAAATTGTTTACAAACATAAGGACACGAGGTCGGTTTTTGTTTTTTCAAAATAATCGCATCTGCCGCCAGAATTCAGTTTAAATATTATAAATATTTGCAATGACACGAAAATTAAAGCATAATTATAAATATACCTACATCCTACATATAATGCCGAGGAGTACGATTTCTATATGTAAATCTACTCACTCTACATCACTACCTACATCTTTGTAAAAATGTATTTTGATTTACTAACTTAGTCACGTTCTCATCTAACAAGCTACTGCATTCCAGCTTTCAGGCTGTCGATCATGTAGTTAATTAAATTGCGACTAAGCATGGCATAATTATGAGTGAAGTGTTCATGGTATGTCTTTCTGTAATTACCACAAACTGATATGATAATTTAATTACTTTAGAGCTTATTAATGATTGACGATAGTAATAGTTGATGATAGTAGTTGATGCACCGGCATTTCATCAAATGTTTTTAGGTGTTCGATTGCAGCCTCATGTCAAATGTTTTTACGATCTCCAAGTATTTTTTCAGGGTGTTCTCTTCATTTTCTTAGTATAATAATAAAAAAATATCTTTCTATGTACTTGGAATATATATAATATATAATAATTATTATACATGAACCCATAACACAAGCTCTGCTTAGCTTGGGTCTAAATACTGCTGTGTGAATTGGGCAGCATTATTTATTTATTAGTTATGTTTTTCGAACATAAAGGTAAGGCAATGCTGTACCAACTCGCGTTCCTCAGCAAAATACATACAAAAGATTTGCGCAGTTCTGTGAACTTTTACCGTTATTACTTGAACTTTAGTTATTCTATGCTGTTTAGGAACATATTTTTTTATGATAAGTTCCCTACTTTATGTTCGAAGGTTTTATGCATAAACTACCTGATAACGAATCGTTTTATTGATTATAATGTAATTTTTGGTGAAATTCCCTGTCTCGTTGTAGGCGATCTTGTAATTATGTAATGCAGGTTAATGTACCTACTCATTTACTTAGGCCAAAAACATTTAGAAAAACAAACCCATCTCTCCTAAAGAGCATGCTAATCAACCTAGTTTTATTTGTATTGTTTTGTGTAGGCAAAAGCTACTATTTAAACAAATCTTTTTCGTTTTAATTTGGTTCTTTGTGAAAGCAGTCTTTGTTTTGCAAAATGTTTAATGAGTAGGTTGTAATCTGCCAAATTGAGACACAAAGAGTAATGAAGACTAATAAATAATCCATTGTTCTACTTTTTTACACTGGCAGGCGAAACCATCTGATGCACCCAATTCAATCGTTCTAGTTCAGCCGATAATATTGATATCTGTAAACATTTTTGCATGATCTGCAGATGCTAATTCTTCTGCAATTCAATAAACATATCTTTAAAATCACAGTTAACCTTATGAGGATACACATCATGTCACATAACACATCACCTATATAGCCACGAAGAAGGGTTTAGGAATTTCCTGCTTCGCTAATTTTCATTTTATATTATCTTTTTAAACATAGTTAAATAATGTATTTCAAATGGAAAGATAACTTTTAAGTAGGTATGCTTTTCGGTTATTAAAAAATAAACAAACAATGCGATCTTATGTAAAGCATTCATGCGCCATTTTTTGGGAAAATGTGTGGTAAAATTTGTCGTAACTTTGCACTTACAAAACAATAAAGATATTAAGATTCTTTGACAAGTCAAGCAACTTTTCTATTGCGTGTCAAAAACTGTAAGAATTTACTAACTACATGACTCAATCCTTCGTGATGTGTTTATTTTATAGCCAAAAGTGTTGCATCAGCTACAATGCTACAGATTAAATGTGAATTTAAATGTAATAGGCATTTACATCCTGTTCCTTTGATATAATGATTATCTTTAACCATATGTATACGATACGATACGATAATATTAAATCAATATTCACAAATATTGATTTAATATTTACTAAATTATCTTGCTATTATAAAAAAACTTTGTGAAATGTTATATTTTTACAATGGTTTGCTATGATTTTTGTGGTTTGCAATGGTTTTTGTTTAGATTCCTGCTACAAGCTTTTTCAAAATACTTATCAACACAAATACAAAGATGTTTTTATTGATTTTAATAAAAAATGCAATTATTATAAAATTTATTTAAATTTCAGAAGTATTTTGTAAAAAGTTTATGGCACGGACCCATGCAAATACTATTTTAGTACTTTAAAGACAATGGTAAAATATTCTCTAATAACATTTTTTTTTGTTACTACGTTTATACATGAAAATATATATCTACGTCAAATACATAAGAAAACGTTTCTTCTTTGAAAAAATCCGACCTACTATTTTAATACAAATAATAGCAGATCATCGTGAAAATATGCTCAAATCACAAATCATTTTGGTATTTTCGTTTGTATATAAATACATTTGTTTATACATTGTATATAATCGCTTGTATATAATTACGAAACTCATCCGTGTCGCCGGCGCGTAATTTTGGCGTTGTTTTCGCCCAAAGATCACAATGGCACAAACTTTTGCTTTTATAATATGATTATTGAGTAGAGAGAAAATGTTGACCTAGATGTTGATGTGTTTCGAAATTCCTTGAGGCAAACTTTACTGAATTCCTTGAGCTGGTCACACGCGAATATTTGTGAGTTTTATAACAATAGTATAGCATACATTATATCTTGAGTAGGTGACCACACCCACTACCACAAAGTAGACCACACGTTATGAGCAAAAGGTCCGTTTTTATTTCCCAAGAATCACCGAACCCAGTTTTGGTGAAGCAATGCTGTATGTGGATCCTAATATGAGGAAAGTCATTCATATTTATGGGTATCGTATCGAATTTGTTTATTGCACGAATGGCCTGAAGGAAAAGATTATTATCAGAGATTTTAAAATTGGTTGGTACCTATAGCTTCACATAACTGGAAGATACCTTAATCTTTACATTACCATGGTATGTTAGATCGAATTCCTAAATTATTGCCATGATGCCATGAAAAAAACATTTTTACCAGTAGGCAAAATTATTTTTTTACATAATGCAGTAACATACTATTACGCAGTTAGTTTAAATATGAATACTAAGTAATGGTTGCAGATTTTCATTTACAACAATGGATTATAAACATAGATAAAATTTAAAAGGCGTCATTGTTCCTATGTTATTTTGATAGAAATACTCATAACCGTTTTCCATGTTTTTTTTTGTAGGTATACCTAATATAAATATGAACCATGATGGATTCAAATGTTTTATTCATAATTCTGATGAAAATCAGTCTTATCTCAGCGATAAGACCGCCCATTGTGCAACTAAGTTAAGTTTTATTTTCCTGTTTTTGTAAATTTGTTTTTTTTTTTTTGGTGTGCAATAAAGTGTATTGTATTGTATTATCAGCATCCACTTGTTTGAAAGGCTTAATAAATTTCATGTTATTCTTACCTTCAACAAAACCATCATGAAATAATCAAGCACAGTGTCCTAAACGCACCAAACACTTTTGTCGACAGTCACTTGTCACAGCACGAGGATTCACCGCATCCTGGCTCGCCGCCACCGGTGCTCTGTCCTCATGTCCGGTGTTGCACTTCTGTCCACACCCAAGCGACTGCAGTACGAAACCCTATAATTCAAACAAATTATCCATTGAAAAGAAACTTACACCACTCACTACACAAGCTAATTGAACGCGACAATTTCCATAGACAATTATTCTGGAACGTCATAATTTACGCGGGGGATCTGCGTTCCAATTTCAAATTCACTATTTGTTTCACGTTTTGTTATAGAACCTCTTTGCATAAAAATGAGGTTGCGTTTTAATGCAAAGAGGTTAAAGATTTTAAGGTTACAAACTTTTTATTGCATGGGCCGCACGAATGCGTTCGACGAGCAGCTAGACGGAAAGTGGTCGCGCGGATCGACCGTTGTGTTGTTAAATACCACACTACTCTACATATTGGAGTTGGTGCAGAAAGTCCATCGAGTCTGCTCAATGACCCTTGTCAGCAGATGGAAACTGATAGAATTTTGTGTAAAAAGTAGTATTCAAAATAATACTTAGTCATATGTATTATTACAGGGTAGCCTGATTATTTTGAATAAATAAACAAAAAATGCTTGATTTATGTATCTTTAGTACATAGATCAATTTGCGAATCCAATATTATTACTTGTACATGATATTTCTAAAAGGAAATTCCAGGCCAAACTATTTATAGTAGGTAGATTGTTTGCAACAGTCTGCAGTTAACTCAACTGTTTCAATTGTAAATAGTAGTTATTTATAATGTATGAAATTGTTTATGATGTTTTATAAGAATAGCAAATTACTTATCGGACTGTGTTTATATTATCTTCTAAAAAAAGGGTATATTATTAGGTTTAAAATACCATCCCCAGTGACTTCTTTACCTGTTCAGAAATTTAAAACAAAATTTTCATGTCTCATAGAGAATTGTTTCTATAACATTCATTGACATCGATTTATAATGATAATTAAATTTGTGAAATTGTATAATTAATAAAATTATATCAAATAATAATACGTAAATATAAATTGTATATTCAATTACATAACTATGGAATTATTAGATATTATTGTGAATGTATCGAATTATTTACTAATAATTTTTTATTTCATTATGATCTTATCAAGAACGTTCCTATGTTTAAGTTGTATAATATAATAATTCATATGCATAAGCTGATGATGAGTAATAGTTAGACAAACAAACATAATATCTCGGTACGTTCAAAATAGGAGACTATGTAGAACGAAAACTATAAGTACCTACTATCCAACTACCGAGTCGACTGTACCAACGACCTTGAGATGAGCGAGTCGAGTGTCGACGCAGAGTCACATCGGCGCGGGGGGAACCGTTCTCTCTTAGCTAATTGGTTTCAATGGCTGACGTTAGAAGACCGCATGCTTTTTTTCTAAAATCCATTTAAAAATATACGATTTAAATAAATACGCATTTGTTTGTTATCTCTTTGTAACCCTTATTCGAAAGGGTTATTTTTGCTATCCCAGTCGTACTTTCGCACACGTTTTGGTAACGAAATATTGTTAAGGTTAATTTGTTTTAAAATTTGCACGCCCTATTCCCTATCGTGGCGGGCCAAGACATTTTATTATACTTACTTACTAACCATTCAAAATATACCACAAATATAATAAATCAACAATCAAGCATGGAAAATAAAACCTAGTGATACCAGAGTTGTCTCACTACGCTAAAGGAACCTCGGAGAACCTACCAGTACCTAGGTTAGGTAAATTACTGAAAGCGCGTTTGTCTGTTTTTTGTATGCAGGAACCGTTACATTATTGTTTTCAGTATGACGTTTCGTTTCGTTCAATCAACAGTGTAATAGAAAAACGTAAATTTTAGACGATGTTGAGTGTGCTATTTAACAAAATTTAAAAATTATAATTTTTACACAACCACACATTCACGTTTGATTATATTATTGAAGTTTTTATACAAATCAAATTTTTGTTGTAGTAGGTATACTAATTGTGTAAGAATTTTTAAAGAGCCTATTCAATCCCCCCAATCAAAATTAAATATTGGCTCTATAGAATATTATAGTACAGATAAAATTCGGTAGAAGGGATTAAATTCTGTGGATTAAGGCTTAGTTCGAAATTCTATCGATATTCAATCATTACTGCATAACTGTGATTTCTCGACTTTTTAAAACAATTCACGATGTACACGTACAGAGAATTCAACACGCTTTAATGAAAGACTAGGTTAAAACACAGCATAAAATTACGCAACTGGATATCTTTTTAATCGCATACCGTTCCGTATTACCTTTTTGGAACGGTTCCTTAGACAATAGCGCTATAACGTTGCATTATTACATTACGCACGCTCCGAGTCACGTCCTCTAGAGACCACAAAAATTTCAAGAAAAAAAAGGTTTTTTGATCGTCTATGGTTCATATTCCCAATTTATTACTTTATATCACACTAGGGACCCATATAATTATTCATGCGGATCCCTAACTTTTTTTAATATAGTCTATAGCCCATGTTAATTATTCATGCGGATCCCTAACTTTTTTAATATAGTCTATAGCCCATGTTCATCAGGGAAAATTTAGGATTTTAATGGTGAAAGGGTTTTCAAACCGGTCCAGTAGTTTCGGAGCCTATTCAATTCAAACAAACAATCAAATATTTCCTCTTTATAATATTAGTATAGATTTATATCTACAGGATACGCTAGCCGCATATCTCTGATAAGCCCCTTGACGCATTCTCTGCCCAGCCTCCAACTGCTGACCATGCAGATACATTATGCGCTGTGGTCAAAGTATTAGTAACCTCATTCACTGCCCAGCTCCTGCCTATTGTACATGCAGATAGACATTTACATTGTGGGCCATGAAAGAATTAATAGATCATTAGGGGTTATTCCATAATACCCACACTGGGCATGCGGATTTGGGATCGTAGTTTGGTCGTGGATCTGTTCTGCGAAATAGTTGGCCAGTCATTTGAGAAGGCAACAGTTACACATTAAAATATCTTTATGATGTTTTTTTTTTTTACTCGTAATAGTTGTTATCGTCTTAGATTCTAGAGAGGTACCTATGTACTTTTATTCTTTTATTTACCTTTTGGTGGCTTTAGTATCGCTGCGGCCATTGATAGGCCCATTGTGATCGCCACTTCGTAGGTTCACCGCCACCGTAAAAGTCACAATTTGACTTGAAATTTTTGACTTGAAAATTGACTTGAAATTTGTTCTTTTTTGAGAATAAATAAAGATTTTTAAACTGAAGTTCGTGCCAAATCTAAAAAAATTCAATAACCTTATAATATTTTTAGTGTTTCACTTGGTTATACATGTACACATGTCAAATCCTAAAACTGTGTATGCGTGTGTTTAGGCACGTGTTTTCATTTGATCATAAACTTTCGTAAGACGTCCGAAAATATATTATTTTGCAGTTCCGTCGTAATTGGTATACCGTCGTAACCTCCTACACCAATCTTGAAACCATCAATAAAAGAGGCAATTAGATAAGTACATACCTATCTACTTACGAATTTTATTGTGAAATCACCAATTATATCAACCGATCGATATCTTTATAATGATAATGGTGAGATTATTAGTAAGATTGCTTTATATTTGAAGCCTATACTCTAATTTGGATGATGCAAACTTTTTTCTCACGTTGCCTGCATGGAAACGCAATATTGAATTCCATTTTGGAATTTGGAACATCCTCGAAGGTCCATAGAATTTTATTCCAAAAAAATAACGAACTTATATTTTAGGAGCTAAAAATTACCCTGCTAATATTTTACATTCGTAAGTTTGTAAAGTAATGATGCAACGCGGAAACAACTGAATAAATCGGGCTGAAATTTTGGATGTATTCATTTCTAGAACGCGAGAAAAAACCATTTTAAAACGGGGGCAGATGGTCAGGTACCTTATAAATTATAAAATAAAACCAGAATAAAACGTATAATTATTTTGTTATAGCAGTAGATATGCATTTTACTCGTACGTGTGACGGAATTGAATTGTCGAACCGTGTAATCTGCTTTGTTATTACACCGCGCACAGACCAAAAATTTACATCATCATACCTATAGCTGTAATATAAACCTTATCATCTACAAAACAAGAGCTATTGGCACTGCGGGTGGTCTTAGACACTATTATTGTTATCAAATTACAGCTTAGTTGAAACAATTGGTATATTAAAATTAATTTGAGCTTTCTTTTCATTCATGCGAATAGTTTTTGTTCACTTCCTCTTATGTCTGTACAGGACAGCTTATTTTATAACCACTTTATTTGCAAAATTGTATGTGCTTCTGACTATTTCCTGATAATATTACCCAGGTTTTATAAAAGCAAAAATTTTATGGATCCTATTTAAACTTCGTTTTATTGGGGAACCCCCGTTGAATGACCTCGTTTTTTATAAATAAACCTAAAATACCTACTGAATGTCATTCAAGTAAATACAAAATGGCCCAAATGATATAAAAGCTGAAAATTTTGGGTTACATTGTTGAAGTTTACACACGGTCCCTTTCTTTTTTGAAAATATTCTATTGACCTATATTCTTATAGGATAATGTAGGGTTATTATGGTGAAAGAATTTTTCAAATCGGTCCTAAATATCAATCTAAACAAATAATCAAATTATAATATTGTACATGCAGATTTTTTGCACAACACATGTGACGTCATTGGGTAGAAACACTTAACTTTAAGTAGTAGTAAGATACTAACACTAATATAGATTTAGTAACAGTTCAGTATGCAAAATTTCATGGTGAAAAAATGGAGTGGTCTAGGTACCGCGGTTTCCCTTGCCGGATCGGTTTCACTTGGGCTTTCTACGCAAGTGGAGCAACACCCTGTCGTACGCACCGACCCTATGTAATTGATATACTGGCCTTTCCAATTTTCACTTTTTATAGCATTTAATACACTACCCTGTGTTGTAGATGTAACATTATTGTATGTAACATATTTCGACGTAAGCCTAGATATAGCATGCATCGTTTGGAACGGAAAAGTTTTGGGTTACGGTTTTCTGTATTGTTTAATTAATGTATTCAATTCTCTGGTGTCCAAACCAAGCTCTGCTTAGCTTGGGCTCAGATAAGGCTGAGTGAATTGTGCTGCATTACACTAATAAATAAAAAAAAAACATTTATCAGTTCCACAATTTTTAGCACCAGCTCAAAATGGCTCAGCGAGTTGGTGCAACAGCTATGCTTGGAAGTTCTTTGAAGTTTGTAGCGAATTATCGACATAATAATGAATCCGGGTCACTCAAAGAATCCAAAAAATCTCGGAAAGTAAGAATGCTAGGTTAATGCAATAAATTGTATTTAATAGACAATTTAATACTCCTTAAATGAAAGTTAAAAAAATATGAGTCACCATACATTTTATTTACACAAAATTACATAAAGAAAAAAAACTGCTGATCTCTCCTTAAAACAAAAATAGGAAACATGAAATTTTTGAACTTTATGACGATTTTCTTGAATTTCAATACTTCGTATTACCTCCTCGTGCTTCCATTACTGCGTTTAAGCGGTTTGGCATGCTGTACACCAAGTTCCTTATACGATTTTGGGGAATATTCTCCCATTCCTCTGTGAGAGCAATTTTGAGCTCAGGAAGCGTAATTGGGGGAGGGTTTCGTTGTTTTACGCATCTCCCTAGCTCGTCCCAAGCATGCTCGATCGGGTTGATATCCGGGCTGCGCGCTGGCCACTCCATACAAGTAATGTTCATCTCTTGAAGGTAGTCATTCACAATCCTACCTGTATGAGGTCGGGCATTGTCATGCATAAATATAGCATCCTCACCCAAATTGACCATAAATGGACCAACGTGTTCGTTGAGGATTTCTTCCACATATCTTACGCTAGTTAAAGAGCCGTTTTCTATGATCACCAGCTCTGTGCGACTTTCAGAGAAAATTCCGGCCCACACAAGTACAGACCCACCACCGTAGGCTACTTTTTCTTCGATGCATGCTTGCTTGAATCTTTCCCCTGGTCTTCTATACACTCTGTGTCTTCCATCGTGCTTGTAGAGCATAAATTTTGATTCGTCGGAGAACATAACTTTCGACCAATCTTCAATACTCCAATTTACGTGGTTCTGGGCATATCTTAGTCTTGAAATACGATGGCCACGCTCCAGTTTAGGGCCGTTTGCAGGTCTAAGGGGTTTTAAGTTAGATTCAGCAAGCCGACGTCTTACTGTCCATGCACTTGGGTTACTTCCTCCGAGGCGTCGAAACTGATTTGTGAGTTCAGTTCCTGTGAGAAAGCGATTTCGAAGCATGGTGTTCACCAAGTATCGGTCTTCTCGTGCTGTGGTACACCTAGTTCTGCCCATTCCTGGTCTGCGTAGGTTAGAACCAGTTTCTTCGTAACGTCGGAGAACTCTTTGTACTGTTGACAGCGACACACCGACAGTCCTGGCTGTATCGCGCTGACTCCGGCCGGTTTCCACCAATGTAAGTATTCTGGTGCATTCTTCAAGTGTAAGCGACATGATTTCAGCTTGAATAATGAATATTGAGCACTATCAACCTGGTTTATGTACCAACATAAATGACAGATTACAAACAAAAGCAAAAACAAATCCTGTAATTTCGTAGTTCCATCTTCGACAGTGTTCCCTTTTCAAATTTGATTTTTTTATGATAGAACTTTACAATAACTAAGAAGTTTTAATACTTTCATTTAAGGAGTATTAAATTGTCTATTAAATACAATTTATTGCATTAACCTAGCATTCTTACTTTCCGAGATTTTTTGGATTCTTTGAGTGACCCGGATTCATTGCTCTCGAGTGTAGTTCTCGACAAGGTCAATTTGGGTAAAAGGTAAAAGTTGAATTGAAAAATACTTGTTTATTAAAAAAAGCCTGGAAGAAGTGTTTGGCAGTTATACATATTCCTGTTTTCTTATCTCGAAGAAAAAAGTCGCGTTTGTTACATTTTAAAATATAAAACAATATTTCATTACCAGTTCACGCTTCACCCAGCCAGTTCGACGCGACGGTACTTTAAACAATTCCTCGTGTCATCACTCGACTGTCTTATGATATGATATAATGTCGAATCCTATTTGGTAACGTGTTCCGTACTATGCAATTATATCGAAAGCTCTCTTGACCCGATCTAATTGTATAACCCGTCGGAAATGTACACGGATCTTGATGGTATATTGATTCCTAGACGGTATAATGTACAGAAATATACTTATAATATAGATAAAGGTATAAAAAATTCACTAACCTCGTACATCAGCGGGTTAAAATTTAAAAATTTAAGGCGAGTATTCGCGAATTTCGGCATTGTTAACTGGCCGTACCTCAATAACTATAAGGCCTATTGTTTTGAAATTCATAAATATTATAGTTGAGGATATTTTCTAGTGCATCACTAGAAAAAAACACGATTGGTAATATTTCACCCGATATAAAAAAATTACAAAGTTACCTCTAAATGAAACTTTGAATTATCAGTGTGAATAGAGAAATGAATAAAATGACACAAAATGTATACCAAAACATTGCAAATGTTATTACGCAGTGCATCACTAGAAAATATTTTTATATGCCATACAAATATTTTTCAAAACATGTAATTGATATCATAACAGTAAATATGTACAAAATCGTGGTCGGCTGCCTGCGTCTCGCTCACACTTGCAGAGGCGCCATAGATAGAGCTCATGTCGGGAATCCTCGCCTTAACTCGAGGATCACTCCAATCTCTTGGTGATAGAAGACAAAATTAGAATTTAACTCCGAAGTAGTATCTAACTCAGAGTTAACCATATTAACCTGGCCAGGCGCCATTGCGCCTAGACATTATTTTGCTCTACCGACAGACTCGGCTCTTTTTGTTAAATCTCTAAGTATAATTTACGACAAGTTATGAATTAAGGGCCTATAATTAAAATCCAGGAAATCCAGCTAAATCATTTACATGAGCTTTCCTATTAAACATTTACTTGCTTAGGTAATTAAGGGATTTGAAATTTATTGAAATTTAAACGCAGTTTCTTACCTGATTATTGACATACGCTTTTTAAGGACAAATAGGGCGTTTTTACATTCGAGTTTGGTGCGAATCCTAATAAAACATACGCTACCGAAATACTGCTTTTCTATAAACTAATTACCCTATTCTATCCTTCCAAAGAGGGCATTGCTTTCAGCGATAAGGCCGCCGATTGTGGAGCACTAGATCGAAGTAGTAGTAACTGTTACACATATTATTTTATAAGGTGCAATAAATATATTATCTATTTATAAATCGTAGTTTTTTTTATATTTATTACTCCAGTTATTACTCTCTATATTACTAGCACAAAATTAATTGCTAGTTATTATAAAAAATAAGTGTTTTTAGCCATGGGATAAAACTATCATAAAATCGAATTATGACTGAACCACTTTCATGTACAAAGAGATAAATAAATGCATTCTGAAACCATCAATAGAATTTTTATAATCCTTAATAACTAAGAAAATTTTTATTATAGAATAGAAACAAAATCAGAACTTGTCTTAATAATGGGAACACTGCCCTGGTGACTGCTAAGATTATTAGGGAATAAATTAAATTAAAAATAAAATATTTTGTCAGAACACACATACAATATACCTAGATATAAAAATTAAACTAAAAAACTGTCAAAATCGGAATTCACTCAGCATTTGCTATGGTAGAGCCGATCGGTAGAGTATATAAGGATCGTGCCATAGCGCTGGTTAGAATAGAATAGATTTGTAAGTGTATCATCATCATCATCATCAGCCTATGTTAGTCCACTGTTGGACATAGGCCTCCCCTAATGAGCGCCATAGCGCCCTGTCTTCGGCTTGTCGCATCCAGCATCTGCCAGCAGTCTTTCGCAGATCGTCATCCCACCTGGCCGGAGGGCGTCCTACACTACGTTTACCGAGTCGCGGTCTCCACTCAAGAACACGTTTACCCCAGCGGTTATCGGTTCTTCGCGAAATATGGCCGGCCCACTGCCACTTCAGTTGGCTAATTCTCTGAGCTATGTCGATGACTTTAGTTCTCTGTCGGATGAATTGGTTACGAATCCTATCCTTCAGAGAAACTCCGAGCATAGCTCTTTCCATAGCGCGCTGAGCGACTTTGAACTGGTGGACCAACCCTATCGTGATGTCCACGTCTCAGCTCCGTAGGTCATGACTGGTAGGACGCACTGATTAAAAACTTTCGTTTTCAAACATTGCGGTATGGATGACGAGAAGACTCGACGTAATTTTCCGAACGCTGCCCAGCCTAGCTGGATCCTCCTCTTGGCTTCCTTCTCGAAATTGTTTTTACCCAACTGCAAAATCTGCCCGAGGTAAGTGTACTCAGAAACAATTTCGAGAAGGTGGCCATGTACGATCACCGGTCTTGGATCAATGTGGGCATTGATCATGACTTTGGTTTTATCCAAATTCATGCCAAGACCGATACATCGGGAGGCTGAAGCTAGACTGTCCAGCATCCGGTTCAGCTCCTCTAGCGACTCCGCCATTAAGACTATGTCATCAGCGAATCGCAGGTGGGAGATGTAGTCGCCGTTTATGTTGATGCCCTTGTCTTTCCAGTCCAGCGTCTTAAACATATCTTCCAACGCGCTCGTGAACAGTTTCGGGGATATGACATCCCCCTGCCTCACTCCGAGGTGTATATAAATAAATAAATAAATAATGCTGGACAATCCACACAGCATCATCTAGTCCCAAGGTAAGCAGAGCTTGTGTTATGGGTACTAGATGACTGATATATTTATTACAATATTATTAAATAGAGAGATATTTTTAAACATAGAAAACGAGAACCCCTGAACAAATATCTGCAGATCGTACAGATATTTGTCCCGAGGCGGGAATCGAACGCTCAACCTCCTGCGTCGCAGGCGGACCTTCACCACCGCGCCACAGTGGTCGTCATATATACTAACTGTGATTTTTATATTCTGTTAAAAACCTAATATAATTTTGTTTGGTGTTAAAAATTTAACAATCGACACTGCAGACTACTGGACACAATCACGTAGATTCTGAATGAAGAATGCAATAAATAAATAAATAAATCTACAAAACGTCGTAATTTTGAATACATAACGTGATGATGAGTCACGTTTGACATCATTGTAAATAAGCTCGGGTAACTTATTTTCTAAAAAAAACTATCTATAACACCTCTAAGGCCGATTTCAAAGCACACATGTAATGAGGAATGTTGTGATTTGGTTACACAAACTTGTTAGCTATCAAATGCTTGCTAATCAGTTTGGATTCATGTGAGAATTCTGACAGTTTACATTCATAGTTAGAGGTTTTGTAACTCGTGCAAGTTTACTTATAGGTAGGTAACTATTTTACTGGGCGGTTGGCGTGAGATTCATATAATTTTAGGGCGCTTAAACTTTTTTCATTCTCTTTAGGGAATAAAATTTACACTTGTGTAGTTTGCCCCAAATCTTAAATTAATAATATTTACTATTTAGTGAGGAATAACTGCTTTTGGGTAAATATAAAATCCAATTTTATTCATTTATTCCGTTATGTTGTGTTTTTTTTATTTCAAAATACAATGGAATCGACGTCTATTTTATCGCAGATAGCGATAGAATATATTTTGTGTTTTAATACTTAAATTAATTCCTAAAAAAATTATCTCGCACCAACACGTGTCGCGTAGTTACATAGTTTTCCTCTAGTATCACAGTTTTACTTGCACTTTAAAGGGCACTTCACCTATTTTTGTCAGCTATAAGTAAAGGTCTGTTTTACAGTTTCATATGATATAGAATCTACGACTGATCGCGAATGAAAGAACAATAAAAAAAATATGATATAGAAACATAAGTCGTTAATGATCACCTTCGTAGGCTTATATACATTACATAGCATATAGTATAGCACGTACTTAGGTTTGATAGACCTAGTTACCTTGTGTTGTTCAAAGCAAGCATATTTTTAGACTTTATTTCCGAACAAAATTAGAGGCACGATTGATGTCAAAATTAGTGGAACAATGAGAAATGCTTCAGTTTCGAAATTAGCATCCTTTAGCAGAAAGCACCTTGTGTCTTAAGTAGTTTACTTCCTTGTTATGTAAGTATTATAATTAGAACCAAAAACTGAACAAAGGTGACCAATTTATAGTGATAAATTCTCTGCTTCCATTCTTTTACAGATGTCTAACTAAGGTCTAAATTTTAGAGGAAAGACCGAATTTTTATTTTGCAATATGCACCCTAAATCCAGGAAATAGCAAGCCTATTATATAACTCTTTGTTACAAAATGTTCCACCTGACAGCAGTTTCATGGTTCAAGTGTTTTTGGCAAAGGCATCTCACATCAGGATGACAGGTGATGCGTGGTGGCAACACCATAACGAGAAGCTCATATTTATAAGTATACTCGTAGTACAGGTTCGTGATGGTTTGGTGAAGGTAGGTGTGTAAATCAACATGTTATTATTATACCTACAGAAAACTCTAAACAAAACAAAAAACCTTAGCCTCAATTTTTTAGTACCACTCAGAATATTTTAAATTATATAATTTTTGTTTAGACAGCTCAGGTCAGGATCATTTAAGTCATTGAACATAGAAAAATTATGTATTATTTCTTTAGATATCTCAGGATCATTTAAGTCATTCCTACAACATAGAAATATTAAAAAAGTCAATAAAAGGTCAATAAGTATATCTCGTCACGTCTGAGAGCAGGCAATCAATCAATTGGAGAAATTATCTCAATTTCTATGAGTTAAGGGAGGTATCATGATGATGTGGAACATGGAATCATAATCTTACATTTAACCCTGAATACTCAAACGCATCTCAAATTGCAACTCACGTCGCTCGACGTATTTTTGGCACATTTTTCATTGAAAACTGTCAATAAAACGACTTGAGACGTCTGTTTTGTGTTTGAGTTTTCGGCGGTTAAAGACATTTGAATAATTTCCGAATCGCTATAGAGAGAAGATCATGGAAGTTGTTTCTAAGTATTATTTCCTTATTAAATCAAACCTCTGTATAAAGAACAAAGTTTAAAAATGAAGAAAGTATGATGGCAACACTAATTATTACCTACGCCGAAGTAACCCGCGAGCTCAACCTTTGACCTACACGTGCAGTTATTTGTGCGGAGCCTGAACTAAACAGTCAACATGAACCGAAATTCTTTCTTTTTATCTAGTATTTACAATTGAAAGTATCTGCTGAAAATAACTAACGAACATTACGCAAAAAACGTCCACAGGACTTAGACCTACCTCAATGGTTTGTATTAACACGCTTGGTACCATTAATACGGGTATTTTATTTGTCATCTCGTAACCAGGGCAGTGAGAGATTTTTTAATATGAGCTTCACAAGGCTTTCGAAGCTGTACCGAACGATTTCTAACATAATGATAAGTTTGGACAAGTTTTTCAACGATACTTTTAGCGACTATTATATCAATACTAATCTATATCTATACTAATATTATAAAGAGGAAAGATTTGTTTGTTTGAATTGAATAGGCTCCGAAACTACTGGACCGATTTGAAAAATTCTTTCACCATTAGAATCCTAAATTTTCCGTGATGAACATTGACTATAGAATATTTTCAAAAAAGTGAGGGTTCCGAATGAAAATTGAATTTTTTGTTAAATATCTGTGCGAAGCTGGGGCGGACCGTTAGTGTAAATTAGTAAATTAGTATGTATGTGTAAAATATGTGTAATACAAACCTAAACAAATATCTTACACTCGCTCACATTATCAAAAGAAAAATTGATAGATTGGCAACAAACTTTGTCACGCATGACGTGCTAACCAGCGTTATTTTGAAATATTGCAGTGTCAATCTGCCCTGTCATAGTATTTGTTAGCATACCAATTGATACACTAATAATTAGGTAGGTAATAGGTATCCGCTTAAAATTGTTGTTACATTAATATTTTCAGTTGTTTGCTCTACATATTGTACTTGTTCATATAGATTCTCTGTATGCACATAAGTTGTAAAATAATCAAGCTATAGATCTATAACTTTAAATTTAGTGTATTTTGTGTTTATTTTATGTTTTGTGGAAAGAAACGGGGGACATATAGCGTAACACACGTCGCCCATACTACCTGGTAGTAATATGGTTTATTTTTTGTATGTTGCCATGGTATCTATTTTATACAGGCCGTAGTTTTTAAGTATTTTAGGTCTTTAACTTGACTAATGTTGCCTGAAATAAATTAATTATCATTATTATAATCGCATCTTTACACAAACCTTTTGGTGCGCTTTTGGTCGCTCTTTTGTATACCTATCTATAGATTTCATCAATTGACTTTCACAAGATTTGATCAGTTATTAGGAGAAGAGCAACTGGATATTAGCGAGCTATTTGATCTTCTCGTTATCTAAGAGTATGTATAGGAAATACCGACAGCCTCTTCCTTAGCACTAGCATACATTTTTCCTGTCTTACACATCAGTCAGGTTAAAAAGACCTTACTTTCACAGGAAAAGGGTCTAGTTACGTACGACTATAATAACACCTAATGGGTTCTTCGTGTTGCGTCACTCGCAGTCTTTATATTATCGGCAATAATAACGAATTTATGGTAGACCCATGAAGCTAAAAGGTATAGAGCGCTACAATACGCTGCGCTCTCGCTGTATATTCGCTTGCAAATCGCCATTGTGACCCGCGGTCTATTATACACATATGTATATTGGGATGGAACTATTTCGAACTTGTCTGATATTAACTTTAACAAGGTTTTATCCTATTTAAAAAACACGGATTATGAGAAATAGGTTTAAAATATTTTTGTTTTTTTCTAAGCACATGGAATTTAGACAATGCGCCGATTTTATGATGAATTTCACATAAAATCATTGATTTAAAATATTTACGTTTTCAAGGTTCCGATCCTACCGACCCTTCCGGCATATTATAAGTTCTACCAGTAGACCCTACTAGTATAGTAATATTATCAATATTAAACATTATAATATAACTAATCAGATATAATAAGCGAGGATACATTTATGATATAGATCTTTCTTATTCAATATTTAAATACCAAATAATAAAAAAATTATCATCAATTTTGTTGACATCCGACTGATTTACTTATGCGAGTTTCTAGAGTTTTTAATTTCAATTAATTACTTAATCACTTGATGCTCTTTTAAATCCACTATATTTGGAAATTAGACGCAATCTAATCCGTACAAATTAGCATGTTGTAATCCGGTTGCATGCTAAGAAGTCATCTGTTTAAAAGTAATTTTTAAAATGTCAAAGTCACCTAAAAATAGGTTTTTAGGTGGTTTTTTTTCTATCTATCACAACATCATACTCTAAATGCGATAGTTTAATGTTAAGGTGTTTGTTAGCTAATTACATTCTAACTGGCCTATTACTTTGTTTAGGCTTATTTATCCCGAAACGAGGCCGTGTGGTGCCGGCATAGAATTTCACCACCTCAAATCTTTCCGTGGGTGTCGTAAGAGGCGAATAAGGGAGAAACACCGGGGGGCGGGCAGCAGCGCCCTCTGCAGAACAACTCCACCGAACTGCGATCCCCAACCCGCATGCCCAGCGTGGGGATTATGGGCAAAAACCCCCAAACGATGAACAATGCCATCTATGGCGCTCATCAGGGGAGGCCTATGTCCAGCAGTGGACTATTATAGGCTGTTGATGATGATGATCCCGAAACAAAGCAGGCAAAGACGCAGGCACATGCTATAAAGACTAATTAATTACCTCATTGTTAGAGGTCATGGCGGCCAAGAAAAGCTGTGATTCCGCGAGTTTCTTGCTGCTCAACCCCATTGCTCAATCCTTTAAAGAAATGTCATTTAAACACTTTCTAGTTTTTTATTTGGAATTGGGATAAAGCTTGTCTGAGAACAACTGTGATAGGAAGTCCTGGTCTCCAGCAACTTTTTGAAGCAACCAATTATTGCCTTCTTAATGTACCTGTGCTCATAAGAGATATGCCAAGAACGCAAAGAAAGTTCAAAAGTTCAATGCCTAGTCTTGAACATTGATTGATTTCCGAACATGGTCATAATCATAAAGATGAGAGTATAAAATCACAACATGTTCTACATCAATACGGCATGCAGATAGAGATCAGTTGTTTCTTAATAAGAGGTGGCGGGGAAAGCTTGTAATATAATAGCTAAAAATCATAGACCACTTCGTGTGATAATAAAATCCTCATAAAATAGTTTATTATATTGGCTAATATGCTAAAGTCTAGACACCAACCCACACCTATACGGAACCGAATTAATTATCCAGGGTACTGTTATACAGCAACAATGGTGGAAGAACAATGCTATAGTCAGATTTTAAAATTGCACATAAACGTAATTATTTTTTTTGCCGATAGACCTCCGTTTGAGTTTGATCTCACCTGATAGAAGGTGAAGATTTGGCCGACAGCATATCACCAAGGTCCAGAAGACACCTGTTCACTCTGGTCTTGAAGATATACTATTTGTAGGTAATTGGCTGGAAAAACAGCAGCGAGTTCCACTCCTGAGCGGTTCGAATGATGAAGGTGGAGGAAAATCGCGAAAGTAAAAAGAGTGCGAGTGGAAGGTGTATCCACAGGGATGGTATTGAGCCATGTGTTAGTCCTGGAGTGGAAGGAGGATGGTGGCATCAGATCATGTAGTACCTATGAGATTTCGCTGAAATGTTTCTTATAAAATATCGAGAGTTTGTTAAGTCTTAAAATATTTTACTTGCTGTTCTGCTAAATATATTATTTTCCCTTCTTACTCTGAATACAACGTGCCAAGATAAGATATATTATTATATTATATTATAAGATATATTATGCAGACAACAACGGAAAATGAACTCACACTAAAAATAATAGAATATATACACTAATAGAATATATTTTCGAACTTGTTTCTCTAAATCAAATAAGTGAAAAAATAAAGAGCTTACGATTAAAGATATTTTGCATACTGTGTACATGTGTTGTCACCAAATTACGCATTAAATTGGGAAATAAAAAATACTCATATATGGCACTTATCAATTTGAATAAATTATTTCATGATTTAATAGCACCTAATTAATAATAGGAAGTGCAATAATAATCACGTATTGAAATAATTAGAACCTAATTCATGAACTATATCTATATCTCTTTTTCTCTATGTGATGTAAGAAGAGAACATTGAACACGCTGTATAACTGTACATTTGCTTCAGGCTGATCAAGCGCATCTTTCTAAAGATACCAGATTTAAAATTATTAGTATTGCAAAATTACTAGTTTAGTGCCTTAAACTGCGTCGTAAATCTAAATTATGGGAAAGTGGTTTGGTACTTATATACTCAATACTAATCGCACAAAAGAGACCAGAGACTTAGGTTTGCCTAATTTTCAAAGAAACAAGTTACGATTCGGTAATTTCAATCTAGATACATACTCGATGATTTCAATATAAGTCATATGTCTGTAATAATTACAAATAAACCTATTTATTGTTTTTGTACACCCAACGCAATATTTTATTGATAGTACAGACAGCATAATGAATAATATTCCTTCCATACTACAAAATACTTAAAAAATCTATAGTTTTCTAGATAAACTGAAATTATTAGGCTCCTCGAGTACCTAATATATTTATTTATATAAACTTAACTTAATGAATTATATACATTCCAAAAAGACCATTATTATAAAACCTAAAGTAAGTTAATTTATGTAAAATTGGTATTTTAATTATCTGTCAGTGTAAAACAAAATAGTAAGTCATAGACAGATTGCAATCAAATCGATACCCAGTAAATTAAAAAAAATTAAAAAATAGGGACATGTTACAATTTCAATACACTGCGGCTCAGATTTATAATAAGGTTGTGATTAGGTAATGTAAATTGATTATTTGGTATTTCGTTTGGCATTGCGTCGTATCAAGATGATTAACCGGTTTGATGGACCCAATACAACTAGTTTTATCAATAGCGGTATCAATCACTTTCAAGTTTAGTTCGATTACATCGTGGACACAACTTACTTTTCGAACCATAGGCAACATAATTAAGGTACAAAGAAACCTTTACGGGTTTGTAATAAGTTTTATATCAAACCAGCCAGTAATTTTAAACTCATAAAGTCCGAAAACCTAAAAACTGTCATAATCATGTGGTTTTATCTCGAAAAAAGCTTAGGAAATAATCCTCGCTCTACTTTTTTGTTACCAAATTGGTTTAACCATAGTAGACAGTGATTGTACCGCATAGGTTTAACTTTTTTAAGAGTTTTTCTGACAGAGGTGTCCGACATACATAAAAATGCCGAACGAGATGACTCATGAAATCAATCAAAGATATTCGCTGTTTCTCTGTTAAGCGAAAACGTCGCAAGTATGAAAAGGCCTTTAAATCCGTCGTTAAAACTTCTCAAGGTGATGCATGTTTAATAAAGTCAATTTATCATTTTTTTGTATATTGCTCTAAATTTCCTAATCCAATTTGAACCAGGCATTTTGTAAACAAATTCCTTTACTTACTTGATAAAGAAGGTGAGCAACAGATATTTTTAACATAATTTCGTCATATGCCAACTTTTTGGAGGGTACAAATCTACTACTCATCAAATAGGAACGAGTTTAGATCACGAGCTTAGTTTAAATCGTAATAAACTACAACTTATCACAAAGACAGTTCAGATAACCTTTAGTTAAGATGATCTCCATACATCCACAGCCGAAACAGCAATCCAGCCTAAGACAGCTGATCTACCCGATAACAGACAGCCGGCCAGTTATGTAAATAGGTCCATATCGCATTTCTTATTAACATACAATACTGTTCGGATAAGCAAAGTATGTAAAAATATGAAATAAGGTCGAATTTTATGCATGATGCGAATGGGAAAAATATTCATGGAATATGTTATCTTTGGTTCAAATGTTGGGAAAAAAGTGAATAAGACTAGGTATAATCATTTCCAATAATTAATAATGGTATAATGCTGGTCCTCATGCCATCATCTAGCCCCAAAGTAAGTAGAGCTTGTGTTTCTGTAGTGTAGAATAGCAGCTAAACTAATAATTTTACATATACAGGGTTATAGGTAGACAGTCAAAAACCTCTTGAAAGGGGATGTTTTGTATTACGTTTTGGCAAAAGTCATAGAACAAAAGTTGTTCGTCTTGATCTACCCAAGTCGCCTTTAAAAGGTTATTGATTACCTATAACCCGGTATAGATATTTTACTTTTTATTTCTCATGTGAAGTATACAAATTTTGTATACTTCACATAAGAAATAAAAACTAAAAAGTGAATGCATGATTGAATGAACGTTTTATTTAACTAAAAATTTACCTACATAAATAAAAAATATTAATAAAATAATGACAGTACATAAGGCGGCCTGATCGATCAGAGCGATTTCTCCCAGCCTTATATTGATCAAATATGTCCGGTGTCCATGCAAAACTGTGAAAGTTCTCACTTTCAAGGTTTTGCATGAAAGACACCGGACGTCCTACCATAGCTTTTGTCTCGCTAGAATATGTAGTTTAGAAACTTTCGATTGCGTAAATGTCTACAGAATTAAATATTTTACGCATTCGGTTACAATTCAATAGCATTGTCTCGTATACCCTGTGCCTTACGTATTGTCATGTGACGCAGGAAATCGCGGTCCGATTCCCAATTCCCACCTCTTGACAAAATTATGTACTGTCTGCAGACATTTGTGCAGGGTGTTCTGGTTTTTCCTATATACATATAATAAATAATATCTATCTATGTAGTATGATATATTAGGTATGGTCTGGTATATATATATAATTATAACACAAGCTCTGCCTAACTTGGGGTTAGAAGATGATGTTTGGATTGTCTAGCATTATTTATTTCAAGCTGAAGACAGGGCGCTATGGCGCTCATAAGGGGAGGCCTATGTCCAGCATTGGACTAACATAGGCTGATGATGATGATGATTTATTTATTTATGCTACTTTTCTCGTACCTACATTATCTAGGAAAAGAACTCCTTACATATATAGATTCACTTCTTTCATGATAGTAACTACTAAGTACCGTTTGTCTGGGTCAATAGGATCAGCATTTTTGTCCATAATCTTGTCATCGTACAGCATTTCCTCATTGCTACTTACATCTCCACGTTAATTCTCATGTTGCGTGCGTTAGACGTTAAACTTACCTTAATTTTATATAATAACGCATAATAGCTCAGCAATATCTACAACATTGCTACTATGCGTTTATATACGTGGCGTGCAGAGTCACGTCCAATATTCAAGAGTTTAAGCGTATGCACTATTTGTTTGTTTCGCTTGCTGACGTTTGGGTCACTGACCACACCCTTGTTTCTTTTTTAAAATGTAGATCTGTGTGTATCTGTGGGTTTATATAAGATTTTAGAATTAGTAGGTAGATGATCATTATGTATTTAGGTTTGTTCTTAATTGAAGCATTTGTTCGTATGTATAGTGTTGATAAATTATTTAGTTTTGCAATGTGTATTATGTACTTAAGTATATATAAATTTATAGATCCTCTTGTTTAATCCAATGATCCTATCTTTCTCGGACGTTTGGTAGATATAGAATTAATAATTTTAGAAGGTATAGTTTATATGAAGATGTATTCTAACTTTTTATAGCATTAATTTCGTTATAGATGTGTAGCAGGTGCGTACGATTGCGTATGCAGTGATTCAAATATAAATCCCATCAATTAATGCGCTCCTTTCACTGACCCGCCTAGTACTTATACTAGCTAACTATGTGTAAAATCTATTGCACTTACATAATAATATGTGATATCACAAGATTTTCCATTCTCACGTCCATCTAAAAAGTTATCCGTTTAACTAAGTTATGAAGCAATTCATCCTCGTTAGAAAAGGCTTCATAATTCTCATGTATATTTTCAATATATTATTTTTGCTAATGAGCACTTGATACGATTTTGAAGAGAAGAATTTAGAAGGTAAAAGTGAGAGGATTCATAAATGATTTCATCTATACTAATATTATAGAATAGCGGTCCGCCCCAGTACTAATATTATAGATAGGAAAGATTTGATTGTTTGTTTGAATTGAAAAGGCTCCGAAAATTCTGAACCGGTTTAAAATATTCTTTAACCATAACAATGCTACATTAACCCTGATGAACCTAGTCAATAGAATATTTTTAAAAGAGGTTCCTTCTGAAAACTTCACTATCGTAACCCAACATGTATGTGTGTAAAAAAGTTTATCTTGAATTTTTTGTTAAATTTCGGTGCGAAGCCGAGGCGGACCGCTTGTATAGAATAAAAGGCTTTTGTGATTATATAAGTAAATAAATTAGGTGCCATTCTTTTTGAAACTTACATATAAAAGAAAAAACGATTTGAAACACAACATGCAACAATTTATTTAACAACAGTGATCAATAACCGTACATTATGGCTTAATTTGCCGACAATAAATATAATTGGCAAACAATGGCCCGGGCAATACATGGGTAACATTCTTAAAAACTAAATTAACGAAACTTAACTATATTTGGGTAATTGCTTATCTGAACTGAAGGAAGCAAGGGACTCGAAAGAATGTATTTAAAACGACTACATTCTAAAATGTGTTATTTATGCAAGTAGGTAATTCAAAAATTTCATTCTTTTGGTTCCCTTAGCACGTTCGGCTCGGCAATGATGTTCATCTTTAGAGGTGTTATCAATGTTTTGCGTATGAGGATCTGCTGGATGCGTAGGCAGTCTTGTAGCTGGAACTGGTGTCAGAAGGCGCTGATGTGTAGTCACTCGTGTGGGTGCTAATGTCGTTGTCTTCTTTCGGCAAACTCTGCGTCAGGGATGCCTGGCTGTCGGAGGCAGGCTGAGTAGAATATGACACTTGTTGACCATACCGCGTCTGAGAGTTCTGAGGCAAGTAGTTGTACAGGCTCTGTAGGGGATTCGAGAACTGATTCGGATAAAGCACATTATTGTAGAGGGAAGGATTCGGTTGAGCCAGCACTAGCATAGTGGAAGGCTGTCCTAGATAGGAGTTTCCGAACTGCAAAGGCAGATTAGGAGCTACGTTGTATTGTCCTTGAGGAGCTATCGGGCTGTAGACGTTCTGATGAGGACCAATGGAGCTTGTGGGCGGTGGCGCGAATAAAGACTGGGGATACTGTACAAGTGACTGACTAGGGAAATTCGGAGACTGCTGCAGTAGAGCTAGCTGAATGTTGCCATTCTGCTTAGATGGCACGAATTGATACTTCGACTGGTACCCAGGACTTGGCACGAAATTGATAGGTACAAACGGGGAAGATGACTGAGGAGGCAATAAGTTTATTTGCGGTTGAGCATATGATTGCTCGGTCTGGGGAACTGGTGCAGAGTAGTACTGGCTATTGGCCTGGCTTGGGTAAAAGGAGTTTGAGACTTGGGGCTGGTAGGAAGCAGAACCAGAGCTCTGAGGGCTGGGATTCTGTGAGTAAATACTGTAAGTGTAGTCTTGCTTCTGCGCGCCCGTTGGAATCGTGTTTAGGCTGGTCTTCCCCGCTCCTCGCTTCTTCTGTTCACCATCGTCGACTTCGTTTCCACAGACAAGCGCGGCGAAAGCAATGATGACCTGAAAGCACGTGGTTATCAATCACCGCTCAAAAAAGGCGTGGAAGACAATCTATCAGCGTCCGCTATATTTGCATAGAATATAACAAATTGCTAGAATGAAATTGATGACCACAATTGAATCACGCAAATTAAACTTACCAAAATCTCTATTCTCGCCATTGTGTTTTGCATGCGAAATGCTAATCACATTATTTTCCGAAGGAAAGTGCGAAAGGAAAAGTGCTTTACTCGGGGGCGCACGGAAAAGTGCAAGGCAGTATCAAGTTCATGTATTTATATGTGCGGCTGTGGACAACTTTCGTCGGCTCCAGATCTCGTGAGGGAATGACCGCTCGATAGGTCTTTGTCCCTTATCGGAACATATCCAGTTCACGAGATTACCGCCTTCCTGGCCGCCGGTCGAGCCGGAAGCACACGCACGTAACGTGTGCGGATTACGAACATTATCATTAGCGATAACCGAAAGAAGTCTTCTAACCTCCTCCACAAGAAACTTCCATAACCTTTTCTGTCATTTTTTACATTGTTGCATCGGAATATGCAAATTACCCAAAGAAGCAAGAGAATCCCTTCGGTTAGAAAATACCTGTGTTCCTATAGACCTATTACAACCTATTTGTAGAGAATTCGGCGTCGGGGGATACCATAGTTCAAAATGTACTGGACTTCCTTTTGTTTACTTTCATCATGGACAAATGAAATCTTCCTATCGCACAGTTTTTGCTGAATATTGGTATTGAATCTTGGTACTGGCTAACTATAAACCAATCTCTACTATTTAATAATGAAATAGACAATTTTATCGTATTTTCCTAGAAACGTGACTATCGTTATCAAACAGTACAAACACTAAAGCTACCGACGGTACAGAATACCCCGCAGAGAAAAGGGCTAAGCTCTACACAATCGCAAATCTAGAGCTTTCTATCGAGAGCTAGTAATTGTTGGTAGCATAGTAATGGGACTCTTAGGCAGGCTGCAATTGACCAGTAATAAAGGCGGTACTGCTATTAGTATGAATCTAAACATAGGTATGTTGGTTATGTAAGACATACATTAGCGAATGCAGACCGTTCTAAATGAACAAAGGTTTTTAGATTAATAATAGGTTCAGGCGTTCCTTTGCGTAAATCTATATTACCATATTTTACTGAATATTTTTCATCCAAATGTTTATGCTTTAGATTTTTACACGATTCCATGTATCGAATAATAAATTGAAAGTAAATATTGGTATTGGTTCTTGAGAGGAGACTGCGACTCGGCAAACGTAGTGTAGGACAACCTCCGGCCAGGTAAGATGACGATCTGCAAAAGACTGCAGGCAAATTCTGAATGCAAAAAGCTGAAGATAGGATGCTATGGCGCTCATCAGGCGAGGATGTCCAGCGGTGGACTTTCATGGGCTGATGATGACGATGGTGAAATATACTAAAGCAATAAGTGCTATTTTCTGTGTATTTTTGAGATCCTGCGAAATGTGGCTGGTCTATTTTTGGTGCAATTGTGTGTGACTAAAGTTCCTATAGTTAAAAAATCGATTTTCAGTGAAGCCAGTATCTGCGGTTCAATTGTTATGGTATGATCCGTCAATAGCTGTCACTTGTGCACAAGCATTTTTTCTCTATTCTCGCAGGTTACTTCAAACCCAATAGCTGTGTAACTCTATATTTCTATGTTAAAACCATGTAGCTTTATTAAGGCGCCATCTAGCTTAATGTCAGCGCAAAACAAAGTTGGAACCAATGTGAAAGTATCACGCTTTTTATGTAGCACCAAACTAGCAGCGCAGTCCTCACATACATAGCTTTACCACTGTTTAGTTCAGATAAACTTCAACAGATAGAGCCTCTTCAAATTCTACCCCTCTATACACCTACATGTCTGTACTATATACACAGAATAACTTTATAGTACTTACTACTAGCGATACGGGCTTCGCACATTTAACGAAAAATCTCAACTTCTCTTTAAAAATCATAAACACACACACAAAATACACGTTGGGTTATATTATTAAAGTTTTCGTACGGATCCCTAACTGTTTTGAAAATATTCTATAGTCTATGTTCATCAGGGATAATATAGAATACTAAATTTCTAACGGTGAAATAATTTATCAAATTGGTTCCAGCAGTTATACTTATAATCTCATTTATTCGTGCACACGTACATTTCATCAATTACAATAATAATAATAATGTAAAAAAATAATAATAATAAATGTAATAATTAAATTAATGTTTGTTAGCAAGGAAAATTACAAGGGGCACAGCGAGTTTGTTAGACTATATCCCAAGAGAACGCACTCTTATGATACCCCCTCTAAACATTTTGGGAGAGTTTTGTTTATTATCCATGGCAAGGTAAATCACGATTTCGTACCTCAAAGGAAGTAAAAATCATTTTATACATTGTGCGTCTATAGACAAGACACTTATTTCTGCGAAAAGGCCTTGTAATAAACAGCTGTCACAAGGCCTTTTAGGAGCAATGCGTAGAGTCCAAAAATTTAGTTTCTTACACGATAAATCAATCGAAGTCATCAAAGAACGGAACTCTCAGCACGTGAGTGTAGGTACTTCCTCTCGCATTTCCGGTCTTGGTTTCAGCAGCCAAAGTATTGTCTACCCAGAGCATAGTTCTCACGTGGTCACAATGACAAATAATGAGAGCATTTTAACCCCACCGATGACTTTTTCAATGATTTTGTTTTGTTTTCACAAGAAAAGCATAAACACGGAAGAAAACTTAGATAAATCTTAACAGTCATCACAATAACATATTTGGACACACCGACGAATTAATATTTTGTTTTGATAGGTAAACGCAAAAACAAGAACAAAAATCTTACAAAGAATATAATAAACCCATTATGTTTCACAATGAGAGACGTTGTAATGGCTATGGCCTACCTACGAGTATAAAACCCAAACGATATTGCGTGTTAGGGCTTGAATCCGCATCTATTATTTTTGGTTTCGGGGTAAAAACTATATAAATATGTTATAAAATCTGTACATTGACGCACTTACATATTTGAAAAATTCTATATGATACGATTACTTGATGTGCTCTCAGCCTATGTATAGTATGACCCCCTTATTCATAATGTTATGCTTAAAATAGTTGCTAAGTAGATTTTCTCACTCTTCGACAGAAGACGACAGCAGAGTGACAAATAGCAATGATTTAACTAAGCAGGCTATTATGAATAAATGGAATTAAAGTAGGTATACAACAAAAAACATTAAATTTTATATCATGTTAGTTTTGGAATTTCGGATCCATCTAGTAAATAATAAAAGTTATAATAGGTACAAAACTGTATTTGCTTGTTTACAATGACGATGCCCGGTTTTACTAGATCCGTTATTTATTGTTTATAAAACAACGATAAAATCAATAAACATGAATACAATTTTAAAACAGAGAAATTTCATAAATGCCCTTTTTAGTGACATTATCATCGGTGGATATCTAAAACAAAAATTACCAATAATTGGATAACATTTTCATGGCGAGAACATTGTAGTGACCGCATGTAGGCGGTTCCGCTTTTCGTTGCGTCGTCGGAAGGGGGCTCTGTCCAGCCGTGGACTTTTAATGCCCAGATAAAATGATGAAAAATGTTGAAAAAGAGACAACATTTTGGTATCTACAGACGACCTCGGTAACGCGCTGGGCGAATGTATGTTTGCGACGCTGATGTTTGCGGATTCGATTCCCGCATCGGTACAAATATTTGTAAGATCTGCAGATATTTTTAAGGGCCTTCTCGTTGTATTCTACGTATAACAAAAAAATATATCGCTAACTGCGAAACACCTGGTTAGATGAAGCTAAGTGAAATAAATTTAATAAATTTATTTAAAATAGATATAGAAATCTTAGTTTGACGAATTAATTATGAATGTATGCGGGTTAACTACGAACCTATTAATGTTGTAAGAACGAAGATACGAGCGCGACGTGAGCCGCACTCACCCCTTTGGTGTTCTTACAACACAAAATAGGTTCGTAGTTAACCCGCTTACAATCATAATGATATGTATGTTTCATTAAAAAAATTCAGTATAGTTTTGTAACAATGGGATGTAAACAAATGTAAAGATATTTCCAATTTCGGAAGTAGTCTACATCCAGTCGCGGTCAACGACCATGAAGACAATCATTGAGTAACAGTTTACACAATGAACTTACCGAATAACACTCTTACGCATTCTTATACACATCCTGTTTATGTTGTAATTGGAATAATCAAAAGTATTTTAAAATGGATTCGTTACCTCGGTTTATATATTCTTTATTTCTCAAAGAACACACAATAGTTCACTTATAATGAGAAAAACAAAACCTAAAGTATTACGTTGCATTTTAACGGGTGTACTTATGCTTCCCTATCTTCATAGTTATAGTATACCTTAAAACCCTATAATATCTTAAAAAAAACCTTAACACAGACCTAGAAACAAGAACTATATACCTACTTAAGTATTATTAGAAAATATTTATAAGCACATATTAAACCCACTATCTATCTTAGAGAAATATATAATTTACTTATAGTATAATATAAATATTTAACCTATTCTACGTGATTAGTACACGTTTAATAGAAAATTATCCAAAGATAAATCAGCTGAACAAAGCAACGTAATAACAAATTACCATCTTATATTATCCGCCCCGCTTTTGCACGGGTATTGAACAAAAAAATTAAATGTTAACTTTTCTGGTTTTTTTTTCGGAAAAATAATACATTAAATAAAAATTATTTAAATTACGTTGAATAAGTATTTGCTAGGTATACTTTTGTAGTACTTTGTTAGTTTGCTCTGGGTTACTCCAAGTTATTATAGTACCTAATATGTTTACTTTGCATGGATCACCCAAGGATAAGCAAACCTCGTTTTGAGTAGATTTAATAGAAATTATTATTATTATAATAATTTCTATTAAATCTACTCAAAAAGAAGATTGGAAATAAAGGCTTTACTAATAAGTAAAGCCTTTATTTCCAATCTTCTTTTTTCAATTATAATTTTTTTTGGTAATTATATACGAGAATAGATTTTTTAGTAGGTGCTTATATTAATATTGATCCAAATCTAAATGTAAAATAAAAATAAAGGATTCCATTTTTATCTACGACTTTCTATCGAACGCTTAGCTCATCCAGCTTTATTATAATACAATTATTAATTTTGTATTTTTTAATATTTTGTAAATTGCAGCCTTTATTAACTAAGAAAATTACAATTATCTAACTAAATTACAGCTCGTATTTACAATTGAAACAATTGAGCTAACTGCAGACTGTTACAAACAAACTACAGGTAGATCAACTGATCCATATCAATACCAGTTGGAAGTTTACCCAAGATGCTGGCGGCATTGCCTCGCTGTGGCAATGCAGATGCGATTATTATAATTGTTTTAATCTTATTTTAGTAATTTTGCTATAAATATAAACATTTCAAGCCTTTCTAACTCCTGGTATCCTTTATTTATAAAGCACGGATTCAAAATTGCACTGTATTTTGAACTCTCTCAGATGTATCACGTTTCGAAAATAATACCTTTTTCAGTTACCTTTCAGAACCTACCCTACATAACTAATTTCCTAAATGTTGTTTTAATTCCTATAAATGACGTTAGCATGATATGTTAAGTAAATAACTCAGATTAGGTCCCCAAGATACAGGTTTATCCTAGTCTGGTCTGGATACCAACGATGTAATAATATAGAGAAGAAATTGTTTTTACTGACACGACAAAAAAGCATTTCTGGTACCTTTTTGCAAGTTAGTCTGTCTCGTAGTGCGATGGTAGAGCACACACAAAAATCACTTGTTGATATTGATTTTGTTGATTTTGACAACATTTACACGTAGTAGTCGATTAACGCTCTTTCGAATTCGTCACCGAAGCGAGAAGAATGTTTGTCCTGGCGTTGTTTATAAACATTATTTCTTGAGAATTTTGCGAGTGTTAGAAGTATGTTCTGTCAAATATGAGTCACTTTGCCGACCTGTCTTTTAGTAAGGGGATAAGTTCGCTCATAGTTTAAAACTTTTTCAATAATCGTTACTATTATTATGAAAAGCAAAGGTTAACTTTATTCCGGACCAGGTAGTTTTAGTGTCCCTTCTCTACTACAATTTTAAGATAGAACTTACCTATCATCTAACTAATCAAGTGTTGGAGTTATTTAAAAGTCTTATTTCTTAGAGTTTACAAAATAATTGCCTTGGTACTCTACTCACATTCAATTCAATACACTTTTGCTATAGTATGGCTAAATTATATTATAAGTGTTCTTGGTGAAAAGTCAATGCAGGATGAAAGAACTTGACCGTCGGTCATCGTTATTATGTTCGGAAGCTACTTTAATTTCCTCGGTTAACACTTTCTTGCAAGTGAAACCAGTGATGTAGGCACGCTTGGCGTCGATTACCCAAGCAGGGTTATGTTAGTATTATGTTTCCTTTTGAATTGTGTACAAGTATACAAGTGATCTCGTGTTACGCTCTCTGAATGAATTTTCCATTCAGTTGGCTTGTGTTACATCCGATGATAGGATGTAACACAAGCTGGATGAAGGATATGAAACTAACAACAACATTTTATATTTGTAAAACATTTATTACAAAAATGTTTATATCTAACGTAACAAATAATAAATAAGCTTAATATTTACAGAAATTCACGGCGCGCAACTGGGTTTGGTCAAACCGGTTCCGATGTCAATGCAGCGAGATGCATAATCGTGCACGTGTCAAAAAGAAAGCCCGACAAGAATCAAAGCACTCGCTTGCATCTTATTACGGAACGTAGCAAATAAATAACACCCCAGTATTACTTTCACTGAGACAACCACACTACATCAACATCCCAAACTATCATACTATTTACACAAACAATCATTCAATCCTTAGTTACGGGGCTTGAGCTCCTCGCTATATTTGATGGTGTTATACGCATTCTCGCTGTAAGCACCATTAGAGTCTTCGGAAGAAGAGTGACGGGCGCTAGGGCCATGGCTATGACCTCCTGAAATGTACTTAGGACCTGAAGAGTAAGGGGAAGCACCTTTGTAAGAGAAGTGTCCTTTGAAGTTGGATGGGTATTTAGCAGAGTAATATTGGGGTCCAGCTGAAGACGCAGCTTGCACGGATTCAGCAGGGTATGAGGCGGTAGGGAAGCCATAAGTAGTAGCGGGAGGAGATGCGAATTGTCCAACGCTTGAGTAGGCGGAGGCAGAATCATGTACGGGGTGACCATCGGTTCTAGTGAACAGAGGAGAGATTGCCTTTGATGGAGAACCGTATCCTGCAAAGCTAGGACCGTGGCTGCCAGCAAGAGAGCTAAATGAAGGGAACTGAGAAATTCCAGAGATTCCAGATTCACCGGACGATACAGCGCCTAGGAATGCAGATGGTCTGAAAGATTTTCCAGGAGCACCATGCCCGTATTTTCCACTTGAAAGTTTGTAAAAGCTCTGGGGTTGTGCAGCACCTAAGGATTGTCCGAAGTCATGTGATAGCGCAGAGCTACCCAGAGAGAGCCCGGCACCACCAAAGGAGTGTCCTGCTGTACCTTCCAAAGAAATTCCACCGAGGGATGGTTTTGCACTGCCTAAAGAAATTCCAGAGCCAAAGGAGTGTCCACCCAAAGAAAGTCCCGCTGGGCCACCGTACGCACTTCCATCTGAATATTTGAGTCCGGAGCCTTGAGAAAGGCCAAAGGATTGTCGGATACCGTAAGGACTAACTTCGCCGTGGGGCTGACCGCTGCTAAGAGCAGATAAAGAGAGATCGGCTTGGCTACCTTGGGCACCTGCGTGTGTCGAGGGGTTGAACAAAACAGGGCCAGTTGACCCGTAGGAGCTCAGGCCCTTAGTTCCAGCGGCATATGAAGGAGCACTTGGAACGGAACCAGCTAAAACGTATTGCTGGAGATTAGGAGATCCGTAGTTCAGTTGTCCATGAGAATCTTGACCAGCCTGACCATCTACGTGGTATTCAGCAACGTTGCTCGACGGCTGAAGAGTGAGAGCTCCTGAGTTGAGGCTGTGTTGCAACTGGCTCATAATCTGCGCAAGGTCAGTGCCAACGAGTCCCTGGTTGGGCTGCAGCGTAATAGGAGCTAGTTTGATAGACTGGCCGCTAGATTGTAAGCCTTCTAAGCCAGATCCGCCATAGCTAAAGGATGGTTTAGCACCTCCGATGCTGTAGCCAGCACCGATGCTAATGGAGCTAGCAGCATCGCCATGTCCTCCGATTGATTGCTGAGGCTGGTAAGATGACTGTTGGTAAGCGGACGGGTTCTGGAAGCTGGCCGCTGAGAGACTGCTTGAGGGGTAGTGGCCTGATGTCGAGGGATAGCTAGGTGCGGCTTCCCTCTTGTCCTTTTGTTCGACCACTCGAGTGGTTAGTACTGATGTTATACTCAAAAGAGCAATGAAGGCAACCTGGAATGAAGAGAAATTTATTTAATATCATATATCTACAAGTTTACTATATTTGTTACAGAATTTGCGGCAAATTCATTAAACCAGTTTCCTAAAAAAACGGAAGTATCGCCGTTGGGCAAGTGCCATGTTTAATGCTGGCCCGCATGCCGATCAAGATCAAAGCCCTCATAAATTTAATTTGATTTCACTTTTTTAACTTTTACTTTGTTTGCAGTTTAATCTGTTTTCTTATCGCAGTATCATTTTCAAGCAATTACTAGACGGGTAATGATAAGAAATAAAACGCTGAACTTTAATTTTATTGTTAATACTTAAGTATGCCAGAACGTATTATTCAATACATGGCATTTAGCGGTTTTCACTTAAATCCAATAATTATAATTTGATGATAAAATCCAGTAAACGCTTGATGACAACACTGCACTTATTCCATTTCAATGGTCACAAAACTCGAACTCACCGTGAATTTCATTGTGAGATGTTTATTTTTTACGTCTGTCTAGTTGATGAAACTAAATCACTTCACGATGTTGATACACAGCTCGAATAAAATATATCGGAGCGATCGGTCGGCTGACTTGTACAGCCGCCGAATTCGTAATGTAGTGTCGTAGAGTCTACACGGAATTTATAAGAGCGTGGTGATCACACCCGGCCGACGCCAGTGCAGATTACTACCGCGCTCGGAAGGGTAAAAGTGTATCAGAGGACCCTTTCACTGACTGAAAGAATGGGAGCGAACCACCGGGCTTCCGAATCGACAATGAGGTAATATTGCCGGAAGCATTACATCATGGGTCGATCACGGTTTGATCTTATTTTTACTGTCCACCTGTGATTCGAGACAGGTTTATATATGTGTAAATTGTTAGTTTGATATCCTGAATTCAAGAAAAGAATTCCATAATTTTTACTCGAGATCGAAGGTTTTTTTTTTCTCAAATAAAGTAGCAGATATAGGCTACTGTAAAAATTATGGAATTCTTTTCTTGAATTCAGGATATCAAACTAACAAATGTACACATATAATATAAACCTGTCTCGAATCACAGGTGGACAGTAAAAATAAGATCAAACCGTGATCAAAATCTAGAGTACAAAATCTAAAGTATACAAACAAAACTAAATATTGCCTAATGCCAAAGGGTTTTAACTGTCAGACAGTTCAAAAAGGTGATCCACATGATGACTTCCGATGTGGAATCTCCTGGCTGATTGCCACAAACCAGACATAAACGCTAAATGCGAGTGGAATGCCGTATTACTAGCACTTTCATTGATTTTATTTACAAACATGCACGAGAGACGCATACGGTAATTCTATCTATTAACATACTATTTGTCTATATGTACCTCTTTATAAGTAGATTAGCTAAGCAAAGGCAGCTCAACCTGATTGCTGTATAAACTTTGAAGTTTTAATATGATAAATATATTATTATGGTATCGATAATAAAACATCAGCTTGCGCTACTTGGCCACATCCAATTATTGACCTAGATTTACCTATACAAACGTACAGAAACTTGCATCAACTTTTGATTATTTTGTTGTATAATTTTGAAAATAAACCCTAATAGCACCATTGTTACATTTCGAGTGGAAGTTATTTGAGAAGTCTAACAAAACAATTACATTCTCTTACATAAAGTGTATTGTGTTTTGATCTTACATTGATCGCTTTTATAGAACTTAGGATAGAGTTTATTAATTTCTGAGCGAATAAATCTTAACTATTCTATCATCATCAGCCTATAATAGTCCACTGCTGGACCTCTAGGCCTTCCCTAATGAGCGCCATAGCGCCACATTAATGAGCGGCATTATTTATCATTTGGGAGTTATTGTCCATGATCCCCTCGCTGGGCATGCGGGTTGAGGATCGCAGTTCGGTGGAGTTGTTCTGCTGAGGGCGCTGCTGCCCGCCCCCCGGTGTCGCCTCTTACGACACCCAAGGGAAGAGTAGGTATGGTGAATTTCTATGCCGAACCACACGGCAATTATCTCTAGTAGTCCTAACAAATAATTAAAATATGGAGGTTTATCTATAATCACCACGTTTGGAAGGCGGATGGATGACGGCAGAGCAGTGGTATTGAAGATGGAGAATAATACACTGAAAGAAACCACTGCCCTTCTTACGGTACTCTGGTACGTTCCTTTAGTTCATACTCAACGTGTGGGTGAGAAATTATCGGCCGCCATGATGCGTCGCGTTACACATCGCCAGTAAATAAGTTTTATATAAGTATGTATGCTAGTCGACTAGGTGTTTGGGGACCCTAGAATAAGGTTTTTAAGATCTATAACTTTATCTTACGATGCCTGAAATAAAATTATTTTATTTATTATCTTTATATTTATCAACCCCTTATGATCGGAACTACGGCCTATTTCCAGCCGTAGACTAGGACGTGCCAGTAGATGTAGATTATGAAGGACCGTAAAGTCATTGTGTTTGTTTTGTGTTGACGGCCTCCGTCTGTGACGCAACAGGTAACCAGTTCGATTCCCGTCTCGAGATAAATGTATGTATAAACGATAAGCAGATATTTGTATCGGGTGTGAATAATCCTTCCTTTGAACCGTAATAATTTTATCGAGTTCTAATTTTATTTAGGCATATTATGGTGTCTGTGCTGTTTAGAATACACTGTGACACAGATTTTTGGACTGGGTCGAACGGGGCATATGTTTTGGGTTGAGCGGGGAAAAATAATATTGGGTAGAAAAATTGTAGGTTGAACGGGGCAGCTCTCATTTTTTGTCATAATAAAAAATAATTATGTTTTAAGGTAGTGTATTGTATCAAGTATAGATTTTATACATTATTATATTATATCAGTTTTTACACACCAGTCCCGGAACAAATATCTGGGGATCGTAAAAACATTTGTCCCGCGGCATTCAAAGTATTACTAGTCGTAAGATATAGCCAATGTAGGTGCTAATTACCCAAATTATGTAACCCAGTCAGAAATGTGCATTCGTTGATTTATTTACTAGCGTATGTGTTACAAAGCAGTTTATTACGTCTTTGGGGGTGGAAGGTGGATTCCCCCAACTGGGAACAGGGGGAGGTCTCCCCTGGTTGGAGTTCGCCCATCTGGCGCACTTACTCCAGTGGTCTTGCGACCGACAGTTGATGTCGGGTACTCATATATGAGCTAGCTGTTATCGAAACAAGCGTTTGCGCGATCTAGGAATTGCGTCTCTTTTTGTACTCTTAGAAACTCCTAGCGACATCTAGCGGAGACTGTTTGAAGCGCTTAGGCAGGTAGTTAGCTTTTCTTTCTTTTCTTCGCGCACCTCTATTGACACTGGCCCTTGTAGTTCAGGCCAACGATGGCAGAGGTCGCTACATCACTCCCTTTCCAGACCGAAGGTCGATATAAGTCCTTGATACCAGCATGTCCAGTGTCCATCTTAGCTAGTCGTAGTCTTCAGTGAGTCGAGACTGGTGCGACGAGCAGGTTGGGGACGGGAGAGCGCTTGTCATCTACGGTGAGTCGAGATGTGTCCCAGTGAGTCGGGACGAAGCGCGGTGCTTATTGTCTGCGGTGAGTCGAGACGGTCCACGGTGAGTCGGGACTAAGCGGGGTGCGGTGCTCCGGGTGAATCTTCGGTGAGTCGAGACTGTATGCCCAGATAATGCCGCAGGGGAACTCCTCGAAGCGTTATCGAGGAGGGGGACGCCTGCAGAACCAGGAAGCTGGGGCGGCTGCGATGGAACTGCGGAGGCGGAGGGATGATGCTGGTGCGGTGCGATGTTGCTGGTCCGGAGGTAGCTTGAGGGAGAGAGAGAGAAGAGACGATGTCGGCTGCTGATGATGATCCTTGCTGGCTGAAGAGTGGTGCTGCGCTGCTTGTTGAAGAAATCGTGTCCAGGAATCCATTCATCGGGTTTCGGCAGGAGTCGTCCGAGGTAATCGACGGCTGGCACGACGGAGGTCACCAATTTGGGGGTGGAAGGTGGATTCCCCCAAATGGGAACAGGGGGAGGTCTCCCCTGTGCTGGGGGAATCCACCTTCCACCCCCAAACTTGACATCAATCAAAAAAAAAAAAAAAAAAAAACTCACAATTGTCAAGTTTGGGGGTGGAAGGTGGATTCCCCCAACTGGGAACAGGGGGAGGTCTCCCCTGGTTGGAGTTCGCCCATCTGGCGCACTTACTCCAGTGGTCTTGCGACCGACAGTTGATGTCGGGTACTCATATAATATGAGCTAGCTGTTATCGAAACAAGCGTTTGCGCGATCTAGGAATTGCGTCTCTTTTTGTACTCTTAGAAACTCCTAGCGACATCTAGCGGAGACTGTTTGAAGCGCTTAGGCAGGTAGTTAGCTTTTCTTTCTTTTCTTCGCGCACCTCTATTGACACTGGCCCTTGTAGTTCAGGCCAACGATGGCAGAGGTCGCTACACGTCTTAGAAAAAGTATTATAAATCATAATAATATCCTAGATTTTTTAACTTTTAGACATCTACCGGAAATTTTGTTTTGTAGCCACGTAACAGTATCGCTGTACTAAAGTAAACTTAACGTAAGATACGTTAAGTAAGGCAACTACGTAAACGGGAGTCTTTTTATTTTAATGTGTGGGTTTTTTTTTTGTGTTTCGTAGAAAAACTTTTTCTTTTTCTAGTTCTTACTTATGTCCTTATCTCCACGCTTTATTTATATCTTAAGTAGATCTTTGTTTCATAGTTGGAATTACTAATGCAAATATTTAAATAGAACTTTACTGTAACTTTGTATCGTAGATATTAAAAACTAAATATCCGACTTTCTCCTAAATTATATAACTTAGAATTTTTTGACCTACCTACTTATTAGCTGGGTTCCGGGATATTATGGGGTAATTAAGATATTAGAACTGTTATAGGTTTTTACGTGCCGTGTGGTGACGGCATAATAAAGAATTTCACCACCCCAACTCATCCCGTGGGTGTCGTAAGAGGCGACTAAGGGAAACACACCGGGGGGCGGGCAGCAGCGCCCTCTGCAGAACTACTCCACTAAACTGCGATCCCCAACCCGCATGCCCAGCGTGGGGATTATGGGCAATACCCCCAAATGACAAGAACCGCCACAAAATGGCCCCCAGTTCCCGGCCGCCTCGCTATTCCTGGCCATGGTAGCGGCCACGGTAACGGCGGGGCAGGGGGTGCTAGGAATCACCGGGCTACATTAGGCTACCACACCCCACACACACTGACCCTGGCAACGTTTAACGGACGCACTCTGAGGCTTGATCACCATCTAGCGCAGTTGGAAGTGGAGTTAGAGAACATTAAATGGCATGTTCTAGGGTTATGTGAAGTCCGTAGAGAGGGGGAGGACACCGTAACCCTAGACTCGGGCCATCTTCTCTACTTTCGTGAGGGTGATAAAACATCCCAGGGTGGCGTAGGTTTCCTCGTCAATAAGGCCCTCTCTAACAACGTCGAAGAAATCTCCAGTGTGTCGACCAGGGTAGCGTACCTGATCCTTCGGCTGTCTAAGCGCTACAGCTTGAAGGTCATTCAGGTTTACGCACCGACCTCGACACACTCGGATGATGAAGTGGAGGATATGTACGAAGACATATCCAAAGCCTTACATCACACCACCAAGGCTCACTTCAACGTTGTTATGGGGGACTTTAACGGCAAGGTGGGAACCCAGACTGGCAACGAATCCCGAATAGGCCCGCATGGTTTTGGTGTTCGAAATCACAGGGGACAAATGCTCGTCAACTTCCTTGAGAAAGAGGGGCTGTTCTTAATGAACTCTTTCTTTAAGAAACAGCCCCAAAGGAAGTGGACATGGCGGAGTCCCGATTCTGTGACTAAAAATGAGATCGACTTCATCATGACGGATAGCAAGCATATATTCAGAGATGTCTCAGTGATCAACAGGTTCAATACCGGATCTGATCACCGACTCCTTCGAGGCTCTCTGAATATAAATTTGAAGCTTGAAAGAAACCGTCTGGTGAAGTCCACGCTCCGACCGAACCCAATCCAAATCATGGCGGGCACCGAGAAGTTTCAGCAGCTTCTCGGGGATAGATTCGCTGCCTTGGAACCCACTGATGACGCTGACGAGACCCTACACAATCTGGTAGAAACGCTGAGGGACGAGGGCATCAAGTTTTGCAAAAAGCAGCGTACTGGTAAGAAGTCCAAACTCTCGGATGAGACTCTTGGGCTGATGACAAAAAGACGGGAAACCACCCAAGCGACTTCGTCAGAGAGGTCAGACCTGAACAAGCGAATTGCGAAGATGGTACGACGCGACCTTCGGAGCTCTAATACACGCCTCATTGAAGAGGCGATAGAGCGAAACCGAGGGTCCAAAGTATTCACTCAGCAGCTTGGAAGGAGCCACCTGACGAAGCTTTCAACGCACGACGGAAGGACCGTTTTGTCGAAGCCGGAGATATCGGCCGAGATAGAGGACTTTTATGGCCGTTTATACGCTGCACATGCTCCCCGTTCCCAACGAGACGACCACGATTCTAGAGCCACCTTGATACGCCACTATACCGACGAACTGCCAGACATCAGTCAAGACGAGATCGTGTTAGCTCTGAGGCAGCTTAAAAATGGAAAAGCCCCCGGTGAGGACGGAATAACATCAGAGCTTTTGAAAGCTGGAGGATACCCTGTTATACAGGAGTTACAGAGCCTCTTCAACGCCGTCCTTCACAGTGGGAGAACTCCAAAGGCGTGGAGTGGGAGTTTGGTGGTGCTCTTTTTTAAGAAGGGAGATAAAACCCTTCTTAAAAATTATAGACCCATCTCGCTCCTAAGTCACGTCTATAAGCTTTTCTCACGAGTTATATCGAACCGTCTCGCCAGGAGACTCGACGAGTTTCAGCCACCGGAGCAGGCTGGGTTTCGCGGAGGATATGGTACCATAGACCACATTCACACAGTGAGGCAGATTATACAGAAGTCCGAAGAGTATAATCAGCCCCTGTGTCTGGCTTTTGTGGACTATGAGAAGGCCTTTGACTCCGTTGAAACCTGGGCTGTTCTACAATCCTTACAGCGATGCCAAGTAGACTATCGTTATATCGAGGTGCTGAGATGTCTCTACGAAGCCGCTACGATGAGTGTCCGAGTACAGGACCAGCAGACTAAACCGATCCAACTGCGCAGAGGAGTGAGGCAGGGGGATGTCATATCCCCGAAACTGTTCACGAGCGCGTTGGAAGATATGTTTAAGACGCTGGACTGGAAAGACAAGGGCATCAACATAAACGGCGACTACATCTCACACCTGCGATTCGCTGATGACATAGTCTTAATGGCGGAGTCGCTAGAGGAGCTGAACCGGATGCTGGACAGTCTAGCTTCAGCCTCCCGATGTATCGGTCTTGGCATGAATTTGGATAAAACCAAAGTCATGATCAATGCCCACATTGATCCAAGACCGGTGATCGTACATGGCCACCTTCTCGAAATTGTTTCTGAGTACACTTACCTCGGGCAGATTTTGCAGTTGGGTAAAAACAATTTCGAGAAGGAAGCCAAGAGGAGGATCCAGCTAGGCTGGGCAGCGTTCGGAAAACTACGTCGAGTCTTCTCGTCATCCATACCGCAATGTTTGAAAACGAAAGTTTTTAATCAGTGCGTCCTACCAGTCATGACCTACGGAGCTGAGACGTGGACACTCACGATAGGGTTGGTCCACCAGTTCAAAGTCGCTCAGCGCGCTATGGAAAGAGCTATGCTCGGAGTTTCTCTGAAGGATAGGATTCGTAACGAATACATCCGACAGAGAACTAAAGTCATCGACATAGCTCAGAGAATTAGCCAACTGAAGTGGCAGTGGGCCGGCCATATTTCGCGAAGAACCGATAACCGCTGGGGTAAACGTGTTCTTGAGTGGAGACCGCGACTCGGTAAACGTAGTGTAGGACGCCCTCCGACCAGGTGGGATGACGATCTGCGAAAGACTGCTGGCAGATGCTGGATGCGACAAGCCGAAGACAGGGCGCTATGGCGCTCATTAGGGGAGGCCTATGTCCAACAGTGGACTAACATGGGCTGATGATGATGATGATGATGAGGTTTTTACGTTACCTAAGTAGCTAATTACCTACCTAGGTCTTGGCATTACGAAGTTTATGGGTTATAGGCTAATTAGTAAATGTAACTATGAAATATGGTATGTAAAACTAATAAAATGCATTGTTTTCATATCTTTTAATTTTATGTAAGTTTTCGAAACGACCGCAATCTTTTCAATACAACATTCAAACTGTTAGGTTCGCAAAATTGGCCCTATGGTTGTTGGCGCTCTTTGCTGGTGTCGTGAAAAAATTCGCTAGGTACCTGAAGATACTGTAACCGTAAGTTACTTAGCTAAACGTGTCTTAATGTTAATTTCAAAAACATGCTAAAATAAATTAAAGGATAATAAATTAATGTACTAAATTAATTTTGAACTTCATGTTTCATAGTAACATTTGCTGCATAAGACCGACACAATCGATATAGATATACAAATAGTATTAATATTACTTTTCAAAAAATCCGGGTTCAATTCCCGAGCTGATTAAAAGATTTTTATAATGTGTGAATGCAATTTTTCTTGTCTTTTCTTGTCTCAGAAGAAATCTCCGTATCTCTTATAGTTTCAGACTTCCCCATACTAACCGTTCTAAAATGTGCCAACTTGTATAAGTAAAGATAAAAATAATGTTTGAAGTAAGTCGGCTCCATAACAAATCATTCGTCAAACTTATTTCCATTTTATTTATTTGCTCCCAATTGTAGCTCTATTAGTTGAAAGTAGAGCGTCCTACAATGCAGTCTGTTTTTTGGATCTGTTATATAATTTCCACGGAAACGTTAGTGAGCTAGCATATATATATAGCTGAGCTTAGTCATCTTGAGGCGGGTTTCTCAGGTATGTCGTAAAGTAGGTTAAGTTGCTTGCATTATCTTTACTGATATTATAAAGAGGAAAGGTTTATTATGTTTGGATTGAATAGGCTCCGAAACTACTGGACCGATTTGAAAAGTTCTTTCACTGTTAGAATCCGACATTATCTTTACAAGACATAATTATGCTATAGAATATTTTCAACACGCGTGTGTGTATGTGCAAAAATTTATACCATCGAAGTTTTTGTAAAATACCTGTACGAAGTCGGGGCGGACTGCTAGTTTAAAATATGTTGATAAGAAATTGCTATTATACTATAAGTGTTAAAAAAACCAGTCACTTGTAAAATATGTGTTCTATATTTATTTTTATTTATGTACCTAGGTATAATTCAGACACGACTTTATCCTGTCTAAAGACTCTAGAAGCCTAGGTTCCTTCAGATCCACTCTAAACAATAACCTGAAAAACGGAGTTTTAGAATTTTCTCAATTTTATAGAGAATTCTTTAATTTTTTTTTCCTGAAAGCTATCAAATCATAATTTCCGTTGGTTAATGGATAAGTTCCGAAGGTTCCATTTACTTAATATTACTAGGAACGTATTACACACTTAAAATTACGAGGTACATTATTAAAACTTTGCTAAAGTAAAACTATGCATAAATATTTATTAACCTTTATTTTTGGAAACAAAACATGGTATGATAAGTGGTGCGAAACCTGAATCATTGAATTCGCAGCCTACTTTCCATCCGAATGCAGCAATAAATTGAATCTAATTCGTCTAATTTTATTCTAACAGACTATTATGTAAGTAAATATACGGGTTGTATCGTCTTACTGGTTTCTAATTGGCCAAAACATGTTTTTGACACATGAATCGATAATCCGTCTACCACATCTATGTATGGGCATATGAAACATAGTAAAACTTTTATAGCATTGTTTATAAACAATTATAAGGACTTAGAATAAACCTCTGTGGCACCGTGGGCGAAGGTCCGCCGGCGACGCAGGAGGGTTCAATTCCCGTCTCGGATTCGCCCCACATCGGTCGTAAATTTTCTACATTTTATATTTATCGTACCTAACTATACTAGAGCCAAACCGCATATAGAATCTTTGTAAACAAACCATAACAGAAATAACTAAAATTCACTTGCTAGCCGTCGAGTTTCAGATATAATTGTAAAACAATATATATGATCTATGATCTCAAATCGACAAATAATATGAATTGCGCATAATTAGCGCGATAACAGCGCTAATTTTAGGTTAAGTATGGGCGGTTTATTTACAAAAATTCTAAATTCCGTTTGGCTACAGTACAGAGCGCATTCATTTCACAGATAACTATCGACATATATACTCACAGTATCTTTCACTGCCTACCTACACTAATCATTACATAAATATTATTTACCTATCACTTCCGAGAATTTCCCGATCAGACCTTTCTAAATAGATTGACCTAAACGGTTAGTTTCGCTATGCTCGATTCCCGCTATGCACTGATCTTTAAATACCTACCAAAAAGTGCCGCTTTGCTCTGAATTTCTCAGTGCTACCTTTAACAATGGAAGGTACAATTCGATAGAAAAGTGTTTCTAAAGTATACTCTTAAAGCTAGCCTGGGACTACATCATCATCATCATCATCACCAGCCTATAATAGTCCACTGTGGACATAGGCCTCCCCTAATGAGCGCCATAGATGGCATCATTATTATGGGACTACATAGTTTGAGGAAAAAGGTTTTGGTAAATAAAAATCTAATTTAAATTTAAGAATTGCTTATATTTCGATTAAAAATATAAAAACGCTATGAAACATGAATCAACTCAAAATAATGAGATTAAAACTAGCCAAGAAAATATTTTTTAATTAAGAGATCAAAAATGACACGTATCAAAATAACATTTAATCAGTTTTTAACACTAGGATCACGTCATGTGCGGAGAATTGCTCATATTAAAATAAACTATATTATTAATCAAATGACACGTTTCAAAATAACATTTAGAAAATAAACAGTTTTTAACATTAGAATCACTTGTGCTTGCACATATTTAAATAAAATATTATGTAAATAATCAACAATTGTAATAAATAGTCTGATTAAAATCAGGCAAAAAATAATTGAGTAAAAGATCAAATGACACCTTTTTCAAAATAACATTTACAAATTAAACAGTTTTTAACATGAGAATCACTTGTGCGCTAATAATATGCATGCGACATGCATGATTGCAGACGTACTGCACCAAAACCGCAATCTTACTGTCTCTTTCTATTCAAGGACAAAAGTTAACAATCAGGTACAAATTCCCGGAAGAAGTAACCCAAAAACTCGTTGTTTTGGTGTTGACGGTTTAAGCTATGTGTTGATTAACACGTATACTTTTTACTAGTTATAGTTATTGAAACTAGTAAGAGTATATTTATTAAAAAATTTATTATACAATTCCATCAAGAAACAGCAACACGATGTGTATAGTGGGTACATTTTAGATGACTGTGATATTTAAACATAAGCATTTTCCTTTCGACAGTCCAAGAATCTGATTGCGTGCATAGCGGCACTTTTTGTTAGGTATTTTAGGGTCAGTGCATAGAGGGAATCGAGCATAGCGAAACTAACCGGACCTAAATCGTCTGTGATCATGATCATTATTGCATAACTGGATATATCAAAAAACCCTTCTGCAGTTGAAACTTAGAATATTTAGTACTTAAAAGCTCTTATGGTGTTTACAATAGAGATGAAAGTCCGGTTTGTTTTCGTACCGCAGCGGTATTTATAACTTGGTTGAACAAGGCCGTTATGTCGGTCTTCGATGCGATTTTTTATGTTTTTTTCCAGACGGTCCACTTTTACTATCGTTTGGAATGGAGATTGACTTAGTTTGTGTGGAGTTATGTAAAGATGATGTCAGGTTTGTGTTCTTCGGATGACCACGCCATAAATCAATAATTATATTTGTAAACAGGAAATACCAACCAAAACTACAATAAAATGTCAAGAAACTGACTGAATGTAAAACATAAGAAGTGTTGTGCTCTATGGTCAGGTTATTTTGCTTCATCATCAGCGTATAATAGTCCACTGCTGGACATCTAGCCCTCCCCTAAGGAGCGCCACAGATGGCATTATATATCATTTGAGGGTTATTGCCCATAATCCCTACGCTGGGCTTGGCTATTTTGCTTACCTATAGATAATAATAAAATTATTATAAATAACGCTTGACAAACCACACAACATGCTAAGCAGATAATTGTTTAATGGGTCCTAGATGATTGATATACTTATTATCTACATAGATAGATATTTTTTACTATATGTATATAAAAACGACCAGAACACCCGGAAAAAATATCTGCAGATTGTACAAACATTTGTCCCGAGACGAAAATCGAACCCACAACTTCTGCGTCGCAGGCGGATCTTCGCCCACCGCTCTACAGATGTCGTCAAATTATGCACTCGTATTTATGTCTGATATCCTAGGTACACTACTGTATTTTTACTGAACACAAAGAACTAAAAGAACATTTCTTTGTGCTCCGTGCCTTACAATATAAGAAAACAGTTCCTTTTTTTTCTTTAGACCTGATAGACCTAAGTTTGACCACGATTTCACCTGATGAAAAGTAAGTTGTGGCCGACGGTGCATCATGAAAGTCTAGGAGACACCTATTCACTTTAGTTTTTAAGACCAAGGTTGTAGTTAGTCGTGTGTGTTACTATCAAACTTATAGTCTACTAGCAGCCCGCCCCGGCTTCGCACGGGTATTTTAAAGAATTTTAAGTTCTTACACACACACACGTTAGAGATAAGGTACTTTATTATTGAAGTTTTCATAAGGATCACTAACTTTAAAAATATTCTATAGCCTATTATTTTATCATTCTAATGATGATTTTTTTTCCAAAAAGGTCTAGTAGTTTCAGAACCTATTCAATTCAAACCACAAACAAACAATAAAATCTTTCCTTTTTAAAATTGTACCTTTACCTCCTTTACATAAAGACTTTTCACTCGCACCGCTATATCGCCTACATCCTACATCGCATGGTTCCAATCTTGAAGTTTTTATATTTTTTGACATTGAGTTTCCTCTCGCACCCCATTAACGAATTATGATGTCTATGACAATCCATAACTGACACTGGCGGAGTCGTCGTAGCAAAAGCGGTGCCATAAAAAAAGAAGTTGAAGTTGAGTCACAGCAAAAGCGAGCAGCGCAAAAAAAGAAAAAAAAAAGAAGTTGATGTATAGCGCTATGGTTTTATTATTGAAGTTTTTATACGGATCTCTAACTTTTTTGAAAATATTTTATAGCCTATGTTCATCACGGAAATTTTAGGATTCTTATGGTGCAAGAATTTTTCAAATTGGTCCAGTAGTTTCGGAGCCTATTCAATTCAAACAAACAAACAAACATACAAACAATCAAATCTTTCCTCTTTATAATATTAGTATAGATTTCGCTCTAATGTCGTCGTAAAGACTCTGCAGTAACTAATGAAACACCTTCTAGTGTTGTTGTCACTGGCTCATAAGTTAAATGTCATGGACCTATTGAGAAGTCATGTATGGATATTTAAAATTATAGAAATACTTTTCACTGACCTATTGAGAAATACATACGAAACAATAGAATCATAGACCTCTGGGAATAAGCCAAATAGACAAATGTAGAACAAGCTATCGATGAAAACCATACAATATGAAGTGCTCTACTTTACTAACAACTTGTCCAAAGATGGACTCATGCTGCTTTCGTAACATGGAAAGTCGCACGTGGTCCAATAAACCGCAAAATGATATAATTTGACTTATGAATTAATTTTATCACATCATTATGAATTAATTTTCATCTCGTAATCTTTTGTTTTGCTTGGAAGAAACAATGAAAGGAAATAAAAGGCAATCAGAAAAATTTTTGAATTTTGATACCTACTTGCTTTAAAAATATACGAAACGCCATCCTATAAATTAATGATGTGATGACGTCATCATCGATCTACATCCAAGGATAATGAAAGCTCGTCATAATCTTGGTGGATGTATCAGGCCACAGTATCTTTATATACTAATATTATAAAGATGAAAGATTTGTTTCTTTGTTTGGTTTGAATAGGCTCCGAAACTACTGGACCGATTTGAAAAGTTATTTCACCATTAGAAACCTACATCATCCCTGATGAACATAAAATATACAATATTAAAAAAAACTTTAGGGATCCGTAAACTTTACTAATGTAACACAACGTGTGTATAAAATTATAAAATTGGTAATTAAACCACTAATTGTATAATAAAGAAGGAAAAAATGTGTAGCTCACATTCTAGGAACGAATCAACAAAAAATATATCCTTCAAGTGAAACTTCGCGGCGGAGGAAGGACTTAAATTATTTTAGACTTAAAAACTTAATAATTTTCAGGTAAAATAGAAAGGAGCTATTGAAATTCAAATCGAAAACAATAAAAAAATTAAATCAACCGCGAAATTCTGCATTCCAAATTTAGCAGGCACACATGCTAATTAGTTAAAGAGATGTCCGGATTTAATGATGTAATAACTAGATTTTCTACAAAATAACACTTTCTAGTGTTTTTACCGATTAGGTAACATCAGTTTTATTTGAATCAATATGGAATGCATTGTGCGGTCAAATTGCCTTTCTAGCCTTTCGCTAGACTAAAATAAAGCTGTTTGATCTATATAGAAGATTGCAAATATCTAACAAATTATAGGGTTAGGAACCAACATAATTTTAATGTTAGGTAGGGTAGGTACTTGTGTCAATAGATACATATATAATATATTTCTTCTTTATTTTATACCGAGAAGAGTGGAGTTAAAAGGGAAATAACACACATCCCAGTTCTTGAACAAAATTAAATAATTTAGAATTTCTGGCCTCTCCAGATTATATCTAGAAACTCCTGTGGTCGGATTTCCTACGAGTACGCATAAAATTATCAAAATATGTCAAAACTTTTGAAAATGTATAAATATATAGTCTTTACAATTAAAGTACGTAGGAAGTAATTATAACAAAGAATAAAAAGGAGGGTATATCGATATATTTGCCAATAAAAACAAATGTCCAGTGACTAACTTCCGTGATTATGGCGTGAACTGTCGAAATATTAGAAAACTCCCAAATTCATATTATTATTCGTCATAAATGACTAAGTCATTATGAGCTCACGTACGATTTTAAGACAGGATGTGTTTTCTCTATAGGTATAGGTAAAAGTCCGATTGTCTAGGTTAGATTCAGGATGAGTAATAAGCTGGTAAGATAGTCGGTTTATGACAAACTCGTTCTGATTTAAAAATAGAATTTGTACCTTCAGTCGATTGAATAATTGGAGTCTGGCGCCTTCACACCACAGTCTCTATTTGGATCTGTAGGTTCCACTGAGATCCTCATTCTAACAGACAACCAACGGTTGCCTATAGAAGTGTCATAACCTAGCTTTGAGGCAATTTCAAGAGCTTTTAATTGACTAGCTAAAGAGAACAAAGAATTACGTCATCATTAAATTAAAACGAACATACTACATAACATAAAACACAAAATTAATGAAGTATCGAATTTATTGTCTGATTAGGTTTACAGCCAATGGGTAGTGCAGTGCGTGCGAGTGGCGAGTCTAGTAGATGGGTGCGACAACGCCGGGGGTGATGTAGCGAGCTCCCAATCCGTTCACCACTGTGGGGCCAGCTACCAGGGTCTGGGAAACAACAAAGTAGGTATTATACCTATAGTCCATTATAAAATCCACGCTATCGTAAGGTGGGTGCCCGATCCCGTGGGTATTTCGGGATATTCCAGGTTATCATATGTATTGTTCATATCATATGGTCTTCAGGTATGATATGAACAATACATAACATTCATATGTTAGTTCAGGTCATAAACCATCCGTGTTCCAGGTTCATCAAACTCCGTTTAGTAGTTTTTGCGTGAAAGAGTAAGTTAAGTGTTAATTTCGATCCATAGTTAAAAACTTTCGCGTTTATAATGTTAGGAGGATTAGTCTAGCTGAAAAATTTAAACAGCATCATCTAGCCCCAAGTTTAGCACAGCTTCTACTAGACAACTGATATGATAATAAACACCCTGAACAAATAGCTGCAAATCGTACAAACATTTGTGTGAGGAATGGAACCCGCAACCTACTGCGTCGCAGGCGAATCCCCGCCGTACCACAGAAGTCGTCGTTTTATAAATAGGTTTATGCAAGTCATTACATCTGGATAATTTACGACACCACCATCGTAACGACACAGCCGCAAAGTACACCGAGCTTTTGTTATGGATGACTGATGTAGAGAAGTACGTAAACTATAACACACTTATTACATACCTAACGGTAGGTAACACAAGTACGCAAAAAGAATCAAAATCAAAGTGCTTTATTTCCTTCAGACCACAGGACTCTTGGACATGTTACAAAATACAAGTAATAAAAATGGGAAATGAAGTGATCACTTCGATTTATTTTTCACTTTAATATTTATAAGGTAAAGTAAAGAAGAAACCTTTACCTTGTTGGATTTTTTAGTTTTCGTTTTCGAGTTGGAGCAAAACTCGTCCCAAACTTTTTTTACGTCTAGATAATCTGATATTTTATAATAATAATAAAATATATGCTAGCATCCCAGATCAAAAGAACATTCGCAGATCATAAGTAAAAAGTGATCAAACAGATTTCACGGAACACCTCCTAAAGTGCAAAAACTATTAGACTCACCCTAGTGGGGTAATAGGGGTTGACGATTCCGGTGGTGTAGCCAGCAGTGAGGCAGCCGATACCAACGCAGCCCGGGGTCAGATACTGCGGCGCCGCCATTGCCATCGCTACCACCACCAGAAGGAAGAAGATCTGGAAAGAATAAATAATAATAATTAAAATGTTTATTTACAGAAAGGTTTATAATATTCGTACTCGTTTAATTATTAATAGTACCTAATATACATTTGGAGTGATCACTATCTAGCACAATAAATACAGCTGGATAACCAATAACACAGCATTATCTAGCCGCAAGTTAAGATTTTTGTAGCATTCATAATACATTATACCTTACAATACTATAAAATTTATAATAAGTACAATAAATTTATAGTTACTTAGAATAGTAGATCAGTTGAGATACCTGTAGATTGGATGCAACAGTCTGCAGTTAGCTTTATTGTATAAATAGTTAATATTAGTTCTATGGATTATTTAAGTGTAATTTTATTTGTTAGTTTATTTATTTATTTTTAAGGAAGGTCTAAAGTTTATAAAAATTGTTGACAAAGATAAAGCAACAAAAAAGCAAATCTTCACGGCTAAACGGATAAATAGCAAAGGTTTATCCAATATCCAATAAATTATTACACAATATGACTATAATATAGGGAGAGGTATTTAAAAATAAAAAGGGAAGATTTGTTTTTTAATAAAATATTCTGATAGCGTTTAAAAATACTTTTTCTTTAGGATTTACGCGATAAATAGTAGGTAAGCAGTTTGTTAGGTACGCGGATAAATAATTTAGGACCAGCTCTCGATATCTGTGCTAAAGCGCAAGAATCATAAAAATCAGATGACATTCGGCTAAGGTATTAGAAAACTAACATTTAAACAAAAAAAAAATAATGACAAAAGTTTAAATTTTCTGTTGCAAAAAAATTTAAAAATATAGTTTTAAGCAAATAATAAATCAAAATAAAATATTAGACAATTTTTAGATAAAAAGCTCAATAAAAAATTTGCAAATTTCAAAATTTACAAAAAGTCAATGGTAGTTTGGAATTTATTAAAATAAAGTTTTAACTTATCTCTAATCTTGTCAACTTATTAGTTTAACGGCAGAAACCTACCAAAGAAACTATATCTTAAAAACTATCAGCTACCTACTTTTATTTTGCCACAAATACTCACTGCGGATTTCATGATGATGAGATTACTAGAACTGCTGTCAAGCCTTCAAGCAACTGTACAGACCTAAGGAAGTCAGCACAATATATAGGTCCCTAGAAGGTCATCAAGGGCTACCTAGATCAAATAAAGATATAGACTAGATTAGAACTTCCTAAGGTCACAATAATAACTGAATATGTAATGTAAATACCAGTCTAGGAAAAGAAGTGGTTTGCGAACTTCGTTAGATCTAGTTATGGATTTATTGATATTGACTTGAGTAAGTACTTTTTTACTTTGTAGGTAGGCTAGGTTTTTATTAGGTATTTTGCGGTCCATGTTTAATACAACTTAAAGCTTTATAATAAGCACGGACCTAGGTATCTAGGTTGGTTCCCGCTGTATGTCCCTATGTATGATTAAATCTTGAAAATTTTGCAACGGATTTGATGCGGTTTTCTTCAATAGATCGATAGAATTTATTTACGTGAGAATATTATTTTATATATTTAGTAATAAATTCTTGCGATATTAAAATTAATCATATTCGACTCAGTCATCTAACACAAACTTTCTAGGTCCTAGAGAAGACTATTATCTTTATCATCAGCCCACACCAGTCCACTGCTGGACATAGGCCTGTAATACTCTAGAATCTAGAGAAGTAGGTAAGTATGTTTAATCAATTGATCAGTCAATTTAACGCATGGACAGAGTAGAGTTTAGAGCGAGTTCATAAAGAAACAATGCAGTCCAGTGCTGGGTACTATGTTGGCTTATTATAGTTTATGACTCGCTTAGCTCCTGATATATTTGGTTAACGTACCAATTTAAGTTTCATGGATTTGCCTATTTTGTAAATTTATTTTCAATTTCAATTCGATTCGAAAAGAACTTTAGTTTGAAAAAACCCCCAGGCGGGTGTTCCTTTTCATGGCAAGTGTTCCTATTATACCTTATGATACCTAACCAGTAACCGCACAAAGAAAGTAAATCCAAAACTTGTCGAGGTAACTCTTCAAAGCCTGTGAAGACTCCAAAAAGATTCTGCGCTTCTGGACGGAGTTAAGTTGCTAGCTATAAACAACGTAAATTCAAAATGAAACCTTATAGCTAAGTTTAAAATATCTATCAACGTGGCACCAAATTATATTCAGTGCATCTCCGACGACATTAACGCAGCGATAGTCATCAACGCGCGGCGTTTTCCCCGTGGAAGTAGACTTTTAATACAAAACAAGATCAGTCATGCGACATTTTTCTCAAGGTGCCAGGAGCTGATTCAATAAACCAGATGGAAATGTAGGCGTAGCTTATTATTTAGTCATACAGCATTATCACCGTTAAGCGTTTAGTATATCGTTGCAAATAATTATTTTGAAGTAATCTAAATCAGAACAAAGAAACAGGTTATGTATCCAAGTGGAACAAGATGTATGAGCATTTTGAATAAACAATAACACCTACATGAGTGTATCAGACACACACTAACACAGTGACGGATTTCATTGCAATTTGCATCTACTATAAATAAATAAATAATTCCGGACAATCCAGACAGCATCATCTAGCCCCAAGCTAAGCAGAGCTTTTGTTATGGGTACTGGATGACTGATAATACATAATACAATATTATTATATATATTTTTTATACATAGAAAACGACCAGAACACCCTGAACAAATATCTGCAGATCGTAAAAATAATTTCCCGAGGCGGGGTTCGAACCCGCAACCTCCTGCGTCATACGCGGACCTTGGCGCTACAGATATCGTCAAAATATGTGAAATGTTTGATATGTAAATGACCGCTAGTACATTATATAGTCTTTATAGACTAGGGTACAAACAGACAAACCTTTAACAAATAGGTTTCTCGTGGTCCAGCCTCATATGTACGTGCGAACGCGAGCCAGTCTCGCTGGGTTCAGCCACGTCGGCGCGATACACTGCGTTCTCTATCCACACGGCGATGCGATCCGATATCGCGACCATGAAGCGGGCTAGGCGGCCAGTGTGCGTCCGGGATGGCTTAGGTTCGCCTGGAAACGTACAATGAATGGTCATTCCTTACCGTATTCATACCGTCTTTTGTCTGGTGCATAGGCTATGCACCAGACAAAAGACGGGATTGGAGTGGTTTAATACTGCGAAATTGTGAAGCAGCGATCTTATTTAGCGAAAATAAAACGAAAATTTCAAAAAGTATTTACTAACCTAGTGATCCGCACTGGTTTCGCACGGGTATTTAACAAAACCAGAATTTTTCATACGGATCGCTAACTTTTTTTAAATATTCTATTGCCTATGTCCAGCAGGGAATGTAGAATGTAGGATTATAATGTGGTGAAAGAATTTATCAAATCGGTCCAGTAGTTTCGGAGCTTATTCAATTCAAACAAACAATCAAATCTTTCCTCTTTAAATTACTATATTAGTATATAATTAATAATATATAGACAAAGAAATTGCCGTGTGGTGCCGGCATAGAATTTCACCACCCCAACACTTCCCATCGGTGTCGTAAGAGGCGACTAAGGGAAACACACCGGGGGGCGGGCAGCAGCGCCCTCTGCAGAACAACTCCACCGTACTGCGATTCCCAACCCGCATTCCCAGCGTGGGGATTATGGGCAATAACCCCCAAATGATCAATAATGCCATCTATGGCGCTCATAGGGGGAGGCCTAGAGGTCCAGCAGTGGACTGTTATAGGCTGATGATGATAGACAAAGAAATTATTCTTATTTACAAGCTACGTAAAAAGGTTCCGAAAAGTTTTATATAGGTAGGTATACTATACCCAATATTTCAGCAACTCGTTCGAGCACCACATCAGCAATGCTTCGAAGTCGGTTTGAGACCAGCATCTCTTTGTTTCCCTTCGCTATGTAGTCGCATAGTCGATATGCCACCTGAAATCAACCTATTTTCAATAACCTTATTTCTTCAGGCTTACAAAATAAGTCCTTTCACAAGTAAAATATTGGATATTTAAAATTTAAGAAATATTTTTCATGGACCTCTTGGGAATTACAAAACAATAGAATCATGGACCTCCGGGAATAAGCCATTATAACATGTAAAACGTACGTAGTTATATAAATGGTAATTGAGTTTTTGGACACTAAACTAATAATGGCTATTTTATTGTTTTATTTTTTTTAAAGTTATAAATTTCATAGTTTATTATCGTTTCAAAGAAAGCTGATAAAATTAACTATAAAACTTTTTTTTAATCTAACTTCCATAGTTTGGAAAAAAAAGTTAAAATTCTACTTAGATTTACAGGCCAGTGTAAATAATATATTTTAACACAAAAAGATCACCTGCTCAGCTTATTGCTGCTATGGCATAACGCTGGTTTCAGCGATACCGAAGAGCCATTATGACGCTTAATCACAGCTCTTAGTTCAACAGCGACTAGAACAGGCTCATGATATATCGTAGACAAAAATTATAAGAAAGTGACAATTGGCGGTTAAATACGTTTTAGTATAAACCAGCTTAATTAAATCGAGGTAAGCGTGCGTGAACTAGGTGATGATTTAAGAAATACTTACTTAATGTTTAACTTTAATAAATTTATTTGATTACTTAATTGTTTTAATGAAGGCGATGTTCGCTATTCATCGCCAATTACGTCCGTTTCGTCTGCTACTCGCGTGTTCCGTGTCTGATTGCATAAAAACTGTGCTAATATTTGGGAGGTGCTACATTCACTACCATTGGGACCGCTTAGGGCGATATTCTGGCCAGACTGAAGATACAATCTTCGATCTAAATATAGCCCCAGTCACTTTCTGTTGAATATTTGACAGTATTTGTACCAAAAATTTGTCGATTTTACATTCTTCATAGGGTTTGTGTCCACGGATCCCGGGATCAGATTGAATTAGCCACTGATCCCGCCAAATGACAATAGCTCACAGAACAACAAGTACGACAAGTGCGAGTGTAACTCGCGCGCCGAGGGTTTTGAACTTTTGTCGTTTAGGTAGGTACGTATATTGACGACCTGTTAGCGCGGTGGGCTTACAACGCAGGAGGTTGCGGTTTGATTCCCGCCTCGGGACTTATATTTGTAAGATCTGCAGATTATTTGTTCGAGTGTTCTAGTCCTTTTCTACGTACCTACACAAAAATAAATCATCTAATGTGATACTTATATATACTTTATTAAGTATAACAGATATCGTAGTAGTACGAATTACACAAGCTTGCTTAGCTTGTCGCTAAATGATGTTGTGTGGATTATCCAGGATACATTACTCTTCTCATATTTTTTTGGAGCACGGTGGAATTCATGTATTCCATAATCTTATTATCTAAATATTCTTCGAGCGCAGTGGAATACATTGGGTATGGACTTTAAAATTTTGAGAACAACGGTTTCGTGGCGCTGTGGAACCCTACTATTACAGTTACTACAGAGATCAGTGGGTAGGTAAGTGGGTTGGTACCTACAATTATTTTTTCGACTTTTTTCTGCGTATTTCACTAAGTATGAAACTTAGACGATTTTTAAAACCTGTTTTGAATTGTCGAAATCCATACCTTTGATTTGATATTGCTCTCAATGAAATAGCCCCCATTGTATGAAAATTCGTTTTTTGACCATATTTCGAAAAGTATTGTTTTTACAGACTTCTCTATATTTTTCCTGTAAAATATAGACCTATATCTACAAACGCTTAGTACATTTTATATAGATCACTCTGCTATCTTCGGAGATAGAGGGGGGGGAACGGTCAAATTTTCGACCTTTTTCAAAATATTTCGAAAAGTTTAAAACCTATCGAAATTTCAAAAACCGGATTAAAATGTACAAACTGATACCTTTCATTTGATACCCAACTCGGTGGGGTAGTCACCCCTTTAGAAATTTTTCTTGCCCTTTTTTGACCATATTTCAAAAAGTATTATTTTTACAGATTTCTCTATATTTTTCCTGTAAAATATAGATCAATACCTACAAAAACTTGGTACATATCAAATCGATCGTTCTGCAATCTTCGGAGATAGAGGGGGGGTACCGGTCAATTTTTCGACCTTTTTCAAAATATATCAAAAAGTATAAAATCTATCGAAATTTGAAAAACTGCATTGGAATGTACAAACCAATACCTTTCATTTGATACCCAACTCGGGGGGGTAGTCACCCCTTTAGAAATTTTTCCCGCCCTTTTTTGACCATATTTCAAAAAGTATTATTTTTACAGACTTCTCTATATTTTTCCAATAAAATATAGATCAATAACTACAAACACTTGGTACATATCACGTCGATCGCTCTGCAATCTTCGGAGATAGGGGGGGGAACGGTAATTTTTTTGACCATTTTCAAAATATTTTAAAAAGTATGAAATCTACCGAAATTTTAAAAACTATTTTGAAATCTACAAACGAGTACCTTTCATTTGATACCACTTTCGACTTTGTACGTTACATTTAAAATTTCGATTTCAAAATTTGTATGGAAAATCTTCATTTTGATTTTTCATTTATTTTCATTTATTTTTCTATAAATATGTGCGGGCGCACAAAATGTATTATTATTTCAAATTTCAAGTCAATAGCTGCAGTAGTTTCTGAGATATTAAGGATTCAAAACACAAAACAGACCCAAAGCGATTTCATAAGGGTTTTGCAACCGATGGCAAAACCCTAAAAATTCATAGTTATATATTTCGAACTTGACACCAAAACGAGAATTTTGTTATTTTATACATACTGAAGATTTATTTGTTCTAGGAAAATGGCACACCAGAGTAGCCTGATGAGATTCCCTTGTAAAATTTTTTTTTCCTTATTTATATTTATTTAAAATTCCTAAAAATCTTATAATTATTAATAAGGCAATAAAATATGTGAAAGGAGTTTAACATCCTGTCTGTGTGACTTGTTGCATGTCGTGACCATTTTACCTAGAGAGATAGCTTATTAGCCATTTTGATACAACCTGTTTAGAATCTATTATGCGAATAATTTGTTGTCGCGTTTTTGAATCTCATCAGACTATGGTAACTAGTCCACAGCTGGACATAGGCCAGCCACCGCAGCGTTCTCTGCAGATCGTCATCATCGTGTGACGCAGAAGGTTGCGGGTTCGATTCCCGCCCCAGAACAAATATTAGTACGATCTGCAGATATTTCTACAGGGTGTTCTGGTCGTTTATATATAATGTATAATAAAAAATAGATACATCAGTTATCTAAGTCCCGACAGAAGCTCTGCATAGCTTGGGGCTAGATAATGCGGTGTGGATTGTCCAGCATAATTTATTTATTTATCCCACCTGACGAGTCTCCAGAAGAGAGTATCAAGAACAGATTTACAAAGCAGTGGAGGCTCCTTCGGGAGCCAAGGTTTTGCCATGCCGATAGGCCACATCATTTGTCTGATTTCTACGACTATAGCTAAATTTACAGCACTAAAAGTGTTATTTTTATTTCAATCGCTATGAACGGCATCGTTTAGTTTAGGCGAGATCTAAATTGACACCAATATCGACAACTAAATACTTAACCAAATTAGAACCAGTATTTACAATTGAAACAATTTAGCTAACTGCAGATTGACAAACAATCGACAGCTCAACTGATCCATAGCAATCAGATACCAATCAGAAGCGTCATCAAGACTGCTTGCTGTAAGGAAATGTTGATGCGCTGCGCCAGGTATTTGTAATTTGTTTCAATTGAAGTTTTAATAAAGGTTCTACAAGAGATGAGTTAACCTGAGCGCTAAAGTTGACGAGCCATTTCTGCCGCTGTCGAAGCTCTTTACTCTTGTCCACTTGTCCTTTGCGGTCCAACATCCCACCCGGCCCTGACCAGTGTTTGGAAGACTCCATTAGAGCTTGGAAGTATTGCTCAGTTTGTCTGTGGAACATAATAAATTCTAAGACATTGACATACGAAGTATACAATAGCCAATACTTAGGTACATCGTTATCGTATCTCTCCCAAAGTAAACTTTCCTCAGGGTGCCGATTCTCGTAGTACCTACATCGTTGAATCATTTCAAAATGTTTCAGTTTGGTCGACTTTCTAATCAAAATTTTTATAAAATACTAGCGGTCCGCCTCACCTTTGCACAAACAAAAATTGCATTTTTCATGGGATCCCTAAGTTTGAAAATATTCTATAGCCTAAGTTCATCACTTCTAATGGTGAAAGAATTTTTTTAATCGATTATGTAGTTTCGGGGCCTCTTCAATTCAAATAAACAGACAAACAAATCAAATTTTTTCTCTATATAATATTCGTATACATAGATATAGATAGTATATATAAAGATAGTATAGATATAGGTATGTATACAGGCTAGTTGTTAAACCATCTGTATGTTCCATATCATCCGATGTGCCCAAATCATAAAACTACGCTAAAGCCAGTTAACATTAAACGGCTAGTATCTTACTCAGGGCTAAGGAAGTAATCATCCTCAAGAGCACTCTTGATCTTGTCTCGCCTGTCCCTCGGCAGGATGGCACATTTCTCGTCCCACAGCGAGCGCAGCCGGCGCGCTGTCGGCCTGGCGAGCATTTCCACTCGCTCCATGTTACGCCGAACCCGTGGAGAGAATCTCAGCCGACGTTCCGGAGTTTCACCTGATTCCACACATACACGTTGGGTTATTATATATGTAGTAAAATCGCTCCGGATCTACAATCAAATAGATGAGACTAGTATTTTGCTTTGCCGTTTTCTATTTGGTACTTAAAAACTCTACCTATTCCGATCCCTGATCATAACACAAGCTCTGCTTAGCTTGGGGCAAGGTGATGCTGTTTGGATTTTCCAGCATTATTGAAGTTTTCATAAAGATTCGTAACTTTTTTGAAAATATTACATAGCTTTTGATCATCAGGGAATCAGGGATGTAGGATTTTACCTACCTAATGAAATAATTTTTCAAATCGGTCCCGTAGTTTCGGAGCCAATTCCATCCAAACAAACACTTTAAAAATTTATCCTATTTATAAAATTTAGTACATACCGTACCGATAGACAAATTAGATTATAGGTACCTACCTAATTAGCCTCATCCATGAATCAGGACGGCTGAGTCTGAAAGCTGTGACTGAAGGCCATAAATCATCATGTTACTTAATTAATTAATAAGTAATTTGGCCAACTATGTTTAATAGGTATACTAGGTACCTAGTTCAAGTAGTGCTACTAGTTTTCAGAATATTGAGCCCTCGATTCCTCAGCTTTGAGTTGCATAGCACAACTCCGTGGACATTGTAAGGGCGCATTTCCATCAACGCGGAAGGTAACGTAAACATGTTAGCATCGACCAAATTTATAGGTAGGTACCTACCGTTTACAAAAAACTCACCATTCGCTTTCATATTTAGATCAGACCGCGATGAAAGGTTCGCCTTTGATGACAATTTACTACTGCTCTCCCCCGCTGTAGGCATGATGAAAACTGAAAATTTTACTTTAAAACTTGCAAAAATAAAATTACACAAACATCGTGATTTCCATTGCGTACTAAAAAATGACGTCTATGTATAGGACGTCGTTTCTAGTCTGACGGATGTCACGCAACGATGGTTTCTGCAAGTAGGTCGGTTAAGTTTAGGCAAAGAAGTAAGAGCTCCCCATAATATTAAACTTCAGAGATCAATGAGTTTAAGTAACCTAAATGTTTCTACATTACAACAACATCACCAGCCTATAGCCCGGCAGGTTTCTACATTAAAGAGGTTTAATGTTATTGTGGCGACTAAGGGAAACACACCAGGCAGCAGCGCCTTCCGCAGAACAACTCCACCAAACTGCGATCCCCAACCCGCATGCCAAGCGTGGGGATTATGGGCAATAGCCCCGACATAATAATGCCATTTATGGCGCTCATTAGGGGAGGCCTATGTCCAGCAGTGGACTATTAGATATAGGCTGGTGATGTTGATGTTGAATGTTATTGTACTTCTTACTGATTCAGAAAGGGTTCAGAGTATCCTGCTACCATCCGACCTGCTAGCTACCTACGCATAAAACCATCACACAGTAGCGATTGTAGGTACCTACCTATTTGTAGGTAGGTAATTCTCGGCACATGGTGAACGATGCCCTTTTTTCAGATTTTTTGTAACTTATCTACGTTTCGCGGACAGAAGCTCTACATACAGAATGTTTTTTTTTTTCAGGGCCACTAAGGGGTAGTTTGAAACCTTGAAATAGATAAGCTAGTATGCACTAGTAAAGGAACACTAGGTCTCATATCTGGCATCCTATTATACTTAACCACATTCACCGCCTTATACACACCACCGGGGTCTCAGTTCTTATTAACGTTACTTCTTTGACAGAGCTCCGAATTACGGGGTTGCCAGCTCACCGGCGGGTACCATAAAGGTTTTGGTAGACTTGAAACTGAGAACCTTGCATATCTCAGTTACACAGTGTAAAGCAATAAACCTTACACATACACAATGATCTCTTGAAAAACACAAGAATACAATTTCGACACATAGTGGCCTTACATAAAAAAAACGAAAAGGTTTTTTTACTTCATTTATTTTCTTTCCGTCTTATACAGAGCCAACTAGTAAGGTCGGGGACGCCATCGTTAACTTGTCCCATGGTCTTGGTGTCTTCTCGATGGTAAGGGAGGTGGTAGCCACCATTGTTGCTGTTCTTCTGTGCACACGGCGTGAATTTTAGCGGTGCCTGGAAGAATTATAAGGATAAAAAAAAAGGTGAGGTTCTCATCATTATTCGCTATCAGCTGTGTAGCAAGCCCAATCGCGATTTTTTACCTGTATTTTGATCCCTCTGTTGTAACCAATAAAGAAAAGCCATTGGTGTTGCCACTGCCACTTCTTGAAAATATATTTTAGTTTCTCATCTTGCAGGTTGAATTGGTGACCTCGAAGCAAGTCTTTCGATACTATGTCCGTGTGTGGCCCGCTCAGGATCGCTGCTGTTATGAAGTATGGATCATCTTGGGAGCTGAAACGAACTGTATAAAGTTATGGCGCTACTTTCCGATGCGGGATTTTTAAGGGTTAAACTACTAAACGATGACCGCTGTGGCGCGGTGGGCGAAGGTCCGGGAGGTTGCGGGTTCGATTCCCGCCTCAGGACGAATATTTTTACGTTCTGCAGATATTTGTTCAGGGTGTTCTGGTCGTTTTCTATTGTTGAATAAAAAATATCTAATTAGGTAATAATATTGTATTATGTATATCAGACATCTAGTACCCATAACACTGCACAAGTTCATTGGGCATTGGAGTAAGTTAATTTTTTTTACTTATTTCTTATTTTCATAATGGCTACACTGGACTGTACTTTATATTTAACTATGAGATCTTGCTATTACACTCTCTAGCCAGTAGGCATAAAACACATGGAAGGCAAGTGATCACGGCTTCATCATACCAGCCTTTGTACGCCCACAGCTGGACATATATGATGCTGTCCTGTGTCACTCTCATCCATTGTCTCCCTGCGACCAGACTCAGGCTTGGCCTCTTTAATTTAAACTGAATATAAAATCCTTATCTCTATACTTGTGTTTTTTCATCGAGGAACTTTTTCAGAAGTGGGTAGTGCAAAATTTAATTAAAACTTACATATCATCAGTGAAGAAAGTACTAGCACTTCTGCTAAGCTTCTCTATACTGCCTCTATCCCATCTGACCATATGTTTCCTCCCAAGAAGCAGTATCTTTTTATTTTTAAAATAATTGACTGTCTTCATTAGAAAGTTAATTTTCTCTGATTGGGAACTTCTACCCAATGCAAACGCGACATTTAGCGCATCTATAACAATATCAAACGGGCCTTCTTTTTCCAAAAAGTTTGAGAATCTTTTTAACTCTTCTGGGGATGACTTGAGGAAAAGATCAGACCCAACTATTAATTTTTGTTTGACATTTTGTTGCAGGGTGGAAAACTCTTCACCTGTCAACGTCAGATGGTCTAATTTTTCCTTGCATTTCTTGCATTCTCCACTGAAAACATAATTTAAGTTAGTTTTCTACACTATATAATTATGATGAATTCTATATAATTATGACTGTAAAATCCACACAACATCATCTACCACTAAGCTATGCAAAGCTTGTGTTATAGGTACTAGATAACTGATATACTTATAGCTATCAGTTATCTTATACCCAAAACACAAGCTCTGTTTATTTTCAGCCGCAATGATGCTGTGGGTTTGTCCAGCATTTTTAATGATAATATTACTCACTCCATCCTTTTTATTTCAGTAAACTCTGCAATCCAGCCAAGATTAGAGTAAGTCTCTTTAAATTTATTTGCAGTGTCTCCATCTACTACTGCATAGTTTCTTGAAATATACTCATGGATTTCAGATAAGTGCTTAAGAATAGTCTTTCTATCTTTATATTTTCTATGTATAAAGTTGATCCATTCTTCGAATGCTTCATACTGCAATGGCCTTTTGTGTTTTAAACTTTCACTTATAACTTCAAATGCTTTCTTCTTCTTATTATTCCTAAAAAGTGTTCCTACAAGAATACTAAATGCCGAGTGGGATGGAACACTACTTAGATGAATATCTTCTAACACCCATAATGCTTTTTCCCACTCATCAATAATACATAGTGCCCGAACTAATTTCTCGCAAGTTGCAAAATCCAAAACTTTGTACTTATCATAAAGACTTTTGTAAGAATCCATAATGAACGACTTCTCTTCATCAGACAGTTTTCTAACCTTTCCTATACTATAATAAAGGCCCAAAATTCCATTTATTGAGCCCAAAGTCATTTCCTCACCGCTACTTCGGAGGTGATTAACAAAGGACAGGGCAGCATCTAGCTTTTCATGGGTAACCAGGATCTTTAGTACAATTCCTTCGAAGTTTTTCTGATTTATACTGCCTTCTTGGGAGAGTACATTAGACTTTATTGAAGGCCAATCCAATGTAGGGTTTTCAATAACCGAGTTTAGGTATTCCAGTTGATCCCCGGAACGGTGTCGGTAAATTGGAGCTACTTTGCTCATTCCTGAAGCTAATCTGCTGTCTGAAAACATAGTTTTTCGAGTCAAGTAAGGGATCATCAGAAGAACTTATTAGATTAATTCAAAACGAGAATTTATTTAGTTACAGTATTCAGTGAAACTTACATGAAAATTTCGTTGTCGATCGAGATATCAGGGAAAACATTATGTATTATTTTAAAGAAATATTAGCGAAATTCAAATTTAAGGTTAGCAAAATGTTTACCTCGAATGAGAAAAAAATTGCGAACGATGATTTCTCCTTGAACGAATGAACATGATCGATCTGAAAGTAATAAAACGTTTCATTCTTCAAGCTAAGGACCTCAGCTTGTTTTTACGGCTTGATTGTGTGAAGATTACGTTTTTTTTTTTTGAAGGTTGGTAGATACTAAAATAAATGTGGAAGAGTTGGACTCTTCAAATCTATTCAATCGTTCAAATCAATCTAATATGGTTTTTGGGGCTGCCCACAAGGTAAAAAAATTACCAACCAAACATTGGGTAACCGTGAGCGAAGCGATGACGATCACATAGGACAAGATAATATTGGTGGTGTGAATAGAATTGTGTGTGAATTTGATAGGAATACCATCAAAAGGTCTTAATTCAATAATATATTGTAGCACTATAAGAATTTTGGTAACTATTCCAATTGAGTTATGAATCAAGCATAATTTGAAATGCATTCTAGGTCTTTGATAATGAATCTGATAGTAAATCCTTAGTCATTTCGAAAATTAAAGTAGTTTTTCTTATATTGTTCCTACTCAGAGCATTTTCTATGAAACCATGTTACAAAAAAAATATGATTCTGAAAATCAAAATATTGTCAATTTGGTGTAGGTAGATTTTCCAGCATAATTTGTTTATAAGTATGCCATTTCACTGGTTACGGGATGTATAGTGAGCACAGAAGCTCTTGCCCATAAGAGAGTTATTTTTTAAGGCGTAAGCTACAACTTCGACTCTAACAGAACGCATAAAAAATTTATAACTGCCAAAATATTTATATTTTACCCAAATCCGTGTTCAGATCCTGAATTAAGAAACTGAGATTCTGAAAAGCCCTGCGCGGAACATCTGGCAATAGTGAGTGGCCACTACACAACATCCAATGTTAGGTAGCAAGTAACTCTCATAATAAAATTAAATGTATAACGCACGCCCATCCAAGTTTGCCAACTATACGAGGTACGAGGTGTAGGTACCTTGTACCAATATGAGATTTTTGTACAATTATGAAAGAGATTTTGAATTAGCATGATTTTTCATTGGAAGCATTTCAACTGTAGCATAAATTTTAAGTCATTAGGAAAAACAGATTGGCGATGGCAATTTTGAAGAATGGCCTATGTTACAACTGCGCGCAAACACATACGCTCACAGTTATATTTCCAGACTTTCAAGTCCTGTACTGTTTCCTATATTGAACAATACCTAGTTCAACACAAAAAAATTATTAAAATCGAACCTGTAGTTCGGGACTTATACGAGGACAAACAAAATATACACTTTTGAAATTTGTCACACTTATTTAGAATAAACTAAAACTAGACAGTTCTGGTAATAGCACATACATACGGGTCGAATTGATAAGATAGGTACCTTCTTTTTTGAAGTGAACATTTAAAAAATCGGCTAACTGTAAACGGCACACTTCTTGGTGCAAAGACCGCAAAAGGTCCAACACAAGCTGCATCAATTTTGAACCGACGAAAGATGAGGAAACTGGCAATAGTTTATTAAATAGCTTAAACGCTCTAATTTCAATAGTTTTACATGCATTAATTTTGATTGTAGGACATTTTTAATGAATGTACGAGGTTTAAAAGCCAACGTACGAGATTTTGAGCTGCTTAATACGAGGAAAAAATTCTATGGTTGGCAACCCTGCGTCCAGCGCGTAGTAAGCCAAAGAGAGCTAGATTCCCTTTGATTTGTACTTTGGTGTCGTGCATTTTTATTTGTTTGTTTTGGATTTATTTGCTTTTCTTTCTGACATAGTTTTTCGGATTGGGGCTATTCTATAACAACCGGCATAATCTATTAGCAATAATGGATGCAAAACCCACTAAAATGCCCAAAGTGGCAAAGGTAAAATTCGACTCTCCTAAAAGTTTACCAAGTTTATTATGAGTTATTGTTAAATGTTTACGACTATATACAATTCTCTTGACAGGTGAAGAATAAAGCGCCAGCAGAGATACAGATAACAGCTGAGCAGCTGCTCAGGGAAGCCAAAGAAAGAGATTTGGAAATCTTACCCCCGCCGCCAAAACAAAAGATCTCTGATCCTGAGGAATTGAGGGAATACCAGCATCGAAAAAGAAAAGCTTTCGAAGATAACATTAGGAAAAATCGTATGGTAACTACTCCATCCAATAACCCTTTATATTTCAACTTTTAACCTAAAATTAGTTGTAAACTATCCTTATTCTTTCAAGCACATTACTTTGTTTGTAATTACAGGTAATTGGTAATTGGCTCAAATATGCGCAATGGGAAGAATCTCAAAAGCAAGTGCAAAGGGCTCGCTCTATTTACGAGCGAGCCTTGGATGTGGACCACAGGAATATTACCCTTTGGTAAGGAAAACATACTAAGAACTTACATTTACGTAATAGAAGCTATTATTTTCCAAGTGACCAACTCATTTGTATGCAATTTTTAGGTTAAAATATACTGAAATGGAAATGCGCAACAGACAAGTAAATCATGCCCGAAATCTGTGGGACCGAGCAGTTACTATACTGCCAAGAGTTTCACAGTTCTGGTACAAATACACCTATATGGAAGAAATGTTGGAACATGTAGCTGGGGCTAGACAGGTATGTATGATTCCCTTCTTGGTTTAATTCCCTCATTCGTGAAATGTGTACATGCTTTGTAAGCAACGAAATCACTGTGGCCAACCACTTAAAATTACCAATTATGTTTAATTTGCAGTACCAGTAAACAATTTTATAAAAAATTTCAGGTGTTTGAGAGATGGATGGAATGGCAACCTGATGAACAAGCCTGGCAAACATACATCAACTTTGAATTAAGATACAAAGAGCTGGATAGAGGCAGACAAATCTATGAAAGATTTGTAATGGTACATCCTGATGTCAAAAATTGGATCAAATATGCAAAATTCGAAGAAAATCATGGATTTATCAATGGCGCTAGAAAAGTGTTTGAAAGAGCGGTTGAGTTCTTTGGAGATGAGGATCTTGATGAAAGGCTGTTCATAGCTTTTGCTAAGTTTGAAGAAAATCAAAAGGAACATGATAGAGCAAGAGTTATCTACAAGTATGCCTTAGATCACATCCCTAAAGACAGAAATAAAGAACTGTATAAAGCTTACACTATACATGAAAAGAAATATGGAGACAGATCTGGTATTGAAGATGTCATTGTGAACAAAAGAAAGTACATGTATGAGCAGGAAGTTATTGAGAATCCAACAAACTATGATGCATGGTTTGATTACATAAGGCTGGTTGAGAATGAGGGAAATGTTGATGATGTAAGAGACACATATGAAAGGGCCATTGCAAATGTACCACCTTCCAAGGATAAGCAGTTTTGGCGCCGTTATATCTATCTCTGGATAAATTATGCCCTATATGAGGAACTTGAAGCTGAGGATATTGAGAGAACTAGACAAGTGTACAGAACATGCTTAGAGCTAATTCCACATAAAATATTTACATTCTCCAAAATATGGCTGATGTATGCTCAGTTTGAAGTGAGATGCAAGGACTTAAAGCAAGCTAGAAAATCTCTTGGTCTGGGTTTGGGCATGTGTCCTAGAGACAAAATATACAGGGGGTACATTGACCTAGAAATACAGCTGAGAGAGTTTGACAGATGCAGGATTCTTTACCAAAAGTTCCTAGAATATGGCCCAGAAAACTGTATAACTTGGATCAAATTTGCTGAGCTGGAAACTCTGCTAGGTGACATTGATAGGGCCAGAGCTATTTACGAAATAGCTGTGGGACAACCTAGATTAGACATGCCAGAACTCTTGTGGAAGAGCTACATTGATTTTGAAGTATCACAAGGTGAAACAGAGAGGGCAAGGCAGCTCTATGAAAGACTGCTGGAAAGGACAGTACATGTGAAAGTATGGCTATCCTATGCAAAGTTTGAGCTGAATGCGGAGAATGTTGACAATATCAATGTTGAACTAGCACGACATGTTTATGAAAGAGCCAATGATAGCCTCAGAAGTGCAGGTGAGAAAGAAGCAAGGGTTCTCTTACTTGAAGCTTGGAAGGACTTTGAGACAGAAATAGGAGAAGAGATCAAGCTTGAAAAGGTGTTGGCTAAGATGCCCAGGAGAGTTAAAAAGAGACAGAAAATTATCAATGAAACAGGTGTTGAAGAAGGATGGGAGGAGGTATTCGATTACATATTCCCTGAAGATGAAATGGTCAGACCTAATTTGAAGTTGCTTGCGGCAGCTAAAAATTGGCGTAAACAAAAGGAAGATACAGAGATAGCTCCAACAACAGAATCACCTGATTCTGAAAGCCGAGATGATGCAGAAGAGGGACATACCCCACCTCAACCTAATGAAGAGGATAACAGCTGATAAGAATAAATTTATAATAATAAACAAGCAATTTTGTAACAGTTTCGATTTTATTTAGTTAGTAAGCCTTACATCTTAAAACTATGCCTATTCAGACCTAGGCACATTACTCATTCAAGTCAACACATCACCAATTCAGCTTGTTTCTTGTGTAGATCAACCATCTAAATTATTTACTCCATGGTTGGTCCAAATAAGCCTAATATGTTATCATTCAATTTCTTCAGGTCTAACAGGATGTGTTAATGGTATTACTGATTTTTTAGTTACATCTCTCGAGCAAGCTTTTCTCATATCTGTAAAATAAAAGAAAAATATATAATTGTGTCCAGAAAGATAGGTTTTTTTTAGATTTGATTTTTATTATTATTATGATATTTGATTTTTATATTGCATAGATTTGAATTATAATTGATATTACTTACCATAGGCATCTTCATCAGGATCCCCTGAATAATATTCTAAAACTGTTCTGTATACAATATATCCTAAATTCTTGTACATTTTTATGGCCACCTTGTTACTGACTCTTACAAACAGGTCCACAAAGTAGGCATTTTTTCTGTAAAAAGAAAACAGGTATATCAATTTTGTTGTAATTTGGCTATTCAATTTTCTTTGAAAGCTTATAATAAAACTTTCACCCTGCATGTAACTTTGTTCTATTTGTAAAGAATATTCATCATCATCATCATGAACCCATGTAGTCCACTGCTGGATATAGGCCTCCCCCTAATGAGCATAGCGTCTTGTCTGCAACTTTTCCTAACATCTGCCTGCAGTCTGTCGCAGATTGTCTTTGCACCTAGCTGGAGGGAACTCCACTTTGCTAATTCTTTGAGGTATGTCACATATCAGTCACATATAACTTTAGTTTTCGGTTGGATGTATTCAATATTATGAATTTTATTTTTCAGAAAAACTCCAAACATAGCTCTTTCCATAGCTCACTGAGCAAAGAAAAATGGAAAACAATAATGATGAAACACATATGACGAATAGCTATTTAGAGGACAAAGGCATCCCTCTCCTCATTAAAGGCATCCCTCCAGGGCTTCTGGTCTAGCTAGAGTATGCAGGCCTATACACAATTGAGAGAAGTTAGATAATGATGATGTAGATGTGTCACTAAGAAATAGTACAAATTAATTGCTACTAACTTCTCAGACACTTCTTCCAAGATGTTCATTAGATTTCCAGCTAATCCCAGTCTCCGGTAGTCAGGACTAACTGTCAATGCAGTCACATGCCCATGCCATGTCTCGCCATGCCCTTCAGCTTTGCCCATAACTGGAAAGATTTATGAACACTTGTACATTATTATGAAACATTTACAACAATATAATCTTATATTTAAATTAAAACATACAATAGGCGGCTTAATTGCTTAAAGTAATTACTTCCGGACAACTGTAAACTGTATAAACTTTAAAAGTGAGTTTTCTAAGCAGAAATGTTTTTAGAACCTAAATTTGTCTTCATGCTTCCACTTCATCCCAAGGTTGCCTGGAAAAGATCGCTCATAGCTTTGTACTTCCTTTACTTTAAGCATGTCTGTTTGAAATGTTTCTATAATTGTGTGGTATAATAAAGTATTATCTATTCTATTTGTCAGACCAACCATACCATTAATTAAGGTCTTTGGAAGGTTATGGGCATTTAAACATAAACAAATTTTAATAAATATACTTACTGTATCCCATAATTTCACCATTGGGTGCTTCTAATACCTGAAAGTATTCTGGCCAATGCGCTAGGTATTGAGTATAAAATGATATACCATAGGTTTCAGTCAGAGGATCCAAATTCCTGCAATTAGAAAAATATTCTGTAAAAAAGTAGTGCACCGGACACCTTTTGACCTAACGCAACGTAAGCAACCCTACGCGTGGAGTTTATGATGAGGATCCAGCAAAATGGGAATTTTACGAACTAGGTACCACGTCCTTACACATTGTTAAATTTTAGCATATCTTCACAAGTAAATGGCCGAATAGTCGTCATATTAATTCAACAAAACAAATAGATCTTTGTATTTTTTCTAACACCTTATTTGACGAACACTGAAATCACAGAACAATATTACTTGACTGAAATGAAATGCTGTTAAAAAAAATTGTACGAACGAAAGAAATTCTACTCTCTAATTAAGCGATCAGTGTTGCTAGCATAGATGTATTACAGTGAAATCTGGTTAAGTGGGACCTGGATATGTGAGAAACCTCTAATAATGAGGATTGAGATGAGGTCCCGGTTCTTTTTTATAAAATTACCTCTGATAATAGGAATTTTTGAAACTGGTTAAATGAGATTTGAATTCTAAGACTTTTTCGATGTTTACCTCCATAATTACGACCCTGTAGCTCAATTACCTGTTAAATTAATCAGTTTTAACACGTTTTGACATATTTGTTTAGGTAGGTACATACATTTCGCGTCACGCATGCTTTGTTTGTCAGTACTATCTCAGTTTTTGAAAACAAGGAAAAAAAGTGTAGTATATGTCCAAACGTAATATGAAACGTTATCAGTAAGTACCTATCTGAAATATTGAAACTTCTATCAGATTTTGACTGTGGAAAGTATTTCTAAATGTGAACTATTGATCATTCTAATATTTTTGATCAAATTTATTCTATCCTGAAACAGGTTTCAGCAATTAGCAAACAAACATGACCGATTACTAGTCATAAACTTTACCGTATTGTTTTTTTTTTCGTCGCAATACATTATGTATGTACATTCAAACCTACATTGAATATATGTATAACACCAAAAATAAGCATTTTTATTAACATTTCACCTCTAGAAATGGAATAACCCGAGATTTCGTCCTCTGTAAGCGGGGGCCTCTGTAAATGAGACAACTATAAATTGTAAACCTGCTTAATTGGAAAACAGCATTATTGGAAACCCTCAATAATTGGTACATGTCTTGGTCCCTTGAGATCCCAATTAACCAGGTTCGATCTGAGCGATATGTACCTACAATTTTAACTTATTATTAAGATACCTACTGCTGTTATCTAAATAATTTAAGCCGCACAGTGATCCGGCGATAAAATTATTTAGATTAGTTTTAGGTGTTATTAAGTTTTTCATTTATAACTAGGACTTTGTGAAAAGATGGGACTGAAATATTCATAACAATGACTCAAAGTCCCAAAATTAATTAATTAAATAATAAAAACAAAAAATAACCAGGTTTCACTGTATAAACAAACATGATGGCAACACTGGCAATAAAAAGTGATGATCACTGACATTTTCTTTGTTGTGACCTCAGACGAACGAATATATAGACCTGAAATACCTACGTGCATACCTAAAGTTAGTCTGGCACAAAGATGGCGGCCTGCTGTAGAGTTGCGCGTATTTTAACATTGAATATCGATAGGTAAGTAATTGAGTTGCACGGAGTTGAATTCTAAATTTTCGAATATTAGTAAGTAGAAGAATAAGTACCTATCTTTAAGCTCTGTTCAGTTTTATTTAAGTTTCTATACCTTGGTGATCCGTAACGGCCGTAACGGGTCATTAGCATTATATTACCCTCCGTCCTATCGTCTAAAAACGGGATACTACAATAGATTTCATCAAGTTCAATAAAAAACGCTATTTACTACGTACAGTACAGCTCAATTCAGTTAATATTAACACTACAACTTCCCCAAGCTTTGGCTGGCACTCAATTCAATGAATATCCTCTATATTCAGTACTAATACTAATATGTTCATATAAGACAATTATTTAGGTTGCCGCGCTCGGCCCAAGGTAAGTTTCGTGTGGACTGCCAGTTTCTGCAGCTTGTACCTTGATGGCGTGTGTGGAAGAGTCTTAGACAATCACTGACCTATCAAGCCCATTCCATCAAAAACTGACCTTTTTTGTAAAAACGTTGGTTTTTGCTGGAGTCGACGCCGGAAAGTTAAATCAATCATTTTCGAACACAAGGTCACTGACCTTTATTGTAAAAACGTTAGTTTAAGCTGGAGTATACAGGTAAGTTAAATAAATCAGTTTCAAATACAAAGTTAGACCTTTTTGTATTTTTGGAATTCTATGTGTCGGGGTATTTCTTCATGTTTTTTTTTATTGCATCGCGATCGCGATAGCTCCTGCGCTGCGGGAAGTGCAGTGCAGCCTCTCCGCCATTGCGTAACAAGGGACAGGCACACTGTGCCTGTCCCTTGTTACGGCTGGCGGAGGCTGCACTCCCTTCGCGCCTCCGGCTTATTATATACCTACACTCTAGGGGCTCCACGCACAAGACCACGTGGAGTCGGGGAACTCTGTGTCGGATCCGCCACTCAAATTGAATCTAATCAACTCTTCCCGGAATGCTCTGTAAAGTTTTTATATTGTTTCTGCATCCATATTTAACGACACACTTTGACCTCTAGCACCGAGGTCATTGAACTTTGGGGTCAAACCGCTGAACCAAAGTTGCACCCCTAGTGACCCTCTTAACGATGCCACAAGAAAAAACATTTGTTATAATATGCCTAAAAACATCTTTCGAAATTTTTCTAAGTCTTTCGCCTTGAAACTGAACGACATACTTTGACCTCTAGCGCCGAGGTCATTGAACTTTGGGGTGGATCACCTGAACCAAAGTTGCACCCATAGTGACCCTATTTACGTAGCCAAAAAAAATACATGTTATATATACATAAAAAAATTCGTCGAAAATTTTCTAAGTCCTGCGTCCCGTAAACTCCACCCCAACCAAAAATTCTGTCCCTGGCACCACACCTTTGAATCTTGGTTAGCTTGGTTCAAAGTTGCTGACGCTGCTGTAAAGGATTTACTTTTATTTTTGTGTTATTGGTACTGCGTCGATGAAATAATTCGTTATCGATAATCGATGTTTTGAAAATACCGAACCCTAACTCTATTTACTATGACGAATAATTTTCTCCTAAAATCACATAATATTCATAGTAAAACATTGAATGAATAAAGAAAAGCAAGCGGATCTTTATAAACTTTCCCACAAACAGCAAAATGTTTGAAAATAATAGAAAATGTAAGAAATTTTGAATGAATTCGGTACCTTTCCCATGCAACGTTATATTTTGATGTTTTTTGTTGATTTTCATGCGACAGCCAAACACTCTGCACATACACTTATAAAATACATTATTCTCCAAGTTTGCACACTATAAAAAAGCATAATTATCGCCTATTAACTCTAAATTTCCTTCATTTTCGAATAAAAACAAGTCCGGATGACAACTGATGTACTTGTTGTTGACTGCGACTAAACATGGCGACCGGCCACAGGGGGTGAGGGGTGAGGTATTTTGTGACGTCACCAAAACAATGTTGCCATTTTCAGTCATGATCAAACTGCTGTTGTCCTTTTTTACTCATGATTATCTTCATTAGTCAAAAAGAGATGCCGATATGTAAGTAACTCTGCTGTCGAAATACATCACACTTCTATAACTAACTGTTCGTAACAAGTTCGTATAGATGTTTATGCCAGATCTATATTCCTCTATAATCTAAGGTTGTGACTGCTATTTGACATGACATGAGGTTAGTGTCAAAATATACGGAATGAACTTGAACTTTTTGATTGAACGGTGTCTATGGTATGACTTTACTACACTATCAAGCAAAAAGACATTCTGAATAAAAAAAAAATACGATGTTTCTAAAGCTTGCCATAATGAAAAAGGAAGCAGGTCAATGTGATTTATTAGCTGACTCGCTCTATCACATGTCGAAAGTATATTTATTACTCTTTTACAAGCTCAAGTAGAGCGATCTATGTTCTTGCAGTTTACCAACACGACAATGGCCGAATTGTAGAAATGGATATTTTTTATTGGCCCATACATCCCAATCTGCCATGTCTTTGGTTTTAAAAATGGCGTATACAAGCTTTTTGTTTGCCGGTTTACGCTGTTAAATAGTTGCAAAGACCTCGCGCGTCCTCTTGCGAGACGAAAACGTCGTGAATATGAAACAAAAGTACATGTGTAGGTATAAATCATCACTGTGGACCCCGTGAAAGAATTTCTGTAGCGTTATGGTGAATTAGAATGGTGCCTGTGGCTTGTCAATCTCGCACGTCGTCAGGTTACCCATTCGTAACGTAAATATCACCCAGCGAGCGTTTTATCTTTCAGATATGACAGCGTTGCAAAACAGTAGATAATGGAGAGTTCGGAAGATGATGCGGGCAACGCGACGAGCGCGTCCTGCCGTGCATCGGCGCGGGAAAAGGACGGGCTGGTGGAGAACGTCGAGCCAAGTCGCAACACCCAGCTCGAGCCCCCTGAAACCAGCGCGTCGGCCCGAACCCCCGCGATGTCGGAAGACAACTTCGACGGCGACAGCGTTCCGTCGCCGTCGGCGCAAGATGTCAATACGAGCACCGAGGCGATACTCGACATGATTGATGAGTTCGTTGACGGGCCTGGTGCACCGAAGCGCTTGCCGTTCTCGGTAGATAATGACCGATTGTTGAATGAGGCTTTCGAGTCTCTCAGTGATACCGAAACACAACAACCCGAAATAATCAAATGGCCCCCATCCCCACCTCCTGCTTGTGTTGATAAATTGGAAGCACTTGAAAGCACTCCTGTAAAGTCTTCAGAGTGTACACAGCACAGTGAAGATTCAAGATGTGCAAATACAAGCATCAAAATTGTATCACAACAGAGAAGTTCTGATAATGTTGACATAACAGAAACATCTTCAAATCAACAACAAACTGAAAACAGTACAGTGGAAAGTGCAGAACCAGAAACCCTGGCTGTACAACCAGTGTTTGACGCTCCCTCCAGCAGTATACATAATGTGCAAAAACCTTTAAACATTAGTGCGAGTGTTGAATCAGAACAATCAAATAGGACAATAAAGTGTGTGAATTCCAGTGATAATAGAGACAGTGTGACTGTTGAAAGAGCAGAATCTACTTCTAGTGAGTGTAGTGTAAGTGAAAGCAAAGAACTCTCTGTGGAACCTTCATACAAGTCGCCATTGAAAAGACGGCTTGTCCGGCCAGCACCTGGTGATAAGCGGCCAGATTCTACAGTATCATCCACAGTGGACTCTCAAGCCCCTGTTATTAACGCAACTCCATCAACAAGTTGTGATGTCATAGTGAAGGATGTGTCTAGCTCCTCTGATGCAGTATCCCTTCAACATGGTAATGTTAAGCCTGAAGAGATTAGCAATATAAGTGAAATTAGTATCTGCAAAGCAGAAACCTCGACAGCTCCTAAAAAAATTAGACTTGTAAGACCTAAAGTTACTCCCATGCTGAGTAACAGTTCTAAATCACCTGAGGTGGTAACACCTGAGAAAGAACAATGTCAGTCAACATCCTCTGATGAGTATGCAGCTCCAGTATTCCCAGTGGCTCCCACCACTGCTACGGATCACGAAGCTCCCAAATTACAAGACTTGACAACTGAGTCTAGGACTCAATGTGTTATTGAAAATAGCATTCAAAATGAATTGTTTATGAGCATAAATAAACAAGCACAACCATCAAATGAAGAATCAGATACAGCTTCTGAGGAAGCTCCTAGTGAAGTTAGTTTAGGAGAGCCTAGATCAAGGTACGGCCAATCAAAAGCATCTGATCCAAGTAGAATACAATCAGAATTGACATCAAATAAAATACAGGTTGAACCGACAAAAGAGATAGCGTCTACTCAATCAGAAGAGACTGGTGGTGAATCACTAGAATGTCAATCAAATGAACCTGATGCAAACTGTTTACAATCAAGAGAATCAGGTCAATCGGAAAAAATAGAAGCCAACCTGGGACAACCGAAATTAAAACCTCTTGCGACTCTAACTGAAGACATGACTCCAAAACAAAGCAAATTGGAGGAATTGAATTTATATCAGGCCGACCCAACTCAGACACAAATTATCCAGAATCAGATAGAGGTAGTGGAAGAGAAACAAGCAGAGGGTGAATCAACCCACATACCAACTGAACCTATGAAAACTGCTTCAAAAGCAGATGTTACAATTGAAAATAAAACAAAGCAGTTGGAACAAACTCAGCCTATAATTCAGTTTCAAGTTCAATTTAATGATGAAAATAAAGATAATGAACTTAAACTAAGAGAACAACCACCACTAGTTCAAGCAATGGAAGAACCAATGGAAAGTCCACCAACTGTCCCAGAATTGGTACCAACTCTAATTCAATCAACAGACATCCCAATAGATAGTTCACAAACTGATGAATCAGCTGAAAATTCACAAACTGTGGGAGAACCGGTGCCTATAATAGTTCAGTCTATAGAAGAACAAACAGTAAGTTCACAAACTGTGTCAGAACTCGCACCAACTCTAGTGCAATCAACAGAAGAACCAACTGAAAGATCAGAATCTGTCCCAGAAGTGGTACCAACCCTAGTTCAATCAACAGAACATTTAATAGAATGTTCTCAAACTGCCCCAGAACAGGTACAAACTCTAGTTCAATCAACAGAAGGACCAACAGAAAGTTCACAATCTACCACAGAACTGGTACCATCTGTGGATCAAACAACAGAAGGACCAACAGAAAGCTCGCATACTGGCACAGAACCTACACTAGTTCAATTAACACAAGAACAAACAGAAAGTTCGCAAACTGTCCGAAAACTGGTGCCAACTGTAGTTGAATCAACAGATGAACCAACAGAATGTATTGAGAATGAGGTACCAATCATATCAACAGAGGCAACTCAAGTTCAATCCAAAATTGGACTATCAGATGCCCAAGCAAAAGTTGAAGTTCAAACTTCAGTTGAAACAATAGACAGCCCCTTTCAACAAGAAATCGAAGTTCCTGCTGAGACACAGCTGGAAGCACCTCAACAAGTTCAGTCAAAGCATGTAAAATTAGATAGCAATCTATTAACTGAACAAGAACCATCTGGAGCAGAAATAAAATCAAAAAAGATTGAAACTTCTGTTCCTACGTTGTTGGAAGCAAAACAAAGTGATTCAGAAAAACAGACCCTGTCTCCAGCAAAAGATATAAGCCTTGAAACAGACCAATCAACTCAACCTATGGTTAATCTTATATCATCAGAGCCTATGGAAGTTGATTCAATCCCAAAACAATGTGAAAATAACACTGTTCATAGGGAAAAAGAGAAAGATCAAGCTATTGAAACATTAGATGTTGAGAAAAAACTACCTCCTATCAAATTAACATTGACAAAAGTGTCAAAAGTTGAGAAGAAGTCTAATGATGTAGCAGCATCAAGCACTAGTAAAATAGACAATGTTTGTGATACCTCCATTCAGAACAAACCAGATCTTGCTTTGTATGTTGATACAACTCTGATCTGTGATAGTTCTACTAAAAATGAACAGAGTGAGGTACATGTGGATGACAAAAGGGTTCCACCTATAAAATTAAGTCTTTCTTCATCAGATGTAAATAACTGTTTACTGAGTCCACAAAAAATCGCTGCAATTGAAGATAATCCTGACTCAACAAAGCAAGTTCCCAAGCTGACCATTAAATTGGGGAGTAAGCAAAGTGATGAAATGAAGTCTCCTGTACCCAAACTAACTATCAAACCAATCCGACCGCCCGCAGATCAAAACATAGAAAGTAATTTAGAAAATAACAAACAAATACCAAATGTGACAAAATTAAATATTAAACCAATTATAAAGCCAGTAAAAGATGGAGAAAGGCAAACTATTCTAGATATACATGATAAAGATCATAAACAAGAATTAACTCCGAACATCACTAAGTTAAATATAAAACCTATTCCTAAACCAGCAGAAAAGGTAAATGAACTGCATAGAAAATCCAGCAGTAGTGAAATATCAGAATCAGAGTATTCTGAAAATGATGAAACAAGTACATCTGACCAAGCCTCTGCTTCAGACCAAGGACCATCTGATACAGTACCTAAAGTGACCATCAAATTGGGAAGGCCTGGTACTGAAAGTGAAGGCAAGTTCTATACAGAGAAAAATGTCCCTAAACTCACTATCAAAGGCATCCAACAAAACGAAAATGATGATAAAGATTCTAAACTCACTTTAGTGATCAGCCAATCTGAGGAATCCACCACAATGGAGAGAATACCTAAACTCACCATAAAAACAAAAACTAAATCAGAAGGCCAGCCTTTGAGTCCAAAGTTGACCATAAAACCAATAAAACCACCAGAAAATGAAAATGAGGTACCTAAACTTAAAATAACTACTGATGCTTATGGCACAAGTTCAGAGATCAAAGAAAATATGCATGTACCTAAAATCACTATAAAGGCAATACCCAAAACAGATTCAGAAACAATTTCTAGAACTCCAAAAAAAACAACCCAGTTAATGTGTGATAGCTCAGATCACATCCCCACAGTCACGAAATTAAATATCAAACCTATTTTGAAGCCTTTAGAATGTGGAGAAACCTCTGATGATATGGTGGACAAAGTTCCTGTAGTTTCAAAATTGAATATTAAACCTATTGTAAAACCTATAGATAAAGTAGAAGAGTTTAGTGTAGAAAATGTACCTAAAATTAAAAAATTAAATATTAAACCCCTTAAAAACCCTGAAGAAAATTCTTCAGAAGAAAAAGACTGTGATGAAAATGTAGATGACAAGGTTGATAAAAGTATACCTGTTGTTACAAAACTTAATATTAAGCCTATAGTTAAGCCTGAGGAAAATGAAAAGAAAGATTCTGAGAATCAATCATCAGAGACTGGCACTTCAAGTGATGACAATTCCGATCATCACATACCTATTGTGACAAAACTAAACATAAAACCAATCATAAAACCAAGTGAAGTGGAGGAAATGACAAAACACAATTCTAATGAACAGAGTATTCCTGTTGTTACTAAACTCAACATAAAACCAATAGTTAAGCCAGACGAAAATACTCTTCCCTTGTCACCAAAAAAAGAGACACTGAAAAGTCCAGGAAGCTCTGGTATCCCAACAAAGACCAAACTAAACATTAAACCTGTTGTCAAACCCGAAGAAACTATTAATGATAGTAAATTTAATGTTGATAATGTGGATAAATCTAAAAATCCTCCTCTTGTCATGAAAATAAACATGAAAAATGTATGTGAAAATGCATCAGAACAAAAGTTCAACAACAATGTGGATGGAACCAAATCTCCAAGACAACCTATGTCTCCAAAAATTAAAAAGGCAAATATGACACCAGACAGAGACCAACCTCGAAAATACTATGAGACCAGGCCAGATAGCCCAAACTTGTTAACAAGTGTTGCACACAGCTCAATTTTTACAACTTATCACAATTGTCTTCCTGAAAACATTGACAAATCAATTTCGAAAGACAAAATATCTCTGCATGATAAAATATCTAACAATGCGATACTTACAAATGAGGTACATGAAAGAAAAACAGATATGGTCAATGCATCACAAATTTCGCCGGGAACAGCGAGACAAAAGAAATCGCTGCAAAATTGTACATTGTTGAAACAGCTTTTGTCAAATACAAAAGATGATACTGAGAAAAGTCGAGAAATGAGCATGAGTAACTGCTTACATTCTGAAAAATTTGAAACACCTATAATAAATTACAATGCTGCTGCTACTGTAAAAGCATTAGTTGATGGGATCAAGAAGAATAATTCGGATTTGTCTGTTGAGCTTAGTGGGAGTCCATTTCCAGAGGCACATGACATGAGCCAATCATCTAAATCTACAAAGACACGGACAATCCAAGAATTACGAAAAGAGGTTAACGAGAGTGTAACAAAACCGTTGGAAATTATTACAGATAAAGTATCCAATCAAAGCTCGGGACAAGACTCGCCGCGAATTATTTTGAAAATTAATAAGACTGATCATGGACCTTCAGCAAAAATTATTACTGAAGAGGTTCATAAACCTGTAGATTTAACTCCACAAAACCATGCCGATAATACTCATGAACCTGTGCAAGAAAAGCCAAGTCCGAAAAAACACTATAACACAGCTAATAGGAAAAAACTAGCTGCAGAAGAAGCAAAGAGCCTCACGATAGGCAAAAGATTGCGAAGCTCAAGAGTGGTAGAAACTCCAGAGAAATCTCCTGCGGTCTTAAAAAGAAATGCGGTCAAAAGGTCTTCTATATCAGAAACAAGCCCAGCATCCAACATAGAAAGCGAGCTATCGACTTTCGATTCAAAACGGTTAAAGTTAGAACAACTTCTATCGGTAAACAAGGGCCTCACAATAACACCTGTTGCATCAAACTTTACGCAGACGTCGCCTCCAAAATCAAGAATGGAAATCAAGCAGACTGAAAAGAAAAACCACTCGGTTTTAAATAATGATAATTCTAAAAACGGTAACTCCAAGTTGCACAATATACTGTCGAATCTCCAAGCAAAACAAATGCAAACTTTACAGTTGAGTGAAGCAACAATCACAAACAAAGACCCAATTTTACCAGATGCAGAGTCGAACACATCGACGGGAAGTTCAGATGTAATCGTAGAGATTTCGCGGTTAGACAACTGCCATCCAGATGTCCAGGAGATGATAATTAACGAGAACTCAGATTTCCAGGACGTCTCAACGCCTGACGATGTATCGCAGGATCCATTGGAAGTAAACGCCTTGAGAACGGTGGAAGTTGAGCCTACGAGTATAAAAGCCGTGGACGTAACTCCAACACCCCGGAAACGTGGCCGGCCTCGAAAGAATCCGCTATCAGAAGTTGCCAAGGCTGCTAAGACGCCCACGCCCTTGCCGGTGCCTGCATTAGAAGAGCGCCCTCAACGATCACTCCGGCTGTTGCGGTGAGTTTTAGCTTAATTCGTTATCACGATATCAGATTGCAAAACTTCAATCATTTTTAATTGTTCTATTCTTTGTTTCCAGGGATAAACCGGCAATCCTCACCAAACCTCGCGGCAGAGGTCGCGGTCGGGGCGCGCGCCGTGGCGCCGCCGCCAGTCCTATCGCACCGCCGCGGCCGGCCAGCGAGGAAGACACCTCCGAAACGGTCATCGTCATCGAGACGATAGATGAGGACGAGCCGCGCCGCCCGGCGACACCCCCGCGACCGGCGACACCCCCGCGCCCCGTTACCCCGGAAGACCCGACCAGCTCACGGATAAAACTCCCTCGCATGACGGAAGCTCTGGATAAATCGTCTGCCTGCCTCACGCCGTTGTCTAGCCGGCGACGGAGCTCATCGGATATGAAACTTTTCGGTGAACCATCGGTGATACTGGAATGTTCAGCGAAGTTGGAGGAGTATATGAAGTCTCCTGAGGTGAAGGGGGTGCGGGGTCGCGGCGGGCGAGGTCGGGGGACGCCGCGCGGAAGGACGCCGCGCGGTCGCGGCCGGGGGCGGGGAGGCGGAAAAGGCGCCACCTACATGAAGGTAAACACAAACAAATACATTAATCTATTGCACTATGTTCACTGGTTAAGGTGAAATAAGTCTTAATGGAAAAATAATAAGACCTAGAAACCATTGACGGTTGTCCTGAATTGCCTGTAGCATATTGTAATGAAGGTGCTTGTTAATTTCAGGAGACAATGGGTATATACGGACGCGTTTGTGGCCCCGCCACGACGACAGTTGAACTATTCGAGGAGGAAACCTGTATGATGGATGATAACGCTACTCCTAAGTGAGTACGGTAGCTTTCTTCTTAATAAGTAGTCGTTTCTAAAGTATATGTGCACTAAACTAAATATTCCTCGCTCTTTGCAGACCCTCACATTTGCTAGACGAAGACTCGCAAAGTTCAGTAAAGAGCTCGACAAACGAAAGCAGCAGTAAGATGAAGAAATCGAAGTTTGCTGATTTGTTTGATAGGTAAATATAGACCTTTTATTTTACACTAGCAGTCCACCCACGCACGCACCCGCGCACGGGTATTTAACAAAAAAATCAATTCTCATGCGGAACCCTAGTATTTTTGAAAATATTCTATAGCCTATGTTCATCACGGAAAATTTAGGATACTAATCGTGAAAGAATTTTTTAAATCGTACGATTTAGTAGCTTCGGAGCCGATTCAATTCAAACAAACAATGAAATCTTTCCTCTTTATAATATTAGTATAGATATTGCGCATCGTATTTATACATCCTAACTGAATATTTGACGTGTTCTGTTACAGCAATAAAGTATGGACCGCGTCAGACGTAAAAGAGTACACTTGGCCACCTCGCGACGTTCCTAACGTAGACCATCAGGTTAGTATGTATGTAGAATATCGTAGATTGACCATTACATGGTTACTTACCTTACACCACTTTATTAACTAATGTCGACTACCGTAGATTGGCCATGCCATGGTTAACAACACCTAACAACACTACCAGTTCATTGACAAATTCAAATTGAGAGAAGTATGAAACATAAAATTCTGGGTGTTTAAGTATCATTATGTAAATCAGTTTTAAATGTAATGTAAATACTCGTATAATAAAGCTCAGTCGCTAGGTATAAAGAAACTGAGTAAACTTAAGTAATATTATTAATATTATTTATAACTTAAGTATTATAAGTACACTGTTTAAGTTTTTAATGGAAATAAATTCTTTAAACCGATTCAAGCATAGAGTTTGGTTTTTCTAGGGTACCAAGACATTAAATTTTTATGGGGTTTGGTATAGCGCCTCTACCGTTCCCACGCTAATTCTAGATTAATTTGTTTGTTTTGAATGAACTGAAAATCCACTACAGTATTATTGTTTATAACAAAGAAAATTAAACCAAAGAACAGAATTAAATTACAACTAGTATTTACAATTGAAACCGGTTATAAGCTAACACCTACTGTTTTTGAAGATTTTTTTTGTGGCTTCCTCAATAACATCATTTTCTACACATTATAGAAAAAAATTTCAAAATCTGTTACAATTGATGGAGAATCGAACAATTTATATTTTGCAATATTAACTTGACTTAGTACAAGATGTAAAAACCTTAAAACTTGGATTAATATAAAATATCATCATCATCATCATCACCAGCCTATAATAGTCCACTGCTGGACATAGGCCTCCCCTAATGAGCGCCATAGATGGCATCACCATTTGGAGGTCACTGCCCATAATCCCCACGCTGGGCATGCGGGTTGGGGATCGCAGTTCGGTGTAGTTGTTCTGCAGAAGGCGCTGCTGCCCGCCCCCCGGTGTGTTTCCCTTAGTCGCCTCTTACGACACCCACGGGAAGAGTTGGGGTGGTGAAATTCTATGCCGGCACCACACGGCAGTATAAAATATACTCTACTATAATATCCACTACAAATAACACAAGCCATAATTTGGGATCCAGATAATGAGATGTAATGTGATAATTAATTATAAACGATTATAAGGTTATTAATTTATTCATAATTCATTTATTTGCAGGTAATGATGATTCAGGAACAAGTAGCGATGTTCTTAGGAGTGAAGAGCTTCAAGCGACGATACCCGGAGCTAAAACGGCGGGCGGTTGTGGGCGAAGAGAAGGACTATTGTCTCAGCCGAAACATAGTTACGGAGGCTCTATGTGATCTAGGTAAGATATAGCTTATTTTCTCTCTCGTAGCTATATACATAATTATTAACTGTCATAAAGTTCTATAAAACAAATACAATACAAATTCTCGTAATAGCACACTAAATAAAACAGATACAGGACAAGAAAAACAACTATAAATAAATTTATACACTGGGCGCCCTTATGTGCGATATAGGTCTGTACTTTTGTTGTTTAACTAGCCATAAACTTATAAAAAAACATTTAATTTTCTTCGCTTATTCCTGCTTTTATCCCACGCTACATGAGGTCAGCATGGGATGTATTTTTCTTCCATTATCCCTATCTCTTAATTACCGTATATTATTACTATCTGTTAATCCGTTCAGCCATTTGAGTATGAAATCGTTACAAGCAAACATAATTGCTTTAGTATTTATAATCTGTATAAAGTGTTTTAAAAAAATATTTAAGATGTTTTAATTCTTGTACCCAGGTTCCACAGCCGTCGACGCCAGCGATGTTCTAGACATAATGCTATCCGACTACCCTCACAAATACGAAGAGTACCGATCGTACCAGCGGCAGAAACAGCTGACTGAATCTCTGGAAGATGAGGTGAAACTAGAGGAGAAACCCACCAAGATAGAAATGAAAATAGAGAAGACGGATAAGCCGGAACCACCGAAAGTCGATCCGGAGAAAACGAGACAGGTTTGTTTATTTTAACTCAACTTATAACAGGACTAGCGATCCGCCCAGGCTTCGCACTTCGAATTTTTCAAACTGTTTTGGAGCCTATACATTTCAAACAAACAATCAAATCTTTCCTCTTTATAATATTTTATTATACTCTAATGAAGAGTTGTTTCAAACAAGTTAAGATTTTAAGAAAATTTGTTGATTTTATGGGTTTGATTCAATAAATACTTTGATATATATTTTTATTGATTTTAAATAAAAAACAAACCTTTCACGCTTATATTTTACATACGAAAGTATTTTCATTCGTCCGTCTGTGAGACGTATGGTGGTTGTGTGAACAGATTAGGTGGTAAGTGGTAGAGGGTTTAGTAACAAAAATGGGAAATAAAGTGATCACTTTGATTCATTGTTCACTTCAATCTTTTTAAGGTAAAGTAAAGAAGCGAACAAGAATCCTTTACCTTGTAGATTGTTAGTTTTCGAGTTGGAAATCGGTTTCAGGACGAAAAACTGCGTCTATGATCTCCTGACAGAATAACAAGCTCATCCTCTGAAGCACTTACCAGCAGCCTTATTGCCTAACTTGAAATCAATTACCAGTGAACTTCAAACCGATCACCAGTTGTAGACCCAGTCAGAATGTTGTCGGTATTGTCTAAGGTATTCAACTGGTCTTCGGTTTCAGCTATTTACACAATACGAAAGTGACAATCGAAGTCCAGTCTAGGTTTGAAATGCCAAACTGAAGCCGATTACGATTAACAGTTGAGTTAGACAATAGAGCGGCAGGTGCCAATTCTCTGAACCTGCTTTTATGATCATCTCAATTAAATTGTCCCAGGATATGGCAGCAGCGGCGATCGCATCAGCAGCGGAATGGAACGCGATGGCGAACGCGTGGCGACGGCCGGCCTGCGTCGACCTACAGTCGAACACGATCCACCGACGCCGCCCGCTGCCGACCTCCGCCCCGATCCACTGCCGCCCACCGCTAGGCTTCTACCCGCATGCCATCCTGCCGGGCCAGTTCCAACACGCTTATAGGACATATACGCCGGAACAGCTGCGGTAAGTGTTTGTAAAATCAAAGCCTGTGTTGATCTATAATCTAGGGCTGTCTGAATCTACAATCCAATGAGATCTACTGCTCGTTATTAGCCGTTACCATATTATCAGAGGGCATAATATCAGCCAGTCAGTAAAAACTCGACCACTTGGTTACGAGACAAAAATATCAAACCAAAAGAGTGACGCAATGACAAAATTCAACACTGTATGATATAGATACATCAGCCATAGGCTGCTCGTCTGTAAACAAATAAATAAATAATAACAAAACTATGTACTCTCGCCGTGCGGTGTCGGCATAGAATTTCACCATCCCAACTCTTCCCGTGGGTGACGTAAGAGGCGACTAAGGAAAACACACCAGGGGGTGGGCAGCAGCGCCCTCTGCAGAACAACTCCACCGTAATGCGATCTCCAACCCGCATGCCCAGCGTGGGTATTATGGGCACTTACCCCCAAATAATGAATAATGCCATCTATGACGCTCATTAAGGAGGCCTAGAGATCCAGCAGTGGACTGTTATAGGCTGATGATGATGATACGTCTCTTTAAGCTAATCTCTATTCATGGTCTCTCATCAGGTATTTCCCCCTGAACACTGTGATAGCGGCACCGCCTGTGCCGCCATCGCCGGTCGAATCCAGCTCGGAGTCGGAAGGCTCGTGGGCTGATTCCTCCTCGTCCAGTGAAGATTCGCATGGACCGCATCATTCCGCCAAGGTAATTCATTTGTTAAAGGATCCTGATCATTCCGCCAAGGTAAATAATGTGTTAAAGGATCCTGATCATTTCGTCAAGGTAATTCATGTATGTGTTAAAGGTTCCGGATCATTTCGCCAAGGTTAATAATGTGTTAAAAAATCCTGATCATTCCGCCAAGGTAATTCATTTATGCGTTAAAGGTTCCGGATCATTCCGCCAAGGTAATTAATGTGTTAAAGGATCCGGATCATTCCGCCACAGTCAATTAAAATGTTTTAGAGCATCAGTCATAAATCCATGTTGCATTCTGTGTACACTCACAAAAATCACAATCGGGTGCCCATAAATACTGGAATGAACACTAGAAATAAGAATAAACTCTGTCCACTACTAGGCTGCAGAAGATTAATGTATACACTTCTACAACATAACTCCAAACCTGATAATTCCGTTGTTGCTGCAGCGTACAACACAATATTCTTTTGAGGTTTCTCTGTCCACAGGACTTACATTTTTTGAAACGCGTAGAAAGATGCAATTAAAACTTACTATTTTCTGTTACAGCGTAAAAAGCTAACGAAAATGAAGCGAACCAGCCAGTTAGACAAGGACAGAGATAAGGAAGATTCTCGAACGCCGAGCGCGCCCGAAGAGGTCGTCGACCTGTGCCGAGTGTGCAAGCTACGGCTCGAGGCAAATAGGAAGTACACGCATGAGCGTTTCCTTGTTTGCGCGCAGTGTAATGCTAAATGTAAGTAATTTTGAACGTTTCTAGCTAAACCTGACCGGTACACAGAGGGTATCCCTGATTTGAACAACCCAGGTCGACAAGGACAGATAAGGAAGCCTCGGACACCGAGCGCGGCAGAGGTCGTTGACCTGTGCTGAAATGAAAATGTCCTATCGAGGCCGCCTATAAGGAAATTATGTTTGCAAGGAGACTTCATTGAACTTAATTTCGTTGAGTTTTTTCATAGCCAATTTTAATGTAATTTAGTGCAGTCATGCTCTAACATGTTGCCAAGTGCTTATTTTGTAAGCCTAAAGAAATAAAGTTATTGAATCTGAATCTGTCAACTTACTTGATTCTGATTGGTCGAATCTCATAATTGTCATCTTCTTCTTTTATTTAACTTGTGTCATATTCCAGTGCACCCGGGCTGCTCGGAGCTAGGGGCGGACACGATCCGCAAATGCCGCGAGTACCCGTGGCAGTGCTCGGAGTGCAAGCAGTGCAGCAGTTGTTCGAAGCCGGCGAGCGAGGACAAGGCGATGTTCTGCGAGCTGTGCGACCGCGCGCATCACTTGCACTGCGTGGGGCTCACCCAAGTACCTGGCGGTGAGTTGTTTGTTGCTATAGAATAGGTCCAAACTCGAGGTCTGCTAGCTAGAGCTTTGCTAGAGCCTTGAAGGAATGCTTCCATGTTTTATCCATTCACTGAGAGCTATTGATTACAATATTCTACTGATAAAGAGATTGAAGAGTGAATGGATTGCACAATCAAAATCAAAGTGCTTTTTTTCCTCTAAACCTTACGGCACTCTTGGACTAAAGCTATTGAAAACAACATTCTAGAGATTTATGATATCTGATTGCCGCAGACAAGAGTGAATAGGTTTCACATCGTAAGTTTCTATCAGGTGAGATTGGTCAAATGACGGTTTATCACTACATAGTATAAATGAAAGTCGCTTCCCGCTGTCTGTTTGTCCCTATGCATTCTTAGATCTTTAATATTATTCAACGGATTTTGTTGTGGTTTTCTTAATGGATAGTGATTCAAGAGGAAGGTTTTTGTATCAGCATTGATACATGGGAAGCCGGAGCGGTTCGCTAGTTGACTATAAAAAAAAAGCTACAGCAGTCATCTAATACCTATAACACAAGCTCTGCTTAGCTTGGAGTTATGTTATGTGGATTATCCAGCATTGTTAATTAAATGTTACCAACAACCTTGAAGTAAGCCAGAGTATAGTACAAACATGCCATGTTATTCCCAGGTCGATGGCACTGCGTAGAATGTTCGGTGTGCAAGTCATGCGGCGCCCGCGAGCCGGGCGGGCTGCCCGCCGCCGCCGGCGCCGGCCCCTCGCAGGACGTCGCCGAGTGGCATCACCAGACGAAACGGGGTCCAGGGGGACACAAGGTGTACTCACACTCGCTCTGCACGCCTTGCGCAAGGTAAACTATGAACATGTATAACTATAATATATTGATATGTATCTAAATCGCATTAAACTGAGATTTAGATAGGCAAAACAAACACTGTGCTAGACATACATATATGAATGTACTAGTGGTTTCTTTTTCACTTCTTCCACTAGTAGACAAAAAATAGAAGTGACAAAAATCAATAACAAAATTATACTTGTCTGAGTGCTTGTTTTGTAAGCCTAAAGAAATAAAGTTATTGAATATGAATCTGAATAGAGTAGAAATTATAAGGTTCAAACGGTCGATGATATGATATTATCTACCGTTTTTGTGTAACTGTGTAAAAGTACGTTATTTTTGACGATTTTAAGCGGTTTTGTGTACAAAGTATGAATAAAGGAATTAAATTATGTAGTGGGAACCCTAATGTGGGCCATAAATTATGATATACTGAATTGAGGTATGCAGTATTTGTTAGAAATACGAGCGATCAATTATACTGTGACTAACTGACAGACAACACTGAGCACAAATAATCTGTCCTTAGTCAGTTTTGATGATAGTATCGAAACGTGATTGTGGCGTCTCATAAATTGTATGAAATTTGTGTAGTTCCATGCCCGCACAATAGAGGCGCTGTAACTTAAGAATGAGACGCCATTATTACGTCTCATTATCGTCATGTGGAAGTCAGGCCCCTAATGTAGTATAATTGTTGTGGTAACAATCAAGGTATTCTCAATAAATTTAAAAAGACGATCATTTGTTCCCCGTTTGTAGTTTTGCCGTCCTTAAAAGTGAGTTGTGAACTTTAAAATAAAATAAATTAGAAACTTGATTGTTGCTACGTAATTGTATATTAAAAATTTATTTAAATGTGTAATTCCAACTGTTTTGGTTTTGGGTCACCTTGGATTTTTTGATAACATATCCAAACTAAACATTATTATAACTTAGCTAAAGAATCAAAAATGCAATCAATCAAATCAATAGTTTTCCTGTTTTTATCACAGCTTATATAGAGTCCTGTCATTAGTTAATTCACGAGGCATTAGGTACTTACCTACTTATTATTTTTCAATAGTTATCATGCTGTCAGATTAAACAGAAATATATTCAGAACATAATCGATTTTTCACACTCATTTAACCGATTCGTGTTAGTGAGAGTTGTTGCTCCAATACGCGTATCGAACTTTAAAAGCTTATAGTGAAGAATCGATTGTCTCACATGTAAATTTGATACTTATTTGCCTTTAAATTCATTCCAATAACGGAAATTACAGAAACATAAAAGTTCCGTGTTGTGTTTCAAGTAAAACCAAGAGGGGCTCCAACAAAACGTGATCAATAGCGTACCATGTAGAAGAAGGATATTTATCGAGGATCCTGAAAAAAGTACACAGTTTTCAATACAACATTCTACATGTATTTTGTTTAAGTAATAACTGGTCTTGGTAGTTTTATGTGTTTCTCACGTCATTTTCATGCGTTTGATGTGAACTAACACGAGCTGGTTCATTTTGTGTCTCGTCTGGAATCTGCTCAGTGGATCCGCTTTGTCTTTGGTATATCATACGTAGCATTTTGACCCCGCAGAATGATCTATTACCCCCAAAACGCAGCGTTCTTAACTCAGCGCACTTTTCTGTACTCCATAAAATGCATGCCCTTCAATTCCATAACTTTTTACCTCCATGGATCACTGTTTGCTTATTCTAACCTAATAACTCAATTACGACATTAAAATTCGAAAATAAGCAAATAGTTTTACAAAAGAACAGAAAAGTATGTCATTTAGCGATAACTCCAAGACTCAAAATTACTTCACTTTTTATTGATTTGCAAATAAAATGTGTAAAGCAAAGGACTGATTGGCATAAATTTATAGTATTATAACACTTTACTGTTCCTTTACAAATTACCTTGGTAACTTTCATTCAACATTTCTGGGCCTTATTGATGCATTGCCTTGTAAGTTTAAGGACGGCGATACTGAATTTCCCAAATGTATACAAACGTAATACCAAAATTATTTGAGCATATTTTCACCATGATCTGCTATTATTTGTATTAAAATTGTATTTTTCTTGGTTCCTACTACAATTTTTTTCAAAATACTGAAATGAAATTAAACCAAATCGGATTGTTTCAAAGAAGACATGTTTTCTTAATATTTGTGTAGATAGGTAACTATTTTCAAACTTGTGGCAGGAACCTAGATAAATACTATTCTAATACAAATAATAGCAGATCATGGTGAAAATATGCTCAAATTACAAATAATTTTGAAATTAAGTTGGTATAGGACATTCACCTGTCGCCGGAGCATTGGACAATTAGTTCTCAGAAGAGGAGTCTTTATAAGTTGTTATTCAACATTTTTTTACCATTCCATGTTGCTCAAGGTACTGCTTCAATGTCATAAACAATGTGTCTCCATCTCATTCACCTCGATTTAGACTAAACTCATCCTTACATTCAGTATTTCAGTCACTAACAAGGCAAATGAGCTATCATTCCATTTCCCAGTTCTCCAGGTGCAATTACTAATTTTAATATAATTTTGTTACTATTCTTAGGGCTCTACACGAGAACACAGTATGACATACATTGTATAGGTGTTTACTAATAGTGTGTATTTTATTATTAAAAAAATAACACAGACAACATATTCTATAAGTCTTAGAAATAACCTATTTATCTATTTGTTACTTTCTGTTTACTTGAACATAATTGCTCTTTTACAGTGCACCTAACATGTACTATTTGCACATTGCACAATCTATCCATATTTGAAGAAAAACTTGTCCAATATTGTGGTTCGACATTTTTAATACAAAGAAGGCTGTTTCTTTCAAATTGATCACAAAAAGACACTGTTCTTCAAATACGAATAGACCTACACAAACACTAAAGAGCCCAGAAGATGAGTAACAAAAGCGTTGAGTACATAGTGTTCGATGTTGTACTAATAGCGTGTTTCTGTTCCGGTGGTTGCGCGTATGTGTGTGTGCGTACGTAGGGCGTTCCGCATCGGTCGCTACTGCCCTCTATGCGAGCGCTCCTTCATCGGGCCAAAGGGGACAATGCAGCTGGTCATTTGTAAGCTCTGCGATAGGCAACTGCATCAAGGTATGTCATACCGAGCGCGGATACAGGCATATACAAGCGACAAACTCATCTATCGAGCTTTATTCTAAACGGTTTATGGATTACGGATTTACCGAAAGCAGGTATTCAAGAAGCAACCGTGAACTTGAGAATCTCGACCGCAGTTCTATATTAACAAAATAATTATTTGTGAAATCGAGGTTCTGAGCTATCGGTTTGTTATTTTCTATATCGTATACCCAAAGAGACGCTTTTTTGTCTCAAGCTTAAGCTTCTCCTAGACAAACTCCGCCAGCACGAGTCGCGTCTGTCTGGAGGATGCTTTTAATTGGTATTTAAAAAGAGCTCACATATTATTTTATGAGTCAAGTTTAAATAAATAAATTAATAATAATAACCAATTCGCGCTATTATCAAAGTGCACGACCCTGAAAACGGTTGATGCACCCCTGATAATTTGTCTATCAACATTAAGAGTTCAATGACTTCTTATCTATTTTGGTTTATGTGATTGTCGATTGTATACGCGTTGTTATCACTAGGCGATCACACGGACGCACGCGTAGTGTAAAGCTTATCTCCCCACACACACTGCATGGGATAAAACGCCAGGTGTTCTAAGTATTGCAATTATAAATGTTACAAATATAGCAATAACTTCCAAGATTTTCTACAAAGCTATATGGCTTGGTAGAAAACCTTGGAACTTAATGCTCAAGACTTATCATGGGCATTCAATGTATAGTATTACTATGCAACCAATTAATAACTAATAAGATATAAATTATTCTTTGCGTTTTATCTCGGAGCTTGGCTGTTTTTGCATTTTGCTTGCATTTGGCGTTATTGAGAATACGTTTTTGCTTACAGAAAATCAAATTTTATTCTGAACGCAAAAATGTTATTCTCAGAACATTGCTGTCCTTTATTTCCATTACGCTTTATTACTTATTATCCATTACCATAAGTATATACTATTGAATGGCATGCTACTTTCCATAAAAACCTGGGAATGTCATTACCAATGACCGCCTGAAAACTATACTGGAAAAACAAAAATAAATAGTAATAATTTTATCAGATAGATTTATTTTAGACAGCTTCTGTTATAGATGTGTTTAAGTGTAGGTAAGCATGGTGTATAATACACAAAGCAATGACTTGCTTAGCTGGTACGGTAGTGAAATGATCGCAGGTTAAGAAGGGTGGGGCGTCGAATGTTCAATTGTGTGTGCAATGCATTGTCGTGTCTTAGGTACTAGGTTTAGAAACTTGTGAATTTTAGTCATTGTGCAACGTGAAGATAATATTTACCTATTAAAATTGTACAGAATTATTAAGGGGGTATACAACCTCAACTCTGTGCGAAAAGGCTAGACATATGATTTTGCGTTCATAAGAGCGGGACAGGGCATTGCAACGTAAGTCCAAAAATCACCAAAAATCAAGTTTTAGCTTATTATCTATTAATTAGGACATTATTTGAAAAATCCGAAACATATAACATTTTTATTATACTTAATTCTATTACCACGCTTATTGTCAAGATCTGAACTTCTGTATTTATTGAGAAATTTAGGTTTTAGTAAAAATTTAGAGGTAACTTTGCGATTTTTTTCTATCGAGAAAATTTTATGGAATCGTGTTTTCGAAACATATGATCGATAGATTAAGTCCTGAACTTTACCATATATCAATTTCAAAGTTAAATATTCAGTAGTTTAGACGATATGGACATCCGGCGGAGTTGAAAATTAGCAGTTTGAGGTAGTATACACCCTTAAGTTAACGTCTCAAAACCAGTTCCTATTGCAGAATGGCTAAAGTTCTTCACACTGAAAATCGAAATCAAATCGAGGCTCGTGTATAAATTGTAAAAATGAAGGCCCTTTTCACCACTTCTTTTAAGCAAAGAAAAGTTAGGCCATTAAGGCCTAAAATACAGTAATAAAAAAACTAGTAAATTACAATACTTTCATTTTAGTTTTGGTGAAATTGGCTTGAAAGGCTATAATTGACTAAACTCGCTGGCTGCGCCAGTCACCTGACACAGCTTGCCTTAGTTACTTATAGCCTCTCATTTCAATAGGTCCCTTCTTAGCCCTATATGTACTAAATAGTAGTTATAACTTGACAGAATGCGTTAGGCCGCTCGTGGCTGCGCTGAATGTGCTCGACTACACGTGTGCGGAGTGCCGGCGGGGCGGGATCACGTCGCGCGCGGGCGCCGTGCGCGCCGCCCCGCGGACCATCGCCACTCTCTTCATGGCCAAGCGACGGTTCAACAAGTACGCGCACCGGCAGTACATGCAGAGCCGCCTCAAGGACGCAGAGGTCGCCTGCGACCGGCCAGACGACGCAGACCCCTCGGACCCCGAAACATGTGACGTCAGCGATCCCCTCGACTGCGCCGACTCACGAATGAGCGAATGAGTGAGCGTGTAAAATACTATGTAATATATTTAGCTGTTATTAGTTTACGTGTACTTCGCTTCGGTAATACGGTTGTAAGGTAAACTGTTGCATAAATCTGATTAATATAACTGTAGTGTAAGATTACGGATAGTGGAGATACTAGCTGTATGTCTGTTTGTGTTTAACGTTGCATATTTTTAATTTTCTATGCATTGATCTAAGATGCGGCGGTATATTCGAATTATTCTGTGTAATATAAATCCCTAGCGGGTGATCGAATTGATTACGACGATGACATCGTAAAGTGGTTAGATAGATAGCTGTAGATTGCAAGACACTAACATTTATAATGTACAGAAAATTAATGTGTACCTACTAACTTCACTGTATGGGTAGCTGGGCAATCATACTATTTTTAATATTCGTAGATTTTGTTTTGATGTATCCTACAAGACAATCATGTATTGTATTCGTCCAGATTGTATTGTTTTATAATGAAAGCGCGTAGGCAATGTAAGAGATTGTGAGTAGCTGCAGTATCATGGAATATAGAGATTTCGTATTTTCCCCTGTACGGTAATTTTTGAGTGTGTTATAATAATATTATCATGTACCTACCTACCTATCTATAAAATAGAAGAAATATGTCTTTTGAATTGCCTCTACGAATACTTTCAAAAGTAAAATAAACGTATATGATATAAAATTTGCCTTTTTAATGCATTTGGCTGTTTTGTTTTGAGTTGTCACTGTTTATTTATTGGTGCATAACAATCAGAAACAGTGCGCATTTTGTTTTATATTTTGATTAGTATAATTTAAGATTACTTATCATTAATTTTGCAAACTAAGGTATTATTTATTTTAGTTGTACTTTCATACGGATACGACTGTATACAAAATATCCCTCACTTCTAATCAACAAATTAACATAGAGTTATATTACAACAAATTCACTTATGAAAACTAGAGTTATTGTTTCCCCCTAATGTGCACTTTTTAAATTGTTGATATAATATTTTAAGGTTTTATAAGTTAAGCATAAACCGGGAGATTCGCGTATCTTAATAAAACAAAACATGTGATAGAATAATCTATTTGACCATACTTGCAAAAAAAATCGTTCCATTTATGTTGACACAAGACCTAAACAATTTCTCATCCCCTTTTTCATCGTACAGGATCGGCAACATATTGAATCTGGGCAGTTTAGGTCCAACAGAATCACTACCATTATGATGCCTAAGTACATTATGTACTGATCTATTTTATGTTTAAGGTAATAGAAACTCAAATATCTTGCATTGAATATGTACTTTTCTTCTCTTTCTATCACCCTGCTTTGTTAACATAGCCGGTACGTGAATCTCCCTGTATTCGTTTTTGTAGTATAATATATCGAATAAAATTCAGCAGCTCTTTATGACAAATTGTTTACTTATTTTCAAAGTACAAATCTCATAGGCTTACCTATTTCTAATCCCTTCATTTTGAAATTATTGTACCCAAAGGATAAAATATGAATGATCAAATTATTCGAGAGTATACAAGTTTATTTTCGGTATATTTTAGTGTATTTATGATAGTATTCAAGTAAGGCTTGATCAGGAAGTATGTATTTTATGTTGTAGAGGGAGCTATAGTCGCGGGACTGCGTTACCGACATACGTAACGAGGTCGACGTGTGTACATTGCTATTGCTGTACTTATGATAAATCTCTGCTATCGTTTTTTAACCACTGCTGTGCAATTGACCCCATAGTGTTGTGTATTATAAATTATATTAGAAGTATGTAAGCGCAGGATAGTCAGTGGAATCGAATACTGATTCATTTTATAATGTTCTATCATACTTTTATAATTACTACTTGAATTAAGCAATAGTTTGCATAGTCTATTTCAGATATATAAATTTATATTGGTTTAAATAATCATGGTTTAATACAAACAACCCTCTAGACTGTCTAAAACTATTCACGTTGCTTTACTGACACAGGTGAATTAAGACTTACTTGTAAGAGAATTATTATAACTTTATATCTACTTAATGCAAGTGTAAACGTTCTAGAAATCTCGCACTGTTCGGTCAATTTTGTATAAAATAAAATAAATTTAATTTCAATTTTGTTTTTTTTTTTGATTGAAGAGTTGGGAACGAAAATAAGATTCAAACACATCTTGCAATAAAAAATAATGTATATAATTTGACTTATAGTACGGTAAACTCGGTAGCATAATTAACAAAATTTGTTTTATAATTACCACTGAAAATATTCAGCAAATATATTTTATAAACTGGCAATAAAGCATATCTGTATCCATAGGTACTGCGGAAATCTGTGGACAAACAGAAACAGTAATTTAGCAGTGCTAAAATGGCGGATACCTAGATAACATAGGAAATAAATCGTCACAATTGTTTCGGCATTCGTTACATTATATGTTTAGGCTTATGCAAGTCAGGCATTTCTTGAAAGGAACACCGATTTTATTACTACTAGTTATCGATCTTGTGAACAAAGCAGAGCAGTTTATCTATACTAATATTATAAAGAGGAAAGATTTGATTGTTTGTTTGTTTGTATGTTTGTTTGTTTGTTTGAATTGAATAGGCTCCAAAACTACTGGACCAATTTTAAAAATTCTTCCACCATAAGAATCCTAAAATTTCCGTGATGAACATAGGCTATAAAATATTTTCAAAAAAGTTAGAGATCCGTATAAAAACTTCAATAATAAAACCATAGCGATATACATCAACTTCTTTTTTTCTTTTTTTGCGCTTCTCGATTTTGCTGTGACTCAACTTCAACTTCTTTTTTTATGGCACCGCTTTTGCTACGACGACTCCGCCAGTGTCAGTTATGGATAGTCATAGACATCACAATTCGTTACTGGGGTGCGAGAGGAAACTCAATGTCCAAAAATATAAAAACTTCAAGATTGGAACCATGCTATGTAGACTCAGAAAAACGATCGATGTAGGCGGTATAGCGGTTTGAGAGAAAAGTCAATGCCAAAAAAATAAAGGAGGTAAAGGTATAATTTTAAAAAGGAAAGGTTTTATTGTTTGTTTGTGGTCTGAATTGAATAGGTTCCGGAACTACTAGACCTTTTTGGAAAAAAAATCATCATTAGAATGATAATAGGCTATAGAATATTTTTAATGTTAGTGATCCCTATGAAAACTTCAATAATAAACTACAATAACTAACGTGTGTATGTAAGCACTTAAAATTCTTTAAAATACCCGTGCGAAGCCGGGGCGGGCTGCTAGTGAAACATATTTTATATCAGCATCTTTCTTCACGCTGAAAGAAATATTGGCGTGGGCATGACGCTTTTACCGCCAAAATACAACTTTTGTGAATCAAACGTCCTGTCCCGGCCGCCATATTACCTTTACTACTAAAACATCCTACCTGAATCAAAGCTATAGGTATAATAATCCTATACCAGTATTATTCTTCGAGTCGTAGTCCGCTGATGGTATACCGTTATCCCTTCGAACGTGGCGGCCATTTTACAGGAAAACGCGCACGTGTGGAGGCACTTATGGGTAGTGCCGCGCGATAACGGCGCGTGTGATTAAAATGCCGATATCTTTAAACTTTTTTATGGAACTCTATGTATGACTTATATCGTTGGAATTGTTATGAAGTAACATAATACATTTAAAATGTTTTAGCCCTGTATTACCTTAGAATGTATCAATAATCCTCACTTGAAATCGGCGTGAGCGAATTTTTTCCAGTTATTCTACTAAAGTGGTTATAAATAATTAAAACACCAATTATTTTTACAAAACATTTTTGTTTTATACACAATAATATATACACACACAATCAATATAAAAAACAAGCCTTCCCTTACAATCACAACACAAACTTTACTCAAACGCCCGTCACGAGAAACAAAAACGAATGAAAGGTCACTTAATTTGTTTCGTAGCCGTTGTTGGTGAGTTGTAGGACATGAATCATGAGGCATATGCCATCTTTGTCATTTTCTCTACACTCTGTGCAAGTTAGAGCAAGATAGAATGAGTCAATGTTTAGAAAAATGGTTACAAATATCGCGACAGCATGCGCCCGCTCCAGGAGATGACGCCACACGTCCGGTACTTTTGACAAACATCTCCTGGAGCGCGCTCCACGTTCGAAGGGTTATGTTAAGACACACTGTTTTTATCACAACAGTGTGTCTTAACACAACGCTGCTGCGAAACTAACATCGATGAATCAGAGTACATACTACCGTATATCAACATCATTCTTGGTGCCGCAGTCCGCTGATAGAGAGGAAGGTAAAGGCGTTGTGTAAGGCTAGCACAGACACTGCCACTGCAGAACTAAACATCGTTGAATCAGAGTACATACTACCTACCGTATATCAGCATCATTCTTCGAGCCGAAGTCCGCTGATAGAGAGGAAGGTAAAGGCGTTGTGCAGGGCTAGCACGGGCACAGCCGTCGCGGCCGCCATGATACCGGTGCGGGTACTGACTGCGGCCACGGCTGCGGCGATTGTGGCGGCGGAAGGGGCACTCCACACCTGACGAAGTGGAATTCTTACTATAAAACCTGTTTTAAAATAAAAACTATCGTAGTTTGACGAATTCATTTATGAATGTGGTGTTGTCCGTCATCGGAGCCTCAATATATCTATATCAACGTACCTGGTAGAATATCCGGCACTTGACAGCAGTGTAAGCCTGCTCCTTACTGTTGACTAGTTTCTTGAGCGCGTATTCTAGAACCTCCTCCAAGTCATCGCGGCTCATGTGTGACGCGAGCGACCGGTGAGTTGTGCACGCCTCCTCGTTGGGGAAGGATAGTTGGCACGTTGAGGGGGATGAACCTTGGGAAATATACTTTATCATTAAGAAAGAGAAAATAGTAACTGCTGGACAATATGACGACATCTGTGGCGCGGTGGCCGAAGGTTCGAATCCCGCCTCGGGACATATATTTGTACGATCTGCAGATATTTGTTCTGCGTTGCATCGCACCGAGGTCGTCAAAAGTTAAGAAAAGTTTGTTTTATGTAGAGACAGTGTCTCTACTCATCTTACTCACTCTCTAAAATGAACAGACCTTTAATTACATAGCTTTAATTAGTCTTTTAAATAAGCAGTCTGTAACTACATAATTATAGCAGAGAGACAAAAACCATATGATGATAGTACCTGTAGCGACATAACAAACGAAGGCGGCAACGGAATTCTCATAGTTCCACCTTCTCGTGATTGCAACTTTGTATTCACCAACATTGCACCCAGTCTCTTCATCTGAAACGGACATTGTGTTCTAGTTAGACCAACGATTGATATTATGAAGTTTGGATAAGGAAGAACTCCTATTTTGTGTAAGTTTTTCGTGACTGGGGTAAAAGACTAGCGGTCCCTAACTTTTTTGAAATTTCTATTTTTTATTCTATTTAGCGATAATGCAGGCTTCTAATGGTGAAATAATATTTCAAATCGGTACATAAGTTCCAGAGCTATTAAAAAAAACAATAAAACCATTCCTCTTTATCTATACAACTATTATAAAGAGCATAGATTTGATTGTTTGTTTGAATTGAATAGGCTCGGAAACGACTGGACCGATATGAAAAATTCTTTCACCATTAGAATCCAAAATTTTCCGTGATGAACATAGGCTATAGAATAATTTCAAAAAATTATGTTTCCGCATGAAGATTGAATTTTTTGTTAAACACCCGTGCGAAGCCGCTAATAATAGTATAGATTGATTCAGTATCCACTCACATTCAAACCTAGTATTGTGCGAATGCGCCCATGCGTGCCACTCGACCGCGGCCTGCCTCGGCAGTGCTTGTACGACCGCGTCTTTATAATATTAGTATAGATAGATTGATTCAGTATCGACTCACATTCAAACCTAGTGTTGTGCGAATGCGCCCATGCGTGCCACTCGACCGCGGCCTGCCTCGGCAGTGCTTGTACGACCGTGTCTTTATAATATTAGTATAGATAGATTGATTCAGTATCGACTCACATTCAAACCTAGTGTTGTGCGAATGCGCCCATGCGTGCCACTCGACCGCGGCCTGCCTCGGCAGTGCTTGTACGACCGTGTCTTTATAATATTAGTATAGATAGATTGATTCAGTATCGACTCACATTCAAACCTAGTGTTGTGCGAATGCGCCCATGCGTGCCACTCGACCGCGGCCTGCCTCGGCAGTGCTTGTACGACCGTGTCTTTATAATATTAGTATAGATAGATTGATTCAGTATCGACTCACATTCAAACCTAGTGTTGTGCGAATGCGCCCATGCGTGCCACTCGACCGCGGCCTGCCTCGGCAGTGCTTGTACGACCGTGTCTTTATAATATTAGTATAGATAGATTGATTCAGTATCCACTCACATTCAAACCTAGTGTTGTGCGAATGCGCCCATGCGTGCCACTCGACCGCGGCCTGCCTCGGCAGTGCTTGTACGACCGTGTCTTTATAATATTAGTATAGATAGATTGATTCAGTATCCACTCACATTCAAACCTAGTGTTGTGCGAATGCGCCCATGCGTGCCACTCGACCGCGGCCTGCCTCGGCAGTGCTTGTACGACCGTGTCTTTATAATATTAGTATAGATAGATTGATTCAGTATCCACTCACATTCAAACCTAGTGTTGTGCGAATGCGCCCATGCGTGCCACTCGACCGCGGCCTGCCTCGGCAGTGCTTGTACGACCGCGTACTGCACTATAGCGCCAGCCGTCCGCCTCTCCAGCTGTCTTCTAGCCTCGTTCACTGCGCAACCGTTTGTTACGTAGCATACACTCTGTAATAATAGAAATATATTTTTTACTGTTGAGATATTTTATATTATTTTTTTTGTATTTTCTATCGTAAAAAAATTATTTTTAACGATATTTATAATATTAGTGAAGTGTAAATGAAGTGTGAATTATTAAATTTATGCGTCATTAAGAAATGAAATAAGCCTAATAAGCGACAATTGGCGGTCTTATCGCTCAAGAGCGATTCCCAGACAACCTTGAATGGATAGGATCGTTGGATTGATGTGTGTACATTATAATATTAATAATCTGTAATTGTGTTTGAGACCAGAATGAAGAGTAATGTCGTCTTAACAATATTGTTTTGAGAGAGATATAATAGATAATAATACCATATCTGCAATTTCTCGTCTCAAATTACTATGCAGGTCTAGTGATCCCCAGGGATTCGTAAGATCATGTGTCGTGCACTAGTTACAAAGGTACGCCGCGGGGTACCAAGGCTCACCGGGTTTTAAAAGATGTAACAAAAATGTAGCAACTGTAGAAGCGACGTGTGACCCGAAATCTGGTCAGTATCAGGCGCAGCGCATCAACACTGCCATATCTCAAGGCAGCTCTCTCTTGACCCTCTGACAGGTGGATCAGTTGAGCTACCCGTAGTTTACTAGTTCTAATCTGGTTATTTTGTGAGGGATTTTCGATTTGCATTTTTTAAAGAATACTTTTGTTTCATATATCTTTATAGCGCGTCAATTGGAAATAAGGGTGTATCAATGTCAAATCAAATGAAAAAAAATAGATACAAAGTTGGCAACACTGACTAGAAACTTGAAAAATATGGTTTTCCGTCCATTTGACATTGACCTGCCACCTATGGAGATATTTGAAACAATTATTTTTAAAACCGTTTATTTTAGTTTTTTTGTTTATAAAGGTTTTGTTACCTGCACGACCGCTCCTTGTATTTTTCTATGTTAATAAATGATTTGTTACCTGCACGACGGAGCGTATATGCGCGCGCGGCTCCACAGCGCGTATGACGCGCGTCAAATGCCGCAGAGCGAGCGCGCACTGCCGCCGCGCGCCGCCGCCCGCCAGCGTCATACTGCCCGGCACTAGGGCTATCTGACCGCACGTTCCTATCACCTCGCCAACCTGGACAAAAACCAATAGCCTCAGCGTAATGATTGTTAGATGTGTGGTGCCGGCGTAGAATTTCACCACCCCAACTCTTCCCGTGGGTGTCGTAAGAGGCGACTAAGGGAAACACACCGGGGGGCGGGCAGCAGCGCCCTCTGTAGAACAACTCCACCGAACTGCGAACCCCAACCCGCATGCCCAGCGTGGGGATTATGGGCAATAACCCCCAAATGGTAACGCCGTCTATGGCGCTCATTAGGGGAGGCCTATGTCCAGCAGTGGACTGTTATTGGCTGGTGATGTGATGTGATGTGAATGATTGTTATATACTCTTCTCTTTTTCATATTTTCGAAGGGCCCCCCCCTTCGGCTATCGCTTTGAGTGATACATACTGCCCGGCACTAGAGCTATCTGACCGCATATTCCTATCACCTCGCCAACCGGACAAAAATCAATAACCATAAAAAAAATATTAATACTATTTTAACGTGCATTTATCGCGTTTCTTTACCTATTTTTCCCCACGTTTTTACCGGTTTACACACTGCCATGGTCAGACGTCCCATGACCACCACAGTCAATAGTACTAATAATTATGAGTGCAGATCGGGAAGTTTAAAATATTTAAAACGGTATTGGTTCTCTGCATAATGAAGAGTAACAAATGAGTAACAATCATTCAACAATCATTATTAATGATTGTTGAATGTTACTCTTTCTCTTTTTCTAATTTTTTGAATGGCTATCTCATTGAGTGACATATCAAATCAAAGGTATTGTATTGATTTGGACGTAACAAAATAGTTTCTGAAAATTTACTCATAATAGTTTTATGCTTTATGGAATACACAGAAAAGAGTTTTAAAAATTATCAGTAGGTACCTACTCCCTAATTTCCGAAGTATCTATAGTATTGTATACATGAATTGGGAACAGATCTACGCGACTTGACGTCGTAAACTTGACGTTAATAGCTGACGAGAAAGCACTGAAACGAGATGCCAACAACGCGTTGTGTTCACACAATATAGTACCTTGATCGCTTGACTGTAGGGTCCAATATTCGCGGGCGCCCAGTGCGATATGCCCTCCACGTGCATTGTCAGTCGCTCTTTGCTATCAGTCTCGGGGTTTGCGTTTGGCTTATGTGCAACCTGTTCAAATATTTACAAATCATTACTTTCATCTGGTTGTTATTGAAAATTCACAGCCAGTTCAAGCCAACAATATATAGCACAAAAAAGTTTTAACAAAGAAGAAGGTTCAGAGAAAGATAAGTAGGTACATTATTTGTGTTAGCAATGCCACCCATGCATATTTTATTCTGGCATCCACGGAATAATGTTAATACAGGATTTTTCATGCCATAATAGTACCCACTTCTAAACTATTTTCTTTTTCGTATATTGTTTATTCTTTATTCATTTTGTGTAAAGATAACTCATTTGGGCTTCATTCGTCAGTTTTACTATAATACTACTTACAGCGTCAAGTATCAGTCCAACATTGGCCGGTAGAGGGCATTGCACGCAGACTCTCGTCGGCGGGTTAGGGAAGCTAAATGTACTGATGTACACGTCATTCAGTTGAGCATATTCGTTCATGTCCCGCATGTAAATATTTACTGAGCAAATGTCCGGTAACCGCAGGTTTTGGGAGTCGAGAAGATCTGAAAATATATGGAATTATACTCGGTGTTGCAAGCGTTGATTGTTGAATAAAGTAGGGTAGTTGTAGTTAAACTTTTTAAACAAACATAGGGTGCCCACTTGAGGATTGAAACCCTACTTTTTCACCCTCCCGCTCTAATAGTAGATGATTTTCTATAATCAATAAGTTTTTAAATTGTTTTAGTCTAAAAAAGTTCGCTCAATGGTTTTTTATAACCATGACACATGTGTCTTTACTTATAAAAGCAAGCAAGGCAACTAAACTAACGTAAATAAAGCTCCTGAACAAGTTTACCTACTAATAAGTTTCTTCATAGCGTCTTCAGTAGCTATCCTCGTATCAGATCCCTCTCCAACAATACCACCGATAAAGTACCATCCCTGTTTGTTCCCATAAATAGACCTGTGGTCCAACACAGGTTGTCTTTCACTTTCATTATGACCTTCATATGTAAATCCTTCCTCTATACTTTCCAAGCTATCGTTGCGGCTATCTACGTCATTGGCATTATCGACCTTATCGCCAGGGTATGTTAAAGATGGGTTTAGTTCTTTCTGTTTCTTTTTTTCCTCCTTTTCGAGTTTCTCAATGGACTCTAATTCGGATTCGCTGAGTTCAATATCGCTTATGTCGCTAAACACGTGGTCGCTTAGGTCGTTTATGTAGTCTAGGGATGTTTTGACGGGAGGTAGTTTGTTGTCGTTATCTTTTGCTTCTAGGTGCAGTTGGAGGTTTAGGTAGCCGACGGGTGCTACTGGGTCGTCCGTATGCATTATTAGTTCTTTATTATCTCTGTAACAACGGAAATTATCTTATTACGTAGATACTAAATTAGGATTAATTTTATCATCTGTGTGAAGAAACATTTGAATATCATTGACGACTTATGTGGCGCGGTGGGCGAAAGTTCGCCTGCGACGCAGAAGAATGCGGATTAAATTCCCGCCTCGGGACAAATTTTTGTACGATCTGCAGATATTTTTTCTTTTTCTATATAAAATAAAAAATATCTATCTATTTAATATATTGTATTATGTATATCAGTCATCTCAGTACCCATAAATAACACAAGACAATAGAACTTCAGTTTAGATACAAGTAGTACGGTACGTCGTTTATCGCGCAAATGTCAATACATATCGAATGACACAAAGTCCATACAATTATGTACATTGTTACTTACTGATTTGATTAGATTAGTAACATTTTTCTAGATAGCTACTAATCTTATAGTTAGCTACTATATGCGAGAACTCATAAATGGTTAAGAGTTAGTATTTAAGTTGTATAAAGCGTAAAACTGTTTGTATTCAAAATAAAACAAAATAAATAAATAAGTAGGTACAGTGGTGTTTATCGTTAGCTGACCTCCAAAGTTCAAAGTCTTACACTAGTTTGAGTTTTAATTAGGTAATATTTGTAAATTAATTGCTTTTATTTTAAATCGGTTTGCTGTCTTCATTTTACCCAAAGATTCTATTCTTAAAAATAGATCTGTGTTCATAGAAATTGCCCTCATTCAAACGTAACTTACACAGTCATCAAGTACCCATAACAAAAACTTTGCTTATTGGGGGCTAGGTGATGCTGTGTGAATTGTCCAGCATTATTTATTTAATTTAATTTTTATCTACATAATACATGTAGGTATATCAGTCATCGAGATAATAAGAAATTATCTATCTATTGATTTATATAATATAATATAGAAAACCACCAGAACACCCTGAACAAATGCACATCGTAAAAACATTTGTCATGAGGCGGGAACCGAATCCGTAACCTCCTGCGTCACTGGCGGACCTTTGCCCACCGCACTTCTGATGTCGTCGTGTTATTAACCTACATTCGAATCATTAGATCAAAATAAGTATGCTTTTAAATCGTCGGTAAATTATCGCATCTACTCGGCTTAATGAACTCATCAGAGCAGATGTTATTATTGCAACTAAACGTAATTTGACCTTGTAACGAATAAAAGCGAAGTGTTTATTCGATTCAAAGTCATCATAATCGAGTTGTTTTGTAAATAATTGGCACCAGCTGCTGACGTAGGCACGGAAACGTGAGCTCAAAATAATGTGTTTTCGTTGCTCTTGATAATCATTAATAAAATTTATACGAAAGTGACTTCGTCTGAATTTTAATATGCATCAATATTACGTAAAAAAACAACAGTAGGACCTATGTTTTCGAATCTTAATACCGTTCTTCATACCAATAGCGAGCGGCTTCAAAGCTGCACTGCGATCATTTGCCCATGTTTTGGAATTTTAAACTCAATAGGAGATAGAAATTAAAACATTTTGGACTCTATTTAACACATTTTTAAGGCTATTACTGTGTTAAGTTAGTTTTCTTAAATGGACTGGATCTATTTCAGCTGAATTGATGACATAATACTCACATAACTAGTCTCTTCTTGAAGAGAGGGCAGTCCAGCGTGAATGTTTCGTACTCCCCTCCCTCCCCGCACACATTGAGTCCGTACTTCTCATTCATCATCAGAAGGTGCGGCTGGATGTCAGCGATGGTCATGCCGAGGTGTATCCGAGGGTCTAGGCCTAAGGCTGCCACCTGAGAATAAAGATTCAGATTTCTATCACTACATAATATAGTTGAAACAAAGTCGCTTCCCGCTGCTGTCTGTTTATCCCTATTAAAACGACGCAACTGATTATGATGCGGTTTTAAGCCCCTGAGAATAAAGATTCCGATTCAGATTTTTTCATCACTAGGTACATAGTTTAAAACAAAGTCGCTTCAACTCTTGTCTATTTATCCCTACTGTATGCTTAGATCTTTAAAACTACGCAACGGATTATGACGCAGTTTTAGGCCTGGCTGCCACCTGAGAACACAGATTCAGATTTCTTCACTATATACATAACTAGCGGTCCGCCCCGGCTTCGCACGGGTTTTAAACGAAAATTTCAGAAATTATACACACTAAAACGATGGGTTTCACAGTTTTCATACGGATCTTTACTTTTTTTAACAGCATTGGGGTTTTTGACATTGACTCGACATTCCAAAACTGACACTGGCCGTAGAGAAAAAGCAAACACCGTGCGCTATACAACCTCTTTTGCTATTCTGATGCGCCATAATAGAAAAAGAGGTTGAATATACAGCCCACGGTTCAATTATTGAATTTTTCATGCGGATCCCTAACTTTTTTGAAAAAATTTTATAGCCTATGTTCATCACGTAAAATTAAGGATTCTAATGGTGAAACAATTTTTTAACTCGGTCCAGTAGTTTCGGAGTCTATTCAATTCAAACAAACAAACAAACATACAAACAAACAAACATACAAACAATCAAATCTTTCCTCTTTATAATATTAGTATAGATAACATGCATTAGTATCAATCAGCATTGCACCTAGTTATTGTCTATACTAATATTATAAAGAGGAAAGATTTGATTGTTTGTTTGTTTGTTTGAATTGAATAGGCTCCGAAACTACTGGACCGATTTGAAAAATTCTTTCACCATTAGAATCCAAAATTTTCCGTGATGAACATAGGCTATATAATATTTTCAAAAAAGTTAGAGATCCGCATGAAAAATTCAATAATTGAACCGTGCGCTGTATATTCAACCTCTTTTTCTATTATGGCGCGTCAGAATAGAAAAGGAGGTTGAATAGGTGCTTGCTTTTTCTCTACGGCCAGTGTCAGTTATGGAGTGTCAAGTCAATGTCAAAAACCCCAATGCTGTTAAAAAAAGTAAGGGATCCGTATGAAAAGTTTGAAACCCATCGTTTTAGTGTGTATAATTTCTGAAATTTTTGTTTAATACCCGTGCGAAGCCGGGGCGGACCGCTAGTCTTAAATAAAACATAAAAAAAACAATACACATTTTGACGTAGCCTATAAGTACTTAATTAAATGCTGAGTGTACGACTCGTCAAATCAAGGATTTTTACTATCGAGTTTTAAGTTCCACCACTCTTAATAAGGTGATGCTACGGACATATCAGATGATTTTACTGAAGATTTTACATTTTAAAGAAAGAAAGATGAATTTATTTGGCCAAAACTGGTAGGTATCTTAAAATAGGGTAATCATAAAAAAAAGAAAAAATTACAATACAAGACAGGTAATACAATTAATACAAGATAGGAGTATATTGACCGTAATCAACTTCTAATAATACTAACCTACTCCTAATTATTACGAGTCTTTTAGCACAAAATACCAAAAATTATTGCGATTTGCGGTCCTGCGCTATTTTAGGGATAGTCGCGGTCTTTTTATTACTATCTTGTTAGATAATGTCATTTGTACTTTGTCTATACTAATATTATAAAGAGGAAAGATTTGATTGTTTGTTTGTATGTTTGTTTGTTTGAATTGAATAGGCGCCGAAACTACTGGACCAATTTGAAAAATTCTTTCAACATTAGAATCCTAAATTTTCCGTGATGAACATAGGCTATATAATATTTTCAAAAAAGTTAGGGATCCGCATGAAAAATTCAATAATTGAACCGTGCGCTGTATATTCAACCTCTTTTTCTATTATGGCGCGTCATAATAGAAAAAGAGGTTGAATACATAGCGCACGGTGCTTGCTTTTTCTCTATGGCCAGTGTCAGTTATGGAGTGTCGAGTCAATGTCAAAAACCCCAATGCTTTTAAAAAAAGTTAGGGATCCGTATGAAAACTGTGAAACCCATCGTGTTAGTGTGTATAATTTCTGAAATTTTTATTTAATACCCGTGCGAAGCCGGGGCGGACCGCTAGTAGGTTATAAATAGCTTTATTTTTACCGCGAGTAGGTATAGCATTATGAACTTACGTACATGAAAATGATATCTTATCATTGCCACAAGACCTATGTACGAGATTCCTGTAATCAGAGACTATTGGGGTAATTGGCGGCTTCCACATTTGTATCTCGTGTTACTTGATTTATATTTTATCATTTATGTATAGACGTAAATAACAAATTGGATAACCATTTGGTTTATCACATATGCTACCTATGGCGCTCATTAGGGAAGGCCTATGTCCAGCAGTGGACTATTATAGGCTGATGATAATGATGATGACATCACTTAAATCAGAATATTTACCACTGACAAATTAAGATGCGCAGTTGCGCTACACGTGCAAGTGTGTGTAACGAGGTGCACTTTATTAATTACTAGCGGCTCGCCCCGGCTTCGCACGGGTATTAAACAAAAATTTCAGAAATAATACACACAAAAACGATGGGTTTCTCAGTTTTCATACGGATCTTTACTTTTTTTAACAGCATTGGGGTTTTTGACATTGACTCGACATTCCAAAACTGACACTGGCCGTAGAGAAAAAGCAAGCACCGTGCGCTATACAACCTCTTTTTCTATTCTGACGCGCCATAATAGAAAAAGAGGTTGAATATACGCGCCCACGGTTCAATTATTGAATTTTTCATGCCGATCCCTAACTTTTTTGAAAATATTATATAGCCTATGTTCATCACGGAAAATTAAGGATTCTAATGGTGAAAGAATTTTTTAACTCGGTCCAGTAGTTTCGGAGCCTATTCAATTCAAACAAACAAACAAACAAACATACAAACAATCAAATCTTTCCTCTTTATAATATTAGTATAGATATTGTGTTATTGAGACAGTTGCGAAATAACAAAGACTTTTTTCCTCTTTCCTAAGACTCAAGGCCGGTGATACTCAAAACAAAAGAAATTTCTTATGTACAAGCAAAGAAAATATCTTTAAAATCGTAGCCACGCCATACGTTGCATTAAGTTATTTTTCTTGAAAATTATGTTAATGTTGGCGGAAAATGTTTCATAAACTGGTCACCAGCCCTCTGACTCCGTTGTTTAGAAGTCGAAGACTTCACATTAAGCATCAGAATAGGTTCAGAATACATTATTTAGGGAAGACTTGTTTTAATCTTAGCGATCATTTCAAAAATTCTACAGAACATACCAGCTTTATTTTTTCTATTACTATTCATCGTGTTTCAGCGATTTATTTGGCAAAAACACGATGTTGAACACTCTGTTTGAACACGATCTCGCCTGATGGAAAGTTAAGATGTCACCGAACGGTGATACATTATACATACATACATTATATATGTACGAGTATATCAATAGATAACTAACAGACATGTGTGCGTGATACAAAACGATAGGTACACAATATAAACAACTTCAACTGCAACTGTCATCACAGCCAGCTGTTTTGTATGACAATGAAAACAAGACCCTTTCTTGTCATTAAGAATGAAAAGAAAGGGTGTTCTTGGCAGTAAGGTCGTGGTCGGCATAACGAGTCTTTTGTATGGGCCGATCTCGCTCGCCTCACGATAATCGCCGTCTCTCCTTATGGTGGTTATTCTGGAAAATTCATGCAGGGGACATCTTCGTCAGATCGAATCTGTTCGGTCTACCTCATAGGCGATCTACCCCTCGGTATCATACCTTTCGCTGCACGACTAGTAACAACAACAATTTAATTACCCGATCAAAATATATAATTAATTAGACTAATTATGTAACATAAGAGCTTACCTTTATAATAATAGCTTCTATGCGGCTATCAATCATCTCTTTCAGCAGCTCTTTTTGATTTCGCCTCCACAAGTATGCAAGGGAAACTAGGCCTAATCGACGACACCTGAAACAAAGGCTTTCTTTAATCTCCAGACAAATTAAGATAACGTAAGAAAACACAAACTGCCCTCTTTTCGGGCTGAATGCGAAATTCGCGTCGCGCTTTACGAATGTTTTTTTTTTAATAAAACAATATACTTTGTTTACGTACTGTAAACTTATGACCGATAGGTAGTAGAACTTAAAAAAAAACTTTAAGTAAGTTGACTTTGATTTATTAAGTGTCAGCTTGGCCAGGCGGCAGCTTAGCGGGTATTTTTTTAGCACCAATGGATATAAAAATATTAATAAAAATGTTAATAGATGACGAAAGTGGACAAGGCACATCATATTCATATTTTTTAATTATACTGTTTTACTATCTTTCCATAACCTTCAATAAGCTTTCTGGTATTTATCTATTTGTAAGTCTGTTTATTAAATGCTTTTGGTTTTCCTTCAAATAAATAAAAATATGATTAGAGAGCAATATCTTAAGATACTTACACATTCTCAACTCTTATTCTTTGGTAATCTGATAAAATGGCACCCACTGCAACGGCTTCAACATCCATTTCAGCCTAAAAAACAAAATTGCATCAAATATTCTAAATATTAACATTAGAGATCATTCTATGAACTATTTTAATGGGTAGGTAATTATCGCGTTTATTTACCTATTTTTCCCGACGTTTCAACAGGTTTACACAGTATTGTGGTCATGAGATTACTAGTTCTAATAATTATGTGTTTAAATTACTTAAGTTCAAAAATATAAAAAATAAAATGAGAAAGTCATGGCCCTCTTAAATAATCATCTCAGTGTGCAATAAATTTTAAACTACAATTAATTATAATACTGTTGCAACTACAGCCTTATCAAAATGGTAGTAGAGTCAGTATCTAAAGCAATTTTCTAATCTTTTTTAAATAGTAGATATGCAATAGCTGTATAAATTTAAACTGCTTATCAGTACAGGCACATTTTAAGTTGAGATAAATTTCCTCATTCTTGAAGCTTGTTTAATATATTTATTTTGATTTTAAAATAATGTCCAGCATTATTATTTATACTGGACAATCCACACACCATCATTTAGCCCCAAGTTAAGCAGAGCTTGTGTCATGGGTACTAGATGACTGGTATACATATTACATATTTTTTATTATAAACATATAGAAAACAACCAGAACACCCTGAACAGATATTTGTAGATCGTACAAGAATTTGTCCCGAGGCAGGAATCAAACCCGCACTCTGATTTAATAAGAGTTATTTATTTGCAATGTCAACTACATTTGTCCAAAGTGACATTTCAATGGAGAGGAAGAATATAATAACTATTAACATGTGATGTATGAGACAGGCAGAACAGCACTAATTGATATCATGACCTATTTGCTAAAACCATGTCCACTTCATTTACCATTTTGATTGGTAAATAATAAAACACTAACTTAATCAAACCAATAAAATAGCTATGGTAGGCTATCATGATCCAGTTTAAAATTAATATCGAGTAGTTTTAATAGGTTTAATAGTTTTTATATAATAGGTTTTTTTATTCTTTTAAAAGGTTTAATAGTTTTTAATCCAGTCCTATAAAGTATTTTTGCTATCCAAACTAACCTTAATTCGTGAAAGAAGTCGGTACAAATCTTCCACCTCATCATCATTGGTTGGTTTGTAGGTTCGTCCCTGTTCCACTGCTGTACCAGAGATGGCTTCTCTATATAAAGGAAGCTCCATTGCCTCGGCATACAGATCAATGCCTTGGTGTCCCACAGTTTGGTACATGTAGCTATCAAGTTCATCTGTTAAATATATTTCAGTATCAGAATACTTAACTTATAAAGGCAACAAATATCAAAGGTTATCATAGAATATATAATTAGAAATGTACTAAATAAATAGATACTATCCCAGAGGGCAATAAGTATAAACGCTACTTCTTAAACTTGCTATGTGTGTGTAAAGCAATGGGCAAATGTAAGTGATCTATGGATTTCAAAATGAGCAATGATTCAAGTGCCTTATTTAAAGGTAGATGGAATGGATGGAATCTATATTACTACATTCAATACATTCTTACAAACAGGTGATTAGCGTGGGTTATGCGTGACGCGAGGGTTTCTAAATCGGTTTCTTATCTACACATACCTTTATGAAGCGGTTGGAGGTTGGCCAGCGCTACGATTGTATGGCCGGCGCCAACGCACTGCAACATATTGTAGCAGCTGTCTTTGCCGCCACTGATCAACGCCACGGTCTTCATCTTTACGACCAGAAAACACTAACAACTCAAGACGAACCGTTACATAACAATCATAGCATTTGTAGACACTCAGCAAAACAACACTACGATCTGGCTACAACCATTCCATGTGAGTGACGGACGACTCGTGTGGCAATGATAATACGGAGCGGCGCACTGAAAATTATCTTTAGAACACAGTCTTGGTGGAAACCATGCAAAAATTATCATTTACAATTGGCTTACAAATCGTATGTTAAAAACCACACTTGAAAAGCAAAGGGCCTGAAATTCACAGAAAGAATGGGACACTGGCGAAACTACAAATGCAATCACTGCTAAGCCTTCATTCAGTTCTCAAGGGCTCAACATTGTCTGTAGTTTATTTCGATCGTCGCACAAAGGAGAGTTAAAGGCTTTCCCTTTTTTTAGAAAAATCCTCGAAATAACATGCGGACCCAGCCTCCGTTCCCTGGTGATAAGATTGTGAAATTGATTATTGACTTTGACTTGAGTCAAGAGTCAAGTCACATCAACTTCTTTCATTTTTGTTTGTTTGGTGCTCAGAAAAACTTAAGGTTTGGTGTGGTGCCGATGAAATTAATGTCATTAATTATGAAAGTAAAGAAAAACCTTGTTTTATAATCTTAGTATAAAATGGATCATTATAGAGATCTTGCCCGCGGCTCTGCTAGTGCAGAAAATTTCTTCTATAGACCGTTTTGACGACCTCTGTAGCGCGGTAAGCGAAGGTCCGTCTGCGACACAGGAGATTGCGGTTTCGTGTCCCGCCTCGGGACAAATATCTGTACGATCTGCAGATTATTCAGGATTCTGGTCGTTTTCTATAGGTTTCTAATAAAAAAAATCTGTCTATGTAGGTCTTTGAGTATCTAGAACGGGAGTTGCCAAGTGCTTTCTGTCAGTACTAAAATCTTTCTGTCAGATTTCGAGGGGGGCGAGGTAATACGGTACAGCACACGTTTACATAATCACGCACACTAATGCAGAAAAATAAAGCGTCCATATAAACGCACACTAAAGTATAAGCTGGACACAAACAAAAGAACACGCAAACAAATATAGAATTAGTGTTGTTACACTATTGTTTAGTTACACACTAACACAAAAAAGTAGTGCTGGATGTAAAACGACCGAAAAAATAATGATTTCGAATGAATGAAATCAGGGTTGTTAAAATTATACAATGCTTTTTTAATAAAGGTATTGTTTCTTACTGAGGGATTTTAGACATGCATTTAAATATAGAAAAAAAATGTTCCGAATGAGAGAAAAGCGAAAAGTTGGTTTTCCTTTCATTTGACATTAACTAAGAACCATAATTTGTAATTGACTATGTCTATTTGGGACTATTATTTTTTTTTTATTTATGCAAATCGAAAAGTTTTCATTATCTATATCTATATGTTTTCATAGAGAGCAGGAGAAGAAAAGCGGCAGTAAGAAAGAGAGAAAGAAAGACAGAAAATATAGGTATTTATTGTGATAGGTACAGGCCGGGTACAGGGATAATAAAATTTTATCTAGATTAACATTATGTAGATCGGGCCGCCCCGTCGCCGTGTTTCATGTCATGATCAGTGCGGTGTTCCTGCGCTATCTATAAAAAGGGTATTTTAATTATTAATATTAATAAATTGATGGAGAAAATTTCTACTAAAAGAAAAAACACGAGCTATCTATCATCACTTCGCTTGTGTCTTTCTGTATCGAGGTTGTTTTGTAATTCCTTTTTTTTATAAATAAATCTGCTTCTGACTTATAATAATATTATATTTTTAATACTATATTATTAAATATCATTATTTGTATCATTTTATTTGTTGTTTCTTATAAATCTATATTACATTTAAAATGGAATAATTTATTGTAAATGTGACGTACACATTTTTCCATAAAAAATGGATTTTGGTATCTCTTATGGTATTATGGTATCATTTGCATAACCAATTTTCCTATATCAATAGATTTTTGTTACAAAAAACATCGCATTTTACACAAATTTTTCGTTCATTCCATCATTCGTTCAATCAATTTCACTCAACTTGTCCCCGCACTACGCCTTCTACCAAGGAATCACAAACTATATAGGGATACTACCAAGGAATAAATATGTCGCAACTGATATTCTATTAAAATCGAAATTATACAATATAACAAAAAAGAATTCAGAAAAATGTCACTTACTTGTGATAGGAAACACTATGTACCCTTAAGTTGGATGTCTCCAATTGCCTTTTATACCCATAAACCGCACAATTCACCATTTGTGGTGAGCACTATCTCGCGACACGAAACGATAGCAAATGGCCGCGAAGTTACGAGTGAAGTAGTTTTATTATTCGTCTATGGTCAGTAAAGTCTTGTGACCAACAGAGGGGTATCCTGACCTTGCCAACTCCCGTTCTAGATACTCAAAGATGTAGGTACTATATTCTAGGTATTAAGTACATCAATCTAGTACCCATACATAATAAAAGCTCTGCTTGCTTACCTTGGGACTAAATGATGCTGTGTGGCATGAAACTATAATTCATAAATCCATGCTGTGTGGATTGTCCAGTAAATTCCTAATTTCTTGGAATTTTTTAAAAACTCCTGAACCTCCACATGGTTATCTATTGTTTTTTATTCAAAATATCCTCAGCAAGTTTAAAGCTCTGGGTTTCATGAAAAATTCTGATATAGGTAGGTACCATTTTTAATTTAAAAAAATTTCAGTAGGTACCTGTACCTAGGTACCTAATTTTCGTAACACTCTAGCTTTACCTATGTACTTTATTTCTACTTTCTTACTCAAGTCTTACGCATAGCGCCATCTAGTAGGCATAATTGTGCAAATCTTGTTTCTCAATCTGAAATCTGAAGAAATTACAAAAATGGGTGGATCTATGGGTTTAAATAGATCATAATTAACTTCGGTTAACTTCGATTCGTTCTCCCTATTTATAAAAAAGCAAGTTTGTTTTCAAAAGTAAATCAAAATTGAAATCGTCGAGGTAAAAATACGGAAGATGGTGTCATGGCCCATTTCGCATCGTCTGTACTAATAGTGTTGCTAATAGTAATAAAAAAGATTTTGGTTTTGTACAATATCTAAGAAAATATATAGAAAATAAGAAACAAAATCATTACCATGATAATTTTTTTCAATAGTAAATATTTTTTCTATAATTTTATTTACCTTGTAAAGATTTTTGACGAGAGTAAAGCCCCATGTACAGACGCCAAGTAATGAGCTGTGACCACACTTTTTGGCTGTCAAATTATTGATGCGGTGGTTTGAATCACGTTTGAATTTGAGTGTAAATCCTTGTAATTTAATTTTAGTAATAATAAATGCTGCCTTAGTAGCCCATAAGTGTAACTATAAGTGATTAAATAAACCCATAATCTTACTAGATCATAAATAAGTGTAAAATCATGGTGTTGGCCGAGAGGAACAGCGATGTTCGAAACGGGAAGCGGTCAAGGGGGCCAAGCCCTAATGGCCATGGAAGTCCAGATTCCAGTTCCGAAGATGAGAACGGTGAGCTATTTTTCCTCATGTAAATATGGACAAATTGTTATAAAAGCTGATTAACTACCTACCAGCTTGGCTTGTTAATTTTTTATCATTGTTGAGGTTCACACGCACTTCGACTTATGTTTCTCAGGTCAGTTGAATCTAAATTGTTCTCAGTGATCTGTTTTTATGTGAAGAAACTTACTCATCCCATGCTTTTTTTTATGCTATAACACCATCATCATGCTGCGCTCATCTCATCATCAAATCTCACAACAAACCAAGCAGTAGTACCATTTGCAGCTGAGAAAATAAGAGTGGGAAGGGACTATCAAGCTGTTTGCCCGGAGTTGGAGCCAGTTGAAGCTCGGAAACCAGAAACTATAAATGATCGAGCATTGTTGGTTTGGTCACCAACAGCTGATATATCAGACATAAAATGTAAGTTAATACAAACTTATTGATTTGAATTAATTTGTGGTTTTCTTAGATTCTTGCTTAATTTGCCTTACATTTTAGTGGATGAATATATAACAACAGCAAAGGAAAAATATGGATATAACGGAGAACAAGCTCTAGGAATGTTGTTTTGGCATAAACATGACTTGAACAGAGCTTCATTAGACCTGGCTAATTTCACACCATTCCCTGATGAGTGGACTGTTGAAGATAAGGTGTTGTTTGAGCAAGCATTTCAATTCCACGGGAAGAGTTTTCACAGAATACGACAAATGGTATGAATGTCTTACCTCAAATTTCCTTATATTCATGCAACATCATGTACAGTAAGTAACCTACTATTAAAATCCATATTTACCAATCTCATTTTCTACAGTTGCCTGATAAATCAATAGCCTCCCTGGTTAAATATTATTATTCATGGAAAAAAACACGAGCTAGAGCCTCTTTGATGGATGTTGTCAGTGATGGTCGCAATGCAACAAGCTCAGGAACTGGCAAACGGGAATCTGGGGCTGGGTCTGAACCAGGTGGCTCAGACAAAGAACAATCTGACAATGATGAGAAGGTATGTATTGATTGCATATTCTTAAGAGTTGTTTGTATCTGATTATGTTTTTACTTTCAACTATAAAAATTATCACCCTGCTTGGTTGGAAAACAGTTACTTATCTGGATTGTCCAACAAATCTCAGTCTTTGTTGATTCAATTTGAAAATGCAGAGTGGTGAACTTTTCATTATTTACTCTGCTGTCTGTAAGTTGATCTTAATAAGTGTCCTTGAACATCATTGAATAATTTGAATCTCTGAATATTATGGCAATACTTTTATTGATGAGTTTGTGTTGAATGACAGAAGTGGGCTTACCACCGTGGTATTGTTCGTGGAGAAAAAACACCAGGAAGGAAATCCCTACGTGCTGACAGTCAAACGGAGCAGGTGTGTGGACCACCATATGCTTCCCATACCTGAGCAGTTCATAAACTTGTATCACTGCTGTTTTTGAATGTGATAAAAGTTGTTTTTCTAACAACTTGTCATCTCTTGTGATCTATTGTCTAAAGACACCATAATCATGCACTGCATCAAATCTATCACTAAATGGTTGTTAACTCTTTATCATGTTGTTGGTTGTTTCAAGACCCTGAGTCACTGGATTGATTGTTCTGAATATTCAATTCATTCACTACTTATCTATTTGTCCATTTTCAGCATTTGTACTGCTACTGTTAAAAGCTGTTTGTATAGTTCAGCCACTCTGCATTTTGTCAAGTTATTCTTTACCATTGTCATGTCAATGTTTATGAAGGTACTAACTTATGAAACTGTATATAGCTTGATTTTCCTTTACATTTTTTGGATACATATCTCTTCAAAAATATTTTAGGTAGGTTTTCACAATTACTTTGTTTAATTAATTTAATATCAATCATCAGTCTTGTCACCTGAAAATAGCGTGTCCTGTTGTGGACTCACCTAACCACATATTTATTTTATTTATTTGTTTAGACTACAAATCCTTTTTTCCCAATCCACTCCCCTTCTGTATCCCAACAGTGTTCCCGCATGCTTCCTTTAACAGCCCCATGCAGAAAACGTGGTAATATAAATGTGTGCAGAATATAATTTGATTAAATCTAATGGGTTTTTAAAAGAAGTGTGTGAGTGATAACTTTTCAGTGTCCGTTCATGCTAATACCAACATAACTTAATTTGTGCGAGTGCAATCCATGGCAGAATAGTAAACTGTTGATTGGGGTTTAGGGCGAGGGCGGCGGCGATGCTGGGAAGACGTGCACCGTTTGCGGCATTCTGTGCAACCAGACCACGCCACACAACTCGCAAAAGTTGTGTCAGGCATGCCTCGTGCACGCCAGGTCGGTAACGATTCACACTTTTTCTTAGATAGGTTGCAAGGATTGCATGCTCGCATACAGTTAGAGTGTGATCGATTAGAGTAGTTGGCTGGTCTGTGGTGGTGTGTTGAACGTTGGCGGTAATGTGGCAGACGCACGGGCACGATGAGGCCGCTCTGTGGGCCCGCGGGCCGGCGCGCACCCGGCTCCAAGCAGCAGCGCTACAAGCACCGCCTGCCGCGCGGCATTTACATCAATCACGACGATCTGGTGGCCATGGCCACGGGCCCGCAGCCCGGGGACCCCAGCCCGCCCGGCCTTGTCAATCAGGGCGACGCCATGCTCAAAGCCATGGACAGAGAGATAGTATCACTCAAGAGACAAGTAAGACCAAACCGCCCCATGACGCTATGTAGTGCCTAACATTCTCATTCTTACGTTGACACTTGTGCGCCAGACTTTCTCAATGCTCAGTTGTGTGGTGTGGTTTCTGAATGTGGGTGATGATGAATGAACTTGAATCAACTGAATTAGTATCAAAATAGGGAAAATGTATTCTGCACACATTGATTTTAGTTCTGTTCTGATTTTATTTTGGCTTATTTCCATCATCCTTTCATTTGCTGTGCGTTCGTCCTGAGTAGTATTGGATAATCCAGATATGCACAGTTTCTAGAACAATCTTAATTAGGAATCATTCCCTCCCAGAGCGGTCACCTATTTAATCAATACTCTGACTAGGTACAACAAAACAAGCAACAGTTGAGCGCGACGAAACGGAAAGTTTTGGATAGTGGAGTCGAAGAGTTGAGACCCGGGGAGCCCCCTGCGAAGATCAATTCCCGCTGGACTAACGACGAACTACTTATGGCTGTTACTGCTGTCAGAAAATACGGTAATCTTATATCTGATGATAATTCGCGTGCCTTGTTTATCGTATCGACGTCAGAACCAGTTTTATCGACCTTTTTTTCAGGGAGGAACTTTCAAGCTATCGCGGAAACACTTGGGACAAAGACGGAGGCGCATGTCCGTTCCTTCTTTATATCGTATCGCCGCCGCTACAACTTAGACGCTGTGGTTCGCGAACATGAAGCTGAAAGTGGAAAGACTCATCACATTCAGGCTGGTGAGTGTAAATTACTTAAATAAAAGGTTACCTAAGGCGGTGTCATTTTTAATCAGGTACTAGACCAAAGTTCTGGCCAGACCTTATTACCTTGCGCTTTCGATGTTTTTTTGGTAAACCAGATCATCAGCGCTGCACTTGATCCACAATGACACAAGTGTCTATTCAGTTATGGATATTAGTAGTACCAGGGTGCCTAATTAATCAATCACTGTTTAATACTATTATTATAATTTAGAGTATCCATCACATGTCTTTAATTTTACACCATACATGAAACTTCCTTACATGATTTGGTTTTCCTATATTGCTGTGCATAAAAAGGAAGCTCCAAAATAATTTAGGTTTTGAACTTTTGTCGTATAGGTAGGTACATTATGTATATTGACGACATTTTGGCGCGGTGGGCCAAGGTCCGCTTACGACGCAGGAGGTTGCGGTTTGATTCCCGCCTCGGGACTAATATTTGTACAATCTGCAGATTATTTATTCGGGTGTTCTAGTCCTTTTCTAAGTACACAAAATAAATCATCTAATGTGATACATATGTATACTTTATTAAGTATAACAGCTATCGTAGTAGTACCAATAACACAAGTTTTGCTTAGCTTGTGGCTAAATGATGCTGTGTGGATTATCCAGGATACATTACTCTTCTCAAACATTCTTGGAGCGGAACTATCCATTACAGATACTACAGAGATAATGTGGTAGGTAAGTGGGTAAGGTACCTACCTACAATTTTTTTTCGATTTTTTTTAACGTACTTCACATACATAAAGGATTTTAAAAACCTGTTTTGAATTGTCCAAATCCATACCTTTGATTTGATATTGCTCTCAATGAAATAGCCCCCATTGTATGAAAATCAGTTTTTTGACCATATTTCAAAAAGTATACTTTTACAGACTTCTCTATATTTTTCCTGTAAAATATAGATTTATATCTACAAACGCAAAAAGTAAATTTTACATCGATCACTCTGCAATCTTCGGAGATATGGGGGGGGAATGGTGAATATTACGTCTTTTTTCGAAATATTTCGAAAAGTATAAAACTTATCGAAATTTCAAAAACTGTTTTAAGATGTACAATGTCAATGTGCAAATTGATACCTTTCATTTGATACCCCATTTAACAGACTTCTCTATATTTTTCCTTTGACGGTCATTTTTAGGGTTTTGCCATCGGTTGCAAAACCCTTATGAAATCGCTTTGGGTCTGTTTTGTGTTTTGAATTCTTAATATCTCAGAAACTACTGCAGCTATTGACTTGAAATTTGAAATAATAATACATTTTGAGCGCCCGCACATATTTAAAGAAAAATAAATGAAAATAAATGAAAAATCAAAATGAAGATTTTCCATACAAATTTTGAAATCGAAATTTTAAATGGAACGTACAAAGTCAAAAGTGGTATCAAATGAAAGGTACACGTTTGTAGATTTCAAAATAGTTTTTGAAATTTTGGTAGGTTTTATACTTTTTAAAATATTTTGAAAAAGGTCAAAAAAATGACCGTTCCCCCCCCCTATCTCCGAAGATTGCAGAGCGATCGACGTGATATGTACCAAGTGTTTGTAGATATGGATCTATATTTTACAGGAAAAATATAGAGAAGTCTGTAAAAATAACAGTTTTTGAAATATGGTCAAAAAAGGGCGGGAAAAATTTCTGAAGGGCTGACTACCCCACCGAGTTGGGTATCAAATGAAAGGTTTTGTACATTCCAATACAATTTTTGAAATTTCGATAAGTTTTATGCTTTTCGAAATATTTTGAAAAAGGTCAAAAAATTTACCATTCCCCCCCCCCCCCCCCCCTTATCTCCGAAGATTGCAGAGTGATTGATGTAAAATGTACTAAGCGTTTGTAGATATAGATCTATATTTTACAGGAAAAATATAGAAAAGTCTGTAAATATAATACTTTTTGAAATATGGTCAAAAAACTAATTTTCATACAATGGGGGCTATTTCATTGAGAGTAATATCAAATCAAAGGTATGGATTTCGACAATTCAAAACAGGTTTTGAAAATCGTCGAAGTTTCATACTTAGTGAAATAGGTTGAAAAAAGCCGAAAAAAAATTGTAGGTACCAACCCACTTACCTACCCACCAATCTCTGTAGTAACTGTAATAGGAGTTCCACAGCGCACCAAAACCGTTGTTCTCAAAATTTTTGAGAAGAGATAGGTATGTATCCTAGATAATCCACACAGTATCATTTACCCACAAGCTAAGCAAAGCTTGTGTTATTGGTATTACTACGATAGCTGTTATACTTAATAAAGTATAAGTATCACATTAGATGATTTATATTTGTGTACTGAAAAGGACTAGAACACCCGAACAAATAATCTGAAGATCAATATTAGTCCCGAGGCAGGAATCAAACCTCCACCTCCTGCGTTGTAAGCCCACCGCGCCAAGAGGTTGTCATATACGTACCTACCTAAACGACAAAAGTTCAAAACCCTCGGCGCGCAAGTTACACTCGCACTTGTCGTACTTGTTTTTACCTTTTTCAAAATATTTTTACAAAATTTCAAAAACTATTTTGGAATCTACAAACCCATGCCTTTCATTTGATACCAATTTCGACTCTGTAAATCGCATTTAAACTTTCGATTTCAAAATTTGTACTGAATATCTTCATTTTGATTTTTCATTTATTTTTCTATAAATCTCTGCGGGCGCACAAAATGTATTATTATTTCAAATTTCAAGTCTTATTTGACGTAGTACTTTCTGAGATATTAAGGATTCAAAACACAAAACAGACACAAAGTGATCCCATAAGGGTTTTGAAACCCTAGAAAGGGGGTCGCCTATAGCGGAGTTATTTCTACTACAAAAACATTTGCACTGAAAAAGTGCAATCCGAAAAAAGAACGCCATATCAAATTAAATGGCTTGATTCAAAAATGTTTTCTATTGTCAATAATTCGACGTCACAATTCTTGTTTTCAGGTGGCTCAAGTACAGACGCCAGTGAAAGCGCCGTTGATAGCACACCCACTAACAATGGAACTGCATCTCCTCAGTCCTCAACTAAAGATGAAAAGGTATCATTAATGTTTTTGATAGATTATGGCTCCGCACCATTATAGAAAAAGAGGTTGAATATATAGCGCACGGTTTAATTATTGAATTTTTCATGCGGATCCCTAACTTTTTTTAAAATATTATAGATATTATTATAGCCTATGTTCATCACGGAAAATCTAGGATTCTAATGGTGAAAGAATTTTTCAAATCGGTCCAGTAGTTTCGGAGCCTATTCAATTCAAACAAACAAACAATCAAATCTTTCCTCTTTATAATATTAGTATAGATATAGATTATAACCTAGTACGCGCGACGTGATAAAATTTTGTCGATATTCGGTTAATTCTTCAGCAAATTTTGCTGTTTTATTTTCATATTAGAAAATAAAACAGACGCCGATAGATAGCAAATTCCAGCATGATTCATACGTACTCAGCTATGTATTTCCTTCATACCTAGTAGATTTTTTGAATCACAATAAGAAGGATAGTTGGACGGATTTACCTTTACTATTTATAGTTACATTATAAGAGATTATACGAGATATAACTGGTTTTAACTGAGTTATTGTTTGTTATAGATGGAGATTGATAGCGAAGGTGTTGCCATCGGCGCCCCAGCAGAACAGGGTGGACCACCCACCACCCCTCCCAAACACAAGCTGGCTGCTAAGTGAACACAAACGACGTAACATTATTTTTTATATATTTTTCTCTTGGAACCCTGCGATATTAAACGTTTTTCAAAATGGTTGAGAGAAACCCCAAAAGATTTGAATATTTAGTGAGATTTGCGAATTACAGGTTGATTGGACAGAAGCAACATTTTACAAAATGTTTCGATAGCTTTGTGATATTGCAATTTCGCATTTATAAGAATTTTCTTTTGATTATAGAAAAAACGTTATCGGGTTCGAGAAATGAGAGTGTTTTGTGTTGTACGTTTTATGCGTCTTGTATATTTCTCTTATCCTGCTGAAACGAAGACATTTTTACAATTGACATTATCAATAAAAGAATAGTTTATTTTATGCACAAAGCATACACAATTTTTACTGATGGTCTCGAATTCAATGATGTATTCTTATGAAAATATAAACACCTCAAGGAATGGTGTGATTGAATGGTTGTTTTGTAAATGAAGTGATTTTTATGGTCTAAGAGAAAATGATGGTATACGTCTTAGCATTATCTGCTAATATTCGATAACAATGATGATAGGGGATAATATTGTATGCTTAAACGATAGTAGTAGCTATACGATAAGAAACTAAGGTGAACATAGATATTGCGCGCGTGCTAGCTGATTTTCAGACTTACAGGGTAGTTTTGAAGGTGGATAGAACGCGTTCCTCTAATACGAGGCTGACAAGTATCGTTTCAGATTTACATGGATCAATTCTGTGTACGAATTAGCAGCTAACAGCTCTAAGTTCGTGGTTTTTTCACAGTAGAAACAATGAGCTGTGCTCGAGTTACAACGTGTACTTGTTTTTCTATGTTTACGCCGAATTGTGTGATAGTGATCTAACATAACATAGAAAGTATGTTATTTGCCTTATAATAATAGTAATAATTCTTCTCATATACTCGCATGCTTCTATATCATACCATAGACTAGATAGGTTAGGCTTATATAGGCGAGACATGCTAAATTACAAATTAGTTTCATGTTTCAGGAAAGTAATGTCTATATTAGTTTGATATAATAATATTAGCGTATTTAACAATAAGAGTATTTATCAATCTTAGGATATTGTCCACTTCCTTTTAGATTATGACGGTTTATGAAAATACATAAGTTAAATAATATTTTAAGGTTTGAAAATAGCGATAGAACTATATATTATGTATAGTAAGTCACAAACTCAGCAATAAATTCCGAAGTGATTGCTAGCAATAGATGTAAATGGTTTGCCATTAAATTATGAACTAAACGCTTTATATTAATACAGTGATCATAAAATAATCTAACAAAAAACAAAGCTTCCACAAGATAATAGAAAGCTGGTGTTTTATCGGCATTTTTATGAAATAAGTATTTTCGTTTTGGACCAGGTAAAACAGTACTTACTTAAAGCAAGGTACTGATTTGTTTTATCCAAGAAAAATTACGCATAACAAACGCCAATGAAGTACCAGAAGTAATAAATATATTGACGATATTTTTATACTAATAAAATACCATTCCATACGGTATTTGTAAGTGATTAATTTAGCGTAAGTGATATGGCTGCTTATATATGGATAAGCTGTTATTTATGGTCCGTCCACGATCTTATTTTCTGTTTGGTATATGCACGACCATAAAGTTCCTTAATAGTTGATAGGTGAGTGAGTGAAGACTGAATGATAGAATGAAATATTACATAGACTCGAAAAATATCGACAATTGCAAAAAAAATATCGATTTTGATCGAGCCGATAAAGTATGTAGTGGATATTTTAATTCTTTATGAATGTAAGCGGGTTAACTACATACATAGTTTGTGTTGGTAAAGCAATATTATAGTAGACGATTTTTCGGATTTTAAAAATAATAAATCTAGATGCCTGCATAAATTATGTAATAAAATCTTGTTAAACTACCAAAATGCATTACAACTTCTTTAAAAGCAAAAAAATCTAATCGGTTTACCGATGAGCCGTTATACCTAACCAATTAAATATTGTCCTACCGGACACGATATTTAATAGCCAGTGGAACTACCATACAGAAAATAAAATCGTGGAATGAGCATAGTACTGGATTTGCTCTATGCTTATTAAGACCCGTATTACGGAACCGTGCACAGTCATCAATCTACATAATATGCGTGACGTTTATGCCTTAGTAAAGCGTTGCTTAGTTTAGATCCATGACTGAACAAGCTTTCATAATATCGGCTGAGTCCTGTGTGCCGATTACGGTAAAATATCCCATTCAGTGGGTCACCATCCGGGGAGACTGGGTATAAGCGATTTCGGTTTCTATCACATATCGTACAAAAACCTATACATAAAGTTTACTGGCAGGTTAGAGTCAACCGAGACGACGATGCTTTCCACGTCAAAATAACACAAGTTTTAAACTCAATATTAATAATTACGTCAACAACGGGATGTACTTATACTATGATTTGAGTTAGGAGTTTTCCAATATTTCGGCATAGGTTCATGGGCCATGATCAACAAATGAAGGTCACTGCGAGTTAGATTTTATTGGCAGTTATGGCAACCGACATGGGAATGGGAGATTTTAGCGTAATTGCACGGCAGGTCTGCGAGTGATTATCACATCAACTTTAGTTACTTCGTAGAGTTCGGTTTAAAGATCTTTGTTTTATTCGGTTTAAAGATCTTTCGTAGAGTTTAGTTTTGTAAACTGTTTGATCTTAGAGTTTTCCTCTTGCAAATTTCGTTTTGGATTATATCAAAAATTAAATTTCCAAATAATGTTTTGATAAGTATAGATAAGTTTTATTTATTTTATTAATGTCGTAGTACATAGCATAATCTACTAGTTTTAATATAATGTACATCACTGAATTATTTTCGTGATCACGGTTGGGACTGATGATAATGTTACCGGTGGCTGTCCCATAATAATAATTTTTTAGTAATCTACTGACAGTATACTTATTTTTTTTTAAATAAAATTCATCATCAGTAATCAATGGTGGAATTACTGGTAAGACTCATCAAATAGATGACTACTTTAATGAATTTGTTGTATCGTAACGCTGTTGCTGGACAGTTCATTTATTTATTTTCCATGAATAGGTATTAGGTAACCTCCGCCTGAGATTGACGTAAGCAATATGTTAATAAAAATTCTTAAATTTTAATTTAATCCTAATATCCTCTAACACGATTTAAGTTTTCTGGGGTTATGGGTTTTTAATTTAGTCGCATTATTATTTCTAAAAACAATGTAAATAGTATCGTTTATATTTTTAGTTCGTAATCTAACATTCTACACCTAAGTGACCCCTAGAAATAATGCTTTAATACAATGTCGAATATAATCTAGCAAGATCTGGAAACGCTAAAGTATAACAGGTTTGAACATTAATAGTGTTTTTAGATTTATGACTCGTCGACGATATGTAATAATTTCCACTGGTATGCAATTTTCGTCATTGGCTTAAGTCTAAATAGCTTACAGCCCTTTTTGCATGTGACACACGGTCACGTAGCGATCGCCGTACCGTGAAAAGTAGAAATGTGTGAGATAAATATAATATAGATACTTACCTAGTATCTATATTATATTTATCTCACACATATTTATCTCAAACTTACAGTATGGGTATAAACCCATACTGTAAGTTTTAAAAATCACGGCAACCGTGTCGTGACCGTATGCATATGAAAATGGCCTCACACTAGTAGCCTACTTCAAATCAGTTCCCATTGAGCGTAAACTTATTAAATCTTGGCGCAAACTCACTTTATTCAATCCACCACTGTCAACAAGTGCCTAATCATATTTTAATAACTGTTACGATGTACCTAAATATCTCGTTACAATGTACGAGCCAATACCGCTCCAAAGATTCCGACATAATGAAGTTATCTTATTTATCGACATTAATTAGAGCTAGTAGTAGGCTAGTAGGTAAATTGTTTCTAAATTATTATTATTATATTACCTAGCGAATTGTGTTCTGTGTATATTTAGAATTCAAATCAGTTACGGATGAAATTTTCTATTGTTTTTTTTATCCTAAATAAAAGCTCAAACAATCTATTATTTTCATATCTTTTTAGGCATTGTAAACGGTTTCTACTCTTAGAATATTTGGAGCTTTGATTTTAAGTAATAAATGACCGTAAGTAATTCCTTTGTTATTTTATTTTAACCGTTAATTGCCTCTCTAAATGTTATTTGTATCAAATGGTAATGGTAATATGCAGGTCTCGACAGAGCCTACAAATTTGCTCCCCTTGGAGTCGAGACCCTAGGTCCTGGGGTACCGAGGCTCTCCAAGTCTTCAAAATATTATCTGAGCGTCTGGTCGAAGCGACGTTTGACCCGAGAGCTGGTCAATATCTGGCGCAGCGCATCAGCATTGCTATACAACGTGGCAATGCAGCCAGCATCTTGGGTACACTTCAAATTGATATTGATCCATATCAATTGGAAGTGTACCCAAGACAATTGAGCTAATTGCAGACTGTTGCGAACAAACTAGGTACCTGTAGTTTGTTCGCAACAGTCTGCAGTTAGCTCAATTGTAAATAATAGTTTTTATTTAGTTAGGTAATGGTAATGACTTTCTATATTATTTTTATTTAGTATGGCGAAACTCAGACGAACCCTGAAGAAAAAACTGATGAGAAATCAGTTGTATGGTTTGAAAATAAACTGTATGAAGTTGAAGAAATCTTAGAACCTAGGGAAGGCACGGCACGATAATTACTGTATACCTATTTACCAAGGGCAAACATTATAGATTATAGCACCGTTTTGAAACCATTGCCGAACTTTTTTATGTACCTAGTCGTAATAACACAATTTCGCTTTCAGATCCAGATTCAATAACTTTATTTCTGTAGGCTTACAAAACAAGCACTTAGACAAGTCAAATTTCAAATAGATAATTATTAAAATAAGAAATAATTTGTTATTGATTTCTCTTCACTTCAATGTTTTGTCCACTAGTAAAAGAAGTGAAAAACAAACCACTAGTAGGTACATTCATATATAACTTAGGTATAGTATACATATAACTTTGCAATATTGGATTCCTTTGGTCATCATAACTTATCAAAGATACAACGTTATGGTATGTTCACATGCGCGCGTTCAACTCGACATTCAACGTGCACATTCACATTCACGAGCGTGTGAACAGTACGCCCGAGCCCGTAAACGCGCCTGTGAACGTGAATGCCGCGAACCGGGCGAGTGTCGGTTTTTTGGCAAAGTTCAAAGGATGAATGTGCGGGCGCCCGGTGACTGTTCACACGCGCGCGGCGCGCGGCGCGCGGGCAGTCAGTCTCTCTCGCGCTTTCGTGACTTTCTGTGATCTTTTATCATCCACCACCTTCTTCTTTGCAGTCTTTTTCTCCGTCGTTCATCATTATGTTTCTTTTTCTAATAAAAATAAGTTAAGCCAAAGGATATGGCAGCAATAACACCGAGATCCTCGCTGCCCGCCATGCTGGCACTGACTGACACGACGGCGTGCGTGTGAACAGCTTGAATTTTCGCCGGCCTGGACGGGCTGCATGCCGCGCAGCCCGCCAGGCAGCCCGCCGGGCTGCACGGCGCGCATATGAACATACCATTACTCTTTGCATTGTGACAGAAAACCTCGAGAAAAAGCTGATTTTACATTATACTCCGATCTACCTCTATGCTTGGATGTACGTCTTTGTAATTTCTCTGTGGCAATATGGCGGAAAAAATATTTTATATTTGAAATATAGAAACTTATTAAAATAAAAGTTTTTATTTCAGTTCGACCTGTCTGTAGCTAATTTTATTGTAAAGGAAGATCCACCACCCATGACAACTCGTGCTTTTATAAAGCCCCCAGCACTTGCGAGGGTTCGCTTGGCCAGCACTGAAGATGTGCCTGCGATAATGGATATATTGAACGAATCCATGAAAAACAACTTTCGCATTGAGCGCCTACATGATATCACGTACTTGATGTGAGTATTAGGTTCTAAGTTTTTAAAGTTTCGTATGGACGATGAATGATTTGCTATGAATAGCATACCTTTTCTGTGCTTTGTGTTGCTTTCGATGACTAACTTCTTAAAATGCTCCTGCAATCATTCTCCATTAATTTTCTGTGATATCTCAAGTTAAAATTGCAGGAATCGGCAAATTACTTTTCTCTGAAATAAGTAAAATCATCACCATATGGTTTCTTGTTGCAGTGAAAACTCAGTTCTTTCAATTTGCGCGCTCGATATCAACGATTCGATAATCGGGTTCTTGTCTGCTAGGGAGTACCCACAGATTCCTTCTGTTCACCCTAATGCTTGGGAAGAGTACATCTGGACTAAATACAAGTAACGTACACTGCCTAACTCATTTATTTTCATTCATACACGTCAACCCCGGAGTGGGTCTTGGTCTCGCTAAGATACATCTCAACTGGCTTCTGTCCAGCTTTATACAGCCTGGTTGGAAGAAATTAAGGCCTCACAGATAACAGCGCTACTCCAACTGCTAGAAGTGTATGTGCGTGGTGGGCACTCAATGTGTTCTCTATCGCTCAGATTTGTTACCCACCTACCGAGACCTTTTAATATTCACTTACCTAATAACAGATTAGGTAAGTGAATATTAAAAGGTTGGCGCTCACGCGTCCTACACTGTTACCGCACAAGAGAGTATTCAAATATGGTTTTAAACTCGTAATATTTAGATGCATTTTATATTGACGCTCGTATTAAAATTTGGATCTACATTAGACGCGATATTTGTATTCAGTAATAGCTGAGAGAACTCAGCGAAATCTAGATCTGGCCGCGTGGATACTGTGTTTTATGCCTCCGCTAAAACCAGAGAGCATCCAACAAGTATAACAACCCAGCAGTGGGCGCACACCTTGACCAACCAATCTGCCGCTGTTATTAGCGGCGGTGGCGTGGCGGAAATGAGGTTATTACGAGAACATCATCCGCCTGCGACGCAGGAGGGTTCGATTCCCGCCTCGGGACAAATATTTGTTCGATCTGCAGATATTTGTTCAGAGTGTTCTGGTCGTTTTCTATGTATAATAAAAAATATCTATCTATGTAAATATTTATTGTATTATGTTATGTATATCAGTCATCTAGTACCCATAACACAAGCTCTGCTTAGCTTGGGGCTAGATGATGCTGTGTGGATTGTCCGGCATTATTTATTTATCATTGTATAATCTGACTGACTAAGCGTTCTAAGGTGTTTTTTGTGTTTTACCAGATCAATAGAACTCAACTCCCGGAATACCTTGTTTCTGCATCTCTTGTGTTGGGTTCCAGCATACGGCCGTGAGGTCGTCGATACTATGCTCAAATCAGTTTTCATGCATGACCCCTATGTTATGCACATCGCAATGGTGAAGTCACTGATCAAACAACAATGTACGGTTAAGTAAAGATAATGATTTTTAAAGACCTCATTACGAAAGTTGGACTGGACATAAGGATCCCCAAATATAGCGCTCCTAAGGCACCATCCTTGCGATCGTTATAAGATCAAAACGCAAAATTCTTATTTCTGAGACTCGGCGACATAAAACTGATCGTGGCACAAGACTTAATTAAATGCTGTACAAACGACATCAACATCTATTTTATCAGATGGAAAACGGAGCTGTCTATAGTCAAAAGTCCTGCTCCCGTACTTCAAGGAGCTGGGCTGGTTAGGGCCTGGTAGCAAGGAGACTACACAATACACTCCTATGCAAGATATCAATGCAGAACTTAGTAACCCCACTTAGAATTACAATAGACATATTTTTTTTTCAGTGTTAGTCCCCGGCCAGTCACGGTCAGAATCTGTTTTCCGGAAGGTAAATGCTTCGGAAAAGGGCATGCAGCCCGACTTGCTACCTTCTCTATGTATAGCTGATCGATCCGAAGCCTGCCCTGGGCTAAAGATTCGGCGAGCTGTGTGAGTTAAATATGACCAAGACCAGGATTTTCAAATTTGTATATTTATATAATTAAAAGGTAAAGATGAATATAGGTGCTTAAAAAACCCTTTTATTACCTTAGTAAAATTAGATTTACAAAATTGATTATGAATAGAATATTAAGACACTATATTATAATTCATCATCATCATCACCAGCCTATAATAGTCCACCGCTGCTGGACATAGGCCCATGGGCGTAGGGAGGTACGGGCAGGGGGGGGCAGCTGCCCCCCCCTAGAGGATGCAGTCTTAATTTTAAATACGTACCTACGTAGATAGCCAAGCCTATTAATAAACTAAACTTCATTGACAGGTAAATTTTATACAATCGTACTATGTTTGCATCTAAATTCAAACCCCCACCGAAATGTTGAGGCACCGTTTAAAATCAAACTTCAATGGATAAAATTTTCTCGGATATGTACGTGTCACGCAGCACCTGAAATGGTTGGTTAAAAACTCAAGGCTCCTCAATATTTTTTTTCATCAAAATTCTCCACTGCAACAGCGCGCTGCGCGTTGTTGGTTGCGGAGTAGGGCGCGCTCGCGCTCCGTGTCATTCGATTCTTATTGTGCATTTACATTATATGTAGGTAGGCACATTTATTGGATAGATACCTATTTCCATGATTTTCCGTAATTGAATATCTCCCTCCGTTTGCTGTTATTTCTTAAGTTTAGAATACTTTCAAAACTGTTCGCTAAAGACCGAAAAAGTCAGAAAAAATTTCGCGGCTTGCTCCGCTCGCCGTTAATTCTCTACTTTTGTAAGCTTTTTTACAGCCTTCCGACAACACAAAAAAATTTCAGCGCTCATTCCACTCACTGTTATAATTTTTTTTACGCTGCTACGGGACCATCCATTTTGTTTTTTTGTACCTATATCTAAATATCTATTTTTTTTTGTCGTTTTACCAAGCTTTCTTCGCCATACTTTAAAATTACCACCGCAAACGTTCTCCACTTTGCAACAGCGCGCTGCGCGTCATCGGTGGCGGGGTAGGGCGCGCTCGCGCTCCATGCCATTTCATTCCTATTGTTTACCTATGTACCATTGTAGGTTAGTGAGCTAGGTGCACGCATCGCATTCATTTACGCCCGACTCCAGTGGGCAGGAAGGCAGATCACGACATAACTTTAAATTTCGTGAATCTATAGATGGATAGATAACTATTTTCAAGTTTTCCGTAATTGAATATCTCCCTCTGTTTGCTGTTATGTCTTAGGTTATAGCATAATTTTCAAATAAGTTTGCTAACGACCGAAAATGTAACAAAAAAATTCGCGGCTCGCTTCGCTCGCCGATCATTCTCTTCTTTTCTAGGCATTTTGAACAGCCTTCCAAAAATTTCACAATTTCTCAACCATTTTCAGAGGCCGCAAACACAACAAAATATGAGCGCTCATTCCGCTCACTGTTATATTTTTTTATGCTACCAAGTGACCATCCAAACACACTCTGAGTCTTGATTGTATTTTACAGAACATCCAAAATGTCTAAAAAAAATTGAAAAAAATTGAGAACGCATGTTTTGTCTTCTTAATAAAACATAAATAAAAATTTGATTATAACCGATAGTTTTTTTTTAAATATTTTTTTAACCCCTAACCTCTATTTATTGATGAAAAACTTCAATTTTTTTTTTCTCAGAAACGGTTGACTTTCGCTCTAGAACATTTTGGTCTAATTCAACGGAAATAACCTCCTCCACAACCTCCTAGCAGGAATAGGTCGAATAACCAGTAACCCTGTATAAGTATATATAAGTACCTTCTAATTACAGATGAATATTTTTTTCTCGATTACCTATTAGATATCACTAGTATCTGCTCTCGTGCGGTAGGTAGCCAGTAGGTATGTTATTCTAGGCATACAATTTCATCACTGCAAAATTTCAGGCTAATAAATTCAGTACTTTTGGCGTTCTCATCGCACAAACAACGGAGCAAACTTTCTTAGTAGGTCTATTAGTAGCATAAAAAACATGTTAATTTGAATTCTACGTACCTACTACGCGGCGATTGCACAATAATTCTGAAAATATACATAGAGGTAATTTAGTTACCTTAGGTATTCCTGTTTTTTTTTTCAGTGAAGAAGACAATGACGACTTAGTTCCTATAATAGAGCGGCATTCGGAGAGGCTACGCGATATGTACGGTGATTTCTACATAAGCGAGCTTATAGCCAGGCATCCAGAGTCTGACAGGGTCTTAATAGTCTGTGAGGTGAGAAAATTTACCGAAACACCAATTTAGTAAGCCCCCTAAACTTTTTTAATAAAAGTGCGAGATACCTAGTCTGCTAGTAAAATTGTAGGGACAATCAAATCATATTTATTTCAGACATAGGTACATACACAAAATAAACAAAGGGGAGGTTTCGTCCAGCCTTCTTGCAAAGACAGCCAACAGCTACCTATAGGTAGCTGTTGGCACTGCCATGCCACGCACTCTACACATCAGCGACTTATGTAATCATCATCTTTGATGATCACTGCTCTGAATCTCTCTGCATATATTTTTAATAATAAATAATGCTGGACAATCCACACTTAGGTTTCTTACTGGTTCGACTCAGGGGGCTCTATTTTAATTCTCTTTTGTGCTAATTTTCTCTTGTGTCTAATTCGGTGTATTAGAGTACTAATTGAAAAATAAAAAATGGAAATTTTCTGTTGAAGAATATAATAGACCCCTAGCTAACGTAGTGATCTGCGAAAGTCTGCAGGCAGGTAGATACGGTAGATGTATGCGGCTTGCTATTTTATAAATTCAATATTTCTTTTATTTTAAAATTGAGGCCTTAAATAATTAATTGTTTTGACATAGGTACAATACTTAGTTATTTGTTACGCAAGGTTGCAATTTATTGGTGCTAGTACTTATTGAAAGTATTGAAACCTGAGCAAGCGAAGGATTCTAGGATTTAACCATGATCTAAGCGAGTGGTTCAAATATAGCATCCTGAGCGTAGCGAGGGATTCAAAAGTACGAGATGCAAAATAACTTTGCTGCCGAGCGGAACTCACAATGTTTAACCTCACTACAGCGAGGAAAACGCTAGGTGTAGAAAAACAGCTTCACTTCTCTCGATCTTAGATTTATTATTTGTACCTATTTATGAAATAATTACCTATAATTAAGTCTACTTATATGTAATTATACCTACCTAACATTCTTATATTCTTGTCTGAAAATTTCATCCTTCACGATGTAAATTTTTGAGGTTATAAATAAAATGAATGATTTAATTTCAGGCGAAAGATCTCGCAGTGGGTGTCATGTGCTTCAACACCCAGATAAACTTTGAAGCCTTGGAAGAGGATTACGAGCTCGCTCCGTACGTCGGCCTGCGGAAACTTACTGAGCCTTTAGTCAAGCAGAGCGCTGTTATTAATGATGCTAGGTTAGATAGATATTCAATTTATTATGTTTTTAACTGATCACTGTAAGCCTGTTAGCGCAAATAAATTATTTTATTCTTATTCTAGGTATTCATAATTTATTTGCTAGCGGCCGCAGCTTCGCAAGCGCTTTACCTAGATTGAAGTAGCTCCGTATGTAATAATTGAATGTAATTAAGTAATAAATTGATGACGACCTCTGTGGCTCGGTGGGCGAAGGTCCGCCTGCGACGCAGGAGGTTGCGAGTTCGATTCCCGCCTCGGGACAAATATTTGTACGATCTGCAAATATTTGTTCAGGGTATTCTGGTCGTTTTCTATGTACAGTAAAAAGTATCTATCGTATATCAGTTATCTAGTACCCATAACACAAGCTCTGCTTAGCTTGGGGCTAGATAATGCTGTGTGAATTGTCCAGCATAATTATGATTACTTCATCATCATCATCATGAGCATATATGAGTCCACTGCTAGACATAGGCCTCTACTAATGAGCGCCATAGCGCCTTGTCATCAGCTTGTCGCATTCAGCATATGCCTGCATTATTACGCAGATAGTCGTCCACCTGACTGGAGGACGTCCTCCTACACTACGTTTGTGGAGTCGTGGTCTCGTCTGGTTCTTCGCAAAATATGGCCCACTGCCACTTCAGTTTAATTCTTTGAGCTACGTCGATAAATTTTTTCTCTGTCTGATGTATTTGTTACGAATCCTATCCTTCAGAGAAACTTCGAGTATAGCTCGGTAAGCGAGTTTGAACTGATAGACCAAAGTGACTACATTAGGATATTTATTTCAGTTTTGAACCAAGTCAGATATGCATTGTGGGACCAGGAAGTCGGTATATGTCGGAAGCTACTGCACGGGCGAAAAAAACGTCAGGAGTGAGTATCAAGTTTGACAGACCGAAGAGACGCAACATATGCGGATCCTCTCCAACTAGTTAAACTCTCACGGCTTCACTAAACCCATAAAGGTTTTTAACTGTGAAATGTTGTGAAAAAAATTAAGCGTCTTCGTCGAATACTCCGTCAATTTTGAGCTTCTGTCCGCGGCTTTGTTCAAGCTTTTCCGTTATAATATGAAAGTATATGATAATCCACGGTATACCATACACCTCCCTGTCAAATGTCATGGAGATTCGTTCATCCGTTTAGGCCTGAAAAGGTTAAGTATAGACACACAGACACGAGTTATTTTCGCATTTTAAGTAGGTATGTATAATCCCGAGATGCCCCAATTAAATTTCCGAGAAATAAGTATTTTCCGCAAAACTTGAAAAATTTTGTAAACTGTGCTAGCTAAAGGACATTGTATGTTTTTAGTTTTTTTTAAATAATCAAATTATTTTTATGTGACCTATGACATGATGTTTGTATTAACTTATAGGTGTCATTATTATTTTACAGGAAGATGGTGACGAATCCATTTCAACAGTTTGCCCCCCGACCCACCTAGGTCCGTCCGAGCATCTTGAAATCATCAGAATGTTGGATGAAGACGGAGACGAAATGGACTTCGACATCGTCAATATCGACACGGATCTGCTGACGGTGCCGAAATTCTTGTCGTGTGACAGCAAAGAAGGGCGAAAGTATTACATTTTAAATATACTTTACTATATATCTACGAATAACAGGTCAATGCAGGTCTAGTTCACGCTGACCAATTCGTCTGCTAAGTTGTGGTGATTATAGCAAAACCGCGACAAATTGTTTTAGGAGCACAACCTCAGCAGTGGAAGAAACTGTGGCGGTGAAGGAGGGAGGGGGGGGGGCGATAACACTATATAATTAATCCTTTCCCAAAATCCTCCCTTATCACACATCACATCACATCAGTCTATGATAGTCCACTGCTGGACATAGGCCTCCCCTAATGAGCGCCATAGAATGCATTACTCATCATTTGGGGGTTATTGCCCATAATCCCCACGCTGGGCATGCGGGTTGGGGATCGCAGTTCGGTGGAGTTGTTCTGCAGAGGGCGCTGCTGCCCGCCCCCCGGTGTTTTCCCTTAGTCGCCTCTTACGACACCCACGGGAAGAGTTGGGGTGGTGAAATTCTATGCCGGCACCACACGGCTCCCTTATACTTACAAATAATTATTAATTTAATGTTTCTTAAAACGTGCGGAGCCGAAAGTCGAAAGTGAAAGTCAATCATTTGAAAGTTGCAAATATTGGTGTGAGGCTGTGCCGCAACAAAGTCGAATAGGAATGCTTGATTTTTATTAAAGCTAAAAGTGCCCTTTATTTACTTAGCCGTAAGGGATATCAAACAGCTGCCTTGTGCCAACACGTTTTTTATACCATCTACGTGGCGACCAATTTATGGAAATTTGGAAATGAGGCTTTTGCCCAGCAGTATAATCAGATGGGGCTGAAATAAATACATTTTATTAAGATCTTAGATTTATTAGGAGAGTTAAAAAAATAATTAAAAAATTGTCTTTTTTAGCCCTGCAGAGAACACGATCAAAAAACAAAGTTCACATCAGTTTGATCATAAAAAGGAAACTAGTAAACGTATGTATCCATCGGTATCACGTTATGTGCGTATAATAACTTATTTATTTATAATTATTATTTATTTTTAAAGTACCTACTAGCGGTACGCCCAAGGCAAAATTTCACAGATTAGAAATATTTACAATTGCGGTTGCATCGTTGTTCAAGATTCCATCAAGTTTTTTTGCGTATATTAATATAGCCTATGCTCATAAAGGATAATAAAAGATTCCAATGGTAAAATAATTTTACGAATCTGTCCAGTAGATTCGGTGCAATTCAAATAAACAAACATAAAATCAAACCTGTCCTCTTTACGGGACATACTCTTTATGGGATATTATGTCAGCCGAAGTCCACTGCTGGACATGGCTTTTCCCCAAACATCGCCGTAGCGACTGGTCCAGCGCTACCCGCATCCAGCGGTTTCCCGCAACCAGGGTCATTCCAGGTCATTGGTCCTTGTAGAGATTTTTTCTTAATAATGCTGGATAATCTACCACAGTATCGCCTAGCCCCAAGCTAAGCAGAACTTGTGTTATGGATACTAGATGACTTATGTAGGTACATAATACAATATATTAAATACCTACAAAGATATTATTTTATTATATATAGAAAACACCCAGCACACCCTGACAAATATCTGCAGATCGTACTATACGTAATATTTGACCCGAGGCGGGTATCGAACCCGCAACCTACTGCGTTACAGGCGGACCTTCGCCCATCGAGAAGAGGAGAGGAGAGGTCGTCAAAAGAATATTTAATGACTGCCTTATTCGTCCCTATTATTATAATGATATTTTAAGCTGCACTGAACGGTACTCTACACTAATGAATGTACCAGGAACGCAGCGGTGCGAGAGGAATGGCACTGCATTGTGGGGCGTATTACCATACTATGAAAACCACGATCACTGTCAACAGTGTAACGACTCAAGAAGATTGTTAGCAGTGTACTGTAGTTTAGTAAACTTTAGTACCTACATAATTAAACTTTCTTTCGATTACTGTTTCACAGAGGCTACTGCCGGGTCGCCGCCGGAACCCACCAGGTTTAATGGAGTCCCTAATGCTTTCCTACTCGAGTTGTTTGCTATGCACGAGGATTATGATGAGAGGTGGGGGTCTATATTTTTAATTTCTTATAGGTTTTTTCCTCCGGCCAGGTGGGATGACGATCTGCGATGTATGTTGCTAGGCAAATTAACATTTAGTGACAAATCCCAACAAATCAGCGTATATATCATTCAACTGATCCATATCAACACCATCATTCATCTTATTAATCTTCTTGTATAAATAAGGTTAAGTATTAGGTCCTGTTAAGTGAAAATACCTTATTTATTTTCAGATATGGCTTTGATATGCTAACATCTGCATACGACTTGTTCCCTAACAGAGATTACTGCATCTTATGCATTCCCTCAAAGCAATCTCCGTTTCCACTCTTAGAACATTTCACGGTATGCTTTCATTTTACCAATTAGCCATTCATAAATGTAATAATTGCTTAATGCAGGTTTATTTTCTAGCTGGTTCCACCTTATCCGTTTCGAAAAAGATTTTTAAAGGACTCTCTTTATGTCGCACACATAAATTCAGTAAAGTGGTAAGTTTGTAGTTTCTCAATAGGATTTTTGGCTAATAGAGTAATACCTCGCTTATTCTGCTAGGTTTGATATCAACATTGTGTAGATCTTAATATGTAGATGGGTGACATAGAGACAATCATCGATGATCGATGATCGATCATGCGAAGACAGTAGTCACAAACTAGACAACTACTTCTGTGACGCGTTGGGCGAAGGTCCGCTTACGACGCTTGGTGGATGTGGGTTCGATTCCCGCCTCGAAACACAATTTTATACGATCTGCAGATGTTTGTTCTGTGTGTTTTGGTTGTTTTATATGTATAGTAAAAATTATCCACCTGAAATAATATTGTATTAAGTATATCAGCCATCTAGTACCCATAACAAGTTCTTAGGTTGGGGCTAGCTGATCCTGTGTGGATTGTCCAGCATTATTTATTTATTAATCTTTCAGTTCATTAAAAGTGCGACCGGCAGAAGCTCATGATTTGCATAGACTCAACGATATCGTTGAGCACGCGCCTCAAGCTAAATCATTGACTGACTTGTTCGCGTCCTCAATAACATCGGCAACTCTTCAAGGATTCGTGTTTTTGAGCGAGAACCAGCCTATGGGAATGGCTGTGTTGGGGTAATAAAAGCATCATTATTTCTCGCTCTCGCTTCTATTGAAATAAGTCAGAAGGAGATATCCCTAACTAATTTATCATGTCCCTTTTATAAACTACCTACAGCAAAGATATTTCCCGGTCTGCCCGGTCTATGGTGGAAACTGCTGGTTTTTTTGTTATTTTAGTAGTTTTTGGTTTAGTTTAAAATAACTGTTTTTTTTTCTTAAATAATTTTTTTAATTATATTTACTTAGTTTAGGAAGCAGACATTTATTATAAACTTAACCAAAAACTACTCAAATAACACCAAAACCAACAAAGTTTCCACCATCCAATGGCATTAATACGCAACTAAAACAATAACTTACCTACCTATCACAAATTATCCAGCCACTATCTCACGTAACACTTCAGAATAACATAAATCATTTTCATAAAATAGAGCAAACAAATGAAGGAAAACTACACAACACAGAACTGCCTAAAATGGCAAATTATAATAAAAGTGGTCAATGCTTTTATGTATTACAGTTTATTTCTTAAATAAAATAATTTATTTCCACAGGACTAAGACATGACTTTCACAAAAATGGCGAACGAAGCACCTAACAGCTAAAACATTAAAAAAAATCTCGCTCGGTAGTCCTGTGTAGTTTTCCGTCATTTCTTTGCTGTATTTCTGAATATAATGATTTGCGTTATTCTGAAGCGTTACGTGAGAAAGTTACTGGAAATATAATTGCCTAGTAAATGAAGATTGATATAGATAAGATAGAAACAGTTATTTTTAGGCCTTCAGAAAACGGCATGACAATAAGAGCTCAGTTCGAGTTGGATCCTGAACCTCGGCGTCCCGGGACAGACGGAACTGTAAGTTATTCACAAATACCTAAGACACAAAATTGAACGAATTTAGATATTCGTGAATACAAATTATTCATTTAAATTGCCAACTGGTCACTCAATAAAGATTCTTAAAATAATAATTATTGTAACAAAGTATTATTAAATGACTTCGAAAAAAGGAGGAGGTTGTACGTTCAGTTGTATTTTTTTATATATTGTCCGTCGATATATTGTCCGACTCCGCATTTATGGAGCAATCTCGACGTTTTTTTGCAGTTGATTAGAGAACGATACCGAAGTGCTCCCATATTCTCGAGGGATAAGTTTATCTCGCAAAATTTAAAAACAGTTTAAAACAAAAGAGTTCGAAGACGGTTTTTAATTTTTAAAACAAACTATTTCATAATCGTACTCCTTTGAACTCTTTTGTGGTGAACTGTTTTTAGTAAATTCGGGCCGTCCGGCACACCATCTTCTAGCTCCAAGCTAAGCTTAGGTTGTCTTATGGGTACGAGATGGATTTATCTCTGGTTTATTCAGGTCCTAGCGAGCGTAGTGACTCCAATAATGGAGCCCCACTATCGATGGTTTCTGCGGGAACTGCTGCGGCAGTCCCAATACTCATCAGTCTTTTGGATGTGCAGACTTTTTGCTAGAGGAGATTCGGTATGTTACTTTGAGTCTGAAACTCTAGAATGTTCTTCGCAAAGATATTCCAACAGTTCCAATTATCTTAATTGTACTAGGTAATTGTTCAAAAGCTTTTCACAAAAAAATAAAGATATGTCTGTAAGTATAATATTTGAAATATGGTCTAATTATAAAGGCTTATTCATTGTGTTAGATATGAAATTAAAGATATTGACATACACATTTCAAAATCATTTTTTAAGAATCGAAAGTTTAATTCTTTTGAAAAATTGAAATACATTTAAAAGAGTTATAAAATTTACCAGTACTAACCTATCCTAATCTCCGAAGCAACTGGTACCTATAGGATTTGTATACTTACATTATAATTGACAATAGCTCGAAACCTTCGGCGCCCGAGTTATACTCGAACTTGACTTTTTTTTTGTAGTGCGCAAGTCGTAACCTGATGTCCCTGGCAGGGCACATGGCACCCGTGCATCCGCGACGAGCCATCCCTAACATAACCGGCGACAAGAGTCTGGATAATATTTACAAGGAATTGTAAACTACATTTTTATTTTTTGTTGTTTTATATAAATTATTCTTAATTATTAATTTTTAAGGATAGCCTACAGATATATAAATAAAAGATTTGCTACCAAGATCTAGCAACAACGTATTAAGTACATGAATACTAGTATTTTTACTAGTACCTGATACTTAATACTATCAAATAATAGCAAAAAACTAGGACCTGTATTTACAGTTGAAACAATTGAGCCAATACTACAATCCATAGATCCATAGAGAGCTAGACAATCCACATTATATTATACAGCTAGCGATCCGCTCCGGCTTCGCACGAGTGCAATGCTGATACCAAAACCATCCTCCTGAATCATTCTATCTATTAAAAAAATCGCATCAAAATCCGTTGCATAGTGTTAAAGATCTAAAAGGGACAAAGAGATAGACTTTTTTTTTTTTTTCGAATGGCCTTTAATGCTGTTGACCGCAGATGGCCATGACAGCGTTACCGGACTTTTGGCGGGCGCAGAGGGCGCCACACCGGTAGAGTTAGGTTGGGGCAACACGCGCAAGGGCCACCACTTAGGTGCGAACCTCGGCTTGGGCTGTTGCCAGATGCTACAAGAGGGTATGGAGGTTTCGCCTAAGTGCATAAGTGCACCTATGGGCGGAAGCGGGGAATTCTTCGACCCCGCATCCGGCGGGGTCGGTTTTTGATCGTGTGTGTAGTGTGCGGAAGCGAATCGGTACTAGTTGTCGTCACCTCCGGGTTAGCGGCGGTGATTGGGTCAACGGGGTCACCGAGAACGTGTCTCGGTCTACGGAGGAGAGAACTCGTGGGCGGATTATCCACGGGATAATCGGGAATGGTAAAGAGATAGACTGCGCGAAGTGACTTTGTTTTATACCTACTATGTAGGTAGACAATACAATATCATGAAAGCATGATATTACAATCAGAACCTTTATCAACACGACTTTAGGTGCAAGTTTAGGTTAAGATTTAGGTACTCTTCTTTCCGCATTTGAACTCAGTAGTGGTCCATGCGAGTGTGTGCTAGCATAGCCAGCCTAACTCCGTCCAGAAGCGCAGAATCCTCCTGGGGTCTTCACAGGCTTCGCGGAGTAACCTCGGCAAGTTGAGGATTTCTGTTCGTTGTGCTGTTACACCCTCGCATTCCAGGACTACGTGGGCAGCTGATTCAACACGACTTAATATCAAGGGTTTTGTTCCAGAACAACGCCATTCGCGCTATGGGTCTTAGAGCGCCCTCTATCGGGCATGCCCAAGGTCTGCGTGAATAGTAGCATTGTTGTAGTTGGGGCTAGTAGCACGGGGCTGGCGTTCCTTGAATCTTTACTGCTCGGGTAAGCTTCGTCCTACTAATATTACGAAAGCTGATGTTTGTTCCGTTGTGTAAATGTTTGTTCCGTTGTGTAAAATGTTTGTTCCGTTGTGTAAAATGTTTGTTCCATTGTGTAAATGTTGGTGCGAAGACAAAAGCAATACTACTAAATGGATCGAGCTGAAATTTTATAGTGATCAAGTTGTGTGTTTAGAATAGCGTATAGGGTTATTATACCGTTATAGTGCAAGCGATGACGGAAGCAAAAACTAGTACATACCTACATAATAAGTAGGTATTTTCTCATAAAAGGAAAAATAAATAAAAGAGGAAAATGTTGATACAGGTACTTTTCCTTATTAGTATTCTTCTTCGAAGAGTACAGTCGAAACAAGAGAGTTGATACCTGTATTAGGTACAGAGGCAGAGCAATTGAGGCAGAGTTTTCATAAATCAAGTTTGAGTGGCTCATGAAATGGCTATCCCAATATGTCCACCATGGCAGCAGTGGTACGAAAGCCACCCTGAACAAATAAAAAAGGCTTCTTCAGAGCTACGCAGTATTCGCTACCCACAGCGGTAGCATTAAATTATTGTAGGATTTCGCTCGGTTCGCAGAAATACTGCCCGGTATTTTAGTGAATAGTAGGATTATCGCATACCCACACTGGTTTTAGCTTATTGTCCACAATTTAAAAATCACAAAAAAATCTATAGAAATTAATGTATTACATTCCCATGTTCTTTATATTTTTAAAATTTCTACTTTTTCTATCAATTTGCCCCCATGTCACTCGCTATGTATCTGCTCAATATATTGTCTGCGAAAAGCGTTGATATTTTTTCAATAACGTACGTAAACTGCAGCGTTGATATTATTTTCAATAACCTACCTAAACTCCTAAAAATTGCACAGGTAATCATTATAGATGTTTAGTAGTACTATCTTTTTCTATTTGCCTACTAACATGTATCATTGCCATACTTTCTAAATAAATTGTTTCCACGGAACTTATCTTTGTTTGGTCGATCTGATTTCAGGCCAACCTCCTCATACCTTACCTTCAGCAACGTAACCCTGGTGTCAGAACACGGTATACCTACAGTAACGGAATGTTTCAAAGCAGCTGACACCTGTATACCGAGAGACGGCCGGTATACCGATAGATATCTGAAGAGCGTTCCGTTCTTCTTCTATTTTGATGTTATCGCTGCGGTTATGGTCGGTATTGATAGGTGAGTTATAGATTTCAGATTTCAATAAATTTATTTCTTTAGCACAAATAAGGACTAAGGCTCTAGACGGACGCATTTGAACTGCAATGCAACCGCATATTGCAGTTAGCAGCCTTAGACAATATGTAAGTAAGTATCCTATGTATAAATAATCTGACCTAAAACTTAAAATACTCTTTTTATTGTTCGGTTTTTGCTTCGGGACAAGTGTTTATACAATCTGCAGATGTTCACGGTGTTTTTCGTTTTCTTTGTAAAATTAAAAAATATCTATCAATAATTAACCTAATGTATTAAGTATATGTAATCTAGTACCTATAACACAAGCTCTGCTTAGCTTGTGGCTAGATGATGCTGTGTGGATTGTCCCATTAATTTATGGGCATAAGAATGTTCCAGTAAGCCTTTATTCAGTTTTCGATACCTATGGTAGCTGTTTTTAATCAAGACATTTTTAATCAATTGATCATTGTTTTTAATTAATTCAATATTGTTGGATATGTTATAGACTCATATAACTTTGTGTAAGCAATACTAAATTTAACTTTTTTACCCATCCACTGCCCAGGCTTTCCGGTACAACCCATAGAGGCGCTTAGACATTTCGAGGGGCTGCACTAGTCACTAGCCATGAAAGTGTTAAATAAGCGTTTGCACAAAAATCAAAAGTTAAAATTTGACTGGGTGCGTGTGTAAAATATATCCAATATCTTATTTATGGTTGTAGAATAAAGCATTTCGATACTTTACAGAAAAAAGAAATGCATCCTATTAAAAGGCGGCTCTATGAAGCACTACGACGTATTGGTAATAACCTGCGGCCAGCAATTCCAACACCCCGAGTACTTGCGTAAACCTCTGGAACTTGTCAAGGAACTAGAGTTAGTGAACACACTTTTATATTTATAAATTTCGTATAAGAATAGATAAGATACTCAATTATAAATGCTCTTCTTTGTTCCCTAAAATTAGACGACTACGACTTTTCAAATATTTAAGTTAAAGCCATTTTTAACCGATTTGACTGTATGATGGTGTGGGGATATTTCTACTCGCTCGTAGATAGATAGTGGAAGCGTAGATATAGTTCGAAATAAAAAGTCCACACAAAAACATCTAATGATCACTATATTATTTAGAGTTTTGCACAGGTAATACACACCGAATGTTTGTCAGAACAAACAACACAATATAGTTTTGTAAATACACAAGTATATAAGGGTTCGGCGCGGCTATGTATCGAGGAGCAAAAACTGGCGTGCATTCGCCTCGGAGTTAATTACTCACTGGCCTGCGCTCGGCCGATCTGAGCTGCGTCGGCGCAAGACAAATCTATACCTCATATAAGTAGGTAGGTACGTACCGTACTGCCCCTACAGTACTCCCCCACTGAGACCGAGGCTACTGAGGTTGATAGTAATCTGGGAAGCGTACTGTACGTCCAGATCGAGTCTTCTTTTCAACTGGCGCTGGTGGTGGAGTATCGTCTACCAGTCCTGGTGTTATTTCTGGCGTACCTATCTTTGCGTCATCTCTGGCAATGTAGGCTGCTTTCAGCCGATCAATGGAGACAGTTGATTCGCGCTCGTTGATAGCCAGCTTGTATGTCTTGCTTCCTCTCTCCAGTACCTTGTAGGGTCCCGTATACGGCGGTTCAAGAGAACGTCTTACAGCGTCTTTACGAAGGTACACGTACTCTGCAGTTTCCAAGTCTTTCGGTACGTAAAAAGTTTTGCTGGAATGTCTACTTGCGGGTTCTGGGGCGAGCTTTGCCATATGAAGACGTAGTCTTGTCGCAAAGCTTGTGATGTCAGGTACAGGCTCTGGGGTAGACTTAACAAAGAATTCACCTGGTAGACGGAGTGGCTCACCATACAAGAGTTCTGCTGCTGAGGCCTTGACGTCTTCTTTGTAGGCGCTGCGAAGACCCAACAGGACCAAGGGAAGAATTTCTGACCAGCTGGAGTTTTGATGGCACATGATGGCTGCCTTCAATTGGCGGTGGAGACGTTCCACCATACCATTGCAGGCAGGGTGATAGGCCGTTGTAGGACGGTGCTGCGTTCCCAGGATAGCAGTGATACTGCGAAAGAGCTCGCACTCGAACTGCTTGCCTCTGTCGGTGGTGATCCTGTGTGGACAGCCGAAGCGGGATACCCAACCAGCGATGAAGGCACGGGCGCAGGTCTCTGCGGTGATGTCGGGCAGGGGATACGCCTCAGGCCAACGAGTGAATCGATCAATGACCGTGAGGCAATATCTGAAACCACAAGAAAAAGGTAATGGCCCTACAATGTCCATATGGACATGGGACAGGCGGTAGGAAGGGGATGAGAAGGTAGAGGTTGGAGACTGTGTGTGCCGATTGACTTTGCTTCTTTGGCAATCACTGCATTCTCTACTCCACTCCATGCAGTCTTTCTGAGCTCCTGGCCATATGAATCTTTCTGTTACCAGCTTAGCAGTGGCTTTTCCTCCTGGATGCGAAAGTTGATGCAGCGTATTGAAAACAGGTTTTCTGAAAGCAGTTGTTATAAATGGTCGATATCGTCCCGTAGATGAGTCACAATAAATTTCTATGTTGTCATAGTCTGGAATCTTTATCTTCTCAAGCTTGAGTGCGGAGCCTTTCTTTAGCAGGTCTTGCAGTTCAGGATCTGTATCATGAGAGAGTGCAAGAGCCGTATAGTCGATGGAGGCTAACTCTTCTATTCGCGAAAGGGCATCTGCTACAATGTTGTCTTTGCCTTTCACAAAGCGGATATCTGAGGTAAATTGGGAGATATAGTCAAAGTAACGAAATTGTCTCGGTGAGCACTTCTCGCGATTGTAAGAGAAGGCGAAAGTGAGAGGTTTATGGTCCGTGTAAACTGCAAATGCTCTAGCTTCGACCATGTGTCTGAAATGACGTATTGCGTCATAGATTGCTAAGAGTTCGCGGTCGTAAGGGCTATACTTCTTTTGTGCAGATGTGAGGCGTCTCGAGAAGAAAGCCAGCGGTTGCCAAGCGTTGTTCTGTTTTTGCTGGAGTGCTGCTCCGATTGATCCGTCCGAAGCGTCAGTAAATATGGCCAGTTCCGCATCTGATTCTGGGTGGGAGAGCATAGCTGCATCAGCGAGACTTCTTTTGCAGTTGTTTAGGGCGTTCATCATTTCTTCGGTCATTGTGATTGACTGCGACGGTTTTGTTTTTGGACCCATGAGAACGACGTTGAGTGGTGCTTGGATCTCCGCTGCTCCGGGAATAAAACGGCGGTAAAAATTGTACATACCCAGGAATCGTCGCATTTCTCTGACCGTAGTGGGCACCGGATAATCATGAATCGCCTTAACTTTGTCTGGGAGAGGACGAATGCCGTCAGCTGATACGTCGTGCCCGAGAAAAGTGATGTGCGTCTTGCCAAACTCACACTTAGCGGTATTAATGAGCATACCGTAATCTGAGAGTCGTTGAAAGAGTTGTCTTAGATGCTGGATATGTTCAGATTCACTCCGGGAGAACACCAAGATGTCATCTAAAAATCCGTAGGAAAATGGTAGGCCTCTGAGCATTTCATCTATGAAACGCTGAAATGTTTGCGCCGCGTTGCGAAGCCCAAAATTCATATATTTAAATTCAAACAGGCCAAATGGCGTCGTAACGGCAGTCTTCGGAATATCAGGTCCATGTACTGGAATTTGGTTGAAAGCCTTCACCAAGTCTATTTTCGAGTACAGGTGAGTTCCAGCTAAAGCGTGCGAGAAATCTTGAATGTGCCGGATGGGATATTTATCCGGGATGGTACGGGCATTTAGCGCACGGTAATCTCCACAAGGTCGCCAACTATTGTCCTTCTTTGGAGCAAGGTGCAAAGCTGAGGACCAAGGGCTTTCTGATCGGCAGGCGGTGCCGTTGGCGAGCATATCTTCGAACTCCTTCTGAGCAATCTTAAGCCTATCAGGCGGCAAGCGTCTAGGCCGACAAGTGACAGGCGGACCAGGCGTAGTACGTATGTGATGCTCTGTCGAGTGCTTGATCTCACGCTGCGCGCCAGAAGGACGGGTAATGTCAGGGTACTCACGTAATAGTTCGTGGTAGGTAGAATCGCCGCACACGGCCTTTATTGATGCAATGTTGGTTGAACCCGTCGCCGGTGATGCAGTTGCTGTCAGCTCGGTTAGGCCGTCAATTAAGCGGTAGTTCCTCAAATCTACAAGCAGATTATAAAATTTGAGAAAGTCAGCACCTATTATTGCTTTAGACACGTCGGCTACTACAAATCGCCATGTAAATGCTCGGCGTAGCCCGAAGTTGAGCTGGAGGAGAATGTATCCATATGTAGCTATCAGGCTACCATTTGCTGCGAACAATTGGTATGATGTCTTCTGTCTTGGTTCTTGAATTGCAGATCTCGGAAAGACACATAAATCAGATCCAGTGTCCACTAGAAAAGACGTTTTCGTTTGGCGGTCTGTAACAAAGAGGCGGGCTGGTGAACTTAGGCAGTCGTTTGCCGCTACTTCCGGCTGCCGCTGGCATTTTCCGAAGACGTAGATGTTAGAGGTGTCGGATATTTGCACGGGATTGTACACCTTGTCGCGCGGTTACCAAACCGATTGTGATAGAAGCAATAATCTGGATTGCGTTGTCTAGAACGAGAACGACTGTTGCGGTCTAGACTGCGATCATAGTCACGTGATCTTCCACGTCCATGTGTCTGACCTTTGAGCGACGCTATCTCCAGTGTAAGCTCCGAAATCTGCTTCTGCATCTCAGCAAATAAATTGGAGGAAATGGTAGCAGCTACTTGGTTATTTATTGGTGCTATCTCGCTAACTTTATCAGCTAGGTCTGCCACAGTCTCTAATGACGCGCCTGCTTGTGTCGCAATAACAGTTTGAATATTATTAGGCAAGCGGCTGGACCACAGGGTTCTCAAGAAATCATCGGGAATAGCTGGCCCAGCAAGGGTTTGTAAGTGCCGTAAAAATTGAGATGGCTTACGGTCTCCGAGTTCCTCATGCATGAGAAGTTGTTTCGTTTTCTTCTCCTGTGATGCAGACAGCCTTTTTATAAGTTCCAACTTTAATTTCGCATACTTGTTTTCGGCAGGCGGGTTCATAATAATATCCTTCACTTCGCGCGCATATTGATGATCAAGCTGCGCGATAACGTGGTAGAATTTAGTCGAATCTGCTGTGATTCCCGTAATTGTAAATTGCCCCTCAACTTGCGCAAACCAAACTCCGGGTTCTTCCGCCCAAAATGGCGGTAATTTCATTCCAACCTTATAAACGCTGCCTTCCATAGCGCTTGGCACGCTCGCACTTGCGTTGAGCGTATTGACGCTTGTACCGGACGAAGCGGTTGATCTAGAATCTTCTTGTCCGGCGCGGGGCGGTATTTTATGTGCATCGTCCTGTTCCATTTTGCGTCTCAATTCGGGGTCACCAATTATGTGGGGATATTTCTACTCGCTCGTAGATAGATAGTGGAAGCGTAGATATAGTTCGAAATAAAAAGTCCACACAAAAACATCTAATGATCACTATATTATTTAGAGTTTTGCACAGGTAATACACACCGAATGTTTGTCAGAACAAACAACACAATATAGTTTTGTAAATACACAAGTATATAAGGGTTCGGCGCGGCTATGTATCGAGGAGCAAAAACTGGCGTGCATTCGCCTCGGAGTTAATTACTCACTGGCCTGCGCTCGGCCGATCTGAGCTGCGTCGGCGCAAGACAAATCTATACCTCATATAAGTAGGTAGGTACGTACCGTACTGCCCCTACAATGGCACGCAATATACAAAGATCTTACCATACTTCTTATAGACTCTACAGGCGCTCCGAATACTGGCTTTTATTTCGAACTACGAAATATCATCGCCATCCAACGTGACAAAGCTGCCAGCTTTCTGGGCACTGTGCCTTCTGGTGACAAAGGCTTATATTTAAGTATTTAAAATTGCAAGTATTCCTTATGGAAACGGCAATTAGAAAAGTTCTTCATCAAAATGATATTAAGCTTGTAGTTTTTGTACAGGCGTGGCAAACAATGCGACAGAATGCTCATGGACAATCCTGAGTATAAACCTGATAATGTGCCGCTTCCTCCGGATCTACCGGACAATGTGATGATCATCAACAATCTGTTCGAAGCCAACAGGTGTATGAGGAAACTTATTTTCATGATCAATGAATACAGTAAGTAAGCATTAAGAATTATTAATAGATATTACAGCTACTAGTATAAATATAAATATATTTGATGCGGTAAGAAGCCAACATTTTATAGCTTTATTAGCAAAATTATTTTGAATTTTATTTCGTTTCTTCCAAATTTAAATCCAATTTAAAAAATTAAAAGCAAAGTTAAAATTCTGGACCGCTTTGGGACTGTTCAATCCCAACCTCAACCATTAATTACACTACTATACTAAACATTGCAAGTATAAGGTAATGGGGAGCGGATCGAACCTCGAAATTTTTCTAGATTTTTACGTAAGTTTAGGTAAAGTAAGAACCTAGTGATGACAAAAGAAATTATAGCGACCGGTTCTTCTGGTTCGAAAGATTGCGGTGGAAGATTAATTTTGGAGTTTGGTGAGATCGGCTTCGCAACAAAGTAAACGACGAGCACAGAAAGGTGGCCAGCGTGCGGAGCGAGCCCTGAATATTTAGGAAAGTTTGCGGCGGCCGCTAAATTAACTTAGGAACTATAATATTAATTTAGGATAATGTAGGCTAAATAATTTTATGTAAATCGTTTATCTTTTCATCATGTATATGAGAAGAGCGATATGGAACGCAATACAGTTTTACACTTTTCGCGTCAGTATCATTGCACTGTATGTAAACCCCTTATTCATAATTAGCGACCCGCGCAGGCTTCACACGGATGCAATGCTGATAAAAATAACTTCATCTCGAATTACTCTATTTATAAAAAAAAAAAACCGATTAAAATCCGCGTATCGTAACGTAGTTTTAAGGATCTAAGCATACATAGGGACAAACAGACAGGCAGCGGGAAGCGACTTTGTTTTATACTATGTAGGGATGGTTTGATAACTTAAACACTGTTATTTCTATCTTTTACATTTTATTATTATATATTATTATATATCTATCTTTTACATTCTATTATTGAAATAAATTAGGTTGAGAAATAACACGACTGTTAGCGGACCATTAAGAATAGTAAGGGCACATAAGGGCTAGTCTGTAAATAGGTAATGTATCAAACAAACGAATTTGTGGTTTTGTATTTGTAACAAACCTACAGAAGACTCCGCGGTTCGGCTCAGCGTAGAGCTACCTGTGGTTATCTACGGGAGTTGCTTAGAGGTGTACAGCTGCATGGCGGCGCTGATAGAGTTGGGCGTATCACCCGAGATGATCGTATTCGTGGAGCCTTTTCCCTCTGAAGATCCTCTGCAATTGAGGGTCAATTGCTTCAATAATGTCGTGGTATGCATTTACAATATGTATCATTTATGTTTATTGATTTATGTTATTGTACTTCCTATTTCGTGTTTAGACATCATCTTTACAAATCATCTCTATCGGTTATCGATTTTTTGTATGTATAAGGCTTCGAATGAATTTCCCAAACAAAACAGCAAAATGATTTGTAATTTGAACATATTTTACCATGATCTGCTATTATTTGTATTAGAAAAGTTGAAAGAGCATTATACTCCTACAAGGCTCCTGGGCAAGGCTCTTTATTTTGTATAACAATTTACTTTTTTCTCAAGGTTGACGAAAGAGTGCAGCATCGCATACAAAGTTTGGGTATTCGCACGTTCCGTAAGACCTATTTTGTGAGTTGGCGACAACGTGATATGCATGTGGAGTATTTGAACTTTATGACCAGACTACACGCTATAAAGCAGCCGTGCTTTGCTTTTTTTTACTATGGAATTAAGGCTATAGATGTTTATGCATTTAAAGGTGAGCTGTTGCTTTGTTTGGAGAACGTTACCAAAAATAATTCAGAAGAATTGATATTAAAATATTTACCTCTAGTTATTGTAAGATATATGATTTCCATAATAAGGTGCGCTCAATAAATTAAAATTTTACGAACAAAGAAAATTACAATCATATAAATAAATTAGAACTGGTATTTACATTTGAAACGACTGAGCCAACTGCAGACCGTTGCAAACAAGCTACAGGATTATTACTCAATAGATTACTTTCTTAAATTGATAAGTTGATATATTTTTTTTAATAATTATTATTTTAACCGACTTCGAAAAAGAAGGAGTTTCCATGTCCTTCCGTTGTGGACCGATTTTGATGACTACTTCGATCTTGGGTTTTATCTCGCAAAAACTTAAAAGTGAAATGAAGAGATACGGAATCGGTTCAAATATTATTCAAAAACGTTACAAGTATAAAATTTATTGCGTAAAATCTATGTCTGCTGGCTATTTCTTTACTCAATACATCATTACCTACTATAAATTGTAACCCTTAACATTCAATAGTGTTACTTAACATATGAAATAAACTTACCTTACTTAACCTATTAATGTTTATTTTTTGGTTCTCATAATTATCTGCTAACGCTTTCCAAACTTTTTAGCTTGCTAATATTCCAGCTATAAACGGCTCCGGGCTTGTATACGACGGTGGCCTAGTCGTCGGCCCAGCCTTCGATACGAACGACCCTAACGTGTATGGCGCCGGAACCTGTGTCAAGTACTCACGCAGACTGTACTCGGATGTCACTCGCTCTCATCGCCATTACTGCTCCGAGGATGTTGGAGAAGCGGTATGATAGATCGGTAGATAACATATACACGACTGGGTATTAGTATAGAACTGGATGGCTGGTTGAGGATATACGATAATTCTTTAGTTAGCTTATATTAAACGACTGGGTATTAGTTCAGAACGGTGGGATAATCGTGGGTCAACTAGCCCAGGTCAGTCCAGCCATCGATACGAACGACCCTAACATGTACGGCGCCTCTTGACACTCGCTCTTGGCATTTCTGCTCTATCTAACCAGTGTCAGAATCATGTACCCAATTGCACCTCCAGCTATGATAAGCTGACGATACCGAGGACTTTGCTCATTCACTGGTCAGCGAAACTGTAGGTAATCCGCGCGGTGTATGCTACAATAGCGCAAAAAAGTTTTAGTTTCGCGTTGTTGACGTTTTCGCGTAATTAATACGCAGGTTATGTCGAACCTTTTGGTTGCACCCAGTAGCAGGGTGAAGTCAGGATGCAGATAGCAATGACGAATAGTCATTTAGATTCTAACGACCTTTTGTTCTCTTGCTATTTAGCTTTTAGGTGAAATATCTTGTTTGCCTTTTTTATGTCGCTGAACTATAATTATGACTAAAGGTTTATATACCTTGTCTATACTAATATTATAAAGAGTAAAGATTTGATTGTTTGTTTGTTTGTTTGTTTGAATTGAATAGGCTCCGAAACTACTGGACCGAGTTAAAAAATTCTTTCACCATTAGAATCCTTAATTTTCCGTGATGAACATAGGCTATATAATATTTTCAAAAAAGTTAGGGATCCGCATGAAAAATTCAATAATTGAACCGTGGGCTGTATATTCAACCTCTTTTTCTATTATGGCGCGTCAGAATAGAAAAAGAGGTTGTATAGCGCACGGTGCTTGCTTTTTCTCTACGGCCAGTGTCAGTTTTGGAATGTCGAGTCAATGTCAAAAACCCCAATGCTGTTAAAAAAGTAAAGATCCGTATGAAAACTGTGAAACCCATCGTTTTAGTGTGTATAATTTCTGAAATTTTTGTTTAATACCCGTGCGAAGCCGGGGCGGACCGCTAGTCATTTATATAAGAGGCGATCTAACGTATGTGTGCAACTGTTGTTAAGGAAGACAACTAATAGGTACGTTTCTTGAATAGTCACTGCCATTTATTTAACTGACATTATCCTACAGTTGGCACATCTGTTCCTAAGGAAGCTGGATCCTTTTGTGATGGGTACATCTACTGGTTCAGCTTCAAGCGAATTGCTGCCAAGATACAGCTCCAATATGTTTCGGTACCTTAATCCATTTTCTATTTACGTAGAAAATTATCGTTTGTATAAAGAAGAGTATTTAGTATAACTACTGAAAGTCACGTGGTTTCACTCAGACCTAAATATTTTCATATAAATCCTACAAACATATGTTTTGTGCCAAGAATCAAACCCACAACCCTCTGCTTCGTACGTGAAACCTCGCTCACTATGTCACAGCTGTATACTTAGTCTTTTATACGAGGTTTACGAGGTATCAAGTACAATAATTAAAACTAAAAATTACAATTTATTTTAACTAAACCAATATAATTTTACTTTCTTGTTGCAGCACTTCTGCTTCTAGTGGTAGTGGAAATTCTACCATTGATAACTTGGGAACATCAAAGAATAGGTGAGCAATCCATACTAAAGAAATATGCTGTCTCTTAACCTAGAAGCTATATAACACCACATTCATACACTTTAATAGCCTACACAAAATTACACGTGCCGTGATTCTTGTCATATATTTTGAAGTTTCAAGTATTACTTCAGTTAGTTTGGTAACACTGATAGCGTCTGGCAACACCATTCCTGTAAAACACGATAAGACGAGACACGCTAGCCAATTTCAGATTTTTAATTTTATTTCTTTAGGTTTACAAAATAAGCACTTACACAAGTAAAATTTCATATAATAAATTATTATAAAATAAGAAATAAGGTGTTATTGATTTTCCCTTCACCTAAATTTATTTTCCACTGGTGGAAGAATGAAAAATAAACCACTAGTAGGTACATTCATATCTTATGTGTCTAATACATATTTGTTTTGATAGATGGATTGGAATTTGTGTTAAACATTATAGATGGCAGCCAGTGATGAGGTTTGAATCGGCGATAGTGCAATACGCGATGCTGCCTGGGCCACTATTCTACTTGAAAGTACGAAAGCCAGGCAGAGAGGTACCGATGGCCGTGCAGACTTGCATGCCACATCAAGTTAGTATAGCACTGTTTATTTTGATTCTCATAACTTTCAATATTACTATTAAGTAATTTTACTCAGACACAAGCTCTCTGGGAATGTTTTCCTTTAGTTTTTTATTGATTCAGTCACGCGGAAATATACCAACCGTTATTTAAGTACCTACCTTTATGTATCAGCGCCGTAGGATTCTGTCGTAGAGGTTAATTTACCTGTAATATTTAGCGGTGTCAGGGTTACTATGTGGTTGGTTTCACGGTTTCATGCGAAATGGAGGATCGTAAACATCTACGCCGTAGGGATCTACGCATAATTAGACGATCGTGTACGTCTATGCTACGCCGTGGCGCTCTATGTACGTATAAATAGAGGAACGTCGAAGTCTTCGCGGTGAACTGTTACGCCGATGCGCTCTACGTATAATTAATTCATGAATATTTTACTATAAAAACTATCGTAGTTTGACGAAATAATTATTAATGTGGGTTCGAAGTTAACCTGCTAACATTCATAATGAATTCATAAATAATTAATGGCGGAAAGTGGCGGGTTAACTACGAACATATTTTGTGTTGGTAGAACACCAACGTTTTATTCTCTAACGAGTGATTGAGTAGCTCTTGGTGAGCGCGTACAAGTTTGTATTCGTCCATCATAAAATAGGTTCGTAGTTAACCCGTAATGAATTCATAAATAAATAATGCTGGACAATTCATTATGTTGTGTACACATAATGAATGCTACACAGGTAGGCTGCTGCCGTAGCGCTCGACGCTTAAGGCCAGGTAGGCCAACAGAGGCCGCACTTTAGTGGTTTTCAAAACCATCTGAGATGTAGGAATACTGATTAAAAATTCTGTAAAAAAGATATGTAATAGTTAAGGATTTAGTCTAGTCAAATTCGCATTCAGATACAAGATTTTATAAACTTCGCTCGGGAAAAAAAAATCTCGAAGTTACCCCTTTTTGAAATGTTTTTTCAATATTATGACTAAACTATGTGATATTTTAAGTTTTTTTTTGTACTCAATTAAAGACAGTAACTATTTCTAGACAAATTCGCAGAGTTTGTCCTGAAAAAATGATTTTCAAAATCACTATTTTGAAATAACTACAAAATTCACAAGCGTGGTGGCTTGGCAGACACGATCAGTCGCGCTCTGGCGCTTACAGACGACGGACCTATGTCAATTTTTCCGCTAATTTATGAAGTACGTAAATGTTTCATTTGTTATGCAATTTTAGTCTCTGACACAATGGCGTTAGATTCAATTTTACTTCAACCTTTGACATGATATGTGACGGTCGTAGTGCCATAGTATAAAATCATCGGTATGTAAGGCAGAAAATTAATAAAGGTTATTGTTCTAGTTTAAAAATATATTATCTACTTACTGGAATGATTTATTGAAGCCAATAATATTTAGTTAACTACATTAACATTTTATATATCTACTAGCGGTCCGCCCCGGCTTCGCACGGGTATTAAACAAAAATTTCAGAAATTATACACACTAACATGATGGGCTTCACAGTTTTCATACGGATCCCTTACTTTTTGTTTGGGATTTTTGACATTGACTCGACACTCCATAACTGACACTGGCCGTAGAGAAAAAGCAAGCACCGTGCGCTATTATATTCAACCTCTTTTTCTATTCTGACGCGCCATAATATGAAAAGAGGTTGGATATACAGCGCACGGTTCAATTATTGAATTTTTCATGCGAATCCCTAACTTTTGGGACCTAAGGAAAATTCCGACTTTTCCAAATTTGCCCCTTCTCCCCCCCCCCCTTTAGGGGGGCTCCCAAACAGAGCCATACTGAATGTTATTTTTTGTGGGGTTGTATAGAGGGGGTCAAATAGTTCAAAGGCAGGCAAAAATTCCCCCCTCCCTTTGCCCCTAGACCCCCCCTTTTGAAGTTGCTACCGGAAATAGTCGTTATAGAAAAATTTGGATTGCGGAGTCGTATAGAAGGTTTCTTCTAGTGTTGAAAAATAAAAAAAAATCACCCCCCCTCCACCCACATTTTCACCCCCCCTTTTTGTATCTCCCAAACGGATCGACCTAGAAGAAAAATTTTTTCACAGTTATGTAGAGGAGAAGAAATCATTTTGAACTCCAAAAAAAGTTTGAACCCTATGACCCCCAGACCCTCTTTTTTTATAAAAAACCGAAAATTGGCCAAATTTTGACCTTTTTTTTCGGGTGGAGCATTGCGGCGAGCGAAGCCAGCTGCAATGCGACTAAGGAGAATATCACGGCGAGCGAGCGAGACGTGCTGTGACCCCCACGACCCCCCTCTCCCAGCAAGCGGGTGAAGCACTGCGGCGAGCGAAGCGAGCTGCAATGCGACAAAGAGGAACAGCACGGCGAAGCGAGCTGTGCTGTGTGACCTAACACCCACTTATATGGGTATCGTTTTCGACTAAATCAAACACGTAGATTACGAAAAAGATGTCCATTTTCAAATCCAAGATGGCTGAAAGTTTACTATCGCAGATTTTACACATGGATATCGATTACCATCAAATCAAAGACGTTTTAGGTTATGAAAAGTAAAAACTCCAATGCGATAAGGCCGCCTAAGGCAAGGCACTCCCCCCGAGCTGCTAACCTCTAGTTTTTAATCTATAATTTTATTACATGTTAATAGGTTTCTTTTATCTATACTAATATTATAAAAAGGAAAGATTTGATTGTTTGTTTGTTTGAATTGTTCCGAAACTACTGGACCGATTTGAATTTTTTTTTTATCATTAAAATGCTAAATTTTCCGTGATGACCATAGTTAGGGACCCAGATGAAAAATTCAATAATTAAACCGTGCGCTATACCTATATTCTTTTTCTATTATGGCTCCGCTGCTTGTTTTCAGATTTTTTAAATTATTATATAGTAAAAAACTGCAATTAAAACATGAATAAGAGCGTTTTCTACTTTACGTAAAATAAGTTTTATCTTTTTTTCCCGAATAAAACCGCAATCACATCTTACAATAAAAAGCGAGATATCGAGGAGTGAGTATTAACCTGTTGCGATGTTGTTCGGATCAAAGAGTTGTTTTTATTTTTCGTTTAATAAAAAAGTAAAACCCATTACAAAAAGCCTATCTCAAGAACTACTCGTACAATTTGCCTGAAAAAAATTCACAAGGTGTAATCGCACCTCAGAAACAATTATTTCAAATAAAAACACTTCTATAGTAATAGTCGGTTACCATATTATGTATTCGGTGGGGGCGGCGAATTATGAAAATATTTTTTTTTTTTTTTTATTTTATTTATTCTTGAAAAACTTATTCTAGTTATTAAATATTAACATTCGTTAAGCCCTTGAGGATTTGACTCGAATGTTACATTCCTCTGGTTACATACTTTACGTTTTTTATTACGTGAGTGATAAAACAAAATTTTTGTGTCTTAAACTACTAAGGTACCTAATTGATATAAACAGATAAAGAGTAAGAATAGTTATTGAATAAACGCAGCCCGAAGTGTGCAGCATATCGATGCAGTGTTCGGGCTTTCTCGGACGGCCGAGCCTCCCGAAGTTCCCCGAACACTGCAGAATGCGCCGACCTCGCTCTGGTCGGCAAAAATGAAAAAATGAAAAATCAAAATAAAGATTTTCAGTAGGTACAAATTTTGAAATTGAATATTGAAATGGGACCCTACAGAGTCGAATGGGGTATCAAATGAAAGGTTTCAATTTGCACATTCCAAAACAGATTTTGAAATTTTGATGAATTTTATACTTTTTGAAATATTTAGAAAAAGGTCGAATAAATGACCATTCCCCCCCTTATCTCCAAAGATTGCAGAGCGATCGATGTGAAATGTAATAAATGGTCAAAAAATTAACCATTCCCCCACCAACCCCCTATCTCCGAAGATTGCAGAGTGATCGATGTAAAATGTACTATGCGTTTGTAGATATAGATTTATAATTTACAGAAAAAATATAGAGAAGTCTGTAAAAATTAAACTTTTTGAAATATGGTCATAAAACAAATTTTCATACAATGAGACTTTTTCATTGAGAGCAATTCAAATCAAAGGTATGGAATTCGACAATTCAAAACAGGTTTTGAAAATCGCCTAAGTTTCATACTAAGTAAAATACGTTGAAAAAGGTCGAAAAAAGAATTGTAGGTTCGAACCCATCGATCCGAATATCGTTGTGATTTCAAGATGAAAATGTAAATTATAGACTTCCTAGCCTTACCACAAATGGAAAAAATAATTATGTAATGTCCATAGCCTTATCATCTCCTGAGCCACTAACCGGGTATACAAGCACGCTAGAATTGAATATTGGAGAATTTTGAGAAAATAATAATATTTTATTATAATTGTTTTATTTGATACCCTTTATTCTTTGTATTTATTTCAAACAAAATTTTAAATCATAGAAGCGAATGTTCTCTATTTGCTTCTTTGTCTTCTTTATTTGAGTATTTATTTCAAATTTTGTAGGTACTTAAAAAACGAAGTTCGGAAATTAACTATGCCTTTTGTTGGTCTGGTCCAGACGTTTTTCAGCGTTCTTGGTTTGGTTGGTTATCTTGGGATCAATTACTTTATTATTAATTCATTATCTATATTAAGAAACATAAATAGAGATGAAGTTGTAACAACTTCATTTATTTACGAAACTCTAACTGAAAACTATTAACAAAGTTTGATCATAGCAACAGCGTTTCTAAAGTGAAATAATATTATGCTACTGCTTATTTCTATACTATGTCGTTGGCGCTGCATCTGCGCTAAGTATTTCGCGCGCAACTTTAGACAGGACAAAATGCCTACAGCTGCAGGAATACCTCGCCGCCGTAGAGGCACCGTTATGCTCTATGCCTAATAGAGATAGAAGACGTCTACGCCGTAGGCTGCTACGCCACTGGTCTAAAATTTTAGGATAGTTTACCATTAGCAGTAAGTTTCAAGCGTCTCTTTCACACGTACAAACTTATTCATATCTGATCACTTTCTCCAGGGTCACACCCTCTTTACCGACAAAAACAACAACTACTTCCGCCTGCAACTAAACAACCTGCATTGCGTGAACGCCATAACCTGTCTGTCCGATAAACCATTCTCTCCTGAAGTGATGACGCAACTCTACGGAAAACATGAGGCGTTCTTCAACAAACTTCTTACTAGGTTTAAGGTAAGGTTTCAAAGAATCATTATCATAATCATTACAACCGAAAGACGTCCACTGATGGATAAAGGCCCTAGCAGCTTGCGGAAGGACAAGATCGGGAGACGATAAAATAAGGTTGTTATTTTTGTGTAACACACCAAATTATATTCATTTCATACTCGTATATTAATGGGATAACCAATTAATATTTAGTGGCATCGTGCCCTAAACCCCGGGTTTACTGAGGGGTGTTACGGGCGAAATGCCCATACTATTCGCAGCAGGCACATGATACTTTACACCAGTTGCTAAAATTCGTCTTCCGTCCGTTGTTTGTTGCGACCGCTTCCTTTTCTCGTACTAACTGCACGAACGCTAGCTGTGTATGACATTACATTACGCCGTAACGCCAGTCAGTACCAATCGTAAGATGCAATACTCTGTTCCGCAAATCCTTAAAACCGACAGCAATATTGCTTGGCGTCAAAAAATAACGATCATAATCCACTTCTAAGTGCTCTTCTCACAAGTTCTACTACCCTTGTGCTACAGCTCTCAGAACAGCTCTTTAAATCCTACGGGACTATTCTTGAATAATCCGATAAATTTTCTAGTAATACCCCTTTTAGTTTTGTGGTACAGTACCTAACCTACTAAAATTTGTTACCGTGTGGCAAAGACAGGAAGCAGGCTTTTAGCCTTTGGGCCTTTGGAGGTATAAATAGGTAGTATACAGCCTTACGCTACTTCCTCTTTTCACATGCGTAGGTACGACCCTATCCATTCTCAGTATTACTATCTGAGCATGGCTTATGTAGTCTGCATGTGACGGATATTTCCTGCTTGTTTATTAAAAAAAAAATTAAAATAGTATAACATCATAACAGTTTTTGTAGGTTATCTGAAAATAAATAATTAATGATAATAATTTTATTGTCATGTAAAATATGCATAACTGTAACATGTTCAATGTAAATTTCAGTTGAACTTAATAAGCGATTTGTACGATTTCTTCGTACAACCTTGGATGTCAGCTATGTACCAGGAATCGTTTGACGATTTGATACGAGAGATCAACGAGGACAAAATAAGCAGGGTATGTCAAGAATTTAGCTTGTAATTGAGGCACCACTTACCTAGGATTTTCACCGCGGACGTCAACGGGGTTCTTTGATGTCTAGGTTTCTCTTTGCATGTGTTGATGTCTCAGGGCTTACCTCCCAAACGAGTTAATCGATTGAAAGGATCTACAAATATGTAGACATGGTAATCCGTAATTGTCCGTAATACATAATGAAACAACTAATTGCACCCAATATAAGAAATTGTAACTATAACTAAAATATTGTTAGCTGATGCGACACCGTTTTGTTCAGACGTAGAAGATTCCTTAATTCGATGGTTTTTAGATGTTCGAATGGATAAAAGATTCAAACTTCTCACACGACCCGCATTCGTTCAAGGGTAAACAGAAAGCTCCACTGACCTCATGCTCCAATACCTGTAACTCTAAGGTACCATTTTTTAGTTGTTTTTAGATCAATACTCACAATTTATGTGATGTTTCATCTCCCAACTTAAGATTCCGGCGACGGGTGCATTTCCCATACAAACGTCATGCCAAAATGATTTGCAATTTGAGAATATTTTTACTATTATTTGTATTAGATTAGTATGAATACTGATTAATGTATCTGTCTGCGGAGCCTTAGGTAATTTTCATTGATACGAAATTTTCCGTATTACAAAAATCTAGTTTAATCCATCATAGAGTCTTACAAATATCGTGAGACCTATAAATTGATATTATTTTGCCTTTTCGGACGTGGAATAGAATACAATTAAAGTTGATTGTACTTTTAGGAGGCCCTGGAAACCCGAATTGATCGTTTCATGAGTTATGGAAAGAGGAACAGTACCGTTGGTATGGTAAGTTATTATAAAATATTTTTAGATATCATTTTAGATTTGGAATCTACACTACAGAACCACGCCCCCAATGTGTTGAAAACCCGTTTTATTTCTGACCCGCCTGCAAGGAGAGTACGAACTACGATCTTGTTTTATTGAAGTTTGTTGAAAAGCTGAAATTTTTACTTTAGTCTTGTCAAAATTCATCATTTTAACAAATTTTCTTCTCCTTTTCAGGCACAAGTATCAAGCAAAGTAGACATTCCATCGGTAAGTTTTTCTATTATACCTATATGCGAATGTACTACACAAAAAGCCATCTAGTTCCTTTCCAAGAAAAAAAATCTAGTCAAAACTAGATACCGACACTTTCTCTGGTTCCACTCATAAATCTACAAAACTCTTCTTATACTATTTTAATGTATTATAATATCCGCATTTTTAGGGTTTTGCCATCGGTTGCAAAACCCTTATGAAATCGCTTTGGGTCTGTTTTGTGTTTTGAATCCTTAATATCTCAGAAACTACTGCAGCTATTGACTTGAAATTTGAAATAATAATACATTTTGTGCGCTCGCACATATTTATAGAAAAATAAATGAAAATAAATGAAAAATCAAAATGAAGATTTTCCATACAAATTTTGAAATCGAAATTTTAAATGGAACGTACAAAGTCGAAAGTGGTCTCAAATGAAAGGTACTCGTTTGTAGATTTCAAAATAGTTTTTGAAATTTCGGTAGACTTCATACTTTTTAAAATATTTTGAAAATGGTCAAAAAAATGACCGTTCCCCCCCCCCTATCTCCGAAGATTGCAGAGCGGTCGACGTGATATGTACCAAGTGTTTGTAGGTATTGATCTATATTTTATAGGAAAAATATAGAGAAGTCTGTAAAAATAATACTTTTTGAAATATGGTCAAAAAAGGGCGGGAAAAATTTCTAAAGGGGTGACTACCCCCCCGAGTTGGGTATCAAATGAAAGGTATTGGTTTGTACATTCCAATGCAGTTTTTAAAATTTCAATAGATTTTATACTTTTTGATATATTTTGAAAAAGGTCGAAAAATTGACCGGTACCCCCCCTCTATCTCCGAAGATTGCAGAACGATCGATTTGATATGTGCCAAGTTTTTGTAGGTATTGATCTATATTTTACAGGAAAAATATAGAGAAATCTGTAAAAATAATACTTTTTGAAATATGGTCAAAAAAGGGCGGGAAAAATTTCTAAAGGGGTGACTACCCCACCGAGTTGGGTATCAAATGAAAGGTATCAGTTTGTACATTTTAATGCAGTTTTTTAAATTTCGATAGGTTTTATACTTTTCGAAATATTTTGAAAAAGGTCGAAAATTTGACCGTTCCCCCCCCTCTATCTCCGAAGATAGCAGAGTGATCTATATAAAATGTACTAAGCGTTTGTAGATAAAGGCCTATATTTTACAGGAAAAATATAGAGAAGTCTGTAAAAACAATACTTTTCGAAATATGGTCAAAAAACGAATTTTCATACAATGGGGGCTATTTCATTGAGAGCAATATCAAATCAAAGGTATGGATTTCGACAATTCAAAACAGGTTTTAAAAATCGTCTAAGTTTCATACTTAGTGAAATACATAGAAAAAAGTCGAAAAAATAATTGTAGGTACCAACCCACTTACCTACCCACTAATCTCTGTAGTAACTGTAATAGTAGGGTTCCAGCGCCACGAAACCGTTGTTCTCAAAATTTTAAAGTCCATACCCAATGTATTCCACTGCGCTCGAAGAATATTTAGATAATAAGATTATTGAATTCATGAATTCCACCGTGCTCCAAAAAAATATGAGAAGAGTAATGTATCCTGGATAATCCACACAACATCATTTAGCGACAAGCTAAGCAAGCTTGTGTAATTCGTACTACTACGATATCTGTTATACTTAATAAAGTATATTATATAAGTATCACATTAGATGATTTATTTTTGTGTACGTAGAAAAGGACTAGAACACTCGAACAAATAATCTGCAGATCTTACAAATATTAGTCCCGAGGCGGGAATCAAACCGCAACCTCCTGCGTTGTAAGCCCACCGCGCTAACAGGTCGTCAATATACGTACCTACCTAAACGACAAAAGTTCAAAACCCTCGGCGCGCGAGTTACACTCGCACTTGTCGTACTTGTTTAGGAATGCGGTCAAAGCAAGGAGTTAAGGGACAACGCTGCTCAATTCTGGAACAGAATCAACGGCGAGGGCGTAGTCATATCTCATCTTGCCCTGTATCTGAAGAGGAACAGCATCCTCAACCCGCACTATGCACTTCCAGAACCAGACTTTATCTGAAGTACTTAGCATGTTATGTATTTTTATGTGACGATTATTGCTTTTGAACACAAAGTCTAATGGTGTCAGCAGTTGTGCACCCTATATTGTGTTGACTATACCTAGCTTTTGTATTGGTGTGAGTCTATTATTTGAATAAAAGAAATGTTTTACTTTTTAGACAATTTATTTCATTTTACACATGTTTATTAAAACGAGTTCCCTTACATTATATATACATGAAATGCTCCAAACGTGTATTGACCGAGAATGGAAACCAATTATATGAATCCGGAGCAGTCTTAATTAATTTAAATCTGTACATAAGCCAAATAATTTGTTTGGAATTAGTACTTATTACTATGAGATCAAATACTGAAATGAGTTATTTATTATTTGGAATGACTAGTAATCGTTGAATTAAATATTTGATATGAAACATGGCTTATTTTAAAATGGACTAACATTAATAGTTGACGTACAATATCGTTGAGCTGTTAATACTTATTGTTATCATGCAAAACGAAATAATTTATTTACACGGTTCGTAGACGAATATCGGCTTTTTACGATAGCTCTGTTTTACAATTTTATTATGGGCGATTAAGTAAATAACGTGCTTGCAAAATATGTAAAAAAAGACAATATGACGGAATCGGAATATTTTAAGATGACAAATAAGGCAAAGTTACAAATTTTAAGGTAAATTTAAGGGACAAGCCGTTCCCTTATAAAATCATGGTTAATAAATTCTATACTAGTAAAAAGGTTTCATAAAAGTCTCGAGTTAAAATTCCTGGCGGTAAAATAGCGTAGTGTTGCCAACGCCGACGGCCGACCGCCGGCCGCCCGTCGGCATCGGTCAGAAAAAATGTGAAACATTGATCCTTTTATTTAGACACATCAATTTTCTTATTATGAAGATAACACTGAGCCACAATTTAGGTCAACAAACAAGAAAAGTAACTTACCTAGTTAACTTAAAATCTGTACATTATGACTAGCATACACATTACGTATAATCGTGAAAACGACCTTTATATTAAAACACTATTTCTACCTATTTACGAATATAGACACGATTATTTAACTCAGTTTGATATTTTCTCGTAAAACATAAGACAAATTTTTAAAAGTAATTGATGTTTCAAATTTGATTCCATTTTTTACTTTGTATTGAATTTTATATTTTACGAATGCAACGTATTACAATGTATAATTCATGCAAAATCGATCTCGCTGCGAATAACGCAACTTGCCGTCGGCATATTATGCTGATTCGCGACGGAATATTTTTCATTAAAATTCGGTCATCATTCAAATTTATTTGTATAGCTATACATAGAACGTGATATTTTTTTACCTGATTCAATTAATAAATCATATACCACTTGATCCATAGCATTTTGTGCTCAGCAAATTTTTGAACTTTTGTTTGTATTCCATTGCAACAACAAACAATCAGACCTCAATACACAAAACAAACGAATAAGTAATCATTTGGCGATATGTTATACAATGGTAACAAACATTAAAGAAAGCAATGCCTTTGCTACGGCAATGCCTTTAATCATTTTCTTCGTAGATTTCACCTCCAAAGTCCTGATTCAATTAATAAATCATATACCACTTGATCCATAGCATTTTGTGCTCAGCAAATTTTTGAACTTTTGTTTGTATTCCATTGCAACAACAAACAATCAGACCTCAATACACAAAACAAACGAATAAGTAATCATTTGGCGATATGTTATACAATGGTAACAAACATTAAAGAAAGCAATGCCTTTGCTACGGCAATGCCTTTAATCATTTTCTTCGTAGATTTCACCTCCAAAGTTCCATGCCACAAAGAGTATACACAAACATGAATTTTCTTTTTATTTCTTATACTTTTTTGATTGTATAGTCCTCTTTATACACCTCGGGTCAAACGATTTTATACCACGTTTGTATTATATTTATATATTATGATTTGCAGAAGAAACGAAACCAGGGCAGCCAGAATTATTATTTGCCTCTGCTATTGTACGAAATTAACAGAGAGTTGACCATAAACCAAAATAATTTGTTTTGAAAAATCTAAATCCAGTTCAATCTCTTCGCGTTAAAATGTTTTTTAAGTTTGCGGGACTTATGCCGGTGGGTATTCTGTTTTATATGAGAATTCAATTAATGTTATCAGTATGATCTCGAGATGTACCTATACAACTGCAAAAAGCTCACTGGCAACCCTGACTTAGTTTTTTTACTGCAACGTATTGCCCCTTATAAAACGCTTTATTCTAAAGTAATGTTAAGCGCTGTTTATTCTCTTTCTCTTAAGTCAAGAAGGCAACAAACGACTCTTTGCTCATACTTACGAGTATAGTAAAACTCAAATCAAGCACGTCCCAAGTCGCGCTTTTTCGACACTTTCAAAGAAAATCTTTTAAAAAGTTTTTACTTGAGACGTGCTTATATCTGAGCTGCGTTTCAGTATCCGGCGTTCAGCTGTATAAATAACAGATTTTTTTTAGTAAGAGGTATAAACCCACATCTTTGTAAATCTTAATATTAAACAATGGCGAATAGTCATTCGTTTGCTGACACAATAAGAGAAAAACACTGCTAAACCGTTTTAAGATGAAAGATTTTTATATGTGGTTTAAACGCCCCGGTTTGACACTAGTTTACCGCTACATTGTCCTCTCGCACGCTACGGCGGTGCGTAGTCGTGCGCCGGCGCCGGCGACCAGTCGGCGCCGTGCAGCAGCGATTAGGTCTGGTATTGCAGCATCGGCGTAGCGGCTAGATTCGCGTGATGCCCGCTGTTCATCCGAAGCGCTGATAGGGATTTGTTGTACCACTCGTCTTCTGCTGTCATACCTGCTGGCAATGTTTATAGAGTTAGCATAATAGAACAGAAACAAGAACATGTTGCCCAACAACGAAGTCTAGCTTTTACTCGGAATTGGTGATTAAGGAAAATTACTCGAGGATTTTTCTATTTCATTCGTTTATTTTGGACTGAAAATGCCAATTTTTCTACATAATTATTGATACCAATGATTTTGAAACTAAAGAGGTTATAGAAATTCAGCATAATGTTGCATACTTGCATGCAGCGCTGTTTTTCAATTTCCTGTACTTGGATTGAGGTATGAGTTTCTCAAACTACTCTCGAAGTTCATAACTTCGTAGATTATCATTGTTGTTTTCTGTAAACGGTTTTGTTAGCAAACAATATATTATTTTACGTTAGGTTCCTGCTGGTATCAGCTGATTCTTATTTCATCTTATTCTAAAACGGCTCTAACACCGTTGTGATGTTTTCATGTGTACAAAGACCATTTTCCACATCGCTCACAACCTTACGCGGCATTCTAAAAATTCATCTGCTACAACAGACTCGTCCCCAATATCACTAATACGCAACATTTCAGAAATGCCACTAAAATCAAATGTAACAAACCATCACAACTTCTCCCCAAAATAATTGTAAAGATACGCTACGAAAGCTCTACGAAACTCGTAGCGTCTCTACAGGCCGTATCGACATCCCTCTTCGAAGAGCTACGAAACATATAACGTGGGTATAGGTATATAAGGTAGGGTAGGGTAGCGAATAGTGAACTGGATCTACCCTCGCGTTTTCTCAAGATGCAATCTCGCCGCAGGAAATAAGATATTTGCCAAGACGCCGCGAGGACGCCCGCCAAAGTAAATGTAGTGGAAATTTTCTTATTAGAATATCCACGGTACGATGCCTCGCCTCGATTACTTGCTCGTTTTTTGCTACGCAGGAATCTCGCCTGCGGCATTGCGTTTCATGCTTTGCCGCCTCCTTATTTTTGTAGTTCTTGTTTTTTCGCCAGCTAAATAAGACTTGGATGAAATGGATTTCGCGAATATATATAGGGGAAGAAATGTGCTTGCCAGTTGAGGAAATCTTCAAAATAAAAACTCTTAGATCAATAACCGATTGTTAGTTGAATGTTTTGTTTCGGTTGAGTTACAAATAAACGATCTCACTCCGTCCCTGTACCGAGATATGGATTTTCCAAGAAGCCCTCAATCAATACTAAGAAATCTTGGCGTCTTGAGGAGTAGATATAAATTATTAATATCCGGCAATGTGCTTCGCGATACAATTAGTCTATTAAATCTCGTGTTTACTTATATATATGTACCTACGTACAATCAATGTACTAGAAATTCTATTTCAATTGCTCCTCCTCTTGCTCAGTACCATACACAGTTAGTAGGACTCTTCATAGATCGATTGGTCCATCTCCGAAAAAGATCAAACAGAAAAACTCCGGCAAAAAGCGAGCAAATCGTTAATTGTTAAAAAGCTTTGTGAAAAGAAAGGACTGCCGGCGATATTAATAAATTTTAATCAAGTTTTTCTCGTTTTAAAGATCATCTGTTGGAACTTAGCCGCAGCGCTCGGGAACAAGTTTTCCCATTATCACGAGAGATATTTGTATAAAAACGAAGGCCTCGATAGCTGAGGCGACGCGACGCTCCAACTTTATAATTGCCTTGACGGCTCTAATAGAAACTTGATGAAAGCTGCCTCCGCGCCGTCTACCGCTTTTTGTTTTACGGTACAAACTTACATTTTAGTTCTTACTGGTATTACGATGAATAATTTGTTTGGGGCGGTTAAAGTTAGATTGGTTACGGGAGATTTCAGAGGAAACAAGGGTGTGTACCTTCATGTTGCAGATAATAATGGAATGAGTAAACTTTGATGTTCGATTTTGTCAAAAATTTCGGGAAATTGGTATGTATAAAAATAATGGGAGAATGGTACCTATGAAAAGGAAGTTAAGACGTGACATTTTTGCTGAGATGAATTTTTTACTTGTTGTTATCTAATCAATTTTCATTAGTACGCTAACAAATCTCGGAGAGAACGCTTCCAACAATCGAGCTCAGTTTATATTGCGGAAATACATAAAGAAATTATTGAAATAAAAATTATTTATTTCCTATATAAACAAAATAATTATAGAAGAAGTTGTGGCATATAACGAAGCGTGGATACTAAATGACCAACAAGCACTGAGGCAGCACCGGGCGGCACGGTTCCCAATTCAATAAGGGGCTGCATTTACAAATACAATACAAAACAAATTATTTATTAGTAATAAGTTTACATTTAGGCATAGATTATTTAAGAGCTAATTATAATAGCTATGTCTATGAAATTAGCTACGGCCCCACACTAGGCTCTATGTCCGTGTCGTGGGTACCCGTGCACGATAGTCTGAAGACCCGAAAAAACCAGCCGCAGGTGGTCCCAGGAAAGATTTCTTCTCGAGCAAAGAAATCTTACATCGAAATCTATGTTAGTGTGTTTCATTATTAGTTTCTAGAGGTATCCAAGAAAACTTTACAGATTTAATATTAATCCTGGTATGCATATTTGTCACAAATCATCTACCTAAGTGCCGAAAAAGGAACACTACACAAAACCTCATTTGTGGAAGTAAGGTCATTGATGATGATGATGATGAAAGTTAACTTTCAAAGAATTGAAATTAACGGAAACTTAAACAGCAATCCTATTTTTTCACAATAACTTCATAGCTGTAAGGTAACATACCCATGGAGTCCTGTCGCATGCCGACCGCGCTCATGTTAGCGCTGTGCCCCATAGAGAACCCTTGAGGCATGGGATACGAGCCGCCTCCCATTTGTGATAGCGAGAATATGTCCTTCTGCAACTCTTCGTAGCTGCCGTGGTGCTGTGTAGAAAAGAAAATGATGTTTATATAATCATGATTTACATTGCGCGTAAAAACAAGATTCGTGTGAGTGTGACAAAATGCGAATGTAACTCGCGCGCCGAGAGTTTTGAACGTTTGTCAGTATAACAAATATTACAAAGCCGACGGCTTGTAAAATGTGAATTTTATTTTCTTCCCTGCCCAAGATCTCCAAAATGACTGAACAGATCAGAACAGGATCAGGACAGGTACGGCCAAATCCGGTACTACAGAAAATTAAATCTTCATGTTTTTTCTTATATCTCTTATGGAGCATAACATCGAATTTGACATTCAAAGTTTACTTCCTGCTTGTTTTAGATGGTTAAAATGTGTGAAATGGTGGCAAACATGCTTACACCATAAGACTACAACGAAAAAATTAAATGCAAAACTTATAATTGCGAAAACCTGGTAAATATGTACTATAATTCCGTTATGATAAAAGCCATAAGAGTTTTTCAGAGGAGACCTATGTCCAGTTGTTTAAAAGGTCTTTGGGTAGTCCCTAAGACCAATTTCCCAACTGGCGTATGCTAGTGCATACGCTGTAGATGGAGATGATGTGTGTGTCAAGTAAATACGGCCTCGTAGCACACTCCCGTAGCTCTACGAGTAACGTTTACGTCGTAGAACACTCCTGTAGCTCTACGCGTAACGTCTACGTCGTAGAACACTCCTGTAGCTCTACGCGTAACGTCTACGTCGTAGCTCACTCCCGTAGCTCTACGAATAACGTCTATGTCGTAGCAGTTTCGTAGCTAATTAATCCTGAAGCCCATAGGAACACTAATGCGTTATGTTACGGTTTATCGCTCTCGCCACCTTTGCGATTTCTTGATGTGATTTCTGATGCTAGCAAAACGTAAGCAGGATTTAAAAACAAAAGAGAAAGTAAAAACAAATTACTTGAAACTAATTTAATACTTAGGCTGTTTTTTTTAAGTTTTACCGGACCTATAGTATTTCAGAATCATTATCTAGACTAAAGTGAAAACAACGCGCACAATTGTGCAATACGATTCCTGCGCACCTGGTTAGTCTTCATTGAGACTGGCTGCCGTGGGCGAAATTTGACAAAGAAGGCATCATCAAATTGAAAGAATTATCAAAATCGGCTCACATTTGATGTAGAAATCAGTGACAATACAAAATTTTAGATTCACAGTCGAACATACAAACTAATCCTTTTTGGAAGTTAGTTAAAAGTAGGTCCCAGTTCTATCAGAATTTAAGTGGCAAAATCTGATTATTTTGCGTGTAATTATGACGCAAGCTCAACCATGGTTCAACCGAGGTGTTAATGAGTATAAAGCCGCGGCCACACGGCGGATTAAGCGGAAAAATCACCAAAACGCGCGGATGACACCGCGGCCTCGGTATGCGCTCGGATTTTAATATTGTTTGGGATGTTCATTTAATGGCGTTATGATCTTTAGTGGTGGAATGATTCAAGTTTTATTGGATTAATTGTCCACTGTACTACGCACTTAGTGATTGTTATATGTTGATAGATTTTCAGATTTCAATAGTTTTATTTCTATAAGTTTACAAAATAAGCACTTAGATTGATGATTCACATCGCGCACTTGGTAAATATTGTATAAAATATTTAATTATAGCTAACTTTATTGTCTTTCGATTCACGATCACTTGAGACGCGGAAGGTTTCTAGATTTCCGACTTTTTTTTTGGTTGATTTGGTGTTCTGTATGCATATTTTCTACTCAAAAATAATAATGTTTAGTAATATTATATATTACTCATACGCAGTAAAACAAGTTCTACTTTCTTTGGGGCTGAGTGTGATTATAGGCCAGATGAGTAAAATAGATATTTCACACACCATTGTTTACTTTTTTCTAAAAAAATCATTTTGATTCTCATTGTAGTAAAGAAAAAATTAAATTAAAGAATCTTTACTTTGTTGAATATTAAACAGATATATTGTTTATTCAGTAACATACATAATTATGTATCGAAAACCTAGCTTATACTAGTACATACTAGTACTACATACGTATGGACAGAATTCATTAGCGAACACTAATCAGCGTCCGTGATTATGTGGTAAATTGATTGCGGTCACAGAGCATGCCGACGAAAATAATGCAAATAAACTCAAAGTATCGACCGGATTTGAAATTAAACAGGGTTAAATTCTCTTACGATATCGTTTTTGACATGACAGGATTTGGTGTACTAAGGGACCATCGCTCGTCGAAAGTAAGTTGACATCAACATCAACATCATCACCAGCCTATAATAGTCCACTGCTGGACATAGGCCTCCCCTTATGAGCGCCATAGATGGCATCATTATTTGGGGGTTATTGCCCATAATCCCCACGCTGGGCATGCGGGTTGGGGACCGCAGTTCGGTGTAGTTGTTCTGCAGAAGGCGCTGCTGCCCGCCCCCCGCTGTGTTTCCCTTAGTCGCCTCTTACGACACCCACGGGAAGAGTTGGGGTGGTGAAATTCTTTGCCGGCACCACACGGCACGCCGTGCCGTGTGGTGCCGGCAAAGTTGACATACCCTGAAATATTACCCTGTTATATTGAATAGTTGACGAAATATTCTGATCTTACATATTATGGATGAAAACAGTTTTAATAAATGATCTTGTTTATTATCTCGTGCTTAATAATAGAATAGAATATAAAAGAATATTATTGATTTGCAACTCATACTAAAACATGCAAATGAAAGTAAAAAAAAAATAAAAATATAAACAAAACAGACTTATTTCTGCAATGAGTATCACAAAACTATAAAATAAAATAACCAGTATTGGTAGTAAGTTCATAACGTTGGCGAATACTTGAAAAACAAAAGAAAGATTGTTATGTAGAATGGCACATACCTGTGGATACCGGTTGATGGTGTTCGGATGCGGATACGGCTGGTAACCCCGATACCCCTGGATATTCCTCATCATGCCGTTACAGCCTGGCAACACTGCCGGCGCCAAAGCTTTCTGGAGCTGCTTCTCTTGCTTACGATACTTGGCTCGACGATTTTGAAACCAAACCTGAGCGAAATAAAAAATTCAAATTAAAATGATCAGTGAGATTTTTTTGGGTTTCAAATTTCAGCAGTCAGGACATCAGGACATGGCCGCAGTGATACAAAAGCCAACATGAGGAAATAAAAAAAAATAATCTATCGGGACAATAGGAACGAAAACGATCGAAAAAATAATTATAGTGGTCAGTGAAAAATCTTAGATGACTTGAAAAATAATCAAGAATCGTTAAATAATGTGTCAAGGAAGTTCACCTGGATGATGCCGTAAGTTAATTCAAGAAATACCCATGAATTGTAAGAGAAAAAAGAAATACCCGTAAATATGATAAAGCGAGAATGTAGTATAAAGGTGTTTTTATCGCAATGGTATCGTTCGTATGCCATTAAATATTAATGTACTAATAACCTGTTTTAAATAATAGGACAGAGTATAAAGTAAATAAAAACAAGGTGAAAAACAAGCTAGGCCTTAATCTGTGTGTTGTCAACGGGAATGAGAGCGTGCGTCGTTTGATATGGTGATTAGAGCTGATTAGAGGGAGGGGACCCCGCTAGGGGCGGGGGCGGGCCCGGCCCTCCGCACGCACTCTCCATATAAATAAACCGATATATAGATATACCGGTTAGCTCACCCTATCCAAAATACATGTGGGTACTATTTAGTATTTCCAACGTTTCTCAACCTTATTTGCTCTTAAGCACGGCGCGGAATAAAAATAAAACAATATTGAAGCACGTACAATGCAAGCGCAGACGTGTGTTACACAAGCGACACGCGAGGATGCTTGATTTTTACGAACGTTTGCGAAACTTGTTTCTTTTATAGAAACGTGGAACTTTTTACTATAGTTACCTATGTAAAATTTCAAAGCCTACTAAAAAGCCGCTATTGTAACTCAGTGAAAATTTGTTTTAAACGTAATTTTTTTGCAAACCACAAAGAAAACTAGGATTAGGTACAATCGTTATTATTTTCATGTTTTTATCAAAGGGTGCAGTTTTTTACTAGACTACATAGTATGAAACGTCAGATAAAAACTTCTTACGATCTAATCAACTTACGCAAGAAATTTCCGATAGAAATAAAAGTAAAAGATTGAGAAACACTTCCCATGTCCTCGGGTGCGTACCTATCGCTACCTACATGTTGTACGTAGAGGGAGGAAACTTAAATGGGATATTTGGGCTATTAACTTTTTTATACATCCTTCCGATATTTTTCCTTGAAGAGCGTTGTTACGAAAAACTAATAAGTTTCCGCAGAGAAAAATCTCTACCACAATTTCTTATATAAATAAGGAAGGCTAATTTTAGTAATTTTCAGAATTATTCTGTTAACATATTATTTTCTGCCTTCATTAGTTAATCCATACCGTTTTCACAAATGCAAATAATTTGGCTTCGCATTAAGAAAGTCGTTAATAATCTATGAGCAGATTTACTTCCAAGAACAGCTTAATTCACCCTCTTAAAACGCTTTACCTAACTCTGCTATAGATATTTTATAGAGTGAGTTATCCGAAGAAAACGGTCGCGTTTAAACTGAAAAAGCACGGATCCAACAAAACATTTTCTTATTTCCAATTGTAGAATTCATTTGAGGGCAGAGACAATGTCGGGGCGCGCGGGGAGGATGAGCGGCTAACTTCGTTACGGATCCATTTGATGGGATTGCAATGCCTCGGGGCCGCCTCCCCGCCACCCACTCGACAACGCTGTATTTTTATATCGAAATTTTCTCTAGAGGGAGGGAAGCTCGACGTTGCTGTCGTCTTTAACGTTTACATTCTTATATAGCGTCGCCTAAACGCTAATAGCCTCCTACGGAGCGTGCACACATCTGACAGGGTATCGACGTTTTATAAGTACACATGCTCGCTTTATGTATACTTGTATTGCACACTCACCTACGCGCATTTTACGTGCTTTTAGCGAGCCACCTTCGATGTGTGTAATAACGTTTGAGAGAACCTTTCATTTTCTAAAGCGCCATCATTCGCGCGCAAAAGAAAAGAGCACCTAAGTAATTGATGCTCATCATGATGTGACAATAAATAAAATATACCTTGAAAGCTCGCACGGGACTAATGAAAGAGTAGGTAACTGAAAAGGTCAGAATTAAAGGATGGTGAAAGTCACGTCATGAATAAAATATCTGAAGCAACAAATTAGGAGCTTCGGGGACAAATCAATATCGAGGGTCCCGAGGGTTGAGCAATTTTAAAACTGAGATAAAGATCGCGAGTAACTGTAAGCATTTCGTATTCATACGACCGACGACAGATGGCGCTTTAATTCAATCCGCCTCGGGCCTACGCTCCAAATTGCATTATCCAGTATTCGCGCATCATTGATATTTCGACAATTCCAGTGGAGACGACTGCCGGCACGAAATACCTACTGCTCTATTTTTATGGAACTACATTTTTATATCGCCACGTGATATTTTTAGAAAACTTATTCATGTGGAAGATAGTAAGTTTCAGGAGGAAGCTTCAAAAACATGTTAATTTGACAAAATATTATGTTGGTAAAGTTAAGTTATAAAATGTTATAATACAAGGTTTAGACATAAAAGGTAACCGTTAGTTATCTATTTAACTGACCTGTATCCTAGCCTCATTGAGTTTCGTCGTCCTCGCCAATTCTTCTCTACAGTAGATATCTGGATAATGTGATTTAGCGAATGCCGCTTCTAATTCTGCTAATTGTTCCTGTCATAGAAAAAATATGGGTTAGTAAGATGGCAAGATGCAGTTTTATGGAGAGTTACTATCTATGGAGTTAAGATTATCAGAGTAAAGCGACCTCGCCTCACTGTGAGATTTCTATTTCGTGCCAGTGCTTGCTTAACATATGAACCTACACTACACTTGTCATAAATACTCGATTCACACTTTTATTTTTTTATTTAAAGGATAACCAGAAGCTTATAATAATATAATTTCAGACTTAAAATTAATGACTTAATAGTAATTTATACATACATACCAGGAAGCTTAATTAAGGTTTTCACGGTTAAGTTCACATTATAAAACTCAGATGACAATGTTAATTAAGACAGGTCTACGTATAAGGTTATTAAAGAGTATTTAAAAACTGAGTTTACACTTGACAATTCTGCTGCATGAGGCTCTGTAATATAGAATATATCGCCGGAGAAATATCCAAAGCCGCAACCTACACTCAAATTGGGGTAACCGATTGAATATAGAGTTTTTATTTTACAGAATAAACTTTTCGCCGCTATCTCACTTGGGTAATTGAAGATGTGGATTTCGGAGCCACTTTCACAGAGTATCAGAGAATAAAAAATTAGAGTAGAGAAAATCAATAAAAAATTACTTCTTGTTTTCTAATATTTTTTGATCAGATACTCGCACAACAATAACTTAAATAAGTCACATCTTAAAAATACACAAATATGAATACAAGTCCCAATAATAATATAGTGAGATAGTAGAATAATATATAAATGAGATGAATATAATTGAGATGTAACATTAAAAATAAAAAAGTCAGCATAGACAACTTGCCTCAACTCTATTACTATACCTGCGTGAATGTGGTCCTATGCCTCCGCCTGGCAGGAGTGGGACAGGAGGCTGTGGTGGGGGTGTGTCCGACGTGCTGCGGGCCCAGCGCTGGGGAAAGGGCTGAGGAGCCGCTGGTGGCGCTGCTGCTCCCACCCGGCTCCGGTTTTAGCTTTTTGAAAGCGCCTTCTGCTGTTGGAACGAGGGAAATATTTTAGCGTTCTACGATTTCTTACGGTGGATCTACCTTTCTTTGGAGGTATAGTCTGATGACAAGTGACTATGAGTTCTTTCATATGACTTCAATTATTCATTGGAGAGTTAGATTTTAAAATGAGATCGGGGGGTACATTTTATCAGTGTCGCATGTTTGTACATGCAGAAAAATGCTCAATTTACTCCCTTTGATCGCTATCGGCAATTACATTTTCTGTATGATTCTAATATAAGGATATTTTTATTTATTTGATTTGTTATATTATTAACTAAGTTAATATAAAGTTATTTTCAAAATTTCTTGGGTGGTTTTTAAGACCACCCACCGAATTAAAAACATATTTTTGTGGAACCATATGTTGTATTCGCCGTGAGTACGGGTACCGGGCATCAGAAAATCATCATAAAATCTGATTAAAAAATTACCTTTATAGAGTAGATCCGCAGGGTTGTAGAATCAACCCATTTTTATACTTGCTTGGTGGATAACAGAGCGGCACATTTCAGATAAGTATGCTTATTTTAGAATGATCAACATACCTAAAAGTCACTTAGCCGTGTCGTCGAATGAAATGAAATAGGTTTTTCCAACCAATCATCGATCATTTCCTAATTCGCCTAGCCATTATACAAATGGGCTAATTGTAAGATCCGGCGGCGACAGAGGCTCTATTACATAACGAAATTATGTTAATAGTAGCACTGGACTATCACATTTATAAACCAAATGAGGTTCGCTATCTTACAAAAATGTAATAAAAAAACAAACATCCCAAACGTCCCTAAACCAGGTCGACAGGTCGACCAAGAAGCTTTCTTATTTGCATAGTGGGTGTAGCGCATCGACCCTTGCCGTAGGTCAAGTTCGCTGTAATTGTAATTACGTTTTAACTAACGCTGTTAAGTAATGATTCACCGTCCTCGCCGTCGCAGTTTCTAGGAATACCGGAAACGGTAATTTGTTTACGTCACGTGCTTCAACTATGGCAATGAATCTTGGCTTATTATGTGGTTGCAGGTGAATATCGTTTAATCTGCACTAGGTAAAGGTGCTTGGGTAGTTTATAAAAACAATTGAATGCTCACTCATCACGCATTATGTGCGAGAGCATTTCGGCGCCGGAGTCGGCGCGCCTTTGAGGCGGGCAGTGCCTGTATTAAAATATATTAAAGCTCAAATATTTATACAGAATAATTTTAATTGTAACTATCTACACATATAACATATATTCCCGTTTGGTACGAAACGATCTTCTAAAGACGTTTTACCTTGATGAACTTTTTTGGGTTTATAGGATTTCATTTGAAATTACTTTCCTAACAAGTGTACGTTCTAGATTATAGGTGTTGTATGTATAATTTGTGATCCATAAATAAATTCCAGTATAAGGTTCTTTCATACTCCATAAACCACGCCGGAAACCTTAACCAACTGTCGCAGAAATGCTCAAATGTAATCAAGTTTGCTGAAAAATTCTCATATTGGCGACATAATCAGTTTACCTTCGGTTTCTCTGAGCTTGTATTAAGTGGGGGAGATTTTAAAAGAGCCGTCAGAGGTCGGTTTAGTAAGTATTCATGCATTCCCCTTGACGATGTCGCTAGCTACTTACTAATTAACATGGAGCTAAGTGTTTGCGTCCGCGGTAAACGGGGCCTTTTAACGTTTTAAAGGTTGGATTTTTTTTGCTTGCTTCTATGTTTTCGGGGCTTTGATGGTGAAATATATTGGTTTCGCTTTTTACCTGACATTTTCCGAGATGCGATTACCTACTCCATTAGATGAGAGCTTTCAAACGGTCAGTTTATTTTTGTACCGCGCTCTTTTTGTAAAGTCACGTGCCTCTATGTGTTGTTAGTAATTTCCTGATATTTTTGATGTTAAAGATAGAGTTAAATTTTTTTGTATACAATTTGACTTATTCTTATAATGTAAGGTAACAAGCTACAAAATGTCGTCCGACTCAGCATATGTTGTGAAACCTAGCGTTGGTCAAAGGAATCAAAATGATGATCTTCCGTTGAAACCAGCTGACGCGTTACGTACACCAACAATTTCCTGAGATATATATGTAAGCTGTAATTAATTTTGAAATTATAGTAGAGTCGAGCACATGGAGTCCAATACCTATATTTCTATCAGTAACAATTTTTTTATCTACTCAGGCCGTGAGAGAATACTTTATTCCCTTTATTTCATAGCCTTGTAAAAGTTGAAAAAACATAAGGTATTGATTTTAATAAGTTATCACGGTCAGATGTATAACTTATAATCTCTAGAAAGGTGTCGAACCCAATGCTTTTTTAAAATACAAAATTTTAAGGATACTTTATAAAAAAAATATTAAGTAAGATTATTAAAACAAGACAAAAATTATTAAAAGTGAAAAAATATACAGTAAATCGAGACTATTCGGGTAAACAATACCCACCCAAAACTACAATCAAAACTCCAAAGTCAGTGAGCATTATTTACAGTAACATTTGTTCGGGGGCGTAACAGAGATTCAATGTAACATGTCATTATGCCCCCCTAATCCCCTAATTATGACAATTGACATAAAAGCACCATCTGTAGCGGTCGGGAGGTGTCGGGTGACGAAGTGTCGACAGTCACTAACTGCAACGCTACATTGATATAACCCTCGTGAAAATTGATTCGACTGTCATTAGAAATATTGTTTATCCACTATATGTAGTGGTCGTCTTTGGTGTATTTTTACAAGAGAAGTGTAATTTCTTTCAGCTATGGATGAATGTCATAACTGTCAAATTGTAATTACCTACTTATGGTTTTTTTATGTTGTCTTTATCCACCCAATATAGATCTGATTTATAATTATAACAGATACTGTGTCAATTATCCAGCATTATTTACTTACGCATTTCTGAAATGACGACTATATTTGACAGCTTGTAGCTGGAATATAGCCAAAAAATCCGACCTAAGGTCGCCATATTTTAGACTAGCTGACCCCCTCGCAATTTCATTTGCGTGGACTTTAGGGTAAAAAATCTTGACGAAATCAGCTAATACCCTATGTTAAGACTCGGAAATTCCTGAAACCCGCTTTAAATATCATGTATCCCGTAATCCCGTTATAAGGGTTTTCTTTAAAAAATAACCATTTACTGTATTTTTTTCATAGTGAATGATAATGATACGATGGACTTCAAACATTCTACTTTAGCCAATCTCAAACTCGAATACCTAACCGTTTTTATCCCATTTTCAGGATTATTTTGAAAAATCCTAAAATACATATTCAATATTTTTGTTTGTGTAGTTTTCTCTGTAAATTTTAAGCCAATAGCGTTAATGGTTGATAAATTTCACCACAATAACCTCAATAGTTCCACTTCCTTTTCATACTTATGTAGTGACATGTTTGAAAAATCCTGAAACACGTAGTTTGATTTATTGTTTTTTCAATACATACTGAAAGTTTCAAGTCATTAGTATGCTATATTAAAAAGTTATAGACATTTCAATGCGGAGCCAAACTACGAATCTCAAACTTGAATAACCCATTTCACCCTATTTTCAGGAATATTTTGCCAAATCCTGAAACACGTATTCAATATTTTTGTATGTTTAGTATTCCCTGTAAATTTTAAGAAAATCGGGCCACCGGTTACAGAGTTAGAAAAACAACCAAAAAAACTTCCACCCCCCTTTTCACCCCCTTAGGGGTGGAATTTCCAAAAATCCCTTCTTAGCGGGTGTTTGTGTTGTAAAAGGAACCTACCTTCCAAATTTCAGCTTTCTAACTTCAGCGGTTTAGGCTGGGCGTTGTCGCCAGAAAATCGCTTGTTCCTATAAATATTATAAGATTTCAGTTCCTATTACCTATTCGGAGGTATTTATTTGTCTTGAGAACACACCGGTATTAAAATCTAGTACATATTGAGATTGCTAATAAATTGATGTACCTGATGTGTAAAAGTCCTATTTAATGCATGCATTTTTGTACTAACAATGACCTTTTTATGATCCAGAATGAGTTCTATGCTGCACCTTTTCTGTTTGAAAAAAATAAATGGGCTTACACATTCAAAATAAATTGCGGAAAATATATTTTTTTATATAAGCCTGATTTTTGTTGAACAACACAACGTTCAAGATCTGAGCCATAGGGTCTGGTTAATATTTAATGCTTCTTTCAAACTTTCTATTTTCTTTTTCTGGTTAGGTCTTATCTAAAACAACTCGTTTGAAAATAACAAAACCCTACCGTACAAATCTCTAAAACTTCAATAGTAAATCGTAACGCGACCACCTCCAGAGCACTCCGGGGTGCTTTGCCCCTCGAGCCACGTCCATATGTTCTCCCGCTAATAGATTTGTAATCGGCACAAATGCCGCAAATCCGAACGATTGGAATCTTTGATTGTGCTCCTTTGTTAGAGAATTAGGCATGAATATGGCAGTGAGTGCAGGTTTTTATGCAAGTAGCAAATTATACTTAGTTTGCGACTTAATTAGCGACTCAGTGCATCGATGCTAAGCTATCCAAAGTGTGCCTTGCCTCGAATAAAAAAGTCGTCGTCGCCTACAATTTTCTTTGGGTTAAGCATTTTTAATTCCAAAAAGAGAAATGTTATATCCATTTTACGAAACGACTAAACACAACAGCGGCTCTTTACTTTGTGTCTTTGTGCGACTTTTTCATTGCTATCGTGGTTTGTTCAGGATAAATATTAAATTTCGTGAAACATTAAAAAAACTGCCATTTAAACGATTTATTATCATCAAAAATTATAAATCGGAAGCAGGTATAGGTAACGATAATTCAAATTAACAATAACTTTTAAAACTACTGTCTCCTAAGTGACGTCTGCCTGCATACGAATAACACACGTTGAACGTATAAAAAACTCAACCACTCATACATAAAGTCAATACTTTTTACAAGTTTCAAGTGACAGCTGATCGCACGAGGGTCTGTAATTACAATAGGTTTAGCGGATTTGGACGCGTGCGCACAATACATTCTCCATTATGTCGAGTACTCTTGAGAGATGATTATGCGCATTAGTTAGCTTTAGGGGAATGTGTCGTTTTACTATCGGTTTGTTGGTCCATTTTGAAATATTTAAGGTGCTACGTCAAGTTCGTTCACAAACAAAGTGAAATATTTTTCATTCGCTACGAATGTCATGCGCTTAAGATTATCACGACTTAATTTGCTTAGATATTTTATAATTAAAAAAATTGTATCATATGTATATCTCAAATTCTCAAATATCTCTAGATAGATGGCAGGCGTTAACTGCAAATTAGGGTATGTCATTGTCAAATAAAAACGGAAAACAAAAATGCTAGATTGGCAACGTAGAAACCTTGACAAAGTCTGTTGTGCTTTTTCATTCCACATTCACACAACTGCTCATTAAACTGTGAGACTCCCAGACGACAAAGACCTCTGTGGCGCAGTGGATGGTCTGCCTACAACGGAGGAGGCTGTGTATAAGATTCCCGCCGCAAAATTACAAAAACCGAATAAAACAATACAAGTTGTATTTACACTTATAATATTCAAACTTATATTATGCATCTGTTTTCTAAAAATCTAAACCATTATACCTGAAGGCAAAGTAAGCGCTCTCTGACGAGCAGAGATGTAGTTAGTTATTAATAACGTTTTTATTAATACCTACATGCTGTTTCTAAGCCGCATTACTAGAATTTTAAGGATTTGTCGCTTTAATAGTCTTAAAACAATATCAGACTTTTTAAAAGAATGTAATGATTTAATCGAGAGCCTTTCTACCTTTGAAAATTATGGTAATCATAAATTTTACTTACTACAAAAAGAAACGAGGATGGCAGGAATATGATAACTAACAGAGAGTACGTTATGTACAGAAATGAATTATTGTGGTGAGTGAAAAAGTATGTCGATTTGATGCAAACATAATTCATCGAGGGAGAATTGACCATTTCCGGTATCCATTGAAACCAAGATCAAAGCTCTATTTGAAGTCAAAGCTCTATTTGAAGGGTTCACTCGATCCTAGACAGGTGATATGCGCACGCGCCTGCCACGCGTCGCACATTATTATAATACCTTAAAATACCGACGTTATTTCTATTGTCATTGAGTTGTATTTGCTGTGACTATTGTTGCTGTTTTTATTGAAATGGTTAAACTCGACAAATTGAGATCAGCTGTTGTGTGAAATCAATGAGCCGTGAATGTGATTGTTAAGTTTACGTGCTTGTAAAAGTTAGGTAACCGTAAAGGGTAGAATTCAAGATTTTAAACTCTTATTATGTGTTATTGGTTTATTTGGAGAACATACAGTTTATACACGCTTTATGTCTTATCTTAAATACCATTTATGTATCCTCGCATGTGGTAGCTAAAAATACTGCTTGCTTTCAGAGGAGAAATGGAGGAACAATTCTGTACTCTTAACAACTAGATAATATACACTAAGAATAACTTACAAATGATAGAACTTAATAAAACTTTTCTGTTCATAGATATAATTGTATCTATCGCTCAAGCCGCTTAAACGGCCTTCTTATCTATCTGTGATATTTCTTTCTTTATGTTTATCATAAATAAAAATGTTTTTTTTTATTGAAAATAGTTTATTTCTTTTATTTAATCAAATTCTTTCAGTGGTAAGTGACTCTTTTGAAAATAATAGTGCTAGGGTATCTTGCTCTGCAGACTATTAACGTATACTAAAATTGATTATGATTTAATTGACGGAGAAACAAAATAAATATTATAAATAAAAATTTGGACCATTATTATCATCATTATGGGTTCGAGATAACTGATATATTAATAATATTCGAGTACATAAATTATATTTTTTATTATACAAAGAAAACGACCAGAACACCCTGGACAACATGTTAATTAAAGTACATTATAATGTATATTAGCTTTTGCTTTCTAAATTTGAGCTATGTCTGGTATTTTACCAAAATATTTGACCAATTCTAGTGATATGTCCACTTACTTGGTTATAAGACAAATTATTATTTGATGAGTTTCTAATGATAAAGTCAATAATTTGACAGTCTTTGATTTGATCCGGTTTAGTGCACACTGTTCAGTCGACACGACGATTTTGTCTTCGAGTGCTTACAACGATTTGTGAAATGGAAAAATATACTCTTGCCTTAACCATAGTTATGTTTGGTAAGTCTTTTAAATCTTGAAGTTTTGGTATACGAGTATAAACAATATTTATAGTATAATAGCGAAAACGCTCAGCTGGTACTCATATCTGGCCGGATTTCAAAATTTAATTACCCAACCTCGAAAAACTTGCGATCAAATGGAAAATTGAGCTAAGTGCAGACTTTTCTAGACAAACTACACGTAAAGTTATTGTTAAGGTAGAAAAATTACAACCTGTAGTTAAATCCTAACAATTGACCCCTTCTATATTTTTTTCCCACTCATTTCTAATATTATTTAAATTTATATATTGAGAGGTTTTTAAACAATAAATAAAAAAATATGATCTCAAACATTCACGTTCGATCTCATGTGTTTTTTTTACTTGTGACGTAGTCAATATACGAGTATACCTAGTTTACTCATAATTACTTCAAATTTCAAGTGCCCACGTAGTTGCATTAAACATTGTTTATAAGCACAAGGGTGAATGTAAGTAATACCATGTAGTGCACTTAAAGTCTACTAAATAGTAAACTTAATGCACCCGGAAATTATAAGGGAGCATCAAGTCTAATAAAAGTGTATTTAGTGCACCCGGATAATTACCCCAGGTGAATTAAGTATATCGCCTCTTGTATCTTATTGTTAGGATAGAAGAGAAAGGAAATTTCTTGATATACAAATAATTATTTCAGATTACATTTCGCACACACAAGCGGGTTTATTCGACAAATTTCTAAAGCCAAATCAGGGTTTAGATCCCATGAAAGAGTTAAATCCTCTGTATCAGATGAACAAAGCCGAAGGTGCTTTCGAGGAAGCTGTATTAGACAACCGGGACCGCAACGACGAGGACAACCGAGTCTTTTGGCTAAATTTACAAAGTAAACCTCGCTATCAAGGCTTCTCCGACACCGAAATAACAACGCATAAAACAAATCTTCTAGAAACAGTCAAGGAAGCTTTGATGGAAAATCGAGAAAACAACCAGCAGAATAAACGAGGCTTTTGGGGAACCTCTCAAACTAAACCATTTAATAACACAGAAATTAAAAAGCTCGACGATGATAAAATAGCGCAATTATTTCCACAGGGCGTTGACCTTCTCAATAAACTGCAAGAACTCAACAAATTGAAAGAAGAAGGGAAACTTCCAATCGCAAATAAACCCACTACGCCTATATACAGACCCGAAGATACTAATAAAAAGGAGGAAGTGACTATTTTAAAACCAAACAAGGTCAATGAATCGAAAGTTTTGAAACCGCTGACAAAGAAAAAGTTCTATTACCAGGTTCAGCCGGTGATACCAGATAATGAGAGAAGAGATGTAGATGAGACCATTTACTATATTGACTTGTAGAAGTTACATCTAAAGTTATTGGAGGAACACGAAACCGGACCAGCACGTATCGATTAGTCCGAACGGAAGTCATCCAACCCGAATTATTGGTTGCCTATAGCGATAAAGGTTTTCCTTTTCCCTTTACGGTCCTATAATTATAAATTGGAAAAATAAATGCTTTATTGGCTATTCGGGGCCCAAATAAACAAAAAGCTTTTCATTGTGCGAACATTACCTAGGTACAACACGTACTGCGACCCAACTTGGTCACGGCAGTCGTTTGAAAATTCAGGCTTCGCTCGCAGGGTGGCGGGCGGGAGGGGGGACCTGGTCGTTAGTGTCATTTCATATTCATGACGTCACCGGCACCCCGATTGTTTGCAATATTACTCTAATTGGAATTGTAATTATACGCACATACCGCTACCTGCGAACTACGTGATTGTAGTGCATAGTTCCGTCTTTTGTTGCTTAATCAACGGTAATTTTGTGGATTGTGCGCGGAATACGACGAAGGACCATTCCCACGGGCGATTATATTGTGGCGATTCGATCGAAACTATCGCTGCGATGGTCGTGCCGATGCCGTGTTCATACAAATTACTTTATTTGTAGGTAGCCTAAGTAAACCAAAGAAAGAACATCCAAAACATAATAAATATATCTATAATAATATAATATAATAAATATATTTACATAATAAATTAAAATAATAACATAAGGCTTCCTGGTCTATTTATTACGAGTATTTTTATGACAAGACAACGATGATGACTATCGCTCGAGACATCCAACTGTGGAAGAGTATAAAATATACATATACTTAGTACGTATCTAATAGCATTGATTTTGAATATTGCTTACAAACGGCCACCTTCCTATACATGCAAATTAATGGATTGATAAGTCATGTCGTGAGATACGGTTGATATATTTAATCCTTTTATTAAATTGTAGCGGTAGGCCCCGGCACGGGTATTATAAAAAAATTAAAATTATATAAAATTATACATTTTTACTTCACACGTTGGGTCACAGTATTGAAGTTTTTATACGGATCCCTAACTTTTTTGAAAATATTTTATAGCCTATGTAAATTACTAAACTAGTATACACGACTACATATTACACTCCCTTCCTTTCTACGGAAATTTTACTTATCATAATAAATTACGTTGGCCAATTCAGTTAACATTGAACAGGGTTAAAATATGGAAAGATGAAATGTACTCGTAAGAATAGATGTGAGAAACTTGAGTTTGGTATTTTGTGTCAAACGAATGCGATAAGTATGCGAATTACCACCGACCTTGGAGTGGTGATGGACATATTAGTGCCTAACAGGCATTATGTGTACCAATCTAGAACATAGTAGTGTGTGCAGAGTGTGTTGCTTTACTGACCAAATGCGAGTAGGAACCTATACCTATGTACTACTAATTAAATCAGTTTATGATATTAATGCGGTCGATAGACACGAATAAGATTGTGCTTAGAGTCACCAAACAGATGCCATTTGAATCATCGTTGGAACAAGTTATTGGTCCATTGAATCGAAGTTATAGAGCGAATGAAACTCACCCGAGTGATCTTGCAAGGAGCGGCTCAGAGGCGCGGGCGGCGTCGCGGCGTGCTCCCCGCTGTAGAGGCCGCCAAACTCTTCCGCCGAAGAGGAGGACGCGTTACTGCACTTGCGGCCCTTGTCCGGCGTGTACTTTGTCTCCCCTGACGAGGGCAGGAACTTGGCGTCGCTCTGGTGCTCGTCCAACAGCCCCGGAACACCCAAAAGGCCACCGA